>JARYHS010013630.1:7261411-7455777 GCA_031002005.1 Vandiemenella viatica
CGTTGCAGACTGACTCACCCTTTCACTGCTCTACCGAGTGCAGGCGCAGCAGCCTAATTAATATAGAGCGCAGCCAAACTTAATACAGGTCACACACCCTACTTAATTCAAACAAACGGCAGTGGTCTACTCACAGCCGACTTCTGCAGTGGCCCGTTGAAGACTGACTCACCCTTTTCACCTGCTCTACCCTAGTACAGGGCGCAGCGCCTAATTAATATAGAGCGCAGCCAGACTTAATACAGGTCACACACCCAACTTATTCAAACACGGCAGCAGCGGTCTACTCACAGCCGACTTCTGCAGTGGCCCGTTGAAGACTGACTCACCTTTTCACCTGCTCTACCCTAGTGCAGGGCGCAGCAGCCTAATTAATATAGAGCGCAGCCAAACCTAATACAGGTCACACACCCAACTTAATTCAAACAACGGCAGCGTTCTACTCACAGCCGACTTCTCCAGTGGCCCGTTGCAGACTGACTCCCTTTTCATCTGCTCTACCCTAGTGCAGGCGCAGCAGCCTAATTAATATAGATCGCAGCCAAACCTAATACAGGTCACACACACCCAACTTAATTCAAACAACGGCAGCGGTCTACTCACAGCCGACGTCTCCAGTGGCCCGTTGCAGACTCACTCACCCTTTTCATCTGCTCTACCGTAGTGCATGGCGCAGCAGCCTAATTAATATAGAGCGCAGCCAAACTTAATACAGCTCACACACCCAACTTAATTCAAACAACGGCAGCGGTCTACCCACAACCGACTTCTCCAGTGGCCCGTTGCAGATTGACTCACCCTTTTCATCTGCTCTACCGTAGTGCAGGGCGCAGCAGCCTAATTAATATAGAGCGCAGCCAAACCTAATACAGGTCACACCCAACTTAATTCAAACAACGCAGCGGTCTACTCACAACCAACTTCTCCAGTGGCCCGTTGCAGACTGACTCACCCTTTTCACCTGCTCTACCGTAGTGCAGGGCGCAGCAGCCTAATTAATATAGAGAGCAGCCAAACTTAATACAGCTCACACACCGAACTTAATTCAAACAACGACAGCGGTCTACCCACAACCGACTTCTCCATTGGCCCGTTGCAGATTGACTCACCCTTTTCATCTGCTCTACCGTAGTGCAGGCGCAGCAGCCTAATTAATATAGAGCGCAGCCAAACTTAATACAGCTCACACACCCAACTTAATTCAAACAACGGCAGCGGTCTACTCACAACCAACTTCTCCAGTGGCCCGTTGCAGACTGACTCACCCTTTTCACCTGCTCTAACCGTAGTGCAGGGCGCAGCAGCCTAATTAATATAGAGCACAGCCAACTTAATACAGCTCACACACCAACTTAATTCAAAACAACGGCAGCGGTCTACTCACAACCGACTTCTCCAGTGGCCCGTTGCAGACTAACTCAACCCTTTTCATCTGCTCTACCGTAGTGGCACGGCGCAGCAGCCTAATTATATAGAGCGCAGCCAAACATAATACAGCTCACACCACCCAACTTAATTCAAACAAACGGCAGCGGTCTACTCACAACCGACTTCTCCAGTGGCCCGTTGCAGACTAACACCCTTTTCATCTGCTCTACCGTAGTGCAGGGCGCAGCAGCCTAATTATATAGAGCGCAGCCAAACTTAATACAGGTCACACACACCCAACTTAATTCAAACAATGGCAGCGGTCTACTCACAACCGACTTCTCCAGTGGCCTGTTGCAGACTAACTCACCCTTTTCATCTGCTCTACCGTAGTGCAGGGCGCAGCAGCCTAATTAATATAGAGCGCAGCCAAACTTAATACAGGTCACACACACCCAACTTAATTCAAACAATGGCAGCGGTCTACTCACAACCGACTTCTCCAGTGGCCCGTTGCAGACTAACTCACCTTTCCATCTGCTCTACGTAGTGCAGGGCGCAGCAGCCTAATTAATATAGAGCGCAGCCGAACTTAATACAGGTCACACACACCCAACTTAATTCAAACAATGGCAGCGGTCTACTCACAACCGACTTCTCCAGTGGCCTGTTGCAGACTAACTCACCCTTTTCATCTGCTCTACCGTAGTGCAGGGCGCAGCAGCCTAATTAATATAGAGCGCAGCCAAACTTAATACAGGTCACACACCCAACTTAATTCAAACAATGGCAGCGGTCTACTCACAACCGACTTCTCCAGTGGCCTGTTGCAGACTAACTCACCCTTTTCATCTGCTCTACTGTAGTGCAGGGCGCAGCAGCCTAATTAATATAGAGCGCAGCCAAACTTAATACAGGTCACACACCCACTTAATTCAAACAACGGCAGCGGTCTACTCACAGCCGACTTTTCCAGTGGCCCGTTGCAGACTAACTCACCCTTTTCATCTGCTCTACCGTAGGTGCAGGGCGCAGCAGCCTAATTAATATAGAGCGCAGCCAAACTTAATACAGGTCTCACACACCCAACTTAATTCAAACAACGGCAGCCCGTTGCAGACTAACTCACCCTTTTCACCTGCTCTACCGTAGTGCAGGGCGCAGCAGCCTAATTAATATAGAGCGCAGCCAAACATAATACAGCTCACACACCCAACTTAATTCAAACAACGGCAGCGGTCTACTCACAACCGATTCTCCAGTGGCCCGTGCAGACTAACTCACCCTTTTCATCTGCTCTACCGTAGTGCAGGGCGCAGCAGCCTAATTAATATAGAGCGCAGCCAAACTTAATACAGGTCACACACACCCAACTTAATTCAAACAATGGCAGCGGTCTACTCACAACCGACTTCTCCAGTGGCCCGTTGCAGACTAACTCCACCCTTTTCATCTGCTCTACCGTAGTGCGGGGCGCAGCAGCCTAATTAATATAGAGCGCAGCCAAACTTAATACAGGTCACACACACCCAACTTAATTCAAACAATGGCAGTGGTCTACGCACAACCGACTTCTCCAGTGGCCCGTTGCAGACTAACTCACCCTTTTCACCTGCTCTACCGTAGTGCAGGGCGCAGCAGCCTAATTAATATAGAGCGCAGCCAAACTTAATACAGGTCACACACACCCAACTTAATTCAAACAACGGCAAGCGGTCTACTCACAACCGACTTCTCCAGTGGCCCGTTGCAGACTAACTCACCCTTTTCATCTGCTCTACCGTAGTGCAGGGCGCAGCAGCCTAATTAATATAGAGCGCAGCCAAACTTAATACAGGTCACACACACCCAACTTAATTCAAACAATGGCAGCGGTCTACTCACAACCGACTTCTCCAGTGGCCCGTTGCAGACTAACTCACCCTTTTCACCTGCTCTACCGTAGTGGAGGGCGCAGCAGCCTAATTAATATAGAGCGCAGCCAAACTTAATACAGGTCACACACACCCAACTTAATTCAAACAATGGCAGCGGTCTACTCACAGCCGACTTCTCTAGTGGCCCGTTGCAGACTAACTCACCCTTTCCATCTGCTCTACCGTAGTGCAGGGCGCAGCAGCCTAATTAATATAGAGCGCAGCCAAACTTAATACAGGACTCACACACACCCAACTTAATTCAAACAATGGCAGCGGTCTACTCACAGCCGACTTCTCTAGTGGCCCGTTGCAGACTAACTCACCCTTTCCATCTGCTCTACCGTAGTGCAGGGCGCAGCAGCCTAATTAATATAGAGCGCAGCCAAACTTAATACAGGTCACACACACCCAACTTAATTCAACAACGGCAGCGGTCTACTCACAACCGACTTCTCCAGTGGCCCGTTGCAGACTGACTCACCCTTTCCATCTGCTCTACCGTAGTGCAGGGCGCAGCAGCCTAATTAATATAGAGCGCAGCCAAACTTAATACAGGTCACACACACCCAACTAAATTCAAACAACGGCAGCGGTCTACTCACAACCGACTTCTCCAGTGGCCCGTTGCAGACTGACTCACCCTTTTCATCTGCTCTACCGTAGTGCAGGGCGCAGCAGCCTAATTAATATAGAGCGCAGCCAAACTTAATACAGGTCACACACCCAACTTAATTCAAACAACGGCAGCGGTCTACGCACAACCGACTTCTCCAGTGGCCCGTTGCAAACTAACTCACCCTTTTCACCTGCTCTACCGTAGTGCAGGGCGCAGCAGCCTAATTAATATAGAGCGCAGCCGAAATTAATACAGGGTCTCACACACACCCAACTTAATTCAAACAATGGCAGTGGTCTACGCACAACCGACTTCTCCAGTGGCCCGTTGCAGACTAACTCACCCTTTTCACCTGCTCTACCATAGTGCAGGGCGCAGCAGCCTAATTAATATAGAGCGCAGCCAAACTTAATACAGGTCACACACACCCAACTTAATTCAAACTATGGCAGTGGTCTACGCACAACCGACTTCTCCAGTAGCCCGTTGCAGACTAACTCACCCTTTTCATCTGCTCTACCGTAGTGCAGGGCGCAGCAGCCTAATTAATATAGAGCGCAGCCAAACTTAATACAGGTCACACACACCCGTACTTAATTCAAACAATGGCAGTGGTCTACTCACAACCGACTTCTCCAGTGTCCCGTTGCAGACTAACTCACCCTTTTCACCTGCTCTACCGTAGTGCAGGGCGCAGCAGCCTAATTAATATAGAGCGCAGCCAAACTTAATACAGGTCACACACCCAACTTAATCCAAACAACGGCAGTGGTCTACTCACAACCGACTTCTCCAGTGGCCCGTTGCAGACTAACTCACCCTTTTCATCTGCTCTACCGTAGTGCAGGGCGCAGCAGCCTAATTAATATAGAGCGCAGCCAAACTTAATACAGATCACACACACCCAACTTAATTCAAACAATGGCAGCGGTCTACTCACAACCGACTTCTTCAGTGGCCCGTTGCAGACTAACTCACCCTTTTCATCTGCTCTACCGTAGTGCAGGGCGCAGCAGCCTAATTAATATAGAGCGCAGCCAAACTTAATACAGGTCACACACACCCAACTTAATTCAAACAACGGCAGTGGTCTACTCACAACCGACTTCTCCAGTGGCCCGTTGCAGACTAACTCACCCTTTTCATCTGCTCTACCGTAGTGCAGGGCGCAGCAGCCTAATTAATATAGAGCGCAGCCAAACTTAATACAGGTCACACACACCCAACTTAATTCAAACAATGGCAGTGGTCTACTCACAACCGACTTCTCCAGTGGCCCGTTGCAGACTAACTCACCCTTTTCACCTGCTCTACCGTAGTGCAGGGCGCAGCAGCCTAATTAATATAGAGTGCAGCCAAACTTGATACAGGGTGCGCAGCAAACTTGATACTGGGCGCGCAGCAAACTTAATCAAAAAATACGGTAGTGGCTTACTCCCGACCGAACTCTTTGGCGGCTCGTTGCAGACTGACTCAACAATAACTTTTTGCCTTGTGTGTCTCTGCATTTAACAATGCTTCGTGTCAATTTTAAGCTTTACACATAACATGCGTGGTTTATTACTATCTCGCCACAAGGGCATGGTGAGGAATTTTAGAGAGTAGAAGGTGCATTTAATGGAATGAGCTAAGGAAGACATTAATTTTAAAAAAAAAAAATAAATAATAATAAAGGCATTACCATGATGGGGAATCTGGTTTACAGCTTCTGTACCAAAGATAAAGGGGCTGCAGTTAGTTTCAAGTGGTATTACCTTCTCTATCAAACGGTACGTTGCTCTTGCCCTATACGTGTGTTAAGCATACTGTGTATACTGCGCACGATGCAAAAAATAAATGTGTCCCAACTGGAATGTATATAATAGACTGTAAAACATGTTTATGTATGGCAATGACAATATTCATGTAAACAGCTCATTCTTAAACAATCACTACTTTCCAACTCAAAGAGAAAGAGAAAGGCCACAGAGGAAATAGTGCATTCTGTTTTAACAAGCAACAAAAATTTTAAAGAAAATTTACTTACATGAATCACATTTAAAAGGAGGTCCTTGGAAGTGGTTTGATTTCATGTGACTGTAATAGTCTTTGTTGGTGTTGCAAGTGAATCCACAGATGCCGCACCTGTATCCAACTTCACGGCCATGAACGGCTGCCAAGTGCTGCTCCAAATGTGACGTATCACTTGTCATAAACGTGCACATGTGGCAACATTTAACCTTAGCTGAAAAGGCAATACAATTAAGGAGATGAAAACTGAATGTGTAGCTAAAAGCGGAGCAAGTATTTTGTAACGGGAGCGCTATACATTTATTGAAAGAAATGAAATGGACAATATTTACAAGACTAGAGTGCTGAACAAGAATACAAGATTAGTAATGTGTGAACAGATCATTCGTTGGTGGAATTGATTTACGAGGTGCTCTTTTTCTAGAAGTTACCTTCCATTGAGCTAACTGAACAGTTGTTCACTGTTGTGTATCGGTCTGTATAACACAACAGAGAAAACAAAAATAATAATATGATTGTTCCATTAACAGTTCTTGGTCTTCAACCAAGTTGGTGTTCCCCATCAAAGCATTGTCTTGAGGTTGTATTCCCATCCCCTATTTCACTGGATGGTGAAATTGTGGCGCAAGCCTTATAACATATCTGTTGTACACGGTGCAAATACCATTGTTGATTATAATTCTAAATTGATTTTTTTTTTGTATTATTTCCTCATTATAAATAATTTGTAAGAAAAAAAAAGAGAGATGTAAATGTTTAATTCTAAACTGCCTTCCACAGACAGTAGTGTTTATAATATGGTAGTAAATATATATTAATATCGTTGAATTCAACAAGAATATAGAATCTCTGTGTGGAGAGTTATGAGATTAGCTGTGAAGTTGGTTTTGTAAATTAATTTGAAGAAATTAAACCATGGCATTTAATAATAGTAAAGTGTTATTATTTTATTTTAAAGAAATTTGGAAGAGAAGGGATTTAATTATATATAAAAATGGGGCTGATCTCCCATGATGCAAATTAGACATTTAAAAAAAAAAAACTATTGGTCGACACGCCGATTAGGGTGTTGCAGCCTCAAACATCACTTTGACAGAATGTGCAGACTTTAGGGCGAGTACAAAAGCAAATACATTGATAAAACCTTATCCTTTTTTCAATACGAGTCATAAACACACTGTGCTGATATTTTGTGATATACAAAAAAGTCTAACCTATATATCAAATATCCATGGCACAGGTACTAATTTTACATTTTCGAGAGTGTCAAACAGTTGCCAATATACAGCAGAAGAATAGAAATTTGCTGCCCTAATGACATCAAGTCCAAAATCAATTGATCTGTTTTTAGCATATAATAAATAAATCCTATCAATATCTTCTATCTGTAAGCTACCCTTCGCTCTATCTTCGAGATTCCGTTAAAATCCGACAAAGTTTGAGGTTCACATCAGTACACGATACCATTGTTAAAATCGAGATAACAACACTTTGAATACAGAAAAGTAAATAAACAGCATATAGCAAACGTAAATAAACCATAAATTGCAATAAATCAATGATATTCCAGCAGGAAATAGGTTATTCCAAATAAAAGTAAACTTTCACTACCAGATCCTAATATTGGTTAGGGAGATATTCCAAACAGATTTAAAGGAAGTAAATGTTAAATAACAGTAAATATAGTATCCAAACAAACCTTTTATCATAACTACTAAACATTATTCCAAAGGGAAATAAATAATTTCAATATAAAGCAAATCTAACCCTAAATTTTGCCATATAACAGATTTTGGTATTTCTGAAGAGATTTTAATACAGTAAAGATTGTGGGAAGCTAATAAAAGCCAGGCCTAGACCTACAATAACAATAACTTCACAGTAAAATATAGTTCAGAAGAAATTTTAAAGAAATAAATATGATTACTGGATAGTAGACTGAAGCAGTATGAAAATAACAGATTCTGATGTAATTTGACCATTTAGAAGTTCCAAAAGTAAATGTAATAATGCCTGAGACAGTTTAGAAGGATAACTGATAAGTTTCTAATAGTTTCCAACCACTTAATAATAATATGGTTCGATAACTCATTTGCATAAGCAGTTTACATAAACGATTTTAGGCTTTTCAAGTAATGTCAGGAGTTAAAAAGTAGATGAAAATGCAGTAAATAATCTTCTCTTTCAGTTTTTATAGGTTCCAAGTAGTTTAAATCCGGAGTAATATGAAATATCAGTAAAAATAGGAAGCCGGTATACAGACGAAATTATCAAACCTTTCAGCACTAATTCCAATAAAGTTAAACCATTTTAAAAGCGCTAAGAACAGGTAAAAGCTAGTAAATACACGTAATTAATTTTCTATAACCATTAAAAGACATTTTACTAACCTGCTGTTTGTTAATCCACTTTCGAAATAACTCACCAGAGGTACCGTACACAAAGGATGCTTTTTCACGAATTTTAAACACTGTCACACGACATAAAGTAAATAATAAATTAAAACAGTCCGAAAGAGAATTAAATTCATCTAAATCTCGTAGTTTCCAGCCGTTTAAGTATTTTTAAAGGTTATCTGAACGTATAAAATAGGTCACCCAACTTTAACATTTTCTTATTCAGAAGCCTACCAAGATTCCGGTTTAAAAAGTAGTTTTCCTTAAAGATCCACTCTTCTAGTTTCGCACACCTTAATTTCATGTTATTTAACGCCATAGAACAGATGTTAGAGAATTTTCAAATTCACTCGACAACAGCCCACATGGCAAAAACAGAATATTTTTATTGTGCCCAAGATATCGCACCTACGAAGATGGGACAACTTTCAAAACACGCATTTTAATACAGGCTACACTTTAGTAATTTTCCCGGCTTGATAAATCACATACCTTCAGAGCTAAACATAAAAATATATAAATAATAAAAATGGTGGAAGTGCGAAATCTCTGTTTATAGTAATAACTCAGTCAGTTCCTAGAAGTTATAAATAAAATTTACATTTCTGAGCAGTTAAAATCCGGGCCAACATTTTGATCATAGTTTCATGTTTGTAACTTATGCCGTTTGAAAATTCCTAAAATTTTCTGTGTATGTTGCAACCGAAGGATTATTTGAAATTTGCGGTGACGTCAGATCAAAAATAAAAGTTAAAAATAAATTAAAATTTTGCCATCCAACATGACACACTTAAACGCCCATCACCTGAAAAAAACTTTAGATTTTAAAATGAACCCCTTTGAAGAAAGTTATAAAAATAAATGTAATGGAATGTTTGAGACAGCGGCAGAACACTGCCGGAGTGCAGCGTCCTTGAAGCACTCCAATATAAGCGAGTGAGAGGGTGGCAGTACAGAGGCAGTCCAGTACAGTACATCGTCTAGCTTGGAGGAGAACGCACGCTCCTCGCGAGTGCGAAAGCTTCGGTGCGCGCAGAGGCTTTTGGTCGGGGGAAGTTCAAACATGATGGCCGATCGGCACCATCTTCAAAATTCGGCATGAACAATGTGACTAAGTAACATTTTCCGACATGTAATTTTTCTAACGTTCAAGATTCACTTGGGGTAGTGCGGTTTGTTCTTTTTCATAATTTGTAATCTTTGGTTGATGATTTTTCTCCGATTGCCATTGCTAACTGTGACTTTTTGTAACTTATGTGAAAATTTTCAAGAATACATTTCAGTTATCGGAATTCAGACTTTCATTTCTACATTAGTACCTTTCTTACAGGAGGTTAATCTGTAAGTGGCGACCGCGGTAATTATTACAGTTAGCATTCTCCATGGTTTAACACAGTAATAGAACTCTTTGCAGAACTTTGACAACTTTTGGAAGACTTCGAGTTTAGGTGCTAAAGTCGATACCAACCCCAATATCAAGCTTTTCCCTAACATATTGTAACAGACAAATAATCGAGTTGCATAAACATACTGAGTATGTCACACAAACGCACACACACATTATAACTGAAACTAAATGTACAATTTAAAAAAAATGACTTGCTTTATGTCTTATTTACTGTAGAATTTTGAGTGAAATATTTGTAGTTTACCTTTCTGCAGTTTTTTCCTGTGTACTGTAAATTTCTTACGAGAAGTAGCAGATGGATTTCTAAAAGCCATCAATCTTGAGCTTGGATGACGAAGATTTAATAACTTCTGCTTATTCTTCCAATGATTTCCTCTTTTCTTTGCTTAAAAGATGAAGAGGCAAAACATTTTCATTAAATGTAAGTTCTGTCAAATTTATATCTAACAGTTAGAATGAATTCTGTTTGGAAACAAGTTATGTATAACTGCTGACAATTAGTTGTTTAGAATGTTATTAGTGGGGTTTGGATCTTTATGACCAAAATAAACAGAGAAATATGCATGAATATATGACCTTAAAAATGGGTAAATATGACCTAAAAATAACAAAATATGACCAAACATTTAAATTTACTATACTGTATATCAAAACATGCTCAATTGTACATCATTTTATTTTATATAGTAGTGTCGCTTTTATTTAGACAGCATAATTTGCTTCCATGCACTCGCTGCACCATTGGGAAATTAAATTTTAAATCATTTTGTTGAAGTCACTTTAACTTCAGATAATTTACAGAATAGAACTCTTTCATCTGTACTAAAATACTTCTCTGTAAATTCCCTTACGTAAGTCCATAACTTCACACTTTCAGAAAATTTTATTTTCGGCATGGCGGTAGGTCTACTCACTTATCCACTGCAGATTTAACGATGACTGAGGATATTTCATTGAGACATTGATTGACGCAGGCATGCTGCTGCTGCATTGTCGAGATTAAAAGATGGGTGGCACATTACGTTTAGAGAGTGACAATAATGTATAACTTTAATTCTTGACTGGTGAATTCTAAACACAGTGAAAATTAGTTTTGTTTTTTCCCCCATCTGTATAGCAGAAGTATAGTTCTGTGAATAATTATCTTAATTTCTTCTCACCTATATCTAGTGAATTCCCAGTACTATTAAAAAACTACCAGGTTTTCCCCCAAAATATGACCATAATTATTATAAAAATATGACTGAAACTAAGAAAATGGCCTGAATATGCATTTATATGCTATATAAAATACATTTAAATACAATCAGAATCATTGAATCAGTGTTTAATTCAGCATTTCAGCTCAAAAAGAAGACAGGAAAAAAATATGACTTGTCTTAAAGATTGAAACCCTGGTTATGAGCCTTCTTAAAACCAGTTTTAAAAACCAGACAATGCAATTTCAGTTACCACAGCAGGAGGGGCAAACAAAAAAGCTGGATCACAGATATTTAGTAATTACTGGCAAGAATAATTTACTAAGTACATAACAACTGCATCATTCATATAGCATAACACTTTTCTTAAAGCCCATTATGCTTTTATTTTTATTTTTTTAACTGTAATGAAACTTGTGTGTCAGTGGCAATTTTCCTACATACTTACTTTTACAACACAGACATCACACATTTTCCCTTTTAACTCTTCCATTGTTTGGGGTAAATTGTTGAGCAGGTTCCTTGACCATTTATTCCAGTCCCAACTACTTTACCTTCAAACTGAAAACTTTCCCACTTATTGCTGAATTGAAGAGCTAATTTATTACTATAATTTTTTTTTAACTGCTTTACGTCTCTCATCAGCGAGGTCTTTAGAGACGGGAAAGGATGGGGGGCAAGGAATGGGAAGGAATTCGTCCATGGATTTTTTTTAGGAAACATCCCGGCATTTGCCTGGAGTGATTTGGGAAACCATGGAAAACCCAAATCTGGATGCCCGGATGGGGATTCGAACCGCCGTCCTCCCGAATGCGAGGCCAGAATGCTATCCGTTACATCACCACGCTCGGTATGACGATAATCATATTTTATTTTCCATATATTGCTCCTAAATTTTTGCCCCATCACTGAAAGTTCAAAATTTATTTTGAACTCAATTAATTTGTTCCAACTATCTCCTGACAGTATAAATACTCGTCTTCTACTGTCTGCTTTCAAATTCGTAATTTTTCCAATAGTGGTAGTAAAAAATGCAATTACTTATGGCATTAATTGTGGCACTCTCGTTAACTATATACTTCTGTTACTTTCAACAGTTTAATTTAATATCTCAAACATTACACGAATACCAACTATTAATGAAGCTCCATTCTGCGCATTTATTTTTCCAGTGTGGTACGCTGCCAGGGAACCTCCACAATCCCAGCTAGAAATACTAGCAAAATTAAGGTATATTTTTATGACATTTTTAATCGAGAGATCCTGACAGGTTGTTGGGCTACCCTCTTTTACCCCTCCTCCTGTCTTCCAATGAATCCCAATATCCTCTTCAGTCCCAAGGTATCATGTATGATGCCTCCAGAAATTTATTTCTTGGGCCACTGCACAGCTGAACCTTTTCTGGCCTATCGTATCATCTACAATATACATCGCGCTTCTTACAGCTCATATGTTCGATCCTCTGCTTTTTGGCAGCCCTGACTGGAAACTTGGGATCCTGCAGCTGTACAACATGGCTCGTTGAAATAAAGGTAAAGACACATATTTTTTTTCCATGAAATAAAGTAACATGAAACAGTAAAGTTGTGTGTATAATTTTCCTGCTTGACTCCCGAGGTATCATATATATACCATCTATAAAAAATTAATTATTGTTTAAAAAAAAAAAATATATGGTCACTCCTTGTTAACTAGCATTAACACAAAGTAAATAACACAATAGTAGTTCTCTTGCATTTTATTATGAGCTCGGGACTGAAGAGGATATAGTTCCTTTACCCTGTCAGTAAGTGACTGTGTTCTATGCTAATTTCCACAAACAACTCTAGTTGACCTTCTGTGTGTCCTTTGTACCATTCACCTCCATGATGTATCTCATACACACATTTCCTGTCTGAAAAAGTGTCAGATTCACAGATCTTCATAACAGATACAATACATTTCTTGAGACTGATACAGCCCCAACAACTAATACAAGGTATGTTCCAAAAGTAATGAGTCAAATTTTTTAAATCAAATTTATTGATCAGATGGTACACAAATTAAAATTCTTCAAAGTATGACCCTTCTGCATCGATACAGTTTTGCCGGCACGATTTCCACGCCTCGTACCCTCCCAGGAAGTCCCCGGTGGAGCCGTCGTCGTACTCGCTTTGATGTCCACGGTCTTGAACCGTGTTCCTTTCATGACACTTTTCAGCTAGGGAACAAAAAGAAGTCTGCCGGAGCAAGGTCGGGGCTATAGGGTGGCACAGCTGTGGCGGCGTTGTCACACCGATGCAGTTCAGGTGGTCCGCGACAACGCAGGTGCTGTGGTGAAGCTTCCATGTAGTGTTAAACTACTTTAGGATGTGGGTGAACTTGTTGTTTATACTTTGGAGCACTTGTTTGTAGAACTGGGCGTTTACGGTCTGTCCGGGAGGTATGACTCACTGTGCTCTATCCCCTTTGAGTGATGAAAAATAAATAAAAAATAAACCAATCAATGTGTATGACTTTCGTGCACAATTTGCCCACGTGAGCCTTCTTGGGAGCACGGAGATGCTGAGGTGCGCCACTATGCACTCTGCCTCTTTGTTTCCAGATCATACGCTAAGATCCACATCTCTTTCCCCATGATAACATTTCCAAAAAACTGATCTGAAGAGTTGCTTCAGTTCTTCACACACTTCCACTCAATTTTGTTTTTGTGTGTCAGTGAAAAGTTTTGGGACAAACTTCGTACATGAGCAAATCTTCCGATATGATCCGGTGAACAGTAACTTTCGGTATGTTCAATAAATCTGACACTAAGTGAACACTCATTCAACGGTCAGAATTCAGCAACTGATACACATGAGTGACACTATCATCATTTCTCAACATTAAAGAACGTCCTTGGCGGGCTTCGCCAGCTACCTCCTCCTGGCCTTCTTTGAACATCTTGTGACATCCATTGACTGCGATCTGGACAGGCAATCGTTACTGAAGGCTTTCTAAAGCATATCTAAAGTTTCCAGTGACATCTTGTTCAGCTTCATGCAAAACTTGATCGAGCATCTTTGACCCAATGATTTCTGCTTCGTATCTATGGCGTGACTACGCAGAAGCTGACACCTTCTGACCTACCTAGGGCATGGAGACAACTGAATGCAAAACTGTTTGAAAGCTTAACCTCCTCCCACCCTATCCAAACCAGTCTGACCACTCTGCGACATATAGTGAAGTAAAAAAAAAAAATAATAATCGACGCATTACTTTTGGGACAGATGTTGTATACACAGCTTTCTACAAATATGCTAAGCTACCAAAGACTTCCAACTTCCTCTGCCTCTTAAACGTCACAAACTGAAAGACACTTAGGATTTCTGTAATACCAGCCACTATGCTATTTCACCAATGTTTACAGTCACAAGGTCGGCTGCTGCTGCCAGCGGATTATAGCGGCACTGCCTCATGCCAATACAACTTTTGTAGAATTCACCAGAAGCATTTCTGCAGCTAGATACTGATCCAAAACTATAACTCACACATTCTTGAGCCGTCAGACATCGAGCTCTGGAAACCCACGAATGATATTTTCAGAGTGAAAACATCGACCCCAGCTGTTTACTTTCAAGTTCTTGTCCACTGCCTGACATATAACTTAACTGAACAAGTATCTACTAATCAGCCTTGAACAAGATGAAACTGCAATGGTGTTTCTATACATGATTCAATGAGGAATTTTAAAAAAAAATGTTAAAGCATTCATACAAAATCAAATTTCAAGTAAGTTTTCTAGTTGCTTGTTGTTTGTACTATAAATTACCATAATCTTGTACTTACCTCTTACTGAATGCACAAAGGATTAATACTACCTGCAGTGTAAGAAGCATGGCGAAATGATCATTGTCAGGAAAGGTTGTGATCAGTGCAAGTCTGGTCTGCCAGCTGAATGTCATACAGAAAATACAGGAGAATATTCTATCTAAAAATACACCATCAAAGAGTATCTCAGGAATGGAGTCTCATGATATTGGCTCAGGACAAAAAGATCAGAGGAAGATAATGTCAATTTCTCCATGGAGTTACATTCAGTTCAATGCATAAATATATGAAGAGAATTGCTATGGGTGACACTGTAGTTTTGACAAACATTGATACCCGCAGTATATGTAAGAACAAAAGAACATCCAATGGTCAAAGTACATGCAGTACACAGTTTGATGTTTTTACAAAAGGAGATAAGCCACACCAAAATACTCTCATCTGTTCGTTGTTCAAGTGATCACAGACTTTGTGTAGGTTTGAGTTTGTATGGCTGGAACCCAGAGCAGATAAAACTGTAGAGAAGTCCTGAGTTACTTAGTCTTTCGCTGATGATAAACTACTTGAAGTCAAACATAAACAACCACTTGCAGTTTCATAACAGTTCTGGACTGTATTTGGTGATTTGTCACAGAAGGTATATTGTTAACAATGGGAAAAAGCCACAATATACGAGGCATGTTTTTTAAGTAAATACCATTTTGAAATTAAAAAAAGACGTGCAAATATATCACAATAATTTTATTTTTACATGAAAGCCTGTACCGTACTCTACTTTTCCACATAATTCACTTCAATATTGAGGCACTTGTCATAACGTAGTACCAGTTTTTGAAAACCCTCCTCATAGAAGTCTGCCGCCTGACTTGTTAACCACTGCATCACAACTGTTTTGACTTCATTATCATCTTCAAGACGCTGACGGCCCAGGTGTTTCTTCAAGTGAAGGAACAGATGGTAGTCACTGGGCGCCAGATCAGGGCTGTACAGAGGATGATTTAGAGTTTCCCATCGAAAAGATGTGATGAGATCTTTGGTCTGATTAGTCACATGTGGACGGGCATTGTCATGCAGCAAAACGATGCCCTTGCTCAACTTTCCACGTCTTTTGTTTTGCATTGAACGGCGCAGATTGTTCGACGTCTCACAATAAGCTGCTGCATCAATTGTCTCATTATGAGGCAGAAATTCCACAAGCAATACACCTTTTCTGTCCCAAAAAACTGTGCACATGATTTTCCGGGCAGAAATCGTTTGCTTGAACTTCACTTTTTTGGCTGAATCTGAATGCTGCCATTCCATGGACTTTTGCTTTGATTCAGGTGTGACGTAGGCCACCCATGTCTCATCGCCCGTAACAATTTGGATTAAGAAATCATCACCATCATTGTGGCACCACTCAAGGAAAGTCAATGCACTGCCTAAATGTTTGGTTTTGTGCACATCCATTAACATTTTCGGTACCCAACGTAAGCACAATTTTTGGTAATTCAAGTGCTCGGTCACAATGCCATACAAAACACTACGAGAAACATTAGGAAAGTCATCACACAAGGAGGAAATTGTAAAGCGTCTGTTTTCTCTCACATTATTGTCCACTTTCTACACCAAATTTTTATTAACAACCGAAGGACGCCCACTCCGTTGTTCATCATGCGCATTTGTGCGGCCATCTTTAATTGCTCTCACCCACTTTTCAACATTCCATCACTCATAATGTTTTGTCCGTAAACTGCACAGATCTCACGATGAATATCGATCGGTTTTAGGCCTTTAGCACAAAGAAATCTTATAACAGCCCGTACTTCACAGTCGGCGGGACTCACGATTATCGGAGGCATCTTAAACACTCAGTGAACAAAGTAAACAAGGAAGAATTAGACTGTAATGGCGTCAGTATGTAGGCAAGAGATGCAGGTACCCAGTGCGCATGCGCGGAAGGCCGACCGTAGCGCTGCAGCCACAGTGTGACAAAATGGTATTATTTAAAAAATATGCCTCAATATATTACCTTTAATACCAAACTTCAGAGAAGAGCTATTAACATTAGCAACGTAACCTGTTCAGATATAGCCGTATTGCTGGACTATAACTTGATTTTTAGGATCTTGCATGTTTATGCATAAGCAGCTGAAAACCACCTAATGAATACTAGAATACAGAAGAGTCCAGTGCCTGTTATTCAACCATTTGAGGATACATATTTTTGTTCATGGTTAAAGCTGATGCAACAACACTGAATTTTTGAATGAATGTTTCTTCAATGGTGTTAGCAAAATTATGGATACTGACACTCTCTAAATATGTGAATATAGAAGCGGGGATGTGTGTTTGGAAGAGGACAGCAATGAGATTGAACTTTACTGCTGTTATTGGTCAATCAAGTTGTAAGAGTATTGTGCAGAAGGGATATAAAAGAAATCCGACAAGGCCTAGGAATAATATATACTAATTGTAATATATGGCATGTAAAACTTAAGCTTTGTATGCTCTCTGGGTAGAGCTGCATCAGCTGGATTGAAAATGATGACCTAGTGCAGCAGATTATGAAGTAGTAAGCAGGAGATAAGTAACAGGAACACAAAGACTGACAGCAAACAGTGTCTCGACTTTGACTAAAAGCAGTGATGGACTGTTACAAAATCACCAGATCCAGCAAACACACTCACCCTAACCACAAAGTCCAGCTACCGTAGCAGGTATTACAGAAGATTTACTACAAGCTACAGCAGGTTCAGTTCTCAGATGCTGCATTCAAAGGTGGAGAAATTTTAAGACTGATCCCCACATTTGGACCAAATGCAGATCACTTCCCACGTCTGGTGTGTGGTTTAGCTGATGAGAGCTGCATGGAGCATGCGACAAATAAAAATAAGTATGAGAGACAGAAGTTGACTGACAACAGATATCTAGAGCAGTTCAAAAAAGACAATATGAGACTGCAAGACAATCATGAACAAACATTCCCATTGGTAGGGAAATTGAAATATGAGTAAAAAATAGGACACTCAATTAAAGAACAGGAAATGAAGGTTTACGAATGCTGACATCCACCATCTTAGATTCTGCACTTCTACATGATCGCAGAATGGACCTGCTAATTTTCCAGGAGGTCAGATCTCAAAATGCTGGCGTACCAAGCACTGTGATATCCCAAATAGAGCACTATATGATGGCAGAAAATGTACCTTCTATATCATGCACAAAACAATGTTTTAAACATCAAAAGTGACAAACTTATATCAAAATTGATTCTTGGCTGTCTGGGTGGCACTGCGTCATATTCCTTGTAGCCGAAGTTTCGACCCTCATTCTGTGGTCTTCTTCCAGGGCAAAACTGATGCGGCGCCACCCGGACGTTCAAGAATCTCCTGACTCTGGCCGCAGAAGACTACGATTACAAACTTATATTACTAGTAACAAAAAAGCTCTCTCAATTTAATGAAATTCAAAAGAAAAATTGATTTAACAGTAAGTGCTTGTGCAGTTGGGGAGAAACACATTTTGTTTTTGGAGTTCACAGGTGGGAGTACGATGGTCACTATTGGTGGGGACTTACTTTTACCAGGGGAGAACTGGGAGGGAAGTAAAAGAAGCAGAGATTTGCAGATACCTTATTGAGGGAAGGAAGCATTACACAAATTGTAGAGCAGAGCACTAAGAGATAAAATAATCTGGATTCAGCCTAATAAAGCTATCAATGTGAGGTGTAAGGTTATTCAATGAATAAATTATCATGAAGCAGTGCTGGCGCACACAAGAGGGTTCAGTAAACCAGTGGACACAACTGGGGGCAGTAATGTTTACTGAAAGGCACTAGTTGCAGAACTGAAGCCTAGTCTACTAATCAGTTCTGTGACGCTTTCATAAGGACTGTAGCAAGCGGTCACGAATCGAGCGGCTCTTCTCTGTACTTTCTCTATACTTTCGATCAACCCCTTACGAAACATATCCAAAATTGCACAACAGTAGTCCAAATGTGGACGCACAAGAGATTTGTATGCTATCTCCTTTGTTTGTTCATATATAAGCTAGATATCGTGATACTTTTTTATACAGAAAATTAATTAAAATGAATATCATGTTTTATGAGGATATGAATTATATTGTATTAAAATCAAACATTGTGTGTCCTGTAGAGTTTATCAAAACTAATTACTACCAAAAAAAGTGATACTACTTCATAAATCTGAAAGCTCACACACTGAATAATTATGCCATAATTATGGCCTTTCAATTGTTACAACACTTGTAACTTTAATCTACTCAAAACAGTTAAGTTTCATGTGCCATTTGAGGGACACTCCAAGCCTTTATCTGGACATTAATACCACTTGCCAGATTTTCTCAAAGTAAATAGATTGGAAGCCTTTTCAATGCCATTACTCCAATTCTCCAGGCAGGAAACTCTAAAATGCAGAACATTACAGAAGAAAACAGCACGTTGTCTTCCACCTGACAATGTCTTGAGCATTTGGATGTTTAATGCAAGTTGAAAACAAATATAGCCTGTCCACATGCAGATTGATCACATTCTGAATAATCAGTGAACGATGCTCTTGGTGATGCATCATGTGATGAAATCCAAGAGAACATTGTCAATCATGTGGCATAGTGGATTAGAAACTGCAGGATTCACTGACTTAAAGATTGTATGTTACTTAGTTGTTCTCAAAATCAAACTTTAATGTGTAATAAATAAGTTCATGTTCCCAGTAAAAACCAAAATTCACAACTTACATAGTTTCCTAGGTCCACTTATAGACACAGGTTCCTTGTTAGTCTTATCCACTCCATTGCACATTCCAAGCTCCTGCAAAAACAGAATAAAGATAATCACTCAATAAAATATACAATAACAGATCTTGCTTGACTTAATCTGGTCTGTGTTTCCATTGATCTAAAATTCCTAATTCACAAGCAACAATGACAAATGAGGATAGAAAAAGTAAACCAATGAGACATCAAAGCTAAAGGTGGGAGAACCACAGTAAGGTGATCAACACAACTGATGGCAAAACATTCTGTATTAATTTAATTCCGTGATCTTTCGTTTTTATTTGATTGAAGCTCTCCTAACTTCAGGGAAGTGAAGGAATGGGTCTTTTGTTTTCCTTCTGGTTAGAGGTGGAAAAGCACTGTGAACTAGGAAAGGGAAGGCATTCAGCCTTGGCCTTTTGAAAGAACCATCCTGGCATATTCTGGAGTGATTTTGGGAAACCCAGGAAAACCCAAATATGGATAGCCAGAGGGTATTTCAAAACCGCGTCCTCCCAAATTCGGACGAAAGCATTACTGCTTACCCACCACGCTTCGTGTGGGACTCTCATTGTCTGTCCAAATACAGGACATGCAGGTTTTTTTTTTTTAAACTACCATAGAACACAAATATTAACATAGAATAAAGAAGCTGTGCTGGGAGTCATTGGAATATAGGAGGCTGGGAGGGTATATGGAATGTATTGGTGATAGGAACTGCAATCCACACAACTTCATGCAGATCCAAAAAATGGCACTAAAACATGGGTCAGTCTGTGTGGTATATCCTCCCCATCAGGGTTGACCAGTTGCTTTAATTGCCCTGATTGCCCCTATCCCTCCTGTTGACAAATGTGTGTTTTTGTTGGTTGTCATTATTCACAGGTAAATAGATTCACTTTTACACATTAATCAGAACTTGTATTTGTTTTTGCTGTACACATTACTCTAATTTGAATTATTATCTATTTTATAACTAATTACTATGGTTTTAATGGACTGAGTAATAATAACTGTAAAATTCTGACCTTATTATATAAAACGTCTAAACTCTTTTAAATCAATCAATACATTAATCTCTCAAAATAAACAGTGTTATAAGATAATGATAACTAGGGTACAGATCTTTATGACCAAAAGAAATTAGAGAAATGGGTAAATATGACCTAAAAACAACAAAATATGATAAAACATTTAAATTTACTACACATCAAAACATGATGAATTAAACACAATTTATTTTAGTCTTTTATTAACTACTACACAAAGGAAGCTTTATTCATATGAATCACAATATGAATAATTGTGTTGATTGTTTACTATCTGAAATTAGATTGTTTGCAGATGACATAATGCTATATAAAAGGATCAAAACGATAGAGGACTGTAAACAGTTGCAGGGTGATCTGGATAGGATATCTAGTTGGGTTGGTAAACATGGGATGAAGGTAAATGTAAAGAAGAGTAGGCTTATTAGATACACAAATAAAAAACAAATGGTTAATTATGAAGATTAGTTGGGGAAAGAATTGCTTGCTGAAGACTTTAAATGTAAATATCTTGGCATTATATCTTGGCTTAACTGGGCAGGACACATTGGACAGGTGGCAGGAAAAGGTTTCAAAATTCTCCACTTGTTGGAGAGAGTGATGAGGGGATGTATGAGAAGTAAAGGAATTGGGTTACAAAACTTTGGTCAGACCTTTTCTTGAATATGGTAGTGTAGTATGGGATCCACATTTTGAGTATCAAATACAGTTGAGAAGCTGCAAAACATGACTGCTAGATTTTTTCTGGAAATTATCGCAGAAAGCAATCAGTGACAGATATGATAAAAGAGCTGGAATGGGATTCATTGCAAGACAGGAAGAGGATGAAGAGGGTCATTGGAGTGTACAAGGCATATACTGGTGATGAGGTATGGAAAGATATTGGTGTAGGTATGAAAAGTAGTGCATGGAACGGAGAAGATGGCCATGACCACAAGCTGGCACTCGATTTCAGGCACAAGGGTGTGGGAAGATTCTCTTTTTTAGGTAGGGGTATCAGGGATTGGAATAAGTTACCATGGGAAATGATGAATAATTTACTGAAAATGTTGAAAGAATTTAAAGTAAAAAATTTGTAGATGGCAAATGTAGGTGGGTGCAGGAAAGGGGGAAGATGGGCGTATAGGGAAATTGCCACCAGAGCGTGTGCTCCATTGCAATTAGGTTAAATTGATTTGTAACATAGTTTAGTTCCATGTATACCAATTACTTTGTGGCTACTGTTCAGCTAACAATACTGATTTTGTCGTTAATCAATTCATTACTTCAATAAATGGCTTCACCATCTTTCAACTTGTCATACATGACAAAAAGTTCACTAACGTCGTAAATTTATAGCATCATGTGTAAAGAGACTAAGGCAAAAAAGACATTTTTGTGCATGTACCTTTTTCAATAAGTTTGCATTACTTTTGGTAATATTAGTTTACTTTCTTTATAGGTATCCAAATTATTATTCAAATTACTCTATCAATTTAAATCAAGTTTTGTTTTGTGAATGTCAAATATGAATGGAAAAAAAACAGTTCAGGATAAGAACTTTAGAGAAATATACACAGAGTACATGAAAAGTAATTAAAGGCTTAGATTGTAATGGCATAATGGAGGGAAAGATGACTGATGATGGATGACACACACACACACACACACACACACACACACACACACACACACACTAACAACAAAACGGTCTTAAAAAGACTTTTTGTTAGAACTTTAACATCTCACCAAGAATAGTAAAATTTTAGGAAACATCAAAACATAATGAAAAATTGGAATTAAAACTTCTGGTTTGAATACTATGTGTATAATAGCACAGATGGGGAAAATAAGATAACATCACAGAATTAGATTTTTAAAACACATCAAATTGCAGTCCATATAGATCACAGATCCCATATAATTAAACAAGGCAGAAACATTGAAATTACAATTCCTACAAAGCATATCACAACAAAAGCAAGAAATATAATAGAGCAATTCTATGAGCAATTATAACTAACAATATCTTTGTTAAGAGGCTTACCATATTTCTGCTGGGTGAAGAAGCATTGCAATTTTCTGATGTTTCATGAAATTCTTCAATAGCTGTAGATACTGCCATAGTTAAGAAGGTATCGTTATCAAGTGAACTGCAACCCTAAACACAAAAAAAGAAAAAAAAATCAAGAACAAATAAAACGAGATCACACTGTTTAGAAAGACATTAAATAAATTTCCTTTATTTATCATTTTGTTGAAGTGAAGAGAGAGAGTCTACACGACACAAGGAAATAAACACAGAGCCCCAAATGCCATTGTATTACTTTAGCCACTACTAACAAAAATGTGAAAATTGCAACATATCAGACAAAGGGAAACAGTTTCTGCAACTTTAAGTGCTATAAGCAGATGACCAAGTTTGCTGCATAAATTCAGTATGAACATATAATAATACAGGATTTTTGCTTAAAACATTGCTCTAGAACAAAATATGAAATAACCTTTTTATAGTATGTGACAACAGTCTTCAGAATCTGAAATAACACATAAGGGTGTTTTTAGATATTAAACTGTTCCAATAGAAAAATTAAGTAAATAAAATTATTTTCAAAAAACTATGGACCATTTAACAGATTGAAACAATACTGCTGCCATTTGTCATTATATTTATAATGACAGTAATAATTGTAGAGGAAACAATGTTTTGAGCATTATACAAGTAAAATTATATTCACTTTGAGCAACGTCCTTAAGAATATATGTTCTGCTTATTGGTTCTATTCATCAACGTAAGTATCTACATAATACTTATATGAGCCTCGCCACTAATCAAATTTCCATTGGGATGGATGGCCACAGCCATAAAGTTTATACTGGCAACCTATATATCACCCATTCTCTAACAATGTCACTACTTTTTTTATAGTGAGAACTGCCAGAGTATTTCCTGATATCATTACCTCTCTTGAACTAGCCTACCAACATATTACCAACACCAGATATCACTGTACCCTTAATCTCCAATAAGATCACAGCAATAAACTTATCATTTATTTTTGTTATAAATACACACTAGATGACACATACGAAAATTTCGTGAATACGATAAGTAGGGGGGTCGGTTTGTAATAGAATGAAACAAGAACTGCCTCATTTGTTTAGTGTAATAGGTATGTAACAAAATACTTAAAACATATTACGAAACGGGAAAATTTTTGGATGCATAAAACATATGTTTAACAAACTGTCACTAATCTTAATACATCTAACCTGAACAAAGGTGTAGGAAGATTTGAATAAGTTACCAAAAGAAATGATTATGTTGAATTAATTTAAAGTTGAAATTTGTAGAGGGCAAGTGTAGGTGGGTGCAGGAAAGAGGGAAAAGGTGTGCAGGGAAATTGCCACTGGAGCGTTCACTGCATTTCAATTAAATTAAAATACAGACAGCACATCCATATCTATGTGATATGTGTTGCTGCAATCACAGCACATGAGAAAGTTTCATGAATAAAATGTTTACATAGGAACTGTCTAGCAAAACAGAAATGTTTCCGTAACAGAAAAAAATACCCGAACAGTTACTTACTGTACAAAAAACACACAGTTTGTTTATCTCTCTGTGATATAAGACGCTGCTGCTATCTACAGGTCACACGCTCGATCCTTGCCGACACCAGTGAAACAATTTATTAATATATCTGAGATATGTGCTGCTGCTATCTAGCGGCTTGAGTCTGAACTGTTTCATACGCATGACTTTCATAGTTATTACTTTTGTCCTTTAAAGGTCAAATTCCGAAAAAGTTATTTCTTAATTTGTGGTGTTTACCTAAGTGGAGACTTTGATCTTTAAAATGATACATAATTTCTCGATTTTGGTTAGATATGAAGGAAAATAATGGCTTGTGACCAATATATGATATTATTTTTATTATCTGACACTACAATATATATATATATTTTAAATATTTCTTTGTACTGCCTATTCCAAAGATAATACTTTCCTATATTTTCTGATTGTCTTCTTCTCCCTCCACTAACAACTGGACTTTCATGTCTAGATTCAGTCTAGGCCAAGCCCCAATGTGTAGATATTATCGTATTTTTAATGTGTTATTGTCGTACTTTAATATACAAATCGTATTTTAATATACTTCCTGTTGTTATTCTAATAAGTATTCTTCCAAAGTCTTGGGCCAAAACTTCAAAGCAAACTTAATCCTTAAACATTTGAGTGACAATAAACCTTCATATAATTCATTGATGTTTATTTCTGTTACATTTTACTAAGACATATCTGAAGATTACAAAGGTCCTCGGCAAGCATTAACTAAATATCCTCAACCCAAACGTACACACAAAACTTTCTCACTCACCGGCTGGTTCTTGTTATGCTGTTGTTGAATTGAATTGAATTTTATTTGATCCATGAAGTCATAATTTATGACATAGGACATTGCCCTGGCAACCAATTCCTTTTATAATTTCTCCAAGTTATGCCACAATATCTGATCGCCTTGCCAAGTGTCTCATCCTTATAAGTGAACAATGTTTCATACTAAAATATTTTTCACTAATGAATAGTACCTCTGTGTATTCTATATTAAAGTCTGGAGCATATGTTACAACAAATATAAAATATACCAAATTACTAGCAATAAAAAAAGTTACTTTTCTGCAAATGCTAAGTTTTACAGGGTAATCGACAGATCTAATCAACACACAAGAAGTGGATAAATAAGGATTATGTTACTGAGGCATAAGATACGCAAGAGAACATGTTAATATGGCTATCTGCCATAACACTGACTGGATTTTATAATGCTAGTGTGTGCATGAGGTGATACAGTAGATAAACATTATTCAAAAGTAAAACTACAGAAATTTGCAGATTTCTTTATTAACAGGATTGAGTTTGTCAAGAGGGTTGAACTGTAAATAGCATAAAACATTAATCTCCACTGTGTACTTCAAGAAGTCAGCAAATCTTTATACTTTTAGTTGTTACATTTAGGCACTGGATAAACATCATTCCAATGTACTAAGTTTTTCATGTTTAGTTTTTATCATACCATTGTTTACTAGTTAAAATCAGTTATTTAAATAATTATTTAAGCATACACAATTTTACACTAACCTGGGAAAATTTCTGTTGCAATGTCTGATAAATATCTTGATATTTAGCAAACAGTAAACTGTTTTCAGCAAGAGCTTGAAGTATAAAATAGAGGGATATTTCGCTGGTGGCATAAAGTTGTTCCTTGTCTATATGTTCTGAAATAAGCGATCCAGGTAAATTACTCCAGTCAACAAACGTCAGTAGAGGTCGAATACTCCGTTCTCTTGCAGGTACGTCGCGCTGAACCCATCTGGAGATCAGACACAGCAAAACATCTTGAGGAACAGTCCAAGCCTGAAACATGAATTTCACCACTGCACAAAATTCACAGATACATAATTTTATATTAAACATTGATTTACCTGCATATACCTGGAAAACTTATTATTTTTAAAAATTGTATTAATGCTTTAATTTGGTTTTACACAGGAGGATCAGCTGTAGGCAACCACAAGAGATTTTCTGAACATTTAATTTACTGTCTCCATTGATTAAAGATTCAGCATTTTTTTAATTTTATTTTTTTAAATTGTCCAGATAATGTTTTTGATGTTGTAAGAATAAAGATAAAATCTTACGCAAGATCAATAATTCACTTCCAATATTATTTGTCAGTTGGATTTAGTGGCAGATCCATGATTTTAGTTTGGGAGGTTGTTGGGGGGGGGGGGGGGCATGACTTGGAGGAGGGTAGCTTTTATGGTCTCCTCGGATAATGTGAGCTGAAATAGGAGGAGGGGGGGGGGGTAAATGATAGATACCTCATGTCAACATTTTATTTCAGATTGCCACTCTTAAAAGAACAGTAGACCTTAATTACGTTTTTAGGGGTGGACCTAGATGCTTTTGGTGGGGGGATTCACCACTGGTTGGATTCATAGAAAACCATAGCATAATGGCTGAACTTCTCTATGCCGACGATGCAGCTTTTGTCGCTAATACGGAAGATGAGCTTCAGGAGGTGCTCACCAGATTTGGTTGTGCATGTCATCTGTTCTCGATGAGTGTCAATACCAACAAGACAGTTGTGATGGTCCAGGGCACAGACCACCTCCCATAAATAACATTGGATGGCACACCTCTTCAAGTGGTAGAACATTTCCACTTTCTCGGCTCCGTCACTACATCCAACCAGTCCAATCAAAAGGAGATTGACGAACGAATCGGCAAAGCCACGACGACCTTTTGCAAGTTGTCCACACGTGTCTGGAGAAAGTGCAAGCTAACACACTACACGGTCTTGTATACCAGACGCGTGTCCTGAGCATCTTATTGTACACATCTGAGACGTGGTCCACTTACACCTGGCAAGAGAGACAGCTGAACGCTCTCCATATGAGCTGCCTGCGGACTATACTTGGAGTATTGAGTAAATGAGCAACGAGATTGTTCTATCACAAAGTGCCGCAGTTTACTGCCATCCTAAAACAAAGATGACTCCGCTGGCTTGGATCCTGAAAGACTACCACGGAAAATCATGTTCGGTCAGATTGCTAATATTAGGAGACCTGTAGGGCGCCCAATGCTAAGGTTTAAGGACTCCTGCAAACGTCACTTGGAGAGCTTCGGTATGAGCACTTCTGGCTGGGAGGCTTGCGCAAGCTGGAGATACTTATGGCACCATCATATCGCCACCAGCATCTCCAAACATGATAGAGCATGGTTGGTTAAAATAAAGCCGAAAAAGCTTCATAACAGGGAAGTACATCCACCGGACCCTTATTTCGTGTGCAATAGATGTGGCAAAATTTGTAGTGCTGCCATGAGACTATTCAGCCACAAAGGAGACTTGGTGCACTCAACCCCCTTTTTTTTTTTTTACTGTTTAATGTCTCTTAACAGCGAGGTCTTTAGAGATGGGAAAGGATGGGGGGCAAGAAATGGGAAGGAATTCAGCCATGGCCCTTTAAAGGAAGCATCCCGGCATTTGCCTGGAGTGATTTGGGAAACCATGGAAAACCCAAATCTGGATGCCCAGACGGGGATTCGAACCGGCGTCCTCCTGAATGCATTCAACCCTGGCAATAACTGAATCACTACAGCTATCATTATTTTGTGAAGATGTGGTCAATATATAATGGCTGAAACATCAAGTTTTAACAAATCAACACAGCTCCAGCTAGAGAACCAAGACTGCATCAGTAATGGGCACAGAATTCTGCAGTCATAAGAGGTATTACCTGGTTTCCAGTCCAGCTGAAACTGTTTTTGAAGTGAAACTTCTTTGGGCGTGGTAGAGAGAATTTAGTTAGCTTTATGCATGTGCTACAGCGTTTGGTGCATTTGCACTTAATTTTCTGTGGATGCGCACTTGATATTCATTGCACACACACCTAATGATACTTCGACGCAAGCAGCTCTCATGTTGTCCACTATCATTTAAGCTCACATTTAACTGTGAGTTAGTTCACATTACATTTTATATGCTTATAAGCATAAGAGTGAATATGTGTGTCTCAAGACTAAACCTAAATTGTTTAAAAATGTTACAGTTTAAATTGCTTTAACAATCACTGAAAATCATGCGACGACATGAGACTGTATATTTACATACAGAGGAGTTTCCGTTATTACGCCTCAATACACGTATAAGTATTATTTATTAGTTTCTTTTTTGTTTATTTATATTCATTTGATGTAGATGCATCAGTTACATTCTCTGACCACAGTTGTAGTAAGCAAAGAAATATGGAATCATGTTTATTTCACAGTACACTGAATGTGTGCATGTGATAAAAGCAATCTTACATTCGCCTTTACAGCAGGGGGAATGAGTTGTCTAAGCTTAAAAAAATAATCTACATTCGACCCATCATTTTTGATGGAATAGAAAGAGGTAATTAATGAAAATATAACTTAATTTAATTGCTATGGAGCACTTGCTCCATAGCAATTTCCCTAAACACCCATATTTATTCCTTTTCTGTACCTGCTATATATTTATATTCTTTCAGCATTTTTGGTAAATTGTTCACCATTTCTCTTGGTAACTTATTCCAATGCTCAACCCCATTACCAACAAAAGAAAAATCTTCCCACACCTTTGTGCCTGAAATCGAATGCCAGCTTGTCCCTTCCATAAATCTCTCTTAGTTCTCATACCAATATCTTTTCATGCCTCATCACCAATGTACACCTTATACACTTCCACAACTCTCTTCACCCTCCTCCTGTCTTCCATTGAATCCCATTCCAACTGCTTTATCATATCAGTTACTGAAGGCTAGTTGCTGAAATTTAATCTTCACAGGTTCTCTGTCAGACAGTGTTGTACAAAGACGAGCTTTCGGCGGCTAGCTCTAAAGCCACCTTCAGGTCTGTTACAACCAGAGCTGCACAGGCGTTGTCTGGCATCTGTGCACCTTATGAAATGTGGCACTCCTGCACCTCCCCTCCACTCGCACCATTGCACTGGCCAGCTACGGCTCCATATTGTGTCCGTCACGCTGTGTGGCTGGCGATCCGGCTGTTAGCCGGTTACTATTGGTCATTTTCCACCGGCAGCTGTAGTAAACACGGCAACACAGATGGTGGTTTGGACCGTTACAATCGGAATGGTGGTGGTTGGGAAGCAAAGACAATATCAGTGGAAACGTTAAACACAGGAAATAAATTAATCAGGAAAAACTAAAATAGATGACGTGTAAAAGACCTGAAAAATTATTTAAAAGTGTAAAAGATGAATAAAAAAAAAAAATTGAAATAAATTATACTTAATTATGCTAGCAAGTGGTGGGAAGTACCAGGGCGAGGAAGGTAGTACCTGAGATTGAGGTCCTGAGTGTGTCTGGTATTCAGAATGTGTTGGTAGAGTGGAGTCAGATAGGGATGTGGTTTGAAGTCATGAGAGTTTGTGGGACAGCCAAGATTTTGGAAGTAAACTATTTGTCTGCGACCATTCATTATGATGGATAAATGCTCTCAACAAGAAGTCTTTACTCTAACAACCTGACACAGGCCCCTGTATCGCCAGAATTGGTCTGCAAACAGAGATCCCAAGCCAAAGACTGCCCAGCACACTGGAACACCCAACCCAAAACCGACCATAATCCAGTCTTTCTCACACAGTTCTCTCCTGGCCTGGAACCCTTAAACCAGATTCTTTCTCATGTTTATAACACTTTCAGATCTTTTCCTAAAATGCATCACATTCTCCTCACTTCCCCCCCCCCCCCCCCACAATGCCTCGCATCACGTTCAGAAAAATACCATAGTTAGACAATATTCTTTTACACAAACACCAGACCACTAATGCTCCTGAACTAACCTACAGCTCCTCACATATTAGGCCTGGTCCCAATTGTCCTCCAGTTACAATAAGCAGTCAAGAGTATAATCTTTACCTTTGTATTTCTGTACGACTATACGCTTACTTATTTTTATTATTATTGGCATTCAATACTGAAACCATACATGCAGAACAAAGTTGACATAATTATACTACAGGGTTACTTAAAAAAATATATAGTGTAGACACATTAAACTTTAAATTAAATACTGATAAAATACAATTATTTTTCTTCCTAAAAGTACAGAAATCTCTGAACATTATATACATTGAACATCCTTGACATTTGATTTTTTTTTTTTTTTTTTTTTTTTTGTAACCGCTTTACGTCTCTTTTTAACATCGAGGTCTTTAGAGACGGGAAAGGATGGGGGGCAAGGAATGGAAAGGAATTCGGCCATGGCCTTTTGAAGGAAGCATCCCGGCATTTGCCTGGAGTGATTTGGGGAAACCATGGAAAACCCAAATCTGGATGTCCGGACGGGGATTCGAACCGCCGTCCTCCCGAATGCGAGGCGAGAACGCTAACCATTACACCGCCCCACTCGGTTTGACATTTGAGGCTGTCTTAAATTTTTATCTGACTGTATATTAGAAATCTTGGCAATTAAAGTATAGACACGTTGATCTTATTTATTTATTTATTTATTTATTTATCAATCTTGTTCCATGGATCCCTGCTGAGGAAATACCTCTGGGATGTGAAACATGTCATTGTTGATACATATACACATAATATGAGTCATATCATAGTAAATATATACATATTTTACAAATACAAGAAATAATAATAAACATACATTTTTGCAACTGAGTTTTGCAAACGTCATAATGAGTACAATTAATTATTTTCTTCAAATTCTTGAATGGAGTAGAAGGAGTTGCCAATAAGATAATCTCTAAGTTTTTGTTTGAATACATCTTTATTATCTGAAAGCTGTTTTATACGATTAGGTAGTTTATTAAACAGATGTATCCCAGAATAATTAACTCCTCTTTGTACTAATGACAGAGATGTTTGTGTTTTATGCAAGTTATTTCTGTTTCTTGTATTGAAACTGTGTACCTGTGAATTAAGTGTAAACAGGTTAAAATTTTCTATGACAAAGCTCATGAGAGAATATATATACTGAGAATACATTGTAAGAATATTCAGTTTCTTAAAGAGTTGTCTGCAAGAAGTTCTTGGTTTTACCCTACACAGAAACCTAATAGCTCTTTTCTGTGTTATGAAAACTTTTTTACTTTGTGAAGAGTTTCCCCAAAAAATTATGCCATATGACATTACTGAATGAAAATATGAGTAGTACACCTGTTTCATTAATTCTAGATCTGCTGTTAGAGAAAGTGTTCGTATTGCAAAGGTGGCACTACTTAACTTTGCCAGTAGTGTAGTGATATGATCATGCCAACAGAGTTTCTGATCTATTTTAATACCAAGAAATTTTATACTCTCTGTTTCTAAGATTGTGTTGTTTTTATAGTTTATACATATATCTGGCTGTGCATAGTTTTTTGTTTTAAACCTAATATAATGTGTTTTTTCAAAATTTAATTTTAATGAATTTGCCTTAAACCAATTTGCTACTACTCTAAGTACTTCATTTACACTAAATTCTATAGTACTGTTTGGTGTTTTACGCACAGTAAGGTTAGTGTCATCTGCAAATAAAACACTCTTAACTTCGTCGGATAAATTTCCAGGAAGGTCATTGATGTATAACAGAAAGAGGAGGGGACCTAAGACAGAGCCTTGTGGAATTCCATGTTTTATTTTCTCCCAGTCTGATGAAGCATCTTTACTTATTTTAGAATCAAAAATTGAAACTTTTTGCATTCGGCTTTCAATGTATGATTTAAACCATTTACCTGCGGTCCCAAAAATACCATAGTATTCCATTTTTTTCAAAAGTAATTCATGATTTACACAGTCAAATGCTTTTGCAAGATCACAAAATATTCCTACAGGATTCATTTTATTATTCAGTTCCTCAAATGTGTTATTTAAAAATGAATATATAGCCATTTCTATGGATGATCCTTTTTTGAACCCAAATTGTGAATTAGTTAGGATATTATAGTGTGTAACATGTTTTATTACTCTTCTATACATGACTTTTTCAAAAACCTTTGAGAATGTTGAAAGTAATGAAATGGGACGATAGTTGTCTACACATGTTACTTCTCCTTTTTTAAATAATGGTTTTACAACAGCATATTTTAGTCTATCGGGAAAAACACCTTGTATTAAGGATTCATTACAAATGTGAGCAAGTACATGACTGATACAGTCTGAACATCTTTTCAGTAATTTACTTGAAATATTGTCATAGCTGGAAGAATTTTTAGGTTTTAATTGTTTAATGAGTTTATTTATTTCTGAGACTGTTACTGGTGGCAATTTCATCTCCACAAAGCTATTTGGGAAAGCAGTCTCAAGAAGCCTTAGAGCACTATGTGGGGATTGCTTTTCTATGCCTAATTTATCTACTACTGACGTAAAATGTTTGTTAAATATTTCACAAACTTCCCCTACTTCGCTATACACATATCCATTTTGTTCTATTTTTATGTCCTTAGAGTGATTTACAGTTTTTCCTGTTTCAGTCTTTATTATATTCCATATTGTTCTCATTTTATTGTCTGAATTTTCTATTTTCGCCGATATGTACCTGTTCTTGGCCTTCCTTATTACATTTCTTAGTATTTTAGAATAAAGTTTATAGTGAACTTTCAGCGCATAGTTATCCGATTCTCTCATTTTTAAATAAAGGTCCCTCTTTGTTTTACTAGAGATTCTAATACCCTTTGTTATCCATCCCATGCCCAGTTCATTGTTTGGAGTGTTGAGAATTTTCCTTTTTTTGAAACTACCTTCAAAAAGTGTTAGAAATATATTCAGAAAGGAATCAAATTTCGCATTAACACCCTGCGCATTATATACTTCTAACCAGTTTTCATTGTTTAAGGTATCTATGAAGTGTTTTATATTATTTTCACTAATATTTCTTCTATAAACCCAGCTTTTCTTTATCTGTTTAACAGTGTTCCTGGACTCGATACATAATAGCTGGGCATCATGATCTGAGATACCATTTATTACTGGATGTATGCTGTAATTACTGCACTGAGAAATATCCATAAAAAAATTATCAATTGCAGTCCTGCTATTATTTTGTATTCTCGTAGGAAAATTTACAAGTGCTGTTAAGTTAAAAGACAACATCAAGGCTTCCATATCTAATCTATCATTGCTGTGATTCAGAAAGTCAACATTGAAATCTCCACATAATACTATTTGTTTGCTATTTGTAAAACTTAGTAGCAAAGACTCTAAATGAGATAAAAATAGTCTGAAATTACCTGAGGGGGCCCTGTAAATTGCTATCACTATCAGCTCTTCCTTATCATATTCTAGTTTAGTAACACAACATTCAAAGTGTTGTTCTATACAATACTTACTTACAACTACACTACTGCATTCAATATTATTTTTAACAAAAATGGCAACTCCCCCTTTCTCCATTTTACATCTGCAGAAATGAGAGCTTAATTTAAAATTTGGGATGGACAGCTGAGATATTCCTGTATCAGACAAATGATGCTCAGATATACACAAAACGTCTACATTAAAATTTCTGGAATTTTGAATCTCTTCTAGGCTTAAGGTAATGTCATCAGTTTTACTAAATATTCCTCTTATATTTTGGTGGAAAATACTGGTCTGAACACTTTGACGCAATGACTTTGAATTGTTTATTTTATTATTACATACTGGTATATCAGTTGGAATTTTTAATTTCAACAAATTATGATCATCAGAGACATTAATTTCCTTTAGACATCTTAATAAATCTATTTTATTTACCCTAAAAAAGGCCGCGACTTAACACCATTTATCACAGGAATACCTCTTTCACTCACCTGGCATCCTCTGACCTCATCAGCAATAAGAAGCGAAAGCTTCCTCTTACCTCTGACATTCAGATGGAGTCCATAGCGAGTATAACTGTCCCTACCAATGCAGGCCACATCAATCAAACCAATGTGTGAATTAGCCGGCTGCCAGAGAACCCTTTCCAAGGATGCATTTGTACGCCTGATGTTATGCCACATCCAGGGTTTATCATAACGCTCAAGCAAACCAACAAATCTCACACTTGTCTGACGTGTGTTCCTGGAAATGTGGGCAATGTCTCCCTCAATTGAATAATTGAGGTCTTTATCAAGGCTATTTCCTGGTCCCCCAACAATTACAACACAATCCTCATCTGAAAAATCTTTAACTAGGTCTTTCACATTTGCTACCACACTTCCAAGATCTGCATTTGGTTTGAAAATACTGCAGACTTCATAATCTGGCCCCAAGTCAGACTGAACCATCTCACTGATTCCCCTCCCGTGACTGCTCCCAAGTAACAATACCTTCCTGCGTTTACTTTTAGATACACCCTGAAAACTTTTCCCTTTTACTTTGCAAGAACCCAGATCGTTCAGTCCAACCTGACGGTCCTCAGAGTCACCATCTAGATCCTCCAATGGCCGAAACACATTGGATGTCTCCAGCTGGAAACCATCAGACAGACAGCGTCTCCTACCTCTCCTGCCAGAGCTGACTACCTTCCATTCACTGTTCCGCCTATGCCTAAGAACAGAGTTTTCTGCCTTCAGGGCCTTTAAATCCCTCTCTGCAGATGCCAAATCTGACTGGAGTTTCAGAATCCGCTGCTCCTGATCACTAATTCTGCAGGAGTGACAGTTCCAGGAAATACTGACACAAGACTCACTGTTAGATACATCGCTGCACCCCCAGTGAAACCAGCGCCCGCAGTCCCGGCATGTCACTCCTTCTTTTACTATCCTTCGGCAGTTTCCACACTTTGTATCCATTGTGATACTTTCAAAACAACTTAAGAATTTACAAGCAAAGGAACTTTAAAAACTTTTACTTTTTAATAATCTACTTGTGTGTCAAATGCCAAAGAAATGCAAAAGTAGCCTTCTACAAAATATGTTAAAAACCTTCATGGCTAACAACATTGCGACATTTTTGGTAAGTTTATGCCCTTATTGCTGCAGCCTAGATCTTCAAACAGCCTGGAAGACTGCTGCCAATGCCTTTTACAAGAGAACAGCATGTGGTTCATATCCCCCTGGAATTTATGAGTCAATACAGGGTAAGAACGAACTTTGTAGTGGTTTTACAAAAAAGGACAAGAGATTACTACTATAATGAAAGAAATGGAATTATAACATACGTAGTGACATGAGGAAGGTGGTGAAAGAAGCACAGCAGGGGCCTAATCGCAGATCACAGTTGAACCATAGGGTACTGGAAGCAGTGCAAAATGAGAGAAATCATGGATAATATCTAGATTGCGATACCACTGCAACCACTTACCGCCTCGCGATGTAAACACTTCCGGATGGAGAGATTATGACGTCACTCCATTGCAGAATGTGACGTGTTCAGGCTTTGGTTGATTTGTGAATACATGTTAGGTCATAGAACGTAACCAATAGTTATAATAATAATAAAAAAAATTACGGATTGACAAAGTTACAGAAAATTATTACTTATAATATTATTAAAATACCAACAACATTCCAAACTGAATTTTGATATCATTCATTAGTAATGTTTCATAATGTTGGTTCCTGTAATGTTAACATTATTAGCCACCATTCCATTGATTTGTATTTCATTCCGTCCTTCTGTATTTCCTGGTGTTGCTGAAATTGTTATTACAATCATTCATACGACATAAAATATTTCTAATTTTTTATTTTTGTCAATAACCATTTTCGTTTAGTTTGTAACGCAGTCTGGACCATACTAACAGAGATAGATGCGCTTTGGAAATTGGGTATCAGGAATATCATGTGCGACAGTTACGTTTCACTATGGTCCAGGCTGCATTAAGACGCAAACGATAGTAACAGCGATAGATACGACATAGGTATCCGCAGTAAGGTGTTCAGTAGTTACGGTTCAGTGTAGTCCAGGATGCATCAAAACCTCAACACTAATGAATTTATTCCTGTCCTACTGGTGCAAAATTAACAATTTCATTATATGAGATATATTAGCGATGGACTACTTTCCGTGGAAGCCCCCATCAGTGACATTTAAAGCTGCGCGTGGAACATATACGTCACATTCAGCAACATGGTGACGTCATACTCTCTCCATCCAGAAGTGTTTACATCGCGAGGCGGTAAGTGATTGCAGCGGTATCGCAATCTAGATATTACGCGAAATCATAAATACCAAAGCAATAACCAAAGTTGATGAAACAATAAAAAATTAAAGTATCTGCTACACTGATAGCATCGCCACTTGCAGATCATTAAGGGTACATGGTTTGCTCAGATTACTGCAGACTGCATCATTCTGAATGCAAAAAAGATGCTTCCTCAAAAAAATTTGTTAGATGCATCCTGGGCAATGTTGTATTATCAAAAATGATAAATCTTTTGGGTGTACCAAGTATATCAATTCCACCACAGCAACTTGCTCCAAATGAACTAACAATGCCATAATACTGCAGTAATCAATTGCAAGACAAGGTAATTAGGTTGTAATACATCCAGCACCATTAATTAATGTTAAGTAATTTGCAAAATTATTCATACAGCAAAAGTGATTTTATACCTTTTCAGAAAGAAATTCTTCAATTTTAGGTAGAGTGAAGTTCAACAGCTCATCTTCAAAAATTATTTTTGAAATGTTCACCTGAACAAACAATGTTACAGTTTTAAGGAGTGAGGGTAAATTATACTTCTCACACATTTCCCTGACAGAAAGGCAATTAGTAACATCTAAGTGCCTATCTAAATACTCCGCACAATAGCTTTTTAACTTCGATACTAGAAAATGGTTTGCTAATCTTAAAAGTTCTCCAACATTATTTTTGTCTATTACAACACAGCCAGTATATATGTAATCTAGTAAACTTTGGAATATATCGGAACTTTGGCAAGTAACAGTAAGTCTTTCCTTTATCACCTTATGTGTTTTCAGTATTGATTCAAAAAACTGTGAAGAAGACGCTAAAACGTTTCGATGAGCTTTGAACTGCTTCCCTCCAACATAGAGCACAACGTCACAAAACTTCCCTTGATCCCTTTGTGCCTTTAATTTTTCTAGTATGTTATTTCCATGTTCGTTGCCGCAGAAATTCATATAATTATTAGAGGCCATTGGAACTGGGGCATTAAGAAAACATAGAAAGTGGGAAATTTCAATTTTATAGGCGAAGTCGAGTAAAAATGTGTATAAACCTATAAGAGAAATTAGGCGTCATTCCTCTGACTGAAATCTCCAGATAATTTGATCCTACATCCTGAATAATAAATAGTCACTTCACAACACAACATCAAAACAACCGCACACAATTCACACACATGACTTTGACACTGACAACCAGAGATAATACTGAGATAAAATGTTCACAGCTAGCATAAACCATGGAGGAAGGAATTATATGGAGGAGAAGTGAGCTTAAATCGGTGAAGCAAGCACTAAACTCTCCCGCATGGTGGCAGCACCGGCAGCGACCATATGGCGCTTCCCAACAATTAAGGTGTTCACATTGTGGTAGAGGCAGTGATTATTTCATTTAGTATTGTGTATAAGTGTTTAAAAATGCCAGCTTGTGTTGCGTACGGTTGCACAAATAGGCCAGACAGGAATGAACCTGGAATATCATTTCATAAGTAAGTTGAATTGTAATTATCGTTGTTGAAGTGAGTGGTAGACACCGCAAACTTTGCAGCACGTCTATAAATATTTAGTCATAGCTCTCAATGGGATGACTTTGTTCTCAAATTTTTCTTGGTGTAGTGTAGAAAATCAGCAAACCTTGCTATTTTGCACATAATAGACTAGCATTATTTTTTAACGAGTGTTTAAAATGAGATTTAAAGGGGCGTGTTTTACTTCGTGATTCAGTGAATTTACTATTACGATTTCTTTCGTCACATTCGTGGTCGGACTTGGGAGGAAACTGTAATTCTTTTTCCTCTTCAATAATTCGATGATGTCTTGATGTAAAATTTATAATATGTTCTGGAGCATGATTAACAATTTTTCCAGGAGTATACAATTACCAGTGTTTGCATATTTCACTTCACATTTCAAGAGTAGTTTTTTTTTTATAAGCTGCTTTAAAGTGTATGGGCAGTGGGATTGTTTGAATTCCTCCCCCCCCTCCACCCCCCAAAGATCTGATACATTGTAAAAATATTTCAAAGTGATCCTGACTAAATTTATATGCTAATATATATTTTAAGATTTTTTGATCAATAACTAAGGAATTAAAGAAATACTTCAAACATGAATCAGAAAACCTAAGAATCCAGTGCTCCTACTGCTGTCAAGTATTATCTTGCCATATGGTGACACTTTCAAATTACATATATAACTTTCTGTTTCAATCAATCTTGTATCACTGTTTCCTAATTACACTTGGATATTATGGAGCGTGTGCTCCATTGAAATAAAATAAAATAATAATACCCTTAGTCTTTTTTTGTGGCTGTAGATGTTTTGGCAAATAAAATTCTATTAAAATAATTTTTAACAGACTTTTTTTCCTTAATTTCTAATGTTTATAGATAGCATCAATTGAGATACATACATAAGAGAGCGTGCATAAACCACATAGCTCCAATTTGGCCTCCTGTGAACCACTATCCCTCCCCAAGTAGACCAACTTGGCTTTTGCCTCCACCCCCCTTCCCCCCCCCCCTCACCCAGCAAGTAGGTTTTTTTTCCCCTTTTGATTCCAGAAGACATTTTGCACTGTTTTCTCTTGTCAGACTATTATAAATTACATAAGGAGATAATTAGCTGAGGGAAATAAATAGGTTTAATTCTAGATCATGATACTGCTACAACTACTTTAGGCCTACTACCAGTACAGGGATCTAGCTTTTTTTTAAATTATTCCTAGCAGTTGAGGTTAGGTTGAAATACAGTCTGGACCAGAAGAAAAATGTCATAAAAGTGGTACGGATAATTCTTTGATAGCTGCGTGCGGCAGAAAGGTGCTATAGCGGTATCGCCATCTAGAATTAAACCAATAAATATTCACATGCTGTTGTGAATTCCATTCCTCATTTTAACTGTGACAAATTTTATGAAAGGATAGCTACGTGGCCTGGCTTGGAATCCCCTCCCCCTCTCCCTACATAGCTCAACGTAGCCTTCCAGCACCCCCCCCCCCCCCGGACCAGGCCGTGTAGTTTGTGCACGGTCCCTACCTTTAACCACATGTTAATTCATTATTAATAATGTGAAGTAAAGGAAAATAATGAATCAAATTCTGTGTCATAAAGTTACTTGTACATTCCTGTAATAGCAACAATTGTGAAACGGCTCTTTTATTTTTAAAGGTAATAATAAAGCCTCTGCCCTTTTAAACAGAAGTTGAAGTAGAGTTCTTCTAGCGTGATAAGTTATTTTGTTGAAAAAAGTATAGGCTTGTTCAGACAGTGACTCATCATCGCATTTATGATTGGAGCACACTTGCTTGAAGTTACTTAAAAGAACACCGCATGATGCCAACCATACATTATAGTAAAGTATCACTCTTTACTTTTTGTTGATACACTTTATACTAACTATAAATTATGCGGAAACATTTTATTTCTGGTACCAGCCTACAAAATGTATGGGTTGCTCATCCCTAGAGTGGGTCCTCTTACTTTTTTCTGGTCTAGGACACATTTCAGACTAACCACAAGTGGTAGTAATAAAACTGAAATATCCATTCTGCATGTCAACCATGTAATCATTGTGGCTTTGACAGAATTAATTTTTGGTCCAGCCTGCATCCAAACCTAAACCCCTCAATTTGGTTGTTGTATATCCCCCAAACTAAGCAAGATATCGAAAACATTTATTCCTTATTATCGAGTTTTTTCGTCGTGTTACATAAGAATCCATCATTAAATTTGACTTTTGCGAAATTTTTCTTCTGCATTTCAACTCAAGACACCTCACTTTTGAGACAGTATATCTCGAGAACTAGGTGAAATATCGAAAAATTTTACTCTTTATTTTTTATTTGTCTCGTCTTTTTAAATAAAAATTCATCATAAAATTTGACTTTGAATAATTTTTTCTTCTGAATTTCAACCAAAACCATTTCACATTTGAGACAGAATATCTCGAAAACTAAGCAGGATATCAAAAAATTTTATTCTTCATTTTTTATTTGTCTCATCGAGTTACATAATAATCCATCACCAGATTGCGGCGTCACGTTTATCCTAGAGTCCCCTTGAGGTGTTTAACCATACTCCCCGTGTTTGTTGGGAAGCGGTCAAGTCCCCACCACTCCGGCCATGCCCCCCCACTCCTCCGCCGGCCTGCTTCACTTCCATGCGTGGCAAAGGTCTCTTGCGTCGTCTCCATATTATTCCTTCCTCCATGGCATAAACCAAGCAGGAAGGAAATATATGGAAGAGAAGTGACGTTAAATCGGTGAAGCAGGCTCTAAACTCTCCCGCATGGCGGCAGCAGCGGTATTGCGCTTCCAAACATTGCGATGTTCCCAGTATATCCCGAAAACTAAGCAAGATATCGAAAAATTTTATTCTTTATTTTCGATTTGTCTCGTCGTGTTACATAAGAATCGATCATTAAATTTGACTTTTGCGAAATTTTTTTTCTCCATTTCAACTCAAGAAACCTCACTTTTGTTACAGGATATCTCTAGAACTAGGTGAGATATCGAAAAATTTTATTCTTTATTTTTCATTTGTCTCGTCTTTTTAAATAAGAATCCATTATCAAATTTGACTTTAACCAATTTTTTCTTCTGAATTTCAACCAAAACCATTTCACATTTGGGACAGAATATCTCGAAAACTAAGCAGAATATAAAAATTTTATTCTTCATTTTTTATTTGTCATATCGAGTTACATAATAATCCATCACCAGATATCGGCGTCACGTTTATCCTAGAGTCCCCTTGAGGTTTTTGTACATATTCCCCGTGTCTGTATGGAAGCGGCCATGCCCCCTCCACTCCGGGCATGCCCCCCCACTCCTCCTCCGCCCTGCTTCACTTCAATGCGTGGTGAAGGTCTCTTGCGTCGTCTCCATATATTTCCTTCCTCCATGGCATAAACTATCACAACCATGGAGTAATCATGATCACAACAAACCAGCGCAAAGGAGCGCATTACCGTTTGTGCCAGCTACTACGCTATAACGCGCCAGACGTATGAAACTGAAGCATTCGGGACATCTAAAAGACTTCACCTGTATAACATGCAGTTAATTTGAAAATCTAAAACACCATAAGTACACTGCTAATCAGGCTGACAGACATCTGGAAGGGGTTAAGTACCAGGTTATTGTATACCTCTATTTTTTTTTCTGAATATGATTTGGACTTGTTTTTTATTGAATGCGATTCAGATCTAACAAAAAATACCTTCCAGCAGCTACCTCTGCAATTCGCGGAACTGATAATTACAACTTTAATACAGTGGACATAGCGTAGGTTTTTTTCTCAACCAAGACACTTCCAATGCTGAGCACAGTTAATCCAAAAGTTAACTTCGTTAATCGTCAATCCGCTATTCACTAGGTTAATTTCAATAACAGTTAGAGCATTATATTTTTGTAAACGTAACGCTAGTTACAGTTATTCGTTAAAAGTTAACCATTAACGATCATGGAGCATATTCCCCCTCCATGTTAACGATACGTCTACTCGATGTCAATCTGGAAATTGAGTTCTTACTGGGGTTCTACATTTCAATCAGCTTCTCAAACGAGGCTCTGGCGACTGAAAGATTCCCGGCAAAAGAAGTCGCCCACTGCTTGCCAACTGCCTCTGAAAGAAGGATCTGGTGCAATCATGTTGGCAACGAAAAAGTTTACAATGCATTAGTCTATAAAAGATTCAGATACGCCACTATCGGTAACTACGATGCCAAAGGATTCACAAATGCTTTGCTGTCGAAACATTCTATTAGCAGAATGGAGATTGAAAAAATCACAATTTAGCTGCAATCTTCGAAGGCTTCTGAATGTTTTACCCTTTCCCACGAGTCTACCCTGCTTTTACTTTTCCTTTATACTATAAATTTTTTGATATATGCATCCTCTTCATGTGTTATTTAAGATTATTAAGGATAGAAACGCGAGACAAGATGTTGAAAGTTTAGGCAGACACAGTTTGGATTCATAAATTAACTGTTCTCCCAATCTTGATTTAAATGCAACATAATAGCATGAGGACTGTAAGTGATTGGGAGAGACCATATTAGCCTCTTCCAACCAAATGTCAACCTCTCCTTCACGTGGTCAGTGCCGGAACAGCCACGTAGCAGGATTTAGCAAATGCTGCGGGCTTCGCTCCTTCTGGGGGCCCCGCGCCTAGGAGTCTCCTGGAACCACCCCGTCAGACGGTGAAAACCAAGGGCCCCTTCTTCACACTTGCTATGGGCCCCGCGCTGCCTTAATCCGGCCCTGCGCGTGGTGCACCACGTTTTCACGGACGAGGTTCTGGCGACTGAAAGATTCCCGGCATAAGGAGTCATCCACAGCTTGCCAATGGCCTCTGAAAGAAGGATGGAAGAGTGGGGAGTGGTTCAGGGCATCCTCTTGCCCCTGGGGTTGGAAACAGCCCCTAAATGCGTATGAATCAGAAATTATCAACGGCATGGGGATGCAGAAGGTAACGGGAAATAACTACATTAAAGACCTTAAGGGTACCCCGAGGCAATGTAATCCTCTCTAGTTACATATGGTATGATGGCTTCTTCCTGCGTAAAATAGTCCCCCAATCAGATCTCTGGGTGAGGACTACTCAGGGAGGAGTCATCAGAATGTATTGACACATTTTACGAGTCATAGCGTGGAATGTTAGAAGTCTGAATAGGGCTGGTAGATTAGAAAACTTAAAAAGGAAGAAAGTTAAATGTAGTTGGGTTTAGTGAGATTAAATGTAATAGGACGCACAGGCTTTTTGTTCGGGGGAATACAGGATAATTAGCACAAAAGTTGTCAGTGGAGTCACTGGTGTAAGATTTGTAAAGAATAAAAGAGTAGGGAAAAGGGTGAGTTATTGTGAACAGTTTAGTGGCAGGATTATTTTGATGAGGTTAGAAATTAAACCACCCCACCCACTTTAGTACGAGTGTACATGCCAACGTCACCGGAATGAAGAAATAAAAAAAATATACGCTGAAATTGAAGAATAAATCCAATATGTGAAGGGGGAATAAAATCTAATAATCATTGGTGATTGGAATACAGTAGAGGGAGAATGCAAAGAGGAGAATATTGTAGGAAGTTTTGGTCTAGGAGACAGAAATGAGAGAGGAAGCAGATTGTTAGAATTTTGTGAAAGATATAAACTAGTCATGGAGTCATGCTAGAAGGGTATAAACCGGGAAACATCCAGGGTACACAGGAAGATATCAGCTATATTATATCATGGTCAAACAAAGATTCAAGAATTAAGTTCTAGACTGGTTCAGACATAGACTCTGACCATAATTTGATAGTTATGAAGTGCAGGATGAAATTCATGAGAATAAAGAAGCAATACAAGCAGAACAGATTGGAAGTGAATAAACGGAAACAATCTAACATGAGAGAAAAGTTTGTAGAAATGGCAGACGTGGCTATAAGTAGCTGCGTAAAATCTTCTAGGGCTTTCCACCGAGGTAGCGCTTCAATGTAGGGCGGCGTTTCGAAGCCTGCCTCAGGCTCCATCTTCCGGTAAAGTGTCGAATTCTTGGAAGCGTCCACATTCGTCCATCGTGGGTATAAGTAGATCAAATGATGACGAGTTTAATGCACTAAATACCGAAATAAAAAAAGCTGGTAAATAAATATTAGGTTTTAAGGAACAATTCGCCAGAAAATCTTGGATCACAGAATAAATTTTGCAGTTGATGGATCAGAGAAGAAAGCACAAAAATGTTCGAGATGAAGCAGGCAGAGAGCAACACATACAATTTAGAAATTAAATAAACAGGAAATGCAAAGAAGCAAAAGTGTAGTGATTGGTTGTCTATCGGACGTGATATCACTAACCTGTCCGATAGTACCTTCATCTTAATGTTTCTTCTTGTCAGGTCGACGGTCTTCTGTCTTGACACCAGGTAATTGTCGATAAAGCAGTATTACAAGACTGCGTGGACAAATAGCTGATTAAAGCAACTAAAGTCTGTGGTAGATATCATTTTGTTGATAAAAAGGCTGCGTAAGTTCTTCATGGCTTGTGCGTTAACCTGATATGGGTTAGAAAGGTTTTACGTAAAGAAACAGAAATTACAGCAAAGTTCCGGTTTATTGCAGTTTCTATGATACGCTGACAGTTTCACAAACACTGAACGTAACTCCTATCCCATGCAATATGTTAGCTGTCCACCCCCCCCCCCCCCCCACCCACCAACTTGAATTTATACTCCAGTTGCCGAAATGGGGTACAAAGTGGTACCGTTGGTAGTAAATCGCGAACTGCGTATTACATCCATACGCGATATTGGACTTTCCGAGGCCGACTGCCTCCGACTCCGCCGCGAGCAAGCGTACAAGCGTGCCTGCTGATACCAGCCCATACCGGTGTCTTATCCCAGATTGGAAGCCACTTAATGTTTGGCTACAACCTGAAATATTGGGGACACGGATTCGATACGTGAGGCAAGGATCGGTTCTCGCCAAAAGATTTTGATGGAAAGTAGGGAGGCAAACTCACGCTAGAAATGCCAAATCCAATTCCAGAACATTGGAGTTTAATGAATTCAAACTAGTCTACAGACAGTTTTAAATAGGTTGTTAGGTAATGCCAGATGCGGGAGAGAAAGTTACTGCTTCCCCAAGTCAGATCCGCTGGTCAACTACGGCAGCATTAATACGCAGCAGTACAACGATGCAAACTGTACAGCACTACGTAGCAACTTTATGGTACTGCCCCTCCCTGTGGGCCGCATGATCCTTTATACTAGTCGACAACAGATACCCTCGTGCCACTCGGCTAAATCTTATTTACCATGAGCTGCAGCACGTCTGCTTGATCAGTGTGGTAGTAAACAAAACCACTGGGTGACACCAACTCTTGGTTACTCGATACGCATATTCCATCTGACCCTGACGGTAGCGCGCCTTCCTATATGGTCTATTTATACCAGCTGGCCGTGCGCTGCATCTGTCCCTATAGGTAGCGCGCCTTCCTATACCGGCTATTTATCCAAACTGACCGTGAGCTGGAGTGCGTCCACCCACTCGGCTGTCCACTATGGGTGGCCAACGCAACTTCGGCAGTCCACCGGCTACCTCTAAATATCTCTTAACAATTACATTTTACTGTAATATTCAGTATATTACACCGGCTCGTGTTACCTCGCCGGCTGTGCAGCTTAGAAGCAAGTTAAATTGAATCGGTCATTTCAAAAACCACTTAAGTCACATTTTTTTCTAACATGCTTTTTTTGCTGAAAATGGTTCCTCAAAGGTAGATGCGTATTCTGGGTAAAAATAACTTAAGTCAATACATTCCTTCCTCTTTTAATAATACCGCGTGGAAGACGTTCATTGCATAAACAACATTATTCAGTGACTTAAGAGGTTTTTGCATGCACCACTAGATGGCAGGAGTAGTTTATGACTGAGTTTGACATTTTAAATTTGCTTTCATTTGATTGGATCAACTATATTTCAATTTTTGTAAACCATCGCCATTAATGTCATTTGAACTTCACTTGTCTTTTACTATTGTGTGCGAAAAGTAATTTCAGCTTTAAAAAAATGTCTTCAAGTGAAACTGAGAGTGATTGTGAGCTGAAAAAGAAGAAAACGTGTAATCCTGCAAAATATAAAAGGAATGCTATAAAAAAAATTCTAAAGTTAAAGGACGGGCACATACTAATTATCGAGGAAAACAAATAGCTCCAAGATCTACTGGTGAAAATTGCAGGCAAGTTTACCATAAACCTTTATTCAGTTTACGTTTTTTATTGGGGCCTATATAAACCTAATATAAAGCTTCATTATTGCAGATGTAAGAAGGAATGTTTTGCGAATTTCAACCAAGATGACATGGACATTTGCATTTCAAAAATTAACTTCTTTTCAACAAAAAATGAGCAGGATATATTTCTTCAAACACTTATTGATAAGTTAGATATAAAACAGAGGCGTCCTCGAAAAGAAAATGCTACACAGAGGCAAAATACTTTTCAATTCTGTTTTAAAACAAACAGATAAAGTTAATGTCTGCAAGAAAGCATTTATCAGCCTATATGGAATTACTGAAGCCAGAGTTCGCAGACTTTGCGATTTGCTTAATGAAGGGAAGAGTCCTATAGATAAGAGAGGATGTCACCCGAAAGCAAATACAGTGCCTCCTGAAATATGCCAAAAAATACATGAACACATTCTCTGCTTTCCTAGGAAAAAGACACATTATGCAGGAAAAGACATTGATTATCTTGATGCACGATTGGATGTCAAAACAATGCATTCAATGTTTAATGAAAAATATCCAGATCTTGATGTAAAGTACCAATTTTACTTACAGTACTTTAATGAAAACTTTTCCCTCAGATTTGGTCGACCACAAGTCGACACATGTATAACTTGCGAAGAACTATCAACAAAAATAAAACAATCAAACTTATCAGAAAATGCAAAACGTTCAGTAGAAGCTCAGTTAATGATCCATAAAAGACGTGCCAAGAAGTTTTACAACAAAATTTCATCAGTTCAAGATCTTTGTAAGGAACGAGATGATGTTGCAGCGATAACATTCGATTTTATGCAAAATCTACCATTGCCTCACATACCTATACAAAACACTTTTTATTTACGGCAATTATGGGTTCACTGTTTTGGTATTAAGGATTTAAAAACAGGCAAATCGACATTTTACATGTATCACGAAGGCATTGCTAACAAAGGAGTCAATGAGGTTTGTTCAATGTTGATGCATTATATAAAAGATAATATTGGGCCAAATATTAAGTATTTATATCTTTTTTTTTCCGATGGCTGCCCTGGTCAAAATAAAAATAATACATTGTTGACTGACTCTAAAAGATTTGAAAAAGTTTATCAGTATTTTTCCATACGTGGTCATTCCTTTTTACCAAATGACCGTGATTTTGGAGTCATAAAAAAATGTTCGAAAGCATGATCGTATTTACATCCCAGGAGAATACATTGATTTTGTTTCGAACTCCAGCTCAACATTTACAGTCATAGAGCTAAAAACTGAAGATGTTTTAGAATTTAAGAAATGGTAGCCAAATTTGTACAAAAAAACATGTTTGTCAACTGAATCTTATGGAAAAAAAAGTCCCAAAGGACCAGAAAAAGTCATTTGCACCTTCGACATACATGAGTTTTCAGTATGATTCAGATCGAAAAGGAACTATCATAGCCGAGGAATATATTGATGGATTGATTAAACATTCATTCTCATTAATAAAGAAAACAACAACTTCTGTTTCACTTCCATCAACCAAAGCCTATGATTTGAAAGTGCCCATCAATAAAAAAAAAAAAAAAAAAATAGACGATTTAAAACAAGTTCAAGATAGCATTCTGGAAGAGCATATGCCATTTTATAACAACATTTTTAGCTGGCCAACTGCAAATGTTGAAAATAATCCAGATGAGAATGATGGAGAATATGATTATGTACCATAAAGATATTAAAACATGACAAATTAATGTATGTAAAATGTTCATAAGATTATTTTTAAGTGCAATTCTTAATTATAAGCAATAAAAAATATGATTACTACGATTGTTTTGGTTAAATTATACACCACTAACCTATTTCTCGCTGAAACAACATAAGTCAAGAACTGTTTTTCAGGTTTTTTTCATTATTTCTATTAATAAACTGTAAAGGTTTTACGCTTTTAATTTTTTACCAGTCAAATACTAAATTAAACATAAAAAAGTCCTTTAAAACTTATTTGTTTGTGTATGAAACAGTTTTTATTGATTTCTGAAAAATTATAATTTTTGTGACTTACGAGGTTTTTGAAATGACCGATTCAATTCATTTCGTTATTACTGAATATTACTGGAGTTTTTTTGGTCCGCTTAGAAAAAGAAATTGATGTTGACTTTGATGACTGTGAACCTGTTTTGAAGACATAGTTTAATAGGTCTTTGAATTGTTTGAAATCATGGAGGAAGGAAATATATGGAGACGACGCACGAGACCTTCACCACGCAATGAAGTGAAGCCGGGCGGCGGAGGAGTGGGGGGCATGGCCGGAGTGGAGGGGGCATGGCCGCTTCCATACAGACACGGGGAATATGTGCAAAAACCTCAAGGGGACTCTAGGATAGAGGTGACGCCGCAATCTGGTGATGGATTATTATGTAACTCGATATGACAAATAAAAAATGAAGAATAATTTTTTTTGATATCCTGCTTAGTTTTCGAGATATTCTGTCCCAAATGCGAAATGGTTTTGGTTGAAATTCAGAAGAAAAAATTGGTCAAAGTCAAATTTGATGATGGATTCTTATTTAAAAAGACGAGACAAATGAAAAAATACGGAATAAAATTTTTCGATATCTCACCTAGTTCTAGAGATATACTGTATCAAAAGCGAGGTGTCTTGAGTTGAAATCGAGAAGAAAAATTTCGCAAAAGTCAAATTTAATGATCGATTCTTATGTAACACGACGAGACAAATCGAAAATAAACAATAAAATTTTTCGATATCTTGCTTAGTTTTCGGGATATACTGGAAACATCGCAATTGTTTGGAAGCGCATTATCGCCGCTGCCGCCACTGCGTATGCGCGAGCCAGCTTCACCAATTTAACCTCACTTCTCCTCCATATATTTCCTTCCTCCATGTTTGAAACATGTTTGAAATCAAATAAGGCAGTTGGAATTAAAGAGATTCCTGCAGTACTTCTGAAATCCATAGGAGAAGAAGGAATCCAAAGATTATTCAAAATTATATCAAAAAGTTATTAAACAGGAGAGATTCCCACTGATTTGAATAAAAATGTCATCTTCACGCTTGCAAAGAAAGCACAAGCCGACAGATGTGGAAATTATAGCACTTTAAGTCTAACATCACATGCTCCAAAATTACTGACCAGAATAATATACAGAAGAATGAAGGAATAGTAGGTGAAAAAACCGTCGTACAAGAGAAGCGATTCTGGCCTTAAGATTAATACTTGAAGGGCGGATCAAGAAAAACAAGGATACTTTTATGGAGTTTCTTGATTTAGAAATAGCTTTTGATGGGGACAAGATTTACAAAATTTTAATCATGTCTAAAATACCGAGATAGAAGAATACTTTATGATCTTTATTAGAATCAAGTAGCTATAATAAAAGTAGAGAATCATGAGAGACATGTATCAGTTCAAAAAGGGGCGAGACAAGCTTGTAGTATATCCGCGTAAATATTCAACTTGTATTTAGAAGAAGCAATAAAGGAAGTGAAAGAAAGATTTTAATCTGACTTAAATTTTCAAGGAGAAAAAATCAATATCTACGATTTGCTCAATTCTGTTATGTGGGAAGTAAGATTACAACTAATGGCAGGACCAGGAGTGATGTTAAATGCGAAACAGCAGTAGTGAAAAGAACCTTCATGAAAAAGAGAATTCTTTTAGTATCGAACATTGATCTAGGACTCAGAGAGACCGTTTTGAAACTCTATTTGTGGCACTTTATGGTAGCGAAGCATGGTCTTTAGGAATACAAGTAAGAAAGAAAATTGAAGCATTTGAAATATGGTGCTACAGAGGAATGCTGAAAATTAAGTGGACAGACAAAGTACGATATGATTGAGTTTTGGTAGTGATGGGTGAGGAAAGAAGTTTTTGGAAGAAGCTTACAGAATGAAGAGATAGGATGATAGGTCATGTTTTGAGATATGCTGGATTGATTAAATTTTTCGTGGAGGGAACAGTCGAAGGTAAGAACTGCAGAGGAAGACAGATATTAGAAAAAAAACATAAGCCGGCTATTGATGTCAGACGAAATGAAGTTGGAAATTTTCTTTTGTAGGCATTGAGGGACTGGAATTAATTACCTAAGGAAAAAATCATTTACCAAAAACGATTGAATTTGTAATTCGTAAAGAGCCAAAACAGGTGGATGGGAAGGTAAGGTTGTAAGGATAGTAGCACCGGAACGTGTGTAATTCATCGGGTTTGAGATTAAATTAAATACTGCTCATAACCTACGTCCTCAAATTATTATTTGAATAGGCTAATATTCTTTCCTTGTTTCTGAATTTATTTTTCTAAGATTTTTCGTGTGACTGAAAAATGTGATGTACGAAACTAGATTTCATCCAGTTTTTCACATTTTTTTGTCTAAGAGCAGTGGGATCAACTAAGACTCATAACTACCTCATATGATCGATATTTTCGATCAAATTAAATAAGATCGATATAATTTCGCATCTTAACACTTTGCCGAGATTAAATTAGTTTCTGTGGTCACTGGATGATGATTTTGGGAGTAAGTTGTTGGTGAGGAAGCTGTGTTGTGGCTTCCAGGTTGTCTGTAAACGTGTAAAATGTCTCATCAGACAGGCATAAGGGGTAAAGCATACACCTTAACTAATTATTTTTATCTGCTGTAATTTAATGTGACTATTTTTCTGTGTATTTACTGTATTTCAAAAAACTTTGATCTTATCCTTTAACCAGCAAGTAAAATTTGTAGCTAATTAAAGAAATATTTATTTATTTTACGCAAAGTAATTATTTTTAGGGGATATATTCTGGCCCGGGGCCAAAAACGTACCGGTAGTGATGTTACTAATTGGCTTTCTCCGTGGAGAAGACCTAAGCTTAACACTCTTCATAGTTCACGAATATTTATATGTTTTTTAATCGAAGCATACTTTGTAATAATAATCTATGGCAGTATTTTATATTTTTTTATTTTATTTTGCAGTATATTTTAATTTTAGATATTTGTATAAATGATTTGAGGCATACTGCAGTATAGCTTTGTGGACCAACCTCGACCTATCTTTTACTATAATGTACCGGTACTGCTTACGGTGCTGCGTGTTGGAGGGCTTTTTTTTATTATTATTGGTGCATTTGATGTACGAAATGCTTTTATACTGTAAATGTGTTGGAGATTGATTAATCTTTTTCACTAGAACGGATAAATGAACTATTATTATGGTTGTATTTGAAAATAGGCCTACAGGATTATTGTAAACATCCATTGAAACAAATGAATCCCTTTCACTACCAATTACTCAACACACAGGCTACGTAGTTCACAGTAATAAAGTTTCTTGTTAATAAAATAACAACATAAAGATCACGAGGCTGTATATTTAAATCCTATTTTTAAGTATCTGTTTTTTGCAATATAAACAAATTACAGCTGTTAGAAATGTAAAACCAGCTCATAAGTCATTGACCCCATGTTGTTAACATACTTGAACTAGTTTTGTTGGGTTTCTTCAACACTGCTTGTGGTTACAAGTTTAATGTTCATGTGTTAATGGTTATACGAATGCTACTTGATCACTACTATAGGCGTCACCCTCATGACATATTAAATATAGCTATAATGAACAACCAGTGTTTTGTAAACATTTGTTTTACCTTGCACACTGCTTGTTAAGTTCAATAACACATTTATCTTATGTTTCAGTACCACATACAAACACAAGGAATAATGTAACCACTGTTTTAAAAGCTGGTAAATTATAACATTTGTGTCTCTGGAAAGGAATTTTGAAACCAGCTATCTATTTGTTTTTTCTTAATCGAAACCAATTTTGACATTTTGAATAGCTGCATTGTGAATGAATTTGAATGTATAACATTAATGGTGACAATAGAACAGCAAAGAATATACAGTAAATTACAGTTTTGATGTGAACTTTGGTATATATGTTCCTTAGGTGGTACTATTTGAGAAGAACATGGTTTAAAAACAATGTCACTGAAAAGCAATGTTTCTGATCAGTAGCAGCTGTATCTAAATATCTTTGATATTAATGGGTAGTAGTGAATGTAAGATAGCAGCCAATTATGCAAGAACGAGATATGTTCTAGCAATGAATGAAGCCTCAGTTGTCATTCTGGTCCATGCTGCATTTCAGTCTGCTGCAGTATATTGCCACCAACTGGTACTAACACACATTTCTTGCATAATAAATGGTATTCATGGACCCACATTTAAAGTGAAATTAATTAGTATATACTGGGTGGCTGTAGTGCAAACATTTTCTTATCTAAGAATAAGATAGGATACGGAAAAAATAAACCTTTACTTACCACAGATGAAGGCTGGAGGGTGAGTTGAACACGTAAAGAACACACACACACACAAAACAACTTTACAGTATTTTGGTTAACAACCTCAGTCTGCTACGAGGTGAGACATATGGTGAGAATCATGTGCGGTTGGGTATGTGGTCATATCTTTCCCTGCTGCCATATTTCTAGCCTCCGACATTACTTAGTTAGGTGATCAACCAAAATATTGTAAAGTTGTTTGTTTTTTGTGTTCTTTAAATGTTTATCTCGCCCTCCTAGCTTCGTCTGTCATTAGTGGCAGGTTACTTTTTCCCTATCTTGTCTTATTTATTGGCAGTTTCTTTGTTTCTGTTATCCACATAATGTTTTCTGAGGAATTTCAAACTGAAAGGGTGTTACTTGTGGGTTCCATAGTATTGCACATTATATAAATTAATATACATATTTTTTTACCTTATTAGGAGAAGATAAGTCTAACCTAAAAAAATTAGTCATAAAATTGAGGCTGTGTATCTCAGTTTTTTCAGCGATTTTCTAAGAATAACCACCCAACACCAACAATACAAAGCAAAGGGAAATATAGCCTAAGGGTTAAAAATTCAAATTGCTAAAAAGTAGCCATTTCACAAGCACCAACTGTATAAAATTCTTGCCTATATGCAGTAATAACGGTTCTTTTTAATTTTTCTTTAAAGCACAATAAATAAATAGTCAGCATGATGGCTCCAAAATTAGGATGACTCCAGAAGGTTTATTTATTTATTTGTTGTATGGCAAGAAACTAATACAATAATAAATATGTACAATGACAAAACGTTGGTAGCGTTCACAAGCTGATGTCTAATTATTCCAGCCATTCTAAGAAGGAACTTGTAGCTCCAAAAACATCTTCATATGGTCCATCATACTTCCGTAGAGGGCATTCCCTGATAATATGCTCCACACTCTGGGAAGGAGCACCGCAGTCACATGCAGGAGAATCCTGAAGACCCCACATATACAGCATGGCGTTGCATTTCGCATGGCCTGTTCTTAGGCGATTTAGTTTGACCCACTGGTCTCTATTTAGATGGAATCCTGGAAGTCCAGTTGTGGGATATTTAATATCTGAATGTTTTACAGATGTGGAGTTCCAGCTTTGTCGCCATTTTTCCATGACATCAAAGTCAAATACATCTTGCCATACCGGATTTCTTGATTTAAGACGAGTGGGTGGTAAGTTATTTAGAACCTCGTGGATTGGGAGATCCTGTGGATGATCAGGATGGTGTAGTTTTATCCACTCACGTGCCGTTGCTTCTTGGCGTCTTATCTCTGGAGGTGGTATTTTGCTGATCAGATGCAACCAGGGGACTGGGGTGGATTTTAGTGTGCCAGTTATTACTCTCATACACTCACTCAGGTGGACGTCGATTTTTCTAGTGTGAGCACTACGTTGCCACACTGGAGCACAGTACTCAGCAACAGGGTAAACCATGGTGAGAGCGGTTGTTCGTAGTGTGTTCGCATCAGCTCCCCATGAAGTACCAGCTAGCTTCTTCATGATGTTGTTTCGTGTTTTCAGTTTCTGACTTGTGTTTTCGAGGTGTTTTTTGAATGTTAAGGAGCGGTCTAAGGTGATGCCAAGATACTTAGGATGGAAATTATGTTTCACCCTCTGGTGGCAGAAGTTCACTTTGAGCTGCTGACGTGCTATTCTATTGCTCAAGTGGAATGCGCATACTTCTGTTTTCATTGGGTTTGGACAAAGTCTCCACTTTCTATAATATGTGTTCAAGGTTTCTAAGTCGTTAGAGAGAATGCTCTCACCTTCCTCTAATGTGGCAGTTTGGACGGCGATAGCTAAGTCGTCAGCGTAGCAGAATTTATTGCCGGTTGTTTCTGGCATGTCACTGGTGTACAAGTTGAAGAGCAATGGAGCTAGTACTGACCCTTGAGGTAATCCATTTTTTATTGTAAATGACTTACTTGTCTTATGTCCGACGGTGACCTTAAAATATCTGTTGGTCAGCATATTCCTCAGGAGTGATGTTAGTTTCCTGCAGGGTATATGTTTTTTAAGTTTAAGTAGCAGTCCATCCAGCCAAACTGTATCATATGCCGCTGTTAGATCGACATAGGCTACTGATGTTTTTAACTTCTTCTGAAATCCAGCCTCAATGTATGATGTCAGTGCTAATACTTGCTCACAACAGCTCCGTTTTAGTCTGAAACCTGCCTGATATGTTGGTGTTTTGATATTTATTATTCCTTGTATGCGGTTAAGGATGAGGCGTTCTAGAAGCTTATAGCAAACGCTGAGTAGAGCAATAGGTCGATAGCTTGAAGCATCATCTGCTGGTTTGCCTGGTTTGAGGATCGTCAAGGTGTGAGCCATCTTAAATTCTGGGGGGACTATCCCAGTGTCCAGGATATCACTGAAGAAGTTCTTGAGCCAAGTTCTTCCCTGCTTGCCGAGATATCTTATGAATTCTGGGAAAATGCCATCTAACCCTGCAGCCTTCCTCATTTTTAGCATTTTGATGGCTTTCTCAACTTCTTCATGACTAAATGGATTAGAAAGGATAGGATTATTTCTAAGGTTGTTATCCATTTCAATCATCTCTTTCTCCATCTGTTTCTTCATGGCAGGATCTATTGGGACTTTGTCAGCTCTTGTTTTTATGTGCAATGCCATTTCAGCTGGTGTAATTCCTGGCTCCTCTTTGCACATGTTTGAGGCTGCACCCAGTTTTCTAAGGAGTGTCCATGCATTTCTACTGGAGTGAGTAAAGCTCATTTGAGAAGTTAGCTCTTTCCATTTCTGTTTCCTCCCTTCATTCAGTTTTTCTAATATTCTTTTTCCTGTTTCAGGGTCACCAGTTTTTTGAAAATTTTCATATAAAGTTTGCGTAGATTTGTCCCAGCATGGAATGTATTGTTTCCTGTACCCTCGAGGGATGTTTTGTTTAGCTGCAGCAATAACAATACCTACAAATCTCTTGTAGTTTTTCACTTTTGGGGGTATCCATCGCAGGTTATTATCTACCTCGGAGCTATAATTGTCCCAGTTTGCCCTCTTTAATTCCATCTTGGTTTATGAATTGATCTGATAACAGGTATTGTGATACCAACACTGATTAGTGTGGGCCTGTGTTGGCTCCTGGGAAAATGCTTAAGGACTTTCCTTGTGTGGTCTAAAGGTTTTCTTTCATCTGTGGAAACAAAGACCAGATCAGGATTGGTGTCAGATTGCCATCTAGCAGAGTGGAATGTTTTCTTTTCTTTAGCATCATAGCTGAGATACAGGTCTTGACTTTCACACCACACAGTGAGTTTCTCACCGTTTTCATCAGAATTTGGGTAACCCCAGGATGTATGTCAGCTGTTAAAGTCTCCTACATATATGCAAGGTTTTGGTAGTGAGGGCAGTGGTGGAGTTGGCCAGTTGGAAAGAGGTGGTTTGTAAACTGATGCAACAGTTAAATTGTTGAGTTTGGCAGTAATTATTTCCACTTCATTGACTTTTTGACACCTCACTTCCGAGATGTTGCATACATGGCTGATCCGTGTATAGGAGAGGGAATTCTCGATATCATTCTGTATCCTGCAATCTTGCCCCTGCTTTCCAAATCTTTTCAGTCATGTGGGTCTCTTGAACAGCTAAGATATCGATTTTGAGGTCAGTAGCTAGTTTGCTAAGGTATTCACATTTAGCAATTGTTAATCCTTCTGCATTTATTTGAGAATCTGAGCGCTGTGTCCAAACGTTCTGGTCAGTCGGCTCTGACAAGTGCCGTTGTTCAATTTCATCTTCAGATTTTCCATCTTCTGGTGTTGATTTGTGTGACCGTGAGAGATACGGGATCTAGTTCGGTCACCTATTGTGTAGATTATCAGCCGTCCTGCATCAGCAGTCCGTTGTCCAGGGTACACCACGAGGAGGTTATCTACACGTCGTACCCCTCTAGAAGGTTTAATTTCATTTGATGGAGTGCACATTCTGGAGGCTATTTCCCTAGTCAGGAAATTTGTGCTCGTGTTCTTTGGGTGATGATATTTAAGAACTAGCTTTGCTCGGCAATGCCTATGTTTCACTCTAAGTGGGTACACATTCGCAAAACATAAATTAAATTCTTTGGCTTTTGCGCATAAATTAAATTGGAAAAAGATTATTGTGGTGCTTTGAGGTGTCCAATATTTGTGGTCTTTCCCTCTTCTCCAAAAGCAGAGTACCCAGTGTTGCTGGGGGGATGGATGTGCAAAGAGTGCCTTCAGCTTCGGATAAAAACTGTAGCTTTGTATAAAGAATATAAGTAAAAAGAAATGTTATTTAAAGAGGGATACGGGTTGCAAGTTTGTAAACTAAATGAAGACAGTAGTTTTCTCTTTGTTTTAATGTATATGTATGTAAAGTTCCATCAATATCTGATAAAAACTATAGGTATCTATAAAGGACATTGTCATGAAATAAGGGGGGCGGTAAAGGAGGAGAGGGATTGTGTCATTGCAAACTAAATATAGACCATATTTTTCGATTTGTTTTAAAGTATTTATGTGCAAAGTTCCATCCATATTGTATAAAAACTGTGGGTTTGTATAAGAAACATTAGCAAAAATTGAGGGGTTTGGAAAAAAAGGGAGAGATTTTAAACCAAATGTAGATGGTATATGCCTCCTTGTTTTAATGTGTATATATACAAAGTTTGATCGAAATCTGATAAAAATTGTGCGTTTCTATGAAGAACATTGGGAATTAATAGGTGAGGGGGTAAAAGGGGTGAGCGGTGGGCTTTGGCAAATCAAAAGTAAACAGTATTTTTGTTTATTTTAAAGTGTACATGTGCAAACTTCATTCAAAATAGGATAGAAACTGTAGCTTTGCATAAAGAACATTCACAATAATTAAGGGGATGGAAAAGGGGAGAGGGATTGGGTTTTTGTAAAACTAATGTGTATTTTTCTTTTTGTTTTAAAGTATATGCCTGCACAGTTCAATCGAAATAAGATCAAGGAGCAAGTTTGTATAAAAAATTAAGAAGTATGAAGGGGGAGGGGTTGTGGCTTTTGGATTTTTTGTGGTCAGAAACCTCCATGAAAAATACATATATGTGCCAACTTTCAAAGTGATTGGTCAAACAATATCAATTGTAACTTTGTTTAAAATAAATTGACAAATATTAAGGGGGTGGAAAGGGTAGAGGGGGTGGATTATTGTTAACCAAATGTAGACAGTATTTTTCTCCTTGTTTTAAAGAGTACATATGGAAATTTCCATCGAATTATGATAAAAACTGTGGATTCCTATAATCATCATTGGAAATTAAGTGGAGAGGGTTAAAAGGGGAGAGAGTGGGCTTTGACAACCCAAATGTAGACCATAATTTTCTGTATGTTTTAAAGTATACATTGCAAATTTTCATTGAAATCGGATAAATCCTGTAGCTTTGTATAAAGAACATTTGCAAATTTAACGGGATGCAAATGGATAGAAGGGTTGTATTTTAAAAACCATAGAAGGGCAGTATTTTTCTGATTGTTTTAAACTTTGCGTGTGCAAATTTCTATCGAAATTGGATAAAATTCTGTGGGTTTGCTTAAATTATGGGAATTTAAGAGGAAGAAGGGTTGGTTTTTTTTAAACCATATTTAGGCAATAATTTTCAATTTGTTTTAAGGTATACGTGTGAAAATTTCTGTAGAAATCGACAAACTATGTGCATTTGTTTAAATTATGGGGTATAAAGGGGAATAGGGGTTGGATTTTGGAATTTTTTTGTTAGGGACCTTTGCAGATGCATACGCAACAACTCACCAAAGTTTGATTGTAATTGGATAAAAACTACGGGTTTCAATAAAGATCATTGGAAATTAAGAGGGGAGGGGGTAAAATGGGAGAGGGGTAGGCTTAGGCAAACAAAATGTAGACAGTATTTTTCTGTTTGTTTTAAAGTAGACGTGTGCAAATTTCGATCGAAATAGGATAAAATCTGTGGATGTGTTTAAATTAGGGGGATGAGGGGTTGTGTTTTTGGAAACCATATGTTGGTAATATTTTTCAATTTGTTTTAAAGTATACTTGTGTAAACTTTGGTAGAAATCAGATAAAATCTGTTGGTTTGTTTAAGGGGTGGAAGGCGTGTTTTCTTTTTTTTTTAATTTTATTTCTCATGAACCTTCGTGGACGCGAACTGTGCAACTTGCCAAAGTTTCGCTGTAATTGGATGAACGGTTTAAGAGTGCATAGAGGACAGACAGACACACATTTATTTTTATATATAAGATATTACTGTAACCACAAAATATATAGCCTACTAACTACTGTTAAAAATGCCGTTACTTTCAATGATAACCAATTGCTGGAAGTCATCATTGCATCCATCACATTCAACAGTGACAGGCATGGCGAATTCATTGAATTGACAATAATTGTTGCATGAAACATGAGAAGCAGCAAAAAAATTGAAGCCAACTATAGGAAACGTCAATTTTTTATTCAGCTTGCATTTAGACAGCTGCAGTAAACATCAGAAGGTAATAACACAGTTCTTGTCTAATAATTTATATGGAATTGCTTACATTCCGAATGACTTTACTCGATTAGTATTTTTTTTTTCTATAATACACATGCATTCTTATATAAAGAATGTATCCATGAATTTTCAGATCAAAAGGACCATTCCTTCCAGAGTCGTTCTCATTATGGGGAAGCTGGGATACAAATACAAGTCCAGATACAAATGTTGCTTTTAGAAACGATTGTTTAACATTTTGATACATTTTACAATTAAATAGTAACATTTATTTATATATTGTATCACCATCATGAAAGCTGTTGTTAAGGCAGCCTTAAAAAAAGCTATAGTAACAACTGCATTTTTATTTTGGTGTGTTAATGCAACTTGCAGATTTGAAGAGAATGAATGAAGTGGGATATAATCTTTGTATATTCTATGAAACTTTGCTCCTCTAATTTTCTATTGTTTGTTTCATGTGGCTACAATCTTAATCGTTGTATAAATGTCATTTTATGTTTTCATTTTCAGCAAATGAAGCCCTGAAAAAGTTTTTTGGAAAATGCAGAGGGGGCAATATTCGTGTTTTCAAAGTCTCCATAGAAAATGGTGAGTTTCTTTTGCTACAGATTTGAGTCTTCATATCTAACCCTTACAGTCCCAATACGAGTTAAAGTTTAAGGTAGATAAGAATGATATGCATTATATTTTTACTAACTTGAAAATTACAAACTAAAAGTGTGAATTATGGCCCACTGAAATAATTAATTCTCTTAACTGGGCTGATGAAGCTGCTTTAAACGAGAAAATTCAAGCTGGGTCTTACTTTACTTTTATTGCAAAAATTCTTTTGAAATAGGTTATCGGACACTTTACTGAAGATTACCAAGGAAACCTCGATGACTAAATTTGTGTAGCTTCTCTATGTTCCGAGCATCTCTGTTCGCTGCTGCTAGTGACATTTTATAAGCCACAGAGAAAATTCACAATGAGAATAAAGACGCTACCAGTCATTTGCAGAATGCCAAACATTCGGCCAAAAATTCAATTAATTTAATTGCAATGAAGCATGTATGTTGGTGGCAATTTTCATGCACACCTATTTTTCCTACTTCTTGTTTTTTATCTTTGAGTCTTTGAGGTCAGCTACTGGGAGCATTGTGATTTATACATTATTGATAAAATGAGGTTTATTAAATGTGGAGAGTATTTTTAAACAGTGAATTATTGTCGGGCAGTTGTTACGGGTGTTTAATACCTTCGTACCCAATCTCTTTTTTTTAAATATATTTACATATGCAATGTAGTCTTCACGGGTGTGCAGCCGGATGGTGTTTTGGAAACACAACATTTCGACAACCAGCTCGGCTGACTTCATCAGGTGTCCGGTGTCTACAGGCTGACGAAAGCTGGTGGTCACCGCGTGGACTGGCGTGGTTGGTCGGAAACGGGTCTTTCCGAAGCCACCGTTCCTACCAATCAGAGCGGATCCTCTACCTCGCCGACAGGTATATAAGGAGGTCCGTCTGGGATGCTAAGCCAGTCCACGCGGTGACCACCAGCTTTCGTCAGCCTGTAGACACCTGATGAAGTCAGCCGAGCTGGTTGTCGAAACGTTGTGTTTCCAAAACACCATCCGGCTGCACACCCGTGAAGACTACATTGCTTCAGTACGCCGGGAAAGTCTCTACGCACACATGTTTACATATTGCAATGGAAGATATGCTGCACTGGTAATGCTCCTAGTGACTCATTCATGAATTTTATCTTCTTGCAGTCTAGTTTTTGTTCTTACACAATTTAAGCTTTTAAGGCTAATAAATTTCAAAGTTTCATGTATCCATTACTTCCTTAACCATAAAAGTAAAAATTTCCCACTCCTGAAATTGAGTGCCAGCTTGTGTTTATCATCATCTCTTCCATTTCATGTATTCCTACTAATTCTACCAATATGCTTACGAGCCACGTCACCCATATGTGTCTTTTACAATTCCAGAACACTTTCAGTGACTCTAGATCCAATTCCTTTATCTGTATCTATTCTCTGCATTTAATACAATTGTGTGTGGCAAAGGGTGATTTGAACCAAAACTAGCTCTGTGGATTCCAATCCTAAACAGCACAATGAAAGAAAGAATCCATATAAGCATCAAGACAACACTTAATTTCTCTAATTTTATTTCTCCTTTCATTGCCGCCAAAGTAGGTTGGTGTTAAAAATTTTTTATCACACTCTTATGAAATGTGTTGCTTGCCAATAAATTTAAACAAAACCTATATCATTGCTGCCAGACAAAATAGCCCAAACTATGTATCATTCTGCGATACTTTTGTAAGTACTTACCGTTTCGAATCCCTGTCTGGGCATCCAGATTTGGGTTTTCCACGGTTTCCCCAAATCACTCCAGGCGGATGCCGAGATGCTTCCTTTAAAAAGGTCCTGGCCGAATTCCTTTCCGATAACAAATCTAGCTGCCCTCCTTCACACCTGCTCCAACTCTGTATTTGATACTTGTGATAAGGGTCCCGTACTACACCACCATACTCGAGTGTTGATCTCACCCTCGTTTCCCCGGTACATACCATTCTCATCCTCTCGAGTTAGTTGCAGGATTTTGAAACCTCTCTCTACCACCTTGACTCCTTGCACAGCTACTTACCTACAGAGGAAATATTTTAAATTTGAAATCCAGTTTAATTTTTGGCTTATTGCCACTTCCTGAAATCTTTTTTATTTGTTTATTTTCTCCAGTTGTACATTATTTAATAAATGTGACGTGTATCAATTTTGAGTTATCTTTTAATACTATCTCCTGGTATAGTCTGAAGCAACAAAACGAAATATGTGCTGGGGTGTATAGTTGGTCCTCTTGCATAGTCAATTACCATGTATTAATTACCACAGCTCTATATTTACAATGTTGTTATTCTTAAAGTAAACCTTGTACTGCCCTAAAATACTCAACTTTTTTTATTAAATTACTTTTTTTTGCACTTATATTATCTCTAATTGGTTTGTTTTCTACTAGTTCCTCAAAGTCAAATTTCAGTACAAAGTTGAATGAAGCTGTAGTACAGTACATTTTTTTACTCCACGTACTAATGTACTCCTTCTACCCAAATTTCATGTGAATTTGCTGAATCAGTGATTCATTAGTTAAGATTTCCGACTTGGGATCGAAAGGTCTCCAGTTCGAATCCCAGTCTCTGCTGGGAGTTTCAAAAGCTGTTGTTCCGTCTTTCACCTCTGGTGAAGCTTGCCGCGTGTATGTGAAGTACATCAGAACGTTTTCCATGGTTCAGATTCCACGCCAAACTGTGGGTACTGCATATCCATTAGGATTTACAGGTGTCTTATGATAGAAACAGATTGTGCAGCTGGTAAAAAACTATGTCGCCAGGCCATAAAGACCACAAAAATTATCACTTTTATACACCAATTCATTGTTGAAAGCTCTTTGTAAGTTTTCAGTTTAGAAGTGCAACTGGCAATCAGTTCCTTAGTTAGGACCATTGTAAAATTTATCTCAATTTTAACAACAAATGGGGAAATTGGCCTGTAAGTAATTAGCTTTTATTCAGTTGACGTATTTTACCAAATAAGACTGCACAACAGATGAGTTCCTGGATTTGAATTTCTAGTCACAGTTCATTCAACTAGAATTTGTCTCCACTTACACCACTAAAAATGAAATTTAAGAATTTTAACATCTATTTTCCTTAAAAAATTTAATTGATTACAATTAAGAAGTTATTATTGATTCGAGTCAACAGCTGCAGTCAATAAGATACTTAAGGTGATTTAATATTACTGACTCTCAAAAAACTAAAGGAACAGAGTTTTCAGACAGCTTAAATGAGCTAAGTAGATTTGCATTACGGTCTGAACTGTTATATTTAACAGTATTTATTTCTTTCACCAGGCTCACTAACCAATAGTTCCAAAATCTAATCACAAGATCCACCGCCTACAATGTTAATTACACCATTTGCAATTTTTCGGTTTTCTGTTTACTCTAATTTTCAGTTCAAAATAATATATGCTGGTTAAGAAAACACTAGAAAGAAAATTCCGTTTAAATGTTCACATCAATTATGCCCTAATTATGTCTGCTGTAATAGCATGTTACAAAATCCTTCCACTAATCTTCAATTTAATCTTGCTTCATGTAACACTAGGGGACAAACTATTTTGGAAATATTCCTAATAAACCCCAAAGATAACCTTGTGATGACGCAGTTCTGATGGATATTAGAGGATTCAATGAATCAGTAGCCAAAATTGAAGGTGGAATTATAAAAAGGCACAGATTTCAAACTTAAAGAGTTATTTCAGAGAATGTTTCAGCAAATCAAAGGAAGGCACAAGTACAGTAGACTCAAAGTGGGAAGAGTTCAAGGAGATACTAAGAAAGGGGAAGAAATATTTATTCCAAAACAGAAAATAAAGAGAAGAAGAGAACCTGTGTACTATAATAGGGAGGTGAGGATATTAAAGGAGTTGGTAAGAAGAGAACATAACAGAGTTAAGTGACAGCTGGGTAGTAGGGAATATTTAAAACAACTAAACAAAGACTTCATAATAGCTAAGAAGGTGGCTAAAGATAGGTTTATGAAGAGTATTGTCAGTGCAGGGGGATCATTGACTGATACATTGAGAAATTTCTATGGCTATGTTAGAAAACTGAGGGGAAGGGAGGGTGTTGGAATGCTTGTAGAGAAGAAGTTACTGAGGATTTGAAAAAGTCTGAGATTTTAAGAAACTAGTTTAGTGAGAGCACTAGGGTCGAGAAACATAAAGAATTTTTTCCATGGCCTTTTAAAGGAACAATCTAGGCATTTGCCTGAGTGAGAACTGAAATCCGAATGGGATTTGTACCACTACCATCCTGAGAGCTATGTCCAAGCATTTCCACTGAGACATCAGGCTTGGTGTATGACTACTATGTTGGATTAAACCATGATAAGAAATAAACATTCTATCAGCAAAGTACTGCACCATTCTAATTAGATCATACTTGATGCTGTTTGAAGCAAGTAAAGGATGTCTCCAAATACTTGATTTGAATATTTCTCCAAAAAACAAATCTGAGCATTAAGATATTTATTTCCTGATGGAAAGTTAATTCTTAAGGAATAGTAACGTTTTATTTCTGAAAGAACTCTGATCTCTTTCTGTATGGTCTCGGATAGTTTTTGAGGTTAATTGAAGTATGGCTATGCTCGGTAGGAAATTAAGTAACCAGCTAGTAATTATTGTTCACCGTGGAATTGTCTTTGGCACAGTGGTTTGTAATTTTGGTGTTGATAATTTTAATATAGGCTAAAGTGTACTATATACTATAGGTTTATATAATTATCATATTTTTGATTTGATTAAGTGGTTTTACTAGAATGACTGTAAATATCTGCAAATTTTGAGGCATTTTCTTGAAACTCAGATTCGTAAAAGTATTGATTTGATCTGTGTTTATCATCATTAAAACAATATTTAAGAAAGGGGGATATATTTAGATTATATTGAAACAAAAGGTGCTTGTAGAGACAGGACCATTGCATAGAAGAGGTGGAATTGCTACATACACACAAAAATATTGCTTTTACAGGGATTATGGAGCTCATATGCTGGTGTCAATCTCCCTGCATTTCATTATTGATTACTTTGAATTCTTCCACTGTTTGAAGTAAATTATTTAACACTTCTGTTTTTTACCTGAATCTCATGATCATTGTATTCCTTATACATATCCTCTGTTCTCTTCTTTTCCTCCTGTGTGCCAACCATTTCTTTTCTCAGTTTTAATTGAACAGTTATTTCCTTAACACAAGCAGCCCTTGTGGAATGAAAGTCCCTTGCTGTATTTTGATCTTACTTATAAATGGTTGTTTTCCTCACATTTGGTCACTAACTCTGGTAATAGGGAGGAAATATTCAGTGTGGGAAATGAAACTGATTTTCTAAAACAGTTCAGCGATCTGCTGAAATAAATGATTGAAAAGTTTCGTTCATACCACTGAGTTCAATTTTCTTTTGTAAACTCACTGCTCCAACACACCAACTACTAAAGTTATTTATAATTTAAATGGAATTATTTCTTTCAAGATGATGTGCTTATTTTGGTAGATTTATGAAGTGTTAATTCAGACCCACCCAATAGATCACTTATTCAAAGTTCATAAAGAAAAGGATACTGTTTCCAGAAATGGGAATTCAGTATCGAATTTACTTTTATTAATGTGAAAAGTTCTACTCCCAATGTACCGCCAAAACTTGGAATGTTCGTAACTGTTATAAATTACACTGTCCATTGCACGCTACCCAGCTCCAGTGTTTTATATCGATAAATCTATCTGACGATACTAACGGCCTCTGGGTGAGCACTTAATGCTCTGGTCTTGCATTAGGGATGACGCAAGTTTGGACCCCAGTCCAGATTTCAGATCTCCACGATTTCTCAAAATCACTCCAGGCAAATGTGAGAATAATTTCTTCAAAAGGCTATTGAGAAATTCCATCCTGTTACTCCCCAAAGACTAAAAAAGAAAGAAAGAAATCCAGGAGGGATAGAAGCAAGGTTTTCACTTCTCCAGTACAACCCCTAACCATCCTCTGTGAAGCTGCAGAGCCTGATAACCTTCCCGTACCACCTGCTCTTTGGGTCCTACCAACTGAGTTACTTATAGATTGTCAAGATGTTAAACCATGCCTTCATATGCCAACTTGCCCTCATACAAAATCTGTCTTGTGTACCCAACAGATTGCCTGACTCTGTTTGGCAATTGTCTTAATTTCATTTTAAAATATCTTGTTCCTGTTGATAATCGTCTCTTATTTTAATTTGATTATAGGGATGCATACATGCTTATTTCCAGAGACTCTGTGTGCACTTTTTCTCTCCTTGTCTCTCTGTGTGATTGGGATTCGTATTGAAATATTGTGAATTGTGTTAGTCTTTTCTGTGTTTGTTGCTGCCATCCTGGCTTCATCTTTGGTAAGTGATGTATTTACTTTCCCTGTCTTTCCTTGTTTTTCAAGTAATTCTTTGGTGTTTATGATGTCACCTTCCACATAGATTATAAGGATCTGTAGCGCATTGTTTGTTATAATCCTCTCACCACAAGCCACAAACCTAAGATATCTCACTGCTTTCGCCCAATTATAATTCAAAGTAGGCTCCTTTAAATCTTTAACAAGCAGTTCAATTGAATTCTCCTTACCACTGCCATTTAGCTGTAGGTTATGCCTATTGTATCCAAACCTACCAGTAACTGCTCAGATACTGATAGTTTCTATGCCTGTAAACCTGCAGAAATGCTTGATTTTCATTGGGTGGGACTTGGGAAGAGATGAAATTACTACTGCAGGTATGTCAGTGTAGATAAAATGGATAGAATCGGCTATATGTTCTTTTATAACAATGTAAATTATTGCGAACGTTTAAATACTGACTGCATTAAGACTATATTGTCACCGAAACTGTGGCTACTTCAGTAAAGAGAAGAAAACTTGGGTGTGTCGAACGTGAACACTCGTTAACTGAATGCAAATCCAGTAGTGCTACACACTGCGACACTGTAGACAATATTCAAGTTCTTTAAAACAGTCAGAAAGTGTGGCTTTAGATTATTTGAGCTTGTTCATAGTTTATATATTTGAAAATAGTAATAATGATTTTATGTAGTATTCCAGCAGTAGAGTTTGATCTACTTTAACATATCCAAAAATTATTAAATCGGAGGGTGCAGAATGATGTCATGGGTATAATAGTAATGAATCAATTTGTGGGGTACTTATCCCTAAATTTCAAATTTTTTTAGTAACATGCATGAGCTTTTTGTTTGCATCCACAACTAACATTACAGACAATAACAAACTGGACTTCTTTCTGGAGGAATTAAGGCACAACAACTGTGCAGCTCTCTTGCAAACAGTAGCTAATTTTAATTGACCCAGAATGTCTCATTGCTTGGCGCTGACATGTTTAAGTTGTTTCCATAGTCTGTCTGGTTGTACTCTTGAAGAGAGACAGTAGTAATATCTGAATCACCTGACAACATTACGAGCATTGCGCAGGTTAAGTTTAGCATTGGGGCTGCCAACTTACAGCTTCCAAGCATGGTGAGTAATATCTCAGGTTACCATCCCTAGGTGGATTGCCTTTGCTGGGCTGAGAGTTCCTTCTACCCTTATTTTTCCTTAGTCTGCTCCCTGCTTTATGGTGCTGGAAATTCACCCTCGTCCTTCTCTCTCCGTTACTCTGAGATTACACTCCAGAGCATCCAGGGCCACCACAAGGAGGTTCAAGACAGGACTTGTCAGTTCAATCCCATTACAGGAGGGCATACCTATAGGCTTCACCAAGGCTGGAACCACCCTTTTTTTTTTTTTTTAGAATATAATTTTGATCTGTTGTAAGAGAGAAAAACAAATAGATAAAATTAGAAAGATATAAATAAAAATTGACTGTGAAGGTTTGCAGGTGGTGTTTCAAGGTAGGTTGAGGCTGGTGTCTACAATGTGCTGATAAGTCAGTTCCCAGGTACGGGGTTCCGATGACGTAGTGGTGTCCAGAAAACTGTGAACAGATGTTGATGTTGTTGGAATCGTTTGTGCTGGCATGGATTGCCAGTGGATGGTATTGGTTGGCACTATAAACTTTCTGCCTGTAGCCATTAACCATGTTTATAAGACAGTCTAACATGAACTCCTCAAATAATTCTCCCTGTTTACATGAAATAATGTAAAGATGGATAATCAGAAGAAATAGGATCATGGTTATGTTACACTGTATGCATACACTAACATTGTTTCAAGATCTATGTTATTTTATGTCTATTTTCATTGGCATGATTCATTTTGTCAATACAAAGTCTTTGTGAAAATTAAATCCAATGTACAACAATCAGTTTTTTTGTGGTATACCTTTTGCGACTGTATTTGTAGACAGCTGCACATTCTAAGAGAATTTTCTGTAGGTTCATGTTGAGCAAATAATTACTTTAAAATGCACTTCAATTAAGTGAATACAATATTTAATTCAGTGTCTGAGTCAGAATAAGTGAATCTGGAGGGTGTGTTAAATGCTGGAAAATTAGTGAAGTGTCAGCTTCCAGCAGAGTACAGCTTTGCAGTGTGTTTCCTGTTTTCCAGAGGAACTCACCTTAGCCACATTCAAAGAAGCAGTTGGAACATGGGAAGAAGACTTCGACCACTCAGTTATTCCTCTTGTTGAAGATGACCAACCAGCGTATCTTTTGTACAGGTGATTATTCTTGAATTAACTAGTAACACTGAATTTTCATTAAGTAGTTTACTATTAATTATTTTTTGTGGTAAAAATTCCTTGTTATATTGCAGAAGTAAAGTTAGGTTTCCTGAATTACTGATGTGTGTGTATTCTACCCATTTGTATTGCATAAATAACTATCATAACTGTGTTCCTGATATTGTCGATGTCCACCCTGCTTGTATTAATTAGAATGACCTGTTGGCCATTCCTTGTTAGAGTTTGTTCTAATCTCTATCTCGGAATATGATTGTAGAAAAATGTCTACATGATGATTCGAGACCAACATTTTTTAAATGTAATTTCCCTATAGGGTCAATCCATTAAAAATCACCCAGATAAAAAAAAATTGTTGCTCAATATTTTTGTTTTTCTTATTTTTCTAACCAGTTACTCCCCAATACTAAGAGAGCTCAAAACAGTGTTTAAACTTTATTTAGGCTTTTACTTTTTTTTTTGGCGGCCATTTTAAGTTCGCTTTGAAATCGAATTTTAGCTGAAAACAAGTTTTGCGTAAATGTTTATAACTCTGTTAATTCTGAAGATATCAAGACAAAATAAAAACCAAAATGTTCAGAATAAAATGCTCTAGATTTTTTGTCATAACATAGTTTTACCTAAATAGTAAGGGGAGTGGAGAAAAAGATATATAACTTCCAAGATTAAATTAACTGAAAACAAGAACTTCAGAGCTATAAAATCACTAAAAGGAAGAAAGACTCACCTTCAATTTTTTTTCTTTTGTAGATTTATTATAGGTAAGCTTGCTGTAAAAATATGAAGCTTGAGAAGTTTGTCCGTTTTTTTATATAAATTTTTAAAAATACCTAAACGGCGAACTTTTTCAATATTTGAAGAAGAGTATCTCAAAAAGGCTGAGTCAAAAATTATGAAATTAATTCACCAAGCACATCTTCATGATATAAACATTTGTTAAAAACTTGGTGACTGAGACTCAACTGGTTCCAGAGTTATATGGAATAAAATTTTTCAGAAAAACTGTGTCGTATGCACAGTACGTATAATGGTAAATTAGATTTGAAACTTACTTATTCACTAAGAAACATACTTTTTCAGTTAATAGCTAAAAACATTAGGGATTCACAAGAACATGCTGAACGTTATCGTTGATGTAGCCAATCTTACTAAGCATAAATAAATAAATTAGTCGCATTTAGATGAAAATTAAACACATACATGACTGATGCACTAAAAATGCAATGTTTATTAATATTTTAACCTTACCAACATGATAAAAAGCTTGGCAGATCATTTACACAATAGGCCTTAGCATGAAAGTTCATAATTTAATTAAAATATTAAAGAGTGTAGAAATTTCATTGCACAGTTTTTCACTAATGTTGTGCGTTCTCCCAGAAATTGTTGTTAGTTCTGTAGGAGTGATCTCCTTAGAACTTTACTCACTGGAACCCATACCTCATCCATTTTAGATATCTGGAAGGCAGTTTTTGTGCCAGCTGGATTATAAAAGTGCACCAGTAGATCATTTTCTTGATCACTCTTGTCTTTGACAATACCCAGCCATCACTGATCTTCGTAAATGCACGCAACAAAGTCATTGTTTGTAAAGGATGTTGTGTTAGTGAAAACGATTGAAGTTTTGTGCTCATCAAATTCTTTACTTTTTGATGTGGTGTAACATCTGATTACATTGTCAGTCACAGGAGTGATCGATGATACCCTCTTGTACCTTTCACAGGCAAGCAAAGCTCAAATCTTTTTGTTAGTTTGTCTGATTTCTTCTGCAGGTACAAAGATGTATGTAATTCCAGTTATTTTTTTTTTCAGTGCAGTATCCCTACTCTGGAGTAAGAATTTGGTCATTGTAAGGTCTTTGCATGCTGGCTCTTGTGACTTCCCTTTTGGTAGAATATTTTTAAGTATTAAAAATATAAAAACTTTTATTAAAGCACTACAGTAAAATATAAAACATTACTACACAACTTCACTACATGTTCACACAGAAAGGTTCCAAGAGCTACTGGCTACTGAGTCATTGCAACACTTGCTTGTGGAGGGGATTGTTGAAGTTGTTGAAGTCTGAACATGCAGACTTCTTACACCTGCAGATGAAGACTTGTACAGACAAGAAAGCTTTTGTATGAAAATTTCAACCAACAAGTAATAAACTGAATATTGCTTACAGGTGTCTAAATGAAACCTTACAATTTATTATTTGGACCATTTATTATTTTTAGTATAAATATAAATGAGTATAAATTAATACTTAGCATATTTTTTAATTGCCAATTAAATAAATTCATATCTTCTTTTTCATGTTTATGCATTTTTATGCAATGTGGACTGATTTTTAATTAATTTCTTTTAAAAGAAAAGCATGTTCATCCTTCATTACCATTCATTATGCGCGTAATGCATAGTTTTTCTGAAAACTTTGATTCCGTATAACTCTGGAACCAGTTGAGTCTCAGTCACCAAATTTTTAACAATTGTTTATACCATGAAGATGTGCTTTGTGAATTAATTTCATAATTTTTGACTGTCCTTTTTGAGATACTCTTCTTCAAATATTGAAAAAGTTTGTCGTTTAGGTATTTTTAAAATTTATATAAAAAAATGGACTAACTTCTCAAGCTTCATATTTTTACAGCAAACTTACCTATAATAAATCTACAAAAGAAAAAAAAATTAAAGGTGAGTCTTTCTTCCTTTTAGTGATTTTACAGCTCTGAAGTTCTTGTTTTCAGTTAATTTAAACTTGGAAGTTATATATTTTTTTCTCCACTCCCCTTACTATTTAGGTAAAACTATGTTATGACAAATAATCTAGAGCATTTTATTCTGAACATTTTGGTTTTTATTTTGTCTTGATATCTTCAGAATTAAGAGAATTATAACCATTTATGAAAAACTTGATTTCAGCTAAAAATCGGTTTCGAAGCGAACTTAAAATGGCCACCAAAAAAAAGTAAAAGCCTAAAAAAAAAATTTATGCATGGTTTTGAGCTCACTTAGTATTGGGGAGTAACTGGTAAAAAAATTAAGAAAAACAAAAATGATGAGCAACATGGTCTGGGTGATTTTTAATGGATTGACCCTATACCGTTGGCTGTAATTTCATCCTTAATTTTCCATTTTACACCATTTACCCCTTAGTCTGGTATCATTTCTATCTTTTTAATGAATCACAATAAAAGTAATGCATGATAACATGCACATTTACCACTTGCTTGTAAGGGAACACATGAATTTTAGGTTCCCTTCAGCTATTGAAGAATATATTTTTGTGAGAGTGAGAGCCGCTCTGACGTGTGCAGAAGTCACACGGTCCTCATTTCTGACCCGCTGGGTCGGTCAGCAGCCCGGGGCGTAACGAGGAGAGTTAGAGAAATGTTCGGACGGAGGACAGTGTGGCAAGAGCCATAACACAGTAGGGACACTCAATAGCGTGCTGCAAGCGAGGGCAATTTTCTCGGCCGAGTGCCAGAAAGTTATGTTTTTAAAGATATTGATAGGTAAGTAAGTGTTGGGCAAAGCAGTCGGTAAATCTGATCGTGGATAGTTTCTTATCTTTAAGGTGGACTAGGTGTTCAATACTTGTAGTCAGTGCTGCCGATTCTATGGATTTTTATAAAAATTTCGGATTTTCGGATTTTGTTAAAATATCTATGGATTTTTGCTACTTTTTATTATTTGTCGATTTTTCCTTATATTTGTGTTTTGTTAAAGTTTGAGCGTATAGTGTTAATGCAATACAGAATTTTCAATAATTGTGGATCGTTTCCTTGCAACCGCTCTCGTGAATCAATGATTGAAATGAAATAAAGTTCGTATTTTTTTTGATTAGACATTTTATAGAACTTAAAGACCGTAATACAGAACTATCGGCGCACTCTTTATGCACGGTGACACACTCGTTGGCAGTGATTTTTAACATTTCGTGTTCCAGAACTAAATTTAATGTAAAAGAGAGAGAGATAGATAGAGAGAAAGTAGGCACAGCAACAGATGTATGAAACATGTTCAGAGATATTTCTTACTTTCAGTGTAGAATATAATTTTGAGTTTTAAACACCTGGAAATAAATACCTATTCTTACTTATGACTCTGTCTTCAATAATTGTTGTTTCAGTCTTTCAGTTAGTGAGTCTCCTGATTGTTATACCCAATCTACGGAAATTTTAGCTGCCAGCTACGTATATTCAAAGTTAAGTGACTGGCAGCACTGCTCGTAGTAAGAACTTGGCAGTTCAGGGTCGAGTTATTCAAGTTATCAATACCTGCCTAATAAACCAGTAGTTTAAAAGTAAAGATAACGAAAACTACTAAGTAACCTGACACGCCGATGTGGCAGGACACGTATATGGTTCAGAGACTGGACACAGAGTTACCTGTTAACAAGGTGTGGAGTGTTGAAGTATGTAGTGTTCCGCATCAAATCCTGAAATTGCCTAACTGTTCATATTAACACGTTTATTAGATCATTTCATTTGAGAAAAGCAGCTGATGCTGTATGTAGACTTTTTTTTCTTTTTTTCTTCTGATGTGTGACATTCGACCCTATCAAATCTATTCCTAAATGTGTATCTTGGAAACTACTTTGCTGTACTAAAGAAACAAATGTAAATTTATAGCAGAATAATTACTCTTTTGCACATAAATGAATTAACTTAGAAAAAGTTTCAATTTTTTCCTTACAAAATCACCTGGTTGCATTTTTTTTTTCTAATTTTTATCCAACTTTTAACATTTCCATACCACCCTAAAGTTTAATTAATTAACCGTGAAAGGCTGAATGAAGTGAATCACTGCATTGAATGTGTCTGTAATATGCATTCAGTAATTTTTGTTCACAAACCTAACATATTATTTTTTTATGATAGTGATGAATTAATACTTTAGAGACACAAAAGCCAATAATCTTTTGTTTACAGCAATGAATAACACAACTTTTTTTATACTTTATTTTACCTTTTCTACTCAAGGGTTCTGGACATGATGGAGTTGTTCAAACTGAGCCAGGAGGGGGAGAGGGGGGCGGTAACGTTCAGGCCCGCATTTGGGAGGACATGAGTTCAAATTCATCTGCCCACCCAGATGATATATTTTCAGTTTCCACTCCAGTTCTGGAATGATATTTTCAAAAGCCCTCTGACTTTCTTTCCGTTCTTTACCCCCCATCCTCTCCCGGCACTGATCACCACAACATTGACTACGTGTAAAGCCCGATGCAAAGAAGAGGGAGGGGATGGATTCGACATGCAATAACTGAGTAACTGCCAAGATCTAAAAAGTGCTTACCGCCATCATGTACATATTTTTTTACATCAAAGAGGTTAATGGATATTTTCAGTGATGCAATTGTATGTTTGGGTAGTTATTTGTTCAGATGATTAATTTAACTGGCTTCATAACTCCCATTTTAATTTATATACTCCCATGTTGGTTCTAAATTTAGAGTCTTATCATTGTTGCATTGTGAAAGTACATCATTGACTTGTTTCACTCCGTGGTTTACACTTTTTACTCAGACCCAAAATATTTTTTGTTGTGTGGTTAAGATGATAGATCCATTTGTGGCAGGGTCAACATAGTTTTACTTATGTTATTATTAATCTTCTAATAAATACTTATTCATTTGTGAAGTGTTATTTTTAATTTTCCTGTTCAGATTCCAAAGAAGCAAAATAGCATACCTTTTTTTAGTTTTATTTCAAATGTGTTCACGGTTTCTGTTTGACAAGAAAGACTTTACATTTTTCTTTTACAGACTGGACTCAAAGAACACCTCCGGATACGAATGGCTCTTCATCAGCTGGTCACCGGACAGTTCTTCTGTGCGTCAAAAAATGCTTTATGCATCAACAAAAGCTACTTTGAAGCAAGAGTTTGGTAGTGGACAGATAAAAGAGGAACTACATGGCACAACAGTGGTATGTTTGTCTTGCATTATAATTTTTATATCTACTACACAAAAGATAATTATCGCAGTTAACAATGTAAATGCAAAAAAAAAAAAAAAAATCGGTTGTTTATTTGAAATTTACATTTTCATATATGCAAGTAAAGTCAGATTTTGCTGATTAGCCAAGCGGCGCTGTGGTGGCAGATAGTGTAACTAACTCTCCAAAGGCCGCTGCGCTGTGCTGTTGAGATGCGCAGTCTTCCAGCTCAGTGCATTCTATTAAAGTAAATACTCTTAATCAATTATGAAAAAGCATTTGATTTGATGAATACAGTGTTTTAAATTAGATGTAAGCTTCCCCCAGCATCTATCTATTAAGAGTAATAAAATTTGTATTACAGCATTTAAATTATAATCTTACAAGGTGATAGGCAAATAGTGAGGCATGGTGGCCCACAGTCTCCTGTTTTAACATTTGTATAGGTGATGCCAACAGGAGATGGCAGAAATGTTAATTTAACTAGATTTAAATTAATGACACTGTATTAGATAAAATACTTTTCGCTGATGACTAGATGGTTTCTAGCTAAGACAGGAGGAGGACTTGCAGCAAAGACGATGCCATCGAGCGATTGCAGTTTCAAAGTCTCCTCAGAGAAATTGAAAGTAGAGGCATTCGAGGGAGAAGAACTGATGCAGCCAGATTACTACTTATGACAGATTACCAAAACTAATTAAGAAATTTTTATGTTTAAAATAGATACAACCTTTGCCAGTAGGAATGATATCAAAACCAAAATGTAGGAACTTTCAGTAGCTTATTCGGAGTAATCGAAAGAAATTTAAGCACATCAGATAGGACATGATAAAGTTTTACTAAGTAACGGCTGTACTAACATTACAATATGGGTACTAATTGCCAAGCTTCTAGTAAAATATGATACAGTAATGCTGCTCAGCTGGTTTCCACATAAAGTAGAAATCCGATCGATACTGAATACATTTCCTCACTCACAGATTGACATGCTCTGTAGATGGAGAAAAAAAAATCACACATTTGCATGCCTCCCTACTCTAGAAAAACTTGCTTCATTTCTTTTCTGTGAGGAAAATGAACGCCTGATACTTTGTGAACAGGGCTCATACATTCCAAGTACTTAGGTTAATTTAAAAAAAAAAATAAAAAAAAAAAAAATAAAAAAAAAAAAAAACTTTTCTACAAACAGATTATAGAATCATCTAGTTGCCACTTTTTATTTTTTAATTATCTTATATAATTTTGAATGTTAAATTCCTCTCCCATCTAAGTTTGTGATTTACAATTTTGGTAATTTGTTCCAATCGCTGAGACCCTTACCCACAAACAAAAGTTTTCCCATTCCCTTTCATGAAATCTATTGTCAACTTATGGTTATGGTCATCTTTTCCCTTCATTGTGCCATTCCTAATTCTCTAACCAGTATCCTTCCAAGCCCCATCACCGACATATGCCCTGTACAGTCCCAGCATTCTCTTCACCTTTTTCCTATATTCCAATGACTCCCAGTCCAGCTCCTTGATCATATCAGTTACTGACTTCCACAAACAAATCTAGCTGCTGTTCCTTGCACGCTCTCCAACTCTTGTATTTGATATCCAAAATGTGGGTTCCAAACTTTCAAAACACTAATTGATAACTTCTAAATATTGAAGGAAATGTAAATTAACACACCACATGGCTGTGAAGATAGAAAACACTTAAAACACTTAGGTGGACAAACAAACACACATAATTTTTGGCAACTGCCTTCTTCAGTGGTAGATAGACGAGTGACGTACCCAATTGGGTGACGTTCTGTGTGTGCACACGTACTGAGCCTAATGGCCCATTTATCGACCACTGAAGAAGGCAGTTGCCGAAAATTATATGTATTTGTTTGTCTGCCTAAGTGTTTTAAGTGTTTTCTCTCATTGCAGCCATCAACTTTGGTATGTGGTGGGTTAATTTCCCTTTCCTTCATTATTTATATCGCCTGGAAGCCAGTTCCATTTTTCTTAGTTTCATAATTGAAAACTTCTGGGTGGGTTATAATGTTAATGTATGACTCCTGTAGCACTAGCACTTTTCCATTATTACTATGGTCCAAGGTAGTAAAATTTATGATTTTTGTTAAAGATCTATAAATTAAATATATGTGCTAGTTGCTTATCCAAAGATTTTGATTTTCAGGATGAAATTACACTCAGTGGATTTATGCGGCACAAACGGGCAGCAAAAGAGCCTGCACCTCTTACAACTGCAGAAGAAGAATTAGCAATACTTAAACGGACAGAAGTTGGCATTAGTGTCGATGCTAGGCATCAAACGATGTCAGGGCTGGCCTTTCCTATCACGAATGATGCTCGTCAGGCTATCTCTGGAATGCTCAGTGATGCATACAACTATGTGCAGCTCAGAATAGGTATGGGAAATAATAAATATGTGGCATACAAATATCAATAACGATTACTGAAAGCTAATAGTAAACAAAAGCTGATGGTATTACAAAGCACACAGAATACACAAAGACAAAACAAATGGAAATTTCAGCAAACTCTGAGTCAGGCAGACTATTCAGTCCTGCATGTACAATTTACAACCTTCAAACAAGTATGCACAATTTATGCTATCCTGTCTTGCTAATAGACCACATTAAAGTGAGGTTATGTGAATTGGAGCAGTGATAGTATGTTGATAGGAATAGCTTCAAAAATGGTAAGTTGTCGAAATAAATGGATTACATGGTACTGATCTCCTTGCCTCACTCTTCCAAATTCCCCCTTAGTGCTATTACTTTAGACACCACCCAAATTTTTTCAAAGTGACAAGCATGCAGTTACACAGACGGAAAAAAAAATCCCAACACCAAGAAAAAATTATTGTAGAGTAATGAAATTTGGACAATGCATTTGTCAAGTTAACATGTTTAATTGATTAAATTTTCAAGATCACAGGTTAATTTAAGCTCAAGAAAATGCATTTCAAATGTGAAATACTGTTAAATTAATAGCCGGTGTAACCTCCAGAATTTTGAATGCAAGCCTGCAAACGTGAATGCATTGTGTCATACAGGTTTCGAATGTCACTTTGTGGTATGGAGTTCCATGCTTGTTGTACTTGTGCTGTCAATACTGGGACGGTCAGTGCTGGCTGTGGATGATGCTGGAGTTGTCGTCCAATGATATCCCATACGTGTTCAATTGGAGACAGATCTGGTGATCTCGCAGGCCAAGGTAACATGTCGACACTCTGTAGAGCACGTTGCGAGACAACAGCGGTATGAGGGCGAGCGTTATCCTGTTGAAAAACTCCCCCTTGAATGCTGTTCATGAATGGCAGCACTACAGGTTGAATTACCAGACTGACGTACAAATTTGCAGTCAGTGTGTTTGGTATAACCACAAGAGTGCTCCTGCTGTCATAGGAAATTGCTCCCCAGACCATGACTCCAGGTGTAGGTCCAGTGTGTCTAGGCCGCAGAAAGTTTGGTTGCAGGCGTTCCCCTGGCCTCCTTCTGACCAACACTGGAGATCTGTTGTGTTTTCTGATGAAAGCAGGTTCTGCCTTGGTGCCAGTGATGGCCGAGTGTTGGTCAGAAGGAGGCCAGGGGAACGCCTGCAACCAAACTGTCTGCGGCCTAGACACACTGGACCTACACCTGGAGTCATGGTCTGGGGAGCAATTTCCTATGACAGCAGGAGCACTCTTCTGGTTATACCAAACACACTGACTGCAAATTTGTACGTCAGTCTGGTAATTCAACCTGTAGTGCTGCCATTCATGAACAGCATTCAAGGGGGAGTTTTTCAACAGGATAACGCTCGCCCTCATACCGCTGTTGTCTCGCAACGTGCTCTACAGAGTGTCGACATGTTACCTTGGCCTGCGAGATCACCAGATCTGTCTCCAATTGAACACGTATGGGATATCATTGGACGACAACTCCAGCATCATCCACAGCCAGCACTGACCGTCCCAGTATTGACAGCACAAGTACAACAAGCATGGAACTCCATACCACAAAGTGACATTCGAAACCTGTATGACACAATGCATTCACGTTTGCAGGCTTGCATTCAAAATTCTGGAGGTTACACCGGCTATTAATTTAACAGTATTTCACATTTGAAATGCATTTTCTTGAGCTTAAATTAACCTGTGATCTTGAAAATTTAATCAATTAAACATGTTAACTTGACAAATGCATTGTCCAAATTTCATTACTCTACAATAATTTTTTCTTGGTGTTGGGATTTTTTTTTCCGTCTGTGTATATGCATACAAAGGCTGGTCAATAAGTTTTGTCTTTCGATAAGAAAAACTCGGTTTTATTGTTTGAAATACATGTTACTATTCAATGTAATGTCCCCGAACTTCAATACACTTGTTACAGTTATCTTCTAATTTATGGACTCTATCCCTGAAGTGAGAATCCGGAAGACTGACGAAGTAGGCTTCCACGGCTGCTGTTATCTCTTCGTTCGATAGAAATTGTTTTCCATTCATGAATTTCTTTAGATCTGGGAACAGCCAGAAGTCAGTGGGAGCCAAATCTGGTGAATAGGGTGGATGTGGCAACAATTCATACTTTAATTCACTGATTTTCAAGATGGTTTTTTTTTTTAGCATTATATGTGGGTATGCTGTCTTGATGAAAAATTATTTTTTGCTTCTGTAAGCAAGGTCTTTTCTCATGAATTTTTACATCCAGCTGGTCCACAAAGGTTACATTAATAATCAGAGTTTATTATTTTACCAATTTGCACTTAATCCATGAACAAAATTCCTTTTACATCCCAAAAAAACTGATGCTAATACCTTGTCCGTGTTTTTTTTTAATCTTAAACTCGCTTTGAAGCCAAAGTACCGGGTTCACAACCACTCCTTAGCCTCTTGTTTTGATTCAGGATCATTGTGGTAGACCCAAGTCTCATCCATAGTGATGAAACAATGCACAAAATCCTTTTTATCCTTTCTAAAATGCCCCAAATGTCTCTGATAAAGTCACATTCAAATGTGTTGTTTTTTTTCCATTGTTAGCAAATGTGGCACCCATTTTACACACAGCTTTTGAAAACCAAAACTCCAGCCAAAATATTCCTCACACTGCCTAATGATATGCCTAGAGCTTCTGATAAATCTCTCTCTGTTAATTGACGTTCTCCCAATACCATATCCTGTATTTTTGCTACGATATCTGGTGTTGATGCCCTTTTTTGGATTTCTTCACGTGGATCATCTTCCAGTCTCATATCGCCACATTTAAATTCAGCAACACATCTTTCTACTGTTCTAATTGAAGGTGAAATGTCCTCATACACTTTTAACAGTTGTTCATGAATTTTTATCTTACTAGAGACCATAATTCATTAAGTTAATTACTACAACTACTACTGTTTACATTATAACAAAAAACTAATGTCTCTAGTAGCTTACAAAGCTCATCGCTGAAAGTACACTCAGTCGCGATAAAACTGTGTGGTGAGTAAACTGCAACTTTACCAAAATTGTCCTCTCGGTATCAAGTTTAGTACATACATTCCAACGTAAGCTTCGAATGCGTGAAAATAATGAAAAATCACTTCAATTGTGGGTAGATGCACACATGTTATTAAGCAAGAAATACACGTTATTACATGTCAATATTATTTCTGTGTGTTTCTTACTCTTAATTCTTGGTCCTGGCTGCATTTCAACCTAACCACAACTGCTATTAGTTACGGTAGACGCCATGCAATATATCTTAGCACTGAAAAACAATATGTCAGCCCGCACAGAGAAATGGTAAATGTTACATGATTTTCTACTTATTGTGTTTCTGCAATTTGCATGTGGAAAGAAGTTTTTATTCAATAATGAAGACTTAAAAAGACGTGAAATAAATGTCAACAGCTATGAACGCGTAATAACATGTATGCATCTACCCACATTTCGAGTGATTTTTCCTCATTTCAACATATTCGAAGCTTACGATATACACTTTAAATCAAATATTATCGCCTAAGGAATGTATGTACCAAATTTCAGACCGACACAACAATATTTGTAGGTTGCGACATAATGCTAAACTCAGTATATAAAGACTTTGCTGCCATTCATGTACTCACTTTTTTTTAACTACCAGATTTCATTCAAATGGTGGCTCTCCCATCATATTACAGCTACATCAATTTGAACTGCATCATTGTAACATCGTATATCTAAATCACGATATAATACATCGTATATCTACATGGTATATACCAAAAGTAGTAGGACTGATTTTTTTTTTTTTAAAAGTTATTGAAGATATATTTACAATTCCTTAATCCTCTTCAAAATAGCACCCTTAGGCAGCTACACACCAAAAATTACACTGCTGTCATTGGCCGTACACCTTCTGGAAGTCAGATTCGGGGACACTGTTGAGCGCCCTCGTCCATGCTGCTTCAACGTCCTGGATTGAGTCAAACCGCTGTTCCTTCAATTGCCTTTTCATCCGTGGGAATGAAAAAAAAGAGTCAATTGGAGCCAGATGGGGACTGTAGGCGGGGTGCAGCAACGTGGCAACGCTGAATTGGGCCAACAGTTGCCTTCTTCATCCTCCCGTCCAATGAAGGCTCACATGAGCAAATCAAAGATCAAGACAATGTTGATCGTGTTTTTTGACCGTCGCGGGGTGATTCATAAGGAGTTCGTTTCCCCTGGAGAAACTGTCAATTCGCCCGCCTGTGAGACCGAGTGAATCACGTCCGACCAGTCATCTCCGCCAACTGGACTCTGCATCACGACAATGCGCCGTGCCAAGGCGCGCCGTCATGAGGCAACTGTTAACCCGAATTGACATTGCCGCGTTGCTGCACCCCGCCTACAGTCCTGATTTGGCTCCATCTGACTTTTCTTCCTCACACGGATGAAAAAGCAACTGAAGGAACAGCGGTTTGACTCAATCCAGGATGTTGAAGCAGCATCGACGAGGGCTCTCAACAGCGTCCCCGAAACTGACTTCCAGAAGGCGTACGGCCAATGGCAGCGTAATTTTTGGTGTGTAGCTGCCTAAGGGTGCTATTTCGAAGAGGCCTTAGGAATTGTAAAGATATCTTCAATATATATATATATATATTTTTTTAAAATCAGTCCTACTACTTTTGGTATATACCATGTAAATCACGATTTAATTAATTCCGAATATACTCCGTTTAGAAATGTTGCTTCTATGTAAATTCAGAGATTAAGCTCGACTCTTTGGTTTCACCAAAGACCACAGAGTATCTCAATGCTGGAAATACACGTCACATAGTTGACTCCGATCCGATTTCACTCACACACCCGTTCGCGAATTTATTTTTCATTTAATAATGTATATGTAACATGTTTTAACTATGCGTATATTTTTTTTTCTTTACTGTTGACCAAAGATCACAGATATTGGCAGAATCGCTAAGTGTCGTTGGGACTTAAAAACAATTGAATGTATATAACGAATGATTTATTTTATTTCATTTAATGTATTTTTAACACATATTATATGTACATTTTGGCTTTATGCACTTCTTCCCCATATAAACTTTAACTATGCCAAATCTTACACTTCTCCGTGCGCGCAATATTTTGAAAAATGTTTCCAAAGTTTTCGCTTAGCGTATTAATATATAGATATCTTTAAACGAGCAATTCTTGTATATACATATTTTGGATCTCGGAAATGACTCTAATGATTTGGATGAAATTTCATATTTAGATAACATTTGTTTATTAAGTTTACCTAAATAATTGTCTTCCCTGCAAAAATACGATTTTACAAAAAAAAAAAAAAAAAAAAAAAAAAAAAAATAGCAATTCTTGTGTATTGTAAGGTATTTTATTTTGAAGAGTAGTATTAAATATCACTTTTACTGTAAAAAGTCGTTACCATTAAATACTACATGTTTAATTGAAAAACATTTAAAACGTAGATGTTTAAAAATATCGGTTTTATCAGATGTCCTTTTTTCAACCTTCTTTCATTTACAAAACTTCTTTGAAAACAATATTAGCAGTTATAATGTGACCATCAATGACTTTTGATTGTATATGTCTTTAACACAAAAATAAATATTAATGAATCAACAAACTCGTGAAAAAGCTGTGTACGTGTGTCCTACAGGTTCTGATAAATGCAATCCTGCCTTTTAAAGCATCTGACCTTGTGCATTATTAGTGTTTATAATGAAGGTTACTTCTTTTGCGAATTGTTTTCTTATCATTTGGAAAGACACGGTTGATCAGAAAATGTGAGGTTACTGCGTAGTATAAGCGTAATTTTATCAGAGTGAATGAATTTAACAATGTTGATGTTCTCATCTAAGTGAATTACCACAAACCTTGCACCATTAATTAATCTCTGATTAGCATTAAGATTTGTATTTAACACAATGATAGCATTTGTCTTCAAAAGTAATTTATGACATCGTAAACCAGATGATCTTGGAAATGGTTATAGCAATTTGGATCAAATTTTATAAATAGACAATGTTTAGCTTTTCAAGGTTGAGAAATTCTCATGTTTGGTTTCTCAGAGACGGCTCTAACCTCATCTCGTTGAAGTTTCAGGTATTAGTAAGCCTACTGACGTTATTTAAGCTTCTATTTGGTTAGAACAAGGAACTGCGCACCTCAAAATGCGTAGGAACCCTTCAAGCCTTTTACTTTAATCAAAATTGAACAGAAATCAAAAGAATCCAAGCGAGCGAAGATCGGTCACCCAGGTACTGAATAATTGTTACACCAATGCAATTGAATTTGTTCTTTATTTTCCGAACGCGTTTCACTTCGTTCTCTGAAGCATCTTCAGTGGTTCTGTCTGTTGTGTGTTTATACATGTAATTAATTTGTCCTATGTTACAATTTACTTTGAAGAGGTGTAAATATATGACGAAGTTATCAGATCTACACAAAACTTCACACGTCTTACTAAAAAAAGTAGTACCAACTTCAGAAAAATAAAACATCAAATATACGAGTGCCATCTCTTATCGAATGACACAACTTATTGAACAACCTGGTACATTCACCTACCAAAAGTTATGCGACAGCATGATAACGAATAAGTAAATGAGAAGCTCGTCTCATTAAAACTCTTGATGGTTGCCAGTGCTGTGAGTTGTCCTGTAAGAACAACCCCATAGGGATGAAATGAATTTGAGCACAGAATGGCAGTTCTGCACGATGCATGGAACATTATATTTTGAAAGCAGTTGAAAATTTAGGATCCCATGTTAAGATGTACTGAGAGTACCTCAGGGTGGTACTACCTCCCACAGGACACAGTGCAGTGGCTGCCCATGTCACTTGAATGATTGAGACCAGCAACAGGTGACCAGACTAATAGCACTACCATAATAAATGAGGGACGTCTGTGGGATAGGTGTTGCCCTTCCCAGGTTGTATTGCGTTCTCTCCCAGCCTCTCTGTTTCACAAATGGAAGGTAGTCCTGTGTTTTTGCAGCGTTGGGCTTCACTTCATTATTGTTATAATATTCAGCTAGGTCCATTACCAGGTAACGAGACTTATTTAGTCTTCAGATCTGAAACCAGCTAACATGATTTTACTGTCACAATAATTTATTTTGTTAAAAAAAAAGTTGCAAGGTGATTTTTATATATATATATATATATATATTAGACATTGGGATAGGAGAAAAACCACCGCTTACCAAACATGAGGGCTCCAGCGGCGTCAAAACACGAAAAAACACACAAACATAATACAAATTTTCGAGCTTAGCTCTTCATCAGGTTGTAGGATGAGGTGGCTGCCCCGCGGAAGCTAGCAACCAACTGAGGAGACCACACGGGGTGCACATGGTCGGCTGGTCGGGGTGGAGAGGGAGGGGGGAGAAACAACATGGCGGGAGGCGGGGGTGGGGGTGGAAGGAACTAAGCCCGAAAATGATAACTAGACTGCACAGTGGAAATGCGGTTGCGGTCATAAGGTCACTGGCATAAAACAAACCAAGGAAAACACGGGGGGTGGGGGGGGGTGGAATCTACTGAAAACGATCTATAAGTGCCCCCATAAAAAATTATTCCACACGCAAAATTATTGAAAATATTACACACGAAAAATTATTATATTTTTTCCGTGTGTAGTATTTTTTCGTGGGTAATATTTTCAATAATTTTGCGTGTGGAATAATTTTTTATGGTGGCACTTATAGATCGTTTTCAGTAGATTCCACCCCCCCCCCCACCCCTGTTTTTTCCTTGGTTTGTTTTATGCCAGTGACCTTATGACCGCAACCGCGTTTCCACTGTGCAGTCTAATTATCATTTTCGGGCTTAGGTCCTTCCACTCCCACCCCCGCCTCCCACCATGTTGTTTCTCCCCCCTCCCTCTCCAGCCGACCATGTGCACCCCGTGTGGTCTCCTCAGTTGGTTGCTAGCTTCCACGGGGCAGCCACCTCATCCTACAACCTGATGAAGAGCTAAGCTCGAAAATTTATATATATATATATATATATAGATTGTTAGGAAACAAAGGCGCTAAAAGCGGATATATTGAACATTGGATAGGATAAAAAACCACCGCTTACCAAAGAAGGGGATTCCAGCGGCGTTGGTACACAAAAAAAACACGAACACACAAAGAATAAAATTTTCGAGCATGGCTCTTCCTCAGTAGAAGTGAGATGGCTGCACGCAAGCACTGCTGGCAGCCAACTGCGTGAGCCACAATTTCGGTGGCTCATGGTGGGGGAAATACATCATGGCAGGAAGTGAGGCAGGGGGTAGAAGAGTACAGGCCGGAAAACTGAGATGAATGGCAAGTATAAAGCAAAACTGTACAAGGTCCTGACGCGGAAGGGTAGTATACCTATCAAAAATCCACAATCCTCTAAAACCCACCATAGCCCTGTTTTGATCACCCGTTACTTCCCAGACTTGGAATCCGTTAACCGAGTCTTGAGACAAGGTTACGACTTCCTTCGAGCCTGCCCTGAGATGAGAAACCTCCTTCCTAAAATCCTCCCTCACCCACCCAGAGCCTGCTTCAGCAGACCTCCAAACCTCAACCAACTCTTGGTCCATAAGCACGGGGTCCCCCAGCCTGCAAGACAGCCTCAAGGTTCATTTCCTTGCAATAGATCCCGTTGTAAATTATGCAGTATGCACCCGCCTTCCACCACCTTTACCAACCCCGTAACTGGGGAAAGCTTTCCCATCACAGGATTTGCCACTTGTACATCCTCCCACCTCATATACCAACTCACTTGTAACCATTGCCCAGCCTCCTACATCGGACTCACTAGCCATCAGAATGAATGGACACCGACAATCAGTACATACCAAGAACCCTGACCACCCTGTATCTCATCATGCCACTATACATGGCACCAACGATTTTAATACCTGTTTCTCGGTCCGCGCCATCAGAGTCCTCCCAGATAAAAGCAGTATTTCAGAACTTAGAAGGTGGGAACTGGCCTATCAGTACCAACTGGGGACCAGACAATCTCCAGGTCTAAATTTAAGATAGCACCAATTTTCCTCCCACCCATCCCCCTCACTTCCACCTTCCCTCACAGAACCACCGCTCACCAGAGCCTATCTTTATAGATTGTGATTTTGAATTTTAGTTTTAGTTTCAACTAAATTTTTTTTTTTTTGCCCCGCTTGTGTCCATTACTTGATTAACTGAGGTATACTACCCTTCCGCATCAGGACCTTGTACAGTTTTGCTTTATACTTGCCATTCATCTCCGTTTTCCGGCCTTTACTCTTCTACCCCCTCCCTCACTTCCTGCCATGATGTATTTCCCCCACCATGAGCCACCGAAATTGTGGCTCACGCAGTTGGCTGCCAGCAGTACTTGCGTGCAGCCATCTCACTTCTACTGAGGAAGAGCCATGCTCGAAAATTTTATTCTTTGTGTGTTCGTGTTTTTTTCGTGTACCAACGCCGCTGGAATCCCCTTCTTTGGTAAGCGGTGGTTTTTTATCCTATCCAATGTTCAATATATGTATATTTATATATATATATAATATTAAGGAAGGATAGGGAAATATGACCCAGCACTTACCACAGATGAAGGCGGCTGGGACGACGAACAAAAAACAAACACAAGAGAAGTGCAATATTTCGGCCTACAGCAGCCTTAAACGTGCAGAAGGTGAAGCCCCAGGCGGCGTCACATGTGTACACATAGACAGCCGACTGGTGAATTCACCAGTCGGCTGTCTATGTGTACACATGTGACGCCGCCTGGGGCTTCACCTTCTGCACGTTTAAGGCTGCTGTAGGCCGAAATATTGCACTTCTCTTGTGTTTGTTTTTTGTTCGTCATCCCAGCCGCCTTCATCTGTGGTAAGTGTTGGGTCATATTTCCCTATCCTTCCTTAATTTTATTGCCTTAAAGCTTTTTCCTGCTCATTGTTATTATATATATATATTTAGGTTGCAGCATTATCTTGGAACATTTTTCCTTTACTTCAACAGTTGCTGCTCCAATCCTGGGCCAGATGTATGTGAAAGCATTCGACAAAATTTCCTTCCTCGCACCTGTGAATGGTGCCTCAATAGTGGCCTTCAGCGATGGAACGGTTGGACTTTTTGGAGTTTAAATGTGCTGTGCAGCATAAAAAATAATAATCCCATGGACTCAAATCACAGCCATAAGGAGGCCAAAAGTTCTTGTTCTAAAACATGCTCAAGTTACCACCATGCCAATTCTTTATTAAATGAGTAGTTTCTGTCTCTTGATGTCAGACATATAGCCTTCTTCATCCCACAGTATCGGTCAGTGGTTTCACAACATTTTCTTTGTGAAAAGAAGTGTGGCAGCATGGCTTTCCCTGCCTCAGCAACACAAGGGAGACGCGGATACTGGTGAAGAATTTGGCCGTAGTGACAACTGGGACTGTGGATGAGCCAACAATTGGTCCTCTGTTCAGTTCTTACATCAACAGTAAAGCTTAAAAAATAAAAAGGCCAACAGCTTCTTTATTAACAGAAGCAGCTGGAACCAAGCCTCTCGATGTGTTAGCATCCCGAGAGAACATTTTGTGTTAACTTTCTTTGTGAATTGTTTCTGCCTGGTGCCTCTGTCTTATTTAATTTTTTGTAGTTATTTGCGAAAAAGAGCTTATATCCACTTTGGTACAAGGCCGTCTTTCTTCTTTTTAAATATTTTATAGAAAACATCTAACTGTTGAAAGATGCGTAAACAGTTCTTTGTTCTTATAATAAGTTTAATTCAGTTCATTGATTTTTTACATATTTCACCAACACCAGCAGAGCTAAAGACAAATAACATCCGTATTGGACTTACTTCTGAGGTTGCACGATTCGAAGTGGAATTTGCGGTGATTTAGGTCATTTAATTTAATTTAATTGCAATTGCAATAGAGCACAGGCTCCGGTGGCAATTTTCCTACACACCCATCTTCCCCCCATCCTTCACCCACCTACAGTTGCCCTCTACAAATTTTATCTTTAAATTCTTTCAAAGTTTTCGGAAAATTGTTCATCATTTCTCTTGGTAACTCATTCCAATTCCTGACACCCGTACCTAAAACAGAGAATCTTCCCACACCCTTGTGCCTGAAATCGAGTGCCAGCTTGTGGTCATGGTCATCTTTTCCCTTCCATGCAGTACTTTTCATACCTATTGCAATATCTTTCCATGCCTCATCGCCAGTATATGCCCTGTACACTGCCATGACCCTCCTTATCCTCCTCCTGTCTTGCAATGAATCCCATTTCAGCTCCTTTATCATATCCGTCACTGATTGCATTCTACGATAATTTCCAGAAACAAATCTAGCAGCCCTTTTTTGCACCCTCTCCAACTCCTGTATTTGATACGTAAAATGAGGGTCCCATACTACACTACCATATTCGAGCAATGGTCTGACCAAAGTTTTGTAACCCAATTCCTTTACTTCTCTCATACATCCCCTCATGACTCTCTCCAACAAGTGCAGAACTTTGAAACCTTTTCCTACCACCTGAGCAATGTGTCCTGCCCAGTTAAGCTTGTTATCAAAAGTAATGCCAAGATATTTACATTTCAAGTCTTCAGCAAGCATTTCTTTCCCCACCTTATATTCATAATTAACCTTTTTTTTTAATTTGTATATCTAATAAGCTGACTTATTAGTTCATTCTCACAACTTGATTATCTCTCTTAGCAACCAACACATAAACAAAAACTGGACGAAAACCACACTTCAAGGGATCTATATGATTATGCTTGTGAAACATAGAATAACTTTTAAATTTGTGATCACCACAGTCTGTCATATCTTGACATTACATAAGGCTTGTGCCAGAGGTCTTAATGAACAACTGAAGAACAACTGATATGACAATGTTCAGAATGGCTGGTAATATGCAAAATGATGTAACAGGGTCATTTCTAGAGGGCAAATGTAAGAGGGTGCAGGAAATGGGGCAAAGATGGGTGTGTAGGGAAATTGACACTGAAGTGTGCACTGCATTGCAATTAAATGAAATGCTAAGGTATGAGTTTACTGAACATGGAAAAAATATTAACTAAAGTCTTCTGCACACTGAAAGTTTTAGCCACTTTTTCTGCATATTCTCCATATTATGAATTGAACACAAATCATTTAAAGTCTAACAGTAGAACTAACTGCTGCGTGGTTTACAGCGGCACTACCGAGACTTGATTTCACAAGAGGCTATGAGCAGTTTTTTGGGCCAATATTCAAACTGACATATAAATATGATTTTTTTTTTTTTTTTGCTTTTTCCAGTTGATGTTTTTTCAAATAATCAAACAGCTTCAATACTTACCGCTTTCCCAAAATTAGTCAAGTACTTTAGCCTTTAAATCTGTATTTCTTGCTGCAGATCTTGAAGAAGAAAAGATACACCTGTCAGCTGCCAAAAGCGTTACTGTCGACAAATTATCTCGAGAAGTTCCTAATGATAGTGCCCGCTACCATCTCTATAATTTCAAGCACACACACGAAGGAGACTATATGGAAACTGTTGGTAAGGAAGTATGTTATATGTGTATTACGCAGTCTGTGCTGTATTTTTTTCTTAATAGTTTTATTTGATGTGGACTGAAATCAAATTTCTTTTTGTGGAAGAAACTGGAGTGTTTTGTACGTTGGAGTGAAAATTGGTGAACAGATAGTCCATAAGGGTTAAACACGGCAAATACCCATAGAATGTCAGCTCTTTGTGTTAATGGTTGACAGTTAAATAAGAAAAGAAAGGGAAATTAACCCACCACATACCAAAGTGGACGGATGCGATGAGAGAACACTAATGCTGACAAACAAACAACACAATATTTCGGCATATGCCTTGCTCACAAATAGAAAAAACGGGCCATTAGGGTCGGAACGTGTGTGCACACCGAACGTTACCTAATGACTAACCGTGTTGTGGTGGGGGGTGGATAAGGAGTAGACTATCGATATCGGTATACAATGTCTGAGATAATATATTTAATATTTTGGCAGGCGATGGTAAAATGAGCAAATGTAGTAATGGTACAGTTTATACCGTACCATTACTACATTTGCTCATTTTACCATATTAAATATATTATCTCAGACATTGTATACCGATATCGATAGTCTACTCCTTATCCACCCCCCACCCCCCCCACCACAACACGGTTAGTCATTAGGTAACGTTCGGTGTGCACACACGTTCCGACCCTAATGGCCCGTTTTTTCTATTTGTGAGCAAGGCATATGCCGAAATATTGTGTTGTTTGTTTGTCAGCATTAGTGTTCTCTCATCGCATCCGTCCACTTTGGTATGTGGTGGGTTAATTTCCCTTTCTTTTCTTATTTATATCGCCTAGAAGCCGCTTCCATTTTCCTTAGTTGCATCATGGTTGACAGTTAAGTTTTCTCAAAAAACAGGCCTATTATATTAATTATTCAAGAACTTAAAGGATAGAAAGAAGGGGGAAAACCAAACCATCATGTCAAATTGTTAAATTTTTTTTACTCATATTGGGCTAGCTATAGTTAAGGCTTTTGCCATTGATATCTTTGCTTCAAACATTACTTGTAATGCACTACGTTTTGTAAAGTCTTCTCTAGATATTGGTTAAATTTTTATAGTGTTTGTTATTCTTCATTTATACAGTTATTTTTGTTAGTTTCATTTGCTTTACAACATTTTTCAGATTGCTGACTGCGTAGTATGGTTCTTGTGTTGTGTTGACAATTTCTGTTGATTAAGTTTGACTATATCTTTATGTGTTTATTCTTTTTAGTTTGATAGGCATTTTTGCAGTTCATTTTTAATGATCATGTCTCCGCTGTTTTTAGGACACTAATGTTAGCACACAATAAAGGCAATTACACCATTATTTTAATATTTTAGTTGTTAAGACTTTAATTATATCATCATAGATAAGATTGTTAAACCATAACAGCATCAGTATTAATCACAATTTTCAGGAAAATTCAAGACACCTGTTTCTTGCAACACTGAAATCAGAGCTCACTAATATTTGAATGTACCGAGCGTGGTGGGTGAACAGTTAACGTTCTGGCCTCGCATTTGGGAGAACACGGGTTCGAATCCCCTTCCAAGCATCCAGATTTGGGTTTCCATGGTTTCCCCAAATCACTCCAGGCGAATGCCAGGACGCTTCCTTCATAAGGCTATTGCTGAATTCCTTCCCGTTCCTTGTCCCCAGTCCCATCCCACCTCTAATGACCTTACTCGTCGACGAGGCATAAAGCAATAAGTAAAAAAAAAAAAATTTGAATGTGAAATATTTTAGAATGTTTTTAAAAAGAATTATATATAAAGAAGGATAGGGAAAATAACCTGTCACTTCCCACAGATTAAGACAGAAGGCCCTGGATGAACACACAAACACAAACAATGAGGTGAGGTGAGACATGTGGCAAAGGGAAAGATGTGTGCACATCCAAACCTACTACAGCAATTTCACTGTCACTGTTATATATAAAACATATTTATCGACAGCTCTGAACAATAGCTTGTTTTATTTGAACATTTGGTTCAACTTGTAACAGTAATGGGCTTTAGAAACATGTGCACCACCTAATATGTGCCTTCTTTTCCAGTTTTCTATTGTGGTTCACAAGGTCAAGAAAATAGGTTAGTAATTACCTCTTTCTGACATTTTGGTTATGCAAAATGCATTAATAACAGTTATCACAATGTTCACCAAACATTTACTACAGTGAAACAACATACCCTGTTCCTCTCCTAAGTGTCAGTACTAGAAAAATAATCGCTCGGCTTTGTTTATATTGATTGGTTCAAATGTTACAGTATTAAGAGATTTCTTTTACTGACTCCATTCTACAAAAACAATTTTATCCTTTTTATAATAAAATATACTTTTAATTTTTCCTTTTCAGTGTTTGTCTATTCTATGCCCGGCTATTCGTGTTCAATAAAGGAGCGGATGTTGTATTCAAGTTGCAAGGCACCATTACTAGAGACTATCGAAAAGGAGATAGGCCTCACCATTACGAAGAAGGTAATTTTTAACTAATCCGGTTTTTATTTTATTGTCTATTTGCTACACGTTCCTTTGAAGCAGCAAGTGGATATTTTGTTTTGTTGCAGTTGGAAATAGACACGGGTGATGAGCTAAACGAAGCTTTCCTGTATGACGAGATCCACCCTAAGAAAAACCTCCACCAGCCCAAGTTCGCGAAGCCCAAGGGCCCGCCGAACCGCGGCGCCAAGAGACTCACTCGGCCCCAGCAGTCGGAGTAACATTCGCACCGGGCAGCTTGGTTGTGCTGCCTGTCGGGGAAGGAAGCTTCTGCAGGACCGTACGACGTGTGAAATGTGCCTGCACTCGTGAAACATTCGAAAGTATTCTTCTGTCTACGGACAATATTTATTTTTGATATTATATGGAAGCAATTCCATATACAGCCTACAAATATCATTTGCAAGTATATGATGATAGTCACACTGGTTTTTTAAGCTAAATCAAAAATGCAAATGTGTATTTTAATTGCCGATCTATTTTTTGTTTCGGAACTGTGAGTGATAAGACTTCGATATTGGTCGGCATGGGATATTGACTCTTATTTATTCTGTAAATAATAAATGGCAAAAGTTTTATTTATATATATATATATTGTGATTGTGATATGGTCTAAAGATGGTATTTATCAAGTTTGTAACGCTTGCCAAGTTCCGAAATAAAGCTGTCGTGTGATGTATTGCTATTAACGTATTTAAAAGAAGTAATGTTATGTGTAATAAATTATAAATAAAGCCATAAAAATCAAAAGATAAAAGTTATGAACAGCTCACCATGCCAGACATTCGTTTTTTATCTTTGAAATTTATTGGTTCTGATCAACAGAGGTTGAGTAATGATACCATTACCCTTCTTGCTACAATTAATTACTTTTTATTTTAGAAAAATCAAAAAATTTGTTATTGTAAAGTTTTGTTCCTAAAAATGATCTGACTTCAATAAACCCTATATGCAGTAAAAAAAAGAGAGATGCTTCAGTGAACAATTTAAAATGTTTTGGTAATTTAAAAACTGTAGTATATTTTTCATTAACATTATTTTTTGCCTAGTTATAAAATATATCTTCTTAATAATATTTAATTAAATTGCAATGGAGCGCATGCTCTTGTGCAAATTTCCCTACACACCCATCTTCCCCCTTTCCTGTACCCATCTACATTTTCCTTCTACAAATTATAACTTTAAATTCTTTCAATATTGTTAGTAAATTATTCATCATTTCTCTTGGTAACTTATTCCAATCCCTGACACCCTTACCTAAAAAAGAGAATCTTCCTACACCCTTGTGAAATCGACTGCCAGCTTGTGGTCATGGTCATATTTTCTCTCAGGTGCATTACTTTTAATTCTTACACCAATATCTTTCCACATCTCATCACCGATATATGTCTTGTACACTCCCATGACCCTCTTCACCCTCCTCCTGTCTTCCAATGAGTCCCATTCAAGCTTTGCCCCGTAAATATTTGAAACTTGATTTACAGTGTTGGAGATTTAAATGCTGGTTTAAAATATCAGCAAGAATTATGTAAACAAAAGAGATAAAAGGGTATTATTAATGTTTTGTTTCTAGGAGTTGCAGTTTTGAAACTATATGTTGGGAATAGTGCTAAGAAAAATCTGTTTTGCTTACAGTTGCTACTTATAATAGTATGTTGTGTAGGAAATTAGAGTTATAAGTGTAATGGGGAAAGAATCACAGGCAGAATTTGGCTCAATTTTACTTTTATGCTTTTCTTTCCTTCAATAAGAAAATATAATTGTTTCTTTTGGTATCCAAATATTGCATCAGTACAAAATTACTTTCTACTGTATTAGTCCCTTCTTTCCACAAATATACCTCCACAGTTCTGAAACCTGCACCATGTTACAACCTCTCTTCCTTGGTTACTGACTTCCTGAAATCCCTTATGTCCATAACTACTGCCTCATGATAACTTATTCCTTCTGTCATATTAGATCCTCCATAATTGTCATAATGCTTTATTAAAAAAACATCCAACATGTTGTTTTCCCCTGTATTTTTTTCCAGTTATTGTGTAAACCTTCTTTCCTGATTAAAGTGTTTGCAAATCTTTCCTCCCTTGTGTTGCTAGCTCCTTTCCACTTCCAGTTAACACCTGGTGTGTTTGGATCCGTATCTATTATGACCACTTTAGTCTATCTCTGAATATGAAATCATCTCCTTCCCCATGTTCTTGCTTTTTTCACTCATCCTCCCATACTGCTAAAACAGTTTTGACTCTTATCTTCTCCCTTCATTTCCCCCAAAGCTCTATCCTATGCACTCACTGCACCATTGGGAAATTAAATTTTAAAACACTTTGCTGAAGTCACTTTAATGTCACATAACTTACAGAAAATAACTCGTCTGTGCTAAAATACTCCTCTCCAAATTCCTTCACGTAATTCCATAGATTCACATTAACAGAAAATTTTGTTTTCTTCATGGCGGTTCTCACTGATCCACTGCAGATTTAACACCGACTGATTATTAATTAAAAAAGTATTGGTGACAATAAAACATTGATTCTAGCGGCTCGACACTGGCATGTTGCTACTGCATTGCTGAGATTAAAAGGCGGGCGGAACATTAGCATTTAGAGAGTGACTATAAAGTACAACTTTAATTCTTGACTGGTTAATTCTGACCAATCCATTGTTTTGTTCTTTCCTCCAATGTATAATAGAACAGCAGTTCTGCGAATAATTACCTTAATTTCTTCTCATCTATAACTTTTAGGAATTCCTGGTATTATTAAAATATTACCAGATTTTTTCTCAAAATATTACCATAAATATTATCATAACATGACCAAAATTAGGAGAATGGCCTCAATATGCATTTATTTGTTATATAAAATACAATCAGAAACGTTCAATCATTGTTTAATTCAGCATTACAGCTCAAAAAGAAGGCAGGAAAAACAATGACTGAACCCTAATCATCAGTGAACACAAGTGAACTAATAATCATCACTAACCAGTTCCTCCTCTGTCTCTGTAATGTACTCTGTAACCCTCAGGAAAAAACTCGCTGTCAAGAATTCCTTCCTTTAACCAAATCTCAACATCTACAACTATCTGTGGTTGATGTATCTCCAATAAGCTATCACACTCTAAAATTTTATTCATTATATTCATACAATTTACTAATAAGTCAGATTTTGTATCCTCTCTTGTTCGATAACTTTCCTTCAACCAACACCCCTTTTTATCCCTTCATCTTTATTTTTTAAACCTATACTATCGTTTCTATTTACATCCTGTTTACAGTGAGCAGTCCTGTATGAAATGTTTTGCTGCTGTAACTTCTTGTAATGTTGACACATTTTAAAAAAAACTGTCCTGAAAAATAATTTTTGTTTGGTTTTTGGAGGCGGTTTAAGAGCAAAAATTTAATGTTACTGACAGTTTAAATTTTGACTTTAATCTGAAAAAGGTATAACGACATGGCAGCTCTGTTGTTAAGGTCCCTTTGCCTGTCCTTCACCTCTGGCACAACTTGCTCTGTAATATGAAGTATGGCATGATTTGGATTCCACATTGAAGTGTGGGTCCCTCTACCTGGTAGGTTTACTGGTTTAGGTAGGGTAAGGATGAAAGGAGCTGGCCACCAAGCCTACAATGGCGCGTACACACTAGGCAAAGCGTGGCCAATGAACGGCGACCAGCTGCTTCGTTGGGAGAGATTTGCTTAGTGGGTACGGGAGGCAAATCGCAGCCAACGAATCCGTTGGCCTTGGTTGTGGTTCGGGCTGTTGGCAGTAACATCAAAGGGTTGGCGCTGGGTTGGCCTTGGGACACCTCAATTTTGATCATAAACTGGAATCTCTATGGGACCCTACGAACTGTGAATACAGAAACCAATTGAAGAGATTAGACTCAAGAATATAAGTGAGCTTTTTTAAGTTAATGTGTAAGAGGTTAAGAAGAAAATAGAATCTTTGTTGACATCTATTCGCTGTGAAACACAGAGAAGAAACAAAATGCAAAACTGTGCTGCTGATGAAGTGTACAAATCAACATAGTTTGCTTCTAGCAGTGTTGGCTTCATGTAGGATATATTTGCCATAAAAAAAAGTTAACACCACACTTCTTCCTACTTTTGAAAAGAGAAGTCATCCACCAGTGTCGTTTTTTCTTATTTTTCTGATCAGATTCTTGCAGTAAAATAAAGGCTGCACATGCGACAATAGAATCCTCTTCTTCCCATATAGTATGCTGGTTAAATTGTAATTAAAATGTCACTTATTACTTTATAATATAAAACGCTAGCAACTTTGATGAGGTTTCGGAGCCAACTGCGACTCCACATCCCTTGTTGCCAATCCCTTGGTTTGATGAGGACGAGAAACCGAACGCCAATGCCTTGGCGACAAACATTGGCCCCAGTACATTGGCTGTCGTTCGTTGGCCCAGTGTTTGTCAAACTTTTTGTCTCCACATACCCCTATAAAATTTTCCAGGGAATGGCAAGCCGCCTTGAGAAAAAACTGCAATCTTTTTTCTTTTTTGTATTCACAGTTTATAGGTTTCCATAAAGATTCTAGTTTATGATAAAAATTGAGGTGTCCCAAGGTCAACCCCTATGGGTTCCCATACCCTACTTCGAGAAACATTCGCCTAGTGCATACACACCGTAATACCAGCTTAACCGAAGGAGGGTCCAACCAACTTGGCTTTTTGAAATTGTATAGCGCGGACACCAGTAATAAGAGGAATTATGTCTTGGATAATTGTGGCCTCCCTTAATTTTTCTTTGCTTATGGCTTTACGTCTCATCGATGTTGAAGTCATTAGAAGTGTGAAAGGACTTGAGGAAAGGAATGGGCGGGAATTTGGCCATGTCATTTTTAAAGTAACCATCCCGGCATTCACCTTGAGTGATTGGAAAACCCAAATCTGGATAGCAAGACAGGGCCAGAGCTTTGTCATTCACCCACCGTGCTTGGTTTTGTAAATTTTTTCTTCTCTTTCTATTGGTAGAAGAGTTATGAGTAGTGCATTGAAGGGAGGAGATGAACATGACCACAAGTTGGCACTCGATATCAGGTATGAGAGACGGGGGCAAATATTTTCTTTTGTGGGCAAGGGAGTTGAGGTTTGGAATAAATTAGCAAGGAAAATGCGGGGTACTTTATCTGAAAATAATAAAGGGATGAATAGGTGTCTAAGGACATAGCCACATGAGCATTCACTTCATCACAATTAAATTCCTGTTTTCAGCCAATAGTGGACAACAATGTGCAAAAATAAAGATGATCCCAATTGAATGTGTGTGTTGGTGGTTTTAAATTAAGCAAGAGGACCTAGGGTGAACTGATGGGATGCAGGACTACACAGACTTGTGTCCAACCATAATGAATGGGGAAATCTTTATTGTGACCTACAAAGAGTTATTTGAGTCAGAAATTTCCAATTTTCGTTTTCATCTTTATAAGGTACAGTGTAACCATTTAACCAGTCATAAATGGACAATAGCATAATACAAACAAATTTAATTTGACTGTCTGGTGATAGATGTTGCTGTTTCAATCAAGCTACTTGTAGAAGATTGCAAATACATTATGTTAGTATTTAAAATCTTTTTGGAAAAGTTTCTGTTATTTTTTGTGATTACTATCTATAAAATGCAAACTTGCTATGGGTTGTAGTTCAGCAAGTATAAATACAACAAAGCAGTGTACAGTGTTTCGACGTTAATAGACCAATTAAAACTGGCGTAATCGATTCTCAAGTATGAGTGGAGATTTTCCTGGCGAAATGATGTGTGTTTAGCCGGATGGTGCTATACACACAGTTTCGACAGCAGGTTTTGCCGTCTTCGTCATGTCTCAAGTAGCTTCCAGTCTTCCAGATATTACAAGATTGCTGTAACTTCCTAGACCGGCTTAGCCTGTTTTTTAAATCGCCCAGGGAAAAAAGGGAGGGGAGGGGGGCGGGCATCTGATGGAGTGCATTTTCAGGCAAAGATAGTTTAATACTGCGACATATATGGGTGCTCTCCTGTAGGCGGAAATAACTGCAATTGCATGGTGTAAGTGAGCCATAGTGACTGACGTGTGATTAATTTTTGACTGCGATTGAGCGCACGCTCCGATTTGGTCGGTAGGTCCGGCTATTACTTGATGGATGAAGATAGGGGCACCCCTCATTACGTTACGACGACAGCGGAGCAATTGCGAGTTTACATTGGTTTAGATACTGTAGGTTAGAAGGGCCATAGAGAACGCATCGAGTATGGTTGGAAAAGGTGCGCAGATACTTGCCTCCCTGCGTTGTACGTTCGGATCTCTCTCCCTGTTCCGACTAAGTCGTAAACGAATCTATGGCTCGTTGTGGCGTCATTCAAGATCTGCCACTTTCTTGTCGGAGATCCATAAGGATCGGCATTGAGGCTCTTCTAGGATAGATCCCGCCGTTCCTATCAATGTTCTTAACATTAAACTATTTGCTTCTGACTGAGGCCCCAAACAGCACAACTGCGTTATTGAGTTGTATCTTCTCCAGAAAACAATTGGCAGCTTGGGGGAGGGGGGCATGGATGAAGAAAGTGAAAGTACAGTAGAACTCCAATTATCCGAATCAATTGGGACCGGACCCCATTCGGATAATCAACATTTCGGATTATTGGATTTCTTCCGAAAAAGGGTCTATTTTAATTAATTACTGTATGTATGTTGAAAATGGGAGATAAAACTATTTTTAAAGAAAAAGAGTTTTTAATTAATTAAATTAAAAGGCAAGACTTTTACATGTTAAGTGCACTTACAACTGCTGTACATCAGTACAGTATGTATGTACCGTACTGTAAATAAAAGTCATTGCTTGCTGAACATCTCGGTCAAAGTAAGCTGTTTGACTGTATTCATCCGCTTGACAGTGAGAAGTTGCATGTGGTCACACTCGGGCTGACACTCCATCCACTTCAACACAGTTTCAAGGCCGGCAAATGCTCGACTAGCTGATGGTCCCGTGTCTGCTTCAACTTCGACATTAAGGTCATCTCCTCCCTCGAAACTTTCTTCTCTCACACTTTCAATAAGTTCATCATCATTTAGAATTTCATACCCAGGGTCTGACGAATTGCACACCACCCACTCTCCTAAATCTTCAACGCTAACTTCTGAACATCCAGGAATTTTCAGAAGAATGTTTCTGAATTCCTCAAGTGACACGTCATTCCTGTCTTATCCTGTCTCTTCCCTTTCCTTTTCTTGTGCTTATTTTTCCTTTTTCTCATTTTCATTCTCTTCTTCAGTTGATATAACTTTCAACTTGTTCCACGCACGTCTTAATGTGACTGCCTTAACTAATTCGGATAATACGCGATTCGGCTAGTCGGAGCTCGGATAGTTTGAGCTTTACTGTATACGGAGGATTTAATTTAATTTAATTGCAATGGTGCACATGCTCCGGTGGTAATTTCCCTACACAACCAACTTCCCCCTATCCTACACTCACCTACATTTGCCCTCTACAAATTTTTACTTTAAGTTCTTTTAACGTTTTCGGCAAGTTATTCATCATTCCCCATGGTAACTCATTCCAATCCCTGACACTCTTACATAAAAAAGAGAATCTTCCCACACTCTTGTGCCTGAAATCGAGTGCCAGCTTGTGGTCATGGTCATCTTTTCCCTTCGATGAACTACTTTTCATACCTACTGTAATATCTTTCCATGCCTCATCGCCAGTATACGCCCTGTACACTCCCAAGACCCTCCTCATCCTCCTCCTGACTTTCAATGAATCCCATTCCAGCTCCTTTATCATATCTGTCACTGATTGCATTCTGCGATAATTTCCAGAAACAAATCTAGCAGCCCTTCTTTGCACCTTCTCCAACTCCTGTATTTGATACGCAAAATGAGGGTCCCATACTACACTACCATATTCGAGCAATGGTCTGACCAAAGTTTTGTAACCCAATTCCTTTACTTCTCTCGTGCATCCCCTCATCACTCTCTCCAACAAGTGCAGGATTTTGAAACCTTTTCCTACCACCTGACCAATGTGTCCTGCCCAGTTAAGCTTGTTATCAAATGTAATGCCAAGATATTTAAATTTCAAGTCTTCAGCAAGCAATGCTTTCCCCACCTTATAATCATAATTAACCTTTTGTTTTTTTATTTGTGTATCTCATAAGCTGACTCTTCTTTGCATTTATCTTCATCCCATGTTTACCAACCCAACTAGATATCCTGTCCAGATCACCCTGCAACTGTTTACAGTCCTCTATCGTTTTGATCCTTTTATACAGCATTATGTCATCTGCAAACAATCTAATTTCAGATAGTAAACAATCAACACAATTATTGATCTGGATGGATATTGCCAGAAGAATTAGGAGGAGGATACGAAAGGGAAGCAGTGCCGGATCTAAGGGGCCTACTAGGTCGCTTGCCCCGACCGGAAATTTATGTCACGGCACAGCGTTCTTTTTTTATCTCTACTCTGGGACGGAAAAGGGTGGGGGGAGGGGGCAGGCAGCAATCACAGTTTTTTCCCCTGCTCGTATAATTTCTAGATACGTGACTGAAGGGAAGTGATGACTATAATCACAAACTGAAACATAATGTTAAGAATAGGCTAACTGCCTAGGAAATATGAACTGTTAGTCTCAAACACTCAAAATCGTTAAAACTGAAAGCAAGCCACTACAGAAATTGAAGGAAGTCATATGAAATTAGAAGTCGGTGAAATGCGAGAATATTGTACCATACCTTGAAATTTTATTTAAAATGAGTTTGGAGTCTTGATGCTTGCCAGAGAACTGGAAAACAGCGATAGTTGCACCGGTTCATAAAGGAGGGGTTACAAATAGGTGAGGAAAGAAAACTTACTTGCAGATCGACAAAATGGCCTTACGCAAGGATATTTTTGTGAATCTCAGATGGAAGGCTATATGCAAGATATTTCAGATGAATTGGACAAGGGAGGCTAAGGTGATACTGTGCCAGTAGATCTTTCTAAGACATTTGAGAGAGTGAACGATAAAATGGTTTTAAATAAGTTGAAAACTATTAGAGTAGATACTGGATAGGGGAATTCTTAAAAGACAGAAAGGAGAACGTTAGAGTAGGCAGGGCCGGCGTTAGGTGGGAGGGGGGGTGGGGGAAGCGGGTCAAATGTATCCGGGCCCGCCCGGCTGATGGGGGAGCCCCGATCACCGACCGTAGGTGCTCCCGCTCGACAAGATGTAGAGCTTTTTTTTTTTTTTTAAAAAAAAAAAAAAAAAAAAGTCGTCTATTTGGTGTGAGTGAGGGCCCCTAACCGACGAATTTGGCCAAGGGCCCCCAACTGGTTACGTGACTGCTAAGAATGCTTACTTACCCCGGGCCCCAAAATCCTAGCGCCGGTCCTGAGAGTAGGAAATCCATCATCAATTAAACAGGTGAAAGTGAATACTGAGTGCCACTGGGTAGAGTATTGCGACTAGGGTTACCAGATATAGGATTATAATTTCTGGGGTTAAAAAGGAATTTAGTGGCATGTTTAAAAAGTGACCAAAAATTCAAATTAATAAAAAAAAGTTGTGTTTTAGGTATAAAATATGATACTTAACATATATATAAGATTATTAACTCAGTTTTGGTTGAAAATCCTTATAAGGTATTACCATTTAAAAAAAAAAAAAACTAACCTTAATACAATAAACTGAGCGCCTCTTTTAGGATTTAAAAAAAAAAAAAATGCTTTAGTAGAAAATCAACATCAGGTATTATCAATCAAAACGAAAAACACTAAACTTAAAACAAAAACTGAATATTTATTTTAGGATTATCAATTAAACGTCGGTAGAAAATCAACATGCGGTTTTATAAACAAAAATTCAACATGTCTCAATCAAAATGAATCTTAATTAGCTACATTTTTTAAATATTTGTCACTACATTTACTGCATTTTTCCATTTTCACAAGCTTTTCTCCGTCACTGCTTTGCAAAACAGTTAAAATTTATGAGGAAGTCTCTTCAAAATTGATCAGAGTTTGCAGCAGTGAGCAGAGACAATAGAATATAGAGACTGTTCACGCCATGGAGGAAGGAATATATGGAGACGACGCAAGGGACCTTCGCCACATACTGGAGTGAAACCGGGTGGAGACAAGTGGGGAGGGGAGGCCGCCATATTGCTTGACCAGAGAAACACGGAAATATGCACAAAAACCTCAAGGGAATCATGAGACAACCGTGGCACCACAATTTGATAATGGATTATTATGTAACTCGACGAGACACATCAAAAATGAAGAATAATTTTTTTTGATATAGTGCTTAGTTCCATGGTTCACGCACGTATAAATCTGTGGCGAAGTATCGTCTGCTGCCGACGCTAGCGCCCCTAACATCGGCGCACATGAAACATTGTGACGTCACCAGAGCGCGCGCATTTCGAAATGCTTATGCTTCAACGATTTAGCCCCCCCCCCTCCCCCAATTGGTATTTTCTTTATACCTTCATTATTTATTTTAATTTTTATATATTATTTCTACTATTTATATTTGGTTCCCATTTAAATGCATTCATTTTTTTTAAAAAAATTTTAATAACAGAATTGAGGAATAGGAAAAAGAAAAAGTTGAAAATGAAATAAAATATGTTTCTCCACTTTAAGTATTTATTAGTACCGTTGAAAAAGAAAGTAAACAGTACAATTACAGAAATAGATACATCAAAAATGAACATTAAATTTGAGCCAATTCATCACACACACATTACATGTTAAGTACAGTTTATAACATTTATGAAATATACACAATTTATGAATTACATGTTGTGCTTATGCGTAACAAACCAACACATTTAGATACACCAAAACTGTATATTAAATATCGAGGTAATTCATCACATACACACACACATTACATGTTAAGTACAGTTTATAACATTTATGAAATATACAAAATTTATGAATTTGCAGTACAGCCTTGATCAAGACCATGGACATTCTTTTTCGCTCTTTAGTCCATAAATTGTTCAACAGGCTAAAAATTATCTCGAAAAAGGTGTTGCTTGCTGGAATTGACAAAACAAAACCAACTATTTTCTTTAGATTTACAAAATCACTAGAAACGTTTGTTCTAAAGAAATGGGCCCAGATTTTATCGTTTGGCAAGTCTTTTGGAAGGATCTCAAAGACAGCTTTCAGACATGTGAACTCTGTATAAAGGGAATCAATGTTAACTGCATTTTCAATTTTCAAAATCACAGGTAATTCAGACAGTATTTCCCATGTCAATTTCAATTCCTCTTATTTAAAAAAACAAAAGCTCAAACTTTTTGTAAATTCCATCAAACGCAAAATCATACCTCTCCTTCAAATATTTTATTGCCCTTTGTAGGAAAATATGTACCTGTGATTTAAATTTACTTTTCTGGTCTTCGGTGAGGTTTCTGAAAACGCCTCTCACTTTACTTCAAAAAAAATATCAGCCAACCTGCTTTTTAATTGGGCAAAAAGACTACGCGTTGCACGATAAATGGCCAAAATAGTGAAGCTATCACTTTCTAATAACAATATCACTTTCGAGAATTCAGGCAATATGTTATTCAGGAAGAAAAACTCGAAATGTAAATACCTTGGCATTACATTTGATAGCAAACTTAACTGGGCAGGACACATTGGACAGGTGGTAGAGAAAGGGTTCAAAATCCTTCAGCTGTTGGAAAGAGTGATGAGGGGGTGCACTAGAGAAGTAGGGGAATTTTAGTGCAAAACTTTGGTCAGACTACTGCTGGAATATGGTGGTGTAATTTGGAATACACATTTTGGGTATCAAAAACAGGAGTTGGAGAGGGTGCAGAGGAGGGCTGCCAGGTTTGTCTTTGGAAATTACCGCAGAACACAATCGGTAACTAATATGATAAAGGAGCTGGAGTGGGATTCATTGGAGGATAGAAGGAGGGAGGTGTTTGGAAGGGTAAGGTTGACCATGACCACAAGCTGGCACTTGTTTTCAGGCATAAGGGTGTGGGAAAATTTTCTTTCGTAGGAAAGGGAGTGAGGGACTGGAATAATTTGCCAAGAGAAGTGATGAATAATTTACCGGAAACACTGAAAGAATTTAAAGTAAAAATCAGTAGAGGGCAAAAGTAGGTTGGAAGGGGAAAGAGAGTGAATGTAGGGAGAGTGCCCCCGGAGCGGGCACTCCATCGTAATTTTATCAATTATTATTATTATTATAAAAGGTAATTCAGACCTTTTTTACACTCTTCACACGAAATTATGTCTTTATCACCCCAACCTGGCTAAATAAATTCCCATGAAAACCTATGGCTGTAATGTGGTCCTTTTTTCAAAAAAGACTACGCATTGCACGATCAATGTCCAAAATAGTGAAGCTATCACTTTCTAATAGCAATATCACTTTCACGAATTCAGGCAATATGTTATTTAGGAAATGTAAATACCTTGGCATTACATTTGATAGCAGACTTAACTGGGCAGGACACATTGGACAGGTGGTAGGGAAAGGGCCAACTATAGACTATTCGATCTATAGTTGGAAAAAGCGACAACCACCTTGTAGGAACATGTCTCAACAGATGCAGATGTAGTAATTGACGTGGAGGAGTAGGGTGTTGCACCATTTTTTTTTTTTAAAATGTGGCTTAATATAATACTTTGGTAATAAAAAGCTACTAGAACTTTTATTTCAATTTTCTGAAATCAATAAGTGCCTTAAATGGCATTTAAATCTAACATATTAAACTCCCGCGCGAAAATGCTTGCCGCCATGCTTCTTTGATTCATGACGTCACTATATAGTCAAAACAACTGTAAACCATAAAACCATTTCGAGAGTCAAGCTGAGAGCGATTTTAAAAAGGAACTAATCTAAGTATTTTGTAATTTAAAATGCACCAAAAAGAGAAGTAACAAGTTTCCCATCAATGGCTTCCTTAGTAGCATTTGGAAGCTGTAATTCTTCGATATCTGAGTTAATTCCATAAGCCACTTTGTCTTGAACAAGAGTATATTCCTCTGTATTTTCTATGTTGCTCTTATGAAACACCGGTCAGAATAGCGCAATCTTATTCAGCTAAAAGTGCGGTGGGAACAATTAAAATATTAAATAGTTAACAAACAATATTAATCAACAGCAACCATTTTTGTAGTAATCAGATATATATGTGAAAGAATCAACGATCAGTTTAATAAAGAAGAATATAAATTTATTTTTTGTGAGCCGTCATTTGTTCTGTAGCAAATCTGTCATTGGATCAAAACATTCGGGAAGTTATAATTAGTCTATGTATTAAGAGAGAATTTTTTCTTCCGTAGTAAATATCGACTTTCTTGGACATGCATGACAGAGAATATAACTAATTAAAACCACGTTACAAACGTTGCACATTTATTTATTTTTCTTCAGCTTAGTATTCTTATCACAAGTTTTAACTTTAAAACTTCATAAGTGATCATTATCTGTTTATAAACTTGTTTATTTACCCAGTATACATTAGGCCTATGTTTTCCTTTTGCGTGTTTGACTTGAGAATGGCAATACATTTTTCGGATATTTATTTTTCTATAATAGTTGTAGGAACAAAAGGTCGTATTCACATCACCGTCACTTAGTGAGAAACTCGGTTAGAAGCAGGCGCGGATCCATCACTCAAAAAAGGTTGTGGGCACAGCTACCCGCTCGCTACTCGCTCATGAACAATCATGCATAACTCGTGAACCACTTTTGAATTTGATTATTTTCTTTCGTCCGCGCATCAGGACTTTGGCCTTAGGAATGGAACTAATCTTTGGGGGAAGTCATACCCGATTTCTTCCAATTAAAATAATTAAGCAGTTTCGATTAAATACAAAACCAATTTCAATCAATATATTGTATTTTTTTTTCTAGCAGCCAGTAAGCCAATATACGGACCCTAGGCTGGGTAAATAGGTATCTTGACGTTGTCTCAAGAGTCGTAAGTGTGACCAGCAAGTGAGATGCACCAGACGAGACTTAATTAGGCTACCAATACCATTACAACTACTGAACCGATTTTGATATTTTGTTCTTTACATTTTCAAAGGATAGATAGATAGATAGATAGATAGATATGTTCACTTTGATCCCATGTGAGAATAATCTCGGGGATGTGGAACAGTACATACACTTATTAGTAATGTCAATATTACTATATAATTGATAATATTATATATTGACAAGAAGTTAGTTATGACCCATTAGTATAACCAATATTTCCTGTAATCTACAAATACAATCCCGAGTTAGTTAATACTTATTATGTGGAACAGTGTATAAACTTGTTACCATCATCTAACAACCAGTTATTTTCTTACCAACCAGTTACCACAACTCATAAGCAGTCAATTACTTAAAAACCTGTTAGTATCATAATTTTTTACAGCAGTTTTTGAGTGCATGCTATCCCATGTTAGTTACTATATATGAGTGAAATTTTGTAAACAGTGTAATTACTTCATTTGTCAAAAGTTTCAACAGAAAGAAAAACCATATATCATTTTAGTAATTGTGGACAACTGTCACCTTTCCTTCCATACACCATATATACTATTTTATCAGTCATTCTTAGTTACCAAATTCCAAGAAGAAAATTCTTTTACAGAGTAAAATTGATTCTGAAGCAGAAACTCTTTCAGTTTGGACTTAAAGTAGTTGGGTTTTTGTAGATAACATTTAATTTCTGTTGGTAAGACATTGAATAAGGAAGCTCCAGTAAATGTTAACCCCTTCTGTACAATTGACAGTGATTTGTAATCCTTGTGAATATTATATTTATTCCTAGTATTATGGCTATGTATGTCAGCATTAAGATTGAAGTGTTCAGGATTTTCCACTACAAATGATGGTACAGAGTATACATATTGTGCTAGCATTGTTAGAACACCCAGGTTTTTAAATAGATTTCTGCACGACGTCTGTGGGCTTGCTCCAAAAATAGTTCTTATAGCACGTTTTTGCAATTTAAATACCCTCTGTGCTTGTGACGAGTTTCCCCAGAATGAGATGCCATAAGTGAGCAGGGAATGAAAATATGCAAAATATACTAACTTTCTGGTTTCTATATTAGCTATTCTAGATATTACCCTAAGTGAAAATGTTGCAGAATTCAGTTTTTTAAGAAGTTGTTGAATATGCTGTTTCCAGTTCAATTTGTTATCTATACATACACCCAGGAATTTTGTGAAATTACTTTCATTGATTGCTTTTCCTTCTGATATCACATTATAGTTGTCCTTTGTTTTATTTTTGTAACAAACTGAAGTAACTGTGTCTTTTCTACATTAAGTATTAGTTTGTTGGCACTAAACCACCTGTTAATTTTTTTTATAGCATCATTTGCTGTGTTTTCGAGGTTTTGTGCTGATGGGTCTTTCAACGATATGCTGGTATCATCTGCAAAGAGCACCATGTGTTCATTATCACCTAGTATATGTGGGAGATCATTTATATAGATTAAGAACAGCAGAGGGCCAAGAATTGAGATCTGAGGCACACCACATTTAACTATACCCCATTCTGAGTTTATAACATTTCCTGTATTAGCATCTTTCAGTGATACACATTGCTTTCTATTTTCCAGGTAAGATTTAAACCAAAGTCCTGGCTTACCACTAACTCCATAGTGGTCTAATTTACCTAGTAGAATCTCATGATCAACACAGTCAAAAGCCTTTATCAAGATCACGGAATATACCTAGGGAATTTAATTTTTTATGCATTGATTCCAGTATGTTGTTTACAAAAGCAAAAATTGCTGAATCTGTTGAAACGCCTTGTCTAAAACCAAACTGTACTTTACTGAGTAGGTCATTCTGTATATCAAATTAAATTAAATGCTAGGAAACATTTTACATTAAATAACTTTATTTAGGTGCTTACTTAAATTACAAATTCAAGCTTACGTTTCTTTTTCGCGAAAACGTTGATAATTTTATCGATATTCAGGTTCACATCTTTGTGTATATTTAAGAGAGCTAGCCCGGGTAATCTTTCCTGTGCCATTGAGGCACGCAACCAAGATTTTAAGATTTTATTCTGCAAAGAGTAGAAAACGATCTCTCTGCGGTAGCTACGCTGACCGGGAGAGTTGCCAGTATTTGTAAGAAAATTTTTATGTTAGGGTACAAATCTTGGTCGCATGCTTCAATGAGATGAGCTACCGAGTCTGGTATGACCGAATTGTTCTTACATTCTCTTTTCCATTTGGTCATCCAGAGTCGGTATTCATTTATAACAGTTGATTCGTTATAGTTAATGAATAGGCGATACATCTGGACCACTTTTTTCACAGTCTCGATATCGCAGTCCCTGACACTAAAATTTGGGTTAGGTAGAAAAACTCCCAAATGAAATAGGTCGAGTACCCCGGAGACAATCTCTCCTCCAAATCATTAATAATGGAATCTAATAGAGGTATGTAGATTGATTTCCGAAAAGTACTCATTCCACCGATTTCGCCTCATAATTGGACCTGTTTGTTGCCTTTGAACTGTACGTGGGGATTTTAATGTATCATCCAACTGTTTTGCTTGCTCTGTCGCCTCTGAAAATAATTGCTTGAATACAGACTCGGCGTTTTGGCGTTTCGATCGTAATACTTCCATGACATCCATCACTGCATCGGTGGCTCTTTTGATGTTGACCGAAGCAGTTTGCAGGAATCAGGCTCAACGAAACTGTAGTTCCTTAAATATATATAAGAAAATCATTTTATAACCTTCCTTAAAGAAAAAATCTTACATATAAATCGTTTTGTAATCTTTTGTTTTCTTACCTAGAATATCAGTTAGGCAATATCGATGATATAATAAAATCAGAGCTGCGTAGTGTTTGTAAGAGACAGTGAGCGTCACTTGAAGTGTTATCTTGCCATGTCGATATTCTCTCCATGAGCGTTACAAATTTTAACCATAGTTATCACCCTGGAATTGTAAATGGCCGTCGTGTCATTCAGCCCATCGTGTCTCGCAGTACAGTACTTTGAATTGTCATACCATCAAGTTCTTCTGAGAATATGGCGTTTTGCAGAAGCGTTATCAAACGCTACGATTTTTTTCATTGTCCCAGTTGTGTTTCTACATGAAGCGACGTTTGATGACTTGGCCAAGGAGTTGTTTAAAACATGATTGCTACAAGGACAACGTTTTGCGTGAATTGCTTTTTAGAGAGTTCCTGAACAGCACCTTTTGCGTCGGATGTCATTACTGAACAGCTGTCAGTTCCTATCCCAGCACAAAAAGATAAATCTATATCAGATTTATAGCAAAGATTTTCCACGATTTTCGATAATGTGGTGCCAATTAACCGCAATTCTTTTGTGCCGTCTGAGCTATCTCTTTCTTCACATTGAAGCATCTCATAAGCGTCGCAGAAGCATAAAAAATCTTCCTTGATAAAACCATCATTAAAATACCTGAATGATAGACTCATCTGTTCGGTATGAGAAATATCTGTAGTCTCGTCAAAAAGAATAGCGAAAAACTTAGTTTGTTTCACGTTTTGTAAAATAGTTTCCTGAATCTGTTCTTTACAAATGTCTATAAGTTCGTTCTGTACAGTTTTGCTTATGTAAGTCGCTGCAGAACTTATTGATGATAAATGGCGTTTGAGAACTGAGTCGCCTGCATCTATTCTAAATTTCAACAGAGCTCGAAAATTTCCTTCTGAAGAGGAGGCGTCTCTATGAACGGTGTTCGTGCTAAAAATCTGGCCATCGTCTCGGTGGCCACGTAATGGTATATTTTGAAGACCACACAATATTATTGTTTTTGTAATTGGTCGTAAACGATCTCTGTTTTCTGCCACTTGAGTCTTTCTTTGAGTAGAAATTTGGTTAGCAATATCAACCTCAGGTATGTGATAATACGCCAAAAAGTTCTTCCCACTTTCAATGTCCATCTTATGGTAATGATTACGTTGATGTTGCAGTAATAACCCGCCTTCACCTAATAAGTTGTTAAAGGCATTTCAATGGTTTTGACACAAGACGTCCAGGGTTTGATCTAACGAAATCAGTGGCAGATTGAGTGATAAATAAGGCACAATATTTGCAATACAGTCCCTGATCTTTATGTGACAGCACAAGCCAATGGAATTTTTCAAGATGTGATTTTTTGACATATTTTCTGTAAGTTTTTCCGTGTGTTTGCAAAACTTGGTGTGGAAAATCATAGTTAGGTGAAGGCACCCAATGTTTTTCTAGTAGTGCAGCTTTAGTTGCATCGGGTAATTCATGCATGTTTTTTTTAGAAATATAGTTTCCAATATCTGAAGCAAATTCAAAGTTCAACGACAAGCCACTAGATATGGTTGATGATGATGACGCTGTTAAAGCTGTAGACGTGGACTGATCTGAAGAAGAAGCAATATCTAAATCATCATTCACTTCAGCTGGAGGACTATCAATTTCACTACCAGTAGGACCTACTCAGTACCCCCGGCTCAACCTCAACTCTAGGTTTTTTTTAAGAAATATGTGTCAATCTTTCGCGTTGAAGCAGTATTATAACTCCGCTTAGAGCCAATTGTTCCACCACCATCACCCTTATTCTCCACAATAATACGGTCAACCTCATCGCCCTGTGAAACAAACAATGCAGGAAAAATTCAAAACAACATGCAATGCACAAGCCAGCTTTCTCAAAAATCTTAAGAATTGGTAGGAGGTAAGAGGCTTTTTTAAAATTTATTTTAGGTTAGGTAAAATTTAGATTAGCTGTAGGGCTGTGACTTATGTAAAAGGTAGGCATATTACCTACCTGAACTGAATCTATTTTCTGTTCTGTTAGGGATAGTCCATAAACCACGTATCTCCATTTTGGACTCTGCTGCCCCCCTCTCCCCCCACGTGGCCTAACGTGGCTTTAGCTTCTATCCCCCCCCCCCCCCCCGCAGGTTGTAACCTCCTCGTTACTTTTAAATTAATATAGCAGGTGAATATTCCTTCTAGTAGGTAATTCTTTTTAATCATATCATTCTTATTACACATACATTAAGTTTTTTTTGTTAACAATCTTTTTTTATTTTTCTCCAATCTCTTTTGTTTTCCTTAACAACTAAACAATCAAAGATACTAATACTAAATAGAAAACTAAGACATTTATATTATTCCAACGACATACAATATATATATCGTCTGTGGAATACTCGTTACAATCAATTTTACCAAAAATATGCACAAATCATTAATTATTTCTTCACTATAATTATGTCAATTATAAAAAATAATAATTTATATAAAAAAATGGCGCATCATAAAATGACCGTATGTCACAAGGTGCCATGTAGCTCTTTTATACTAATTCTACCAAATGTTATGTGCAGTTTTCTCATATCATACTTTATTTATCATCATCGCGCATTCAATGAACACAGTAGATTTGCTTTATTTACTTTTTCCTTTAGATATTCAGAAGAAAATGGTGACACTAACCATTACTACAAATTATGGAATATCTGGAGTATTTAAACATTTGATCCGTGCGCCAAGGAAGGTTTTTACAAAGAAATGAAACTTTAACATTGAATACTTTTTTCTTTAAAAAATGAAATGTCCAAAAATTCGGGGAAGTAATAACAGAATTGACCGTCCTCCAGACATTTTTTAAGTTTTAATCTTTCATTATTAGGTGATAACTACTCGATTAATTATGAAGCACAAATTTATTGAACTTTCATTTATTTAAATATTTATTTTGATGGATGTTTTACCGTTGTTATATGCAATAATTCCTCATTTCATAACCTACTTAAATTTAACGCAACGAAATATTTCAATGAGCGTTATATCACTTAAGTGAAATAGAAAAATAGGATGACCATTTATTTTTCCTCAAATTAATGGCTAACCAGCTATGAATGAGGATGGACTGAGATATGATACCACAGTTGCGTACAGTCAATGTTACAAACACCTGTAAACACCGCTATTAAAACACTTTGATATGAGTAATATTTTTATGGTTTCCAAAATTATTATGCAATCGTTATTAAATTAATTTATCACAGTTTAATTAATCATTACCAGATCTAGCTATTTTAATCATACATTATAAATAATTATAAATCAACTAGAAACAATTATTTATCCATTCATCATTCCTATGCGAAAGTAGCTACCAAAACTAGTCAAGTAATGATAATAAAAAACAGATGTACACCTAATAGGATACGTAATAATTCTGTTATTTGTAAAGCAGCATTGCAACTGATGGGTGAAGCAGGAATGATGAAAGAGGAATAGCTAGCGATGGAAAAAGTTTCAATTATTATGGTCTAGGCCTCAGAAAGAACTCTTTATAACATTCTGAACGGGAAAAAGTATTTTTTTTTGGTAATGAATTTCGGTCTTAATGAAAACTAGAAAAAATGAAATTGAAACTTTGAAATGTGATGCTACAGAAGGACACTGAAAATTAAGTGGACAGATAAAGTATAAAATGAGCGTGTTTTCGAAATACGGGCGAGGACAGAAATTTGAGGAAAAGGCTCACGGAAAGAAAAGACGGGATGCTGGGTCATATGTTAAGACATGCGGGATTGGGAAGTAAACAGGTAAATTACAAATGTACGGATACATTTCTCATACTTAAACAGGGCCATATCGTGCTATGATGCAGAGAGGCGACCGCAGTGGGCAACAAAGGGCGGCGGCATAAAGCAGCGAATTGAAAATACAATTTGAATCATTCAATGGTTAAAAATCTCTATACGCTTTGTGTATTGTTACATGTAATTCGATATTGGAGAATACAATTTATGATTTGTTGCAAGACTCTGCTAAGGCGCTTTCGGCACCCATTATTTCAGTTTCTGGTGTGGTGCAGCTGCATTGTTTGCGAGCGCTCGGCGATATACTTTTGATCTCACAGCGTTGAGACGGTAATAATCACAACAGAAAAATTCTAGTGTTAATATTTGTACACTGAATTTACAATTGATGACGCTAGCGTAAAATTAGAGAATGTTTCTAGTTCAAACACGCCCCCTACCAACTGAGCAGAAGTTACACGCTCGGCACTGTTAGTACATAGCGTATCTAAAAATACACAAAGGATTAAATTACGGAAATAATATCGACATGTTGTTGTGTATTCTGTGCCCCAGTGTTTCTCATCCACTAGTGGTAGGTTCAGGTGGTCCGCAGGCAAAGTTTAATAAATTTATACACCGTATTTGTAATGTATAATTCTACAAGCGAATAAAAACTATAAGCCCAACTTTTGGAAAGGTAATAACACTTCAATGATCAGGAAAAAATCTGGAATTTCCGGGATAAGAGGACGTTAGAAGTGTTGAATAGCTTATTCAATTCCATCATTCTGGTGCTTGGCCGCGAGTCATGTCACGAAATGTGAAGTGTTTTAATAAACAGAATTTCAGTTCATTCTCCATAACCCTAACAAAAGCCATTCGTCTAACAATTAATTAATTGTTTTCTGAGAGGATCTTCTAGTAGGCGCGAGGTATCGCGGTACGTGGTAGGATTGGTAACATAAAAGTGGTGAAGCTGTAATGAAAGCTGTCAGGTCTACTTTCTTTTATTTTGTGCATGTACGTGGGTGGTACCAGCCTGCAGTAACACTAATATTCATTTCGTTATTTAATATTAAGAATCTGGTTAATATGTAATTAACTTTTAATAATTCGCTTCATAGCTGTGAATCCATACGGTTTCAAAATATACTTTTAGATTTATTATGTTACAATGTTACGTATAATAAAATATGTCCTAGTTGTTAATAATATACACATAGTCTATTAAAAAAATTACTCCCATAGGAGTCGGGAGAATTATTTTTAACAATTTGCTGGTCTTCGGATTGAAAAATGGCGAAACACGTGATGTACCTTATTTCAGTTGTGACTACTAAAATGGATGGAAGCTACGTAGCCCGGCTTGGACCCCCCCCCCACGTAGTACAGAGTAGCCTTCTGCCCAACACCCCCCCCTCACCACCCGACCGAGCTACGAAGTTTTGGTGGCACGGCTAACAATGTTCATGTTCACATGCTTACTTTTCAATTAGTAGATTTGTCTGTGCGAATGTGCTTACCGGGCCCATAGTCATCTCTTTTTCCTAATACAAGTATTCATGTGCCAAAAAGAAACAGATAATATGTTGTCAAAAATGTAACATAAAGTGTCAGCATATCGTCTATGGCTCTTTGCTGCATTCCAAATCACGCACGATTCATGATTCATTGTGTGTGTTTTTTTTTTAATTTTTATTAAGGCATATCGGTTATTATCATCAGCCTATCGATCTCAATAGACCGTAAAAGTGTGATGTCACAAGTCTATTAAGGTTGTGGGCATGCCCATCGTGCCCACAACGGTGGATCCGCCCTTGGTTAGAAGCGACAGCAGGGATGTTTATCAGAACGACGTTCTCCACGGCTAGAGGCAGACTGAAGAGACCGTATCACTTCTCAGTATCCTCAGTGTGCGGTACTAGGCCACCTCAGGGTATAATATTTGCAGGCAACTCAAATTGACGATACTCAAACATGAATGGCGTCACTTCCAAATTGCACTGTGTGAGGCTTGCCTTCGTATTTACAATAAGATGACGTCACGTAGGAATCCATTATGGCGACAGACGAATTATAATTAATCTTTTAAATGAAATAATTTTATGTTTTGTATTTTTATGAATAAAAATTAACGTATTTCAATCACTTACGATGATAAGGACCTTATTTATGCATTTTTAGATTTTTTCTGACACATAGTGAAATACCTTATTTGGACTAAAGATAAATAAATGAACTGGTATTATCACGCTTCGTCCACGTTGAGGTCATTATAAGTGGTAAACGACTGGGAGCAAGGATCTAGAAGAAATTAGGAACCATTCGTCAGGAGTGATTTTGGGAACACATAGAAAATCCAGATCTGGATGGTGGACGGGAATTCGAACCCGCGTCCTCGGGAAAGTTTCGCCCTCCGCGCTCGGTGATCTGTTATTAATAGCGAATGAAATAAAAGATGTTTTGGGGAAACTAAATGGAATCACACATTTATAACCACAAATTAGAAATATTCCCTTTGATTTGCAGAAACTGAGATTTTGGAATTTTTTAGCGTACGATTTGTAGGCTACACAATTTGTTTGACTGCATGGAAAAAAGTAAAGTGTTCGAAAAAAAAAATTGCTAGTAGTACGATCTGTTAATGCGTAAATTTAAAATAATCCTTCTTCTTGAGGTTTGATGTTTTTGTTATTGATCCTGTGACGGAATTTCTTATCGGTTGCACAATCCACCTCTGATATAGCTGTCTAACTTAATCAGGTAATCATACAGGATAAAAGTGGCCTTGTAGTTTAATTTGGCATGCAAGTCGCGAAGCGTCATAGAGAATTAAATATAATTTAGATTAATTACAATGAAGTGCATGCTCCGATGGAAATTTCTTCTTATTATTATATTACTAGCAGAGTTCCCGGCGCTGCCCGGTATGATCTAGGTTGATTTTCACACACAGTAAATATTGAAGCTCATAAAAGAGGTCGTTTTTTGCACTTGTGAATTAAATTTCGTGTCAGTCGCTCCATTTTTCTATACCTATTTAAACGGCTAACCCCCGGTGTAGCAGAAAAGAGATGGGGTTGGGGTCGATTTATTCCTGCAATAATTTTAGCCATGATATCAGGAACATGTGTAGTCTACTAAGTTTCATTATAGTAACCACAGAGATTTGTGCAGCAATAAAAACAATATTTTTTTTCAGGAAAATTAAAAAAAAGGATTTAAACAGTTCAAAGCCACTGTTACTTACTAATAACAGTGATTTTAATTCACTTCCAAACATCAGAGAATGTAGCTGAGCGGCCTGAGACCATAGTTTCAAAAAGCAACAAATCTTTCAGAAGTTTCTATACTGTAAAAAGTTCACTTCCATATTCAAACCCATCAAATATGCATTACTAAATATCAACAGCAAAAATAATTTCACAAACATTAGAGATTGTAGCATTGCGGCCTCAGATACTAACTTCAAGAAACAAAGAAGATATCGAAAGGTGTTTTTCATTATATTATTAAAATTAATATTTTCCTCTTCGCATTCGATATAGCCATGCATGGGGTTTAAAGACTAAAACCCAAAATTTAAGAAAGTAAAAGTTACATGCGATAATATGGTTATTATTTTTTACGATGTATAACGTATGGATTGTATTTCTTTATATATATATATATACCAAACAATTCAATTGAGATTGTAAGCTTCAAAACGGTAAAAACCACATCGAAATCTGCGCAGTAGTTTTTGAGTTTTTCTGGTACAAATATAACAGGTTTTCGTTTTATAAATTTAGAAATACTTTTAGTATAAATTCCACCACCCATCGATTTTAGCCATTTTAATTTTAAATTCCTTTAGTGTTTTTGGTAAATTATTCATCCATTGGAAATTTATTCCAATCAGTGTCAAAGTTATCCACAGGGGGGGGGGGGGGAAATAATCCCACCACCTTATGCATGAAATCGAGTGGCAGCTTGTGCCAATTGCCATTTTTTCCTTTCATTACTCCTAACTCTTCAACCAATATCTTTCCAAGACTCATCACCAACATACACGTTACACAGAACACTCTCACAGCATTCTTCTGTATTCCAGAGACTCCCAAACAAATCTCCTGTATCATTTCAGTTACTGACTGGGTACTGAAATAATTGTCCCAAATAAATCTAGTCGTTCGCCATTGTATGCCCTCTAACTACTGAATTTGCTACCAAATGTGTTTGTCCCAAACTGCATCACTATATTCAAACAATGGTCTGACCAATTTTTTTTTTTTTTTTTAAATACCCATTATGGTTCATTCTTTCATCACCATTTTACAGTAGAGGAGGGATTTTGTAACATTTTCGTACAACCTGTCATAGTGTCATGCTCAGTTGAATTCATTATTAAACGTTATAGCAAGATATTTACACTTCAAGCCTTCAACAACGAATTCTATCCCCTCTCTATAATTATACTTTGTTTGAAACAAATAGTAAAATACACAATTATGGCACTTGAAGTAAAAATGATCTTCACAAGGATTACAAGTCATTGCTTTTTGTTCAGAAAGGGGTTCCGATATTGAGGGATACATATCTGCAATAAACTCCCAACACATATTAGATGCCTAGCATCCTATTATATAAAAAGCTAACGTGTGGTCTGCGTACGTCGTCTATAGCTACTTCACGGATTGGCTACAGAACGGTCACGTGACAGACGTCACTCGCCAATCAACAGCCACCATATTGTATTCCTTCATTCATGTAGCGTTTTGTTTATTTACTACAGTTAGATGCAGAAACTCATATAAGAAGAATGAAGTTCAATATTTAAGCTATTTTACCTGTATCAGTTAGACGCAGATATTCATGTAAGGAGAAGGGATTCAATATTTACGCTATTTTATCTGCATCAGTGATAAGGACCATATCCTAAGAATTTTTTAGGCAGAAGGTAAGAAACAAAGAAGTTTATTAAAAACTAGGAGTAACGTACGTAATGCGAAATGTATTAGTCAAATAAATAACAGTTATCCGTTTTCGAAATTATAGTCCCCGTCATATGAAGTGAAATGCATTTATTTATTTTAAAATATTAACCAAATACTCTGATAATCTAACCAGAGTAACGTATTCATATAACGAAAGATATAATTAAAAATAATTCTTTTCCTGAATAAATTCCTACTACCATTATAGATGATACCCTTAATATTTGATACATGTGTTAGCTATTAAATGCGATTTAAGATAACCTTTTTATTAGATTTAAATCATCAACTGTATAAGCCATGTGACACTCGCAATTCAACAACGATATTACTGCCGCAAAACAGCAGTGAGCGGAGATATTAGAAATACGGAGAGCAGGTGAAAAAAATTAATGCGAGGCAATTATATGTCACAAAGTTACAATTAGTACATTCCTTTAAATTTACATATTGCTTTTTATTCATGTAAATGTAAGGAGAAGGGTATTTATTCTATGTTTACATTATATTACCTGTATCAGTTAGATGAGAAACAATGAAGTTAATTCAAAACTCAGAGAAATGTACGCATCGCGAAATATATCCACCCAGATAAATGACCGTTATTTGTTTTTGATATTATAGTAAAATTAAAGTAAAATGAATTTATTTAAATAAATCATAGTAAAATACCCCGATAATCTAACCACAGTATGGTACCCTTATCACGAAAATATAATTAAAAATGGTTGATATTTGCTTTTCCATACAAGTTTTTCCAGAATAAATCCAGACTACCGCCATAGGTGCTGCCTGTCGTTATTCATATGAGGGTAATAAAAGCTATTTTTCGAATGCAACGTTGTGGAGGTTGTGGCTAAGTAGACCAGATTCGTAACTGAAACATTTTGTTGCAGCATAATTCGCTCTGAAATCAGTTTTACAAACCATTTAAACTGCTTTCATAAGCGCCATGTTACTGAACGTATTAATTAATGCGGGTGAAAGTAGTTCCATACCTATCGTGCTGAATTGTGCCTGGACCAGGAATAAAACTGATATTACATGGACAGCAAAAGTTTTCGGGAATCCTAAATGGTTTTTAATTTTATTGGTTCTATACTTCCGTCGTCATTAATTCAGTAGAAGTTACTGCAATATTGCTATGTGAACAGCAAATCAAATATTTAGAACAGTACAAAATCAAAGAACTTATCATTACGTAATAACAATTCCGTATAATTAACCCACTGCAAAAAAAGGAACTGCCAGAATATGGCGTTCAAACCGTCATTTTTGACGGGCTCGAAGCTAGTGATAAGAATAAATTCAGGAAAATTTTTTTAATTGACAACTCCTTCTACTCTGTTTAAGAATTTATTTCTAAGCTATCTACAAATTCTGTGTAAATGTAGTTGACATAATAAATTTACCGTGTATGCTATGGCTGTACATATGATACGACTGTACATCATCTAGTGCCTTTATTATTTTCTTATGAAATTGTTTTAATATACCATGTATGCTACGACTGTACATCTTCTGGTGTATGTATTACTCTGTTATGCAATTGTTTATCTGTAAATTGACAACTTTCCTCATCCAACAGAGCCAGTCTCTTATATTGGGATCAATGGAGAATGAATGTATTGTATTGTATATTGTATAAACAATCTTTAGTCTTTCCCTCTATATCTATATCTAATAAGCTGATTTTTCTTTGTATTTTTCCTCATTCTATGTTAACCTCCCTAGTTAGATATTCTATCCATGTCGTCCTGAAGTTATTCAAAGTCTTTTCCTGTTTTGAGCCTATTATAAACCATTCTGACTGTAAAACATCAACATAATCCTTCATTTGAATTATGAATAGCAATGGTCATAATATACTATCCTGTGGTGCCCCAAATTCACTACCACCTCGTTTGATTCTGCATTTACTACTCTAACTTGTAACTTTACTTGTACCTTTTAAGAAGTCCTTTACCTAGCAGGTAACTATTTTACGCACTCCAATAGCTTTCATCTTATTCAGTTTATAAGACATATAAGACCTTTTATAGGGTTATTAAACTAATACTTGCATACAGTCCCGTCCTGATCAAAATGAATAAGTTCTGTAAGACGCTTTGTAGTTAATTATTTCATACAAAATTCGGTAAGCTGATCAATTTCTTAATATTGTTGTATCGCACTCGGTATGCCTCGGAATTTATTACTTTGTTAAACAGTTTTATTAATTAATAACTAAATAAATGATTGTGGGTCGGGTTCTCTTCCGAAGTGGTCCTTCACATTTATATAAGTGAAGTGTAATATATTAAAAGGAACATATTGACTTTATTAATCTTGATACATGGAAAACCAAATTTATTTGACGAAACAATTACTTTAATGGAAAAATGGTTATTTCCTCTCAGATAGAGGAGTTTATAGTTCTTAATTGCTTTTACTGAGGAGCTTGTTGTGATAACTTTGTTGAAGACTGCGTAGGGTTCAGAGTAGGGTTGATCGACGCAGGTGGTGCGTGGCGCTGCCATGAATCGAGAAGAGTCGTGTAGGCGAGACCATCAGCTGGCGAGGAGAGCTGCGTCGAGCCGACGGTGCGTGTTGATTTTCGCCAGGCCCCTGGTAGTCGCGTCAGCTGAGCGAAGGGTGAGCCGGGTGTCTGGCGAGTCTCATCCAGCCACAGCCGGCGGTGTCGGCGTCTCAGAGCCTGCTGCCGCATCCAGTCGAGCCTTCAACGTCCAGTCCCCACACCGAATCGAGTGTCCCTCCGCCGTGCGCCCTTCCTTTCTCGTTGACTCGCCTTGGGCGGGCCTTGTCCACTTTCTCTCCCGCGATAAACCAGCGGGAATGAATTCTATTTGATGGAATACGATGCGAATTTTTTAAGTAAGTACCGTTTTGTCACACCGTGGCTGCAGCGTTACGGTCGGCATTCCGCGCATGCGCACTGGGTAATCTCTTGCCTACGCACTGACGTCATTACAGTCTAATTCTTCCTTGTTTACGTTGTTCACTGAGTGTTTAAGATGCCTCCGATAATCGTGAGCCCCGCCGACTGTGAAATACGGGTTGTTATAAGATTTCTTTGTGCTAAAGGCCTAAAACCGATCGATATTCATCGTGAGATCTGTGCAGTTAACGGAAAAAACATTTTGAGTGATGGAATGGTGAGAAAGTGGGTGAGAGCATTTAAAGATGGCCGCACAAATGTGCATGATGAACAACGGAGTGGTTGTCCTTCGGGCGTTAGTGAAAGTTTGGTGCAGAAAGTGGACAATAAGGTGAGAGAAATCAGACGCTTTACAATTTCCTCCTTGTGTGATGACTTTCCTAATGTTTCTCGTAGTGTCTTGTATGACATTGTGACCAAGCACTTGAATTACCTAAAATTGCGCTCACGTTGGGCACCGAAAATGTTAACGGATGTGCACAAAACCAAAATTTTAGGCAGTGCATTGACTTTCCTTGAGCGGTACCACAACGATGGTGATGATTTCTTAAGCCAAATTGTTACGGGTGATGAGACATGGGTGGCCTACGTCACACCTGAATCAAAGCAACAGTCCATGGAATGGCGGCATTCAGATTCACCCAAAAAAGTGAAGTTCAAGCGAACGATTTCTGCCCGGAAAATCATGTGCACAGTTTCTTGGGACAGAAAAGGAGTATTGCTTGTGGAATTTCTGCCTCGTAATGAGACAATCAATGCAGCAGCTTATTGTGAGACATTGAACAATCTGCGCCGTTCAATCCAGAACAAAAGACGTGGCAAGTTGAGCAAGGGCATCGTTTTGCTGCATGATAATGCCCGTCCACATGTGGCTAAGCAGACCAAAGATCTCATCACATCTTTTCGATGGGAAACTCTAGATCATCCTCCGTACAGCCCTGATCTGGCGCCCAGTGGCTACCATCTGTTCCTGCACTTGAAGAAACACCTGAGCTGTCAGCGTCTTGAAGACGATAACGAAGTCAAAACAGTTGTGATGCAGCGGTTAACAAGTCAGGCGGCAGACTTCTATGAGGAGGGTTTTCAAAAAATGGTACTACGTTATGACAAGTGCCTCAATATTGAAGGGAATTGTGTAGAAAAGTAGAGTAAGGTACAGGCTTTCATGTAAAAATAAAATTATTGAGATATATTTGCACGTCTTTTTTAATTTCAAAACGGTACTTACGTACTTAAAAAACATGCCTCGTATGTACCACCACCTCCGACACTTTCTATGGGGTTAGCCCCTCGATGCTCTTCCGTTTCCTCTCTACCCAATGGCCTGCAATCCCACGAAAAAACAGTTTATTGTTAACAAATGTTTCTTTGTAAACATCTGACAACTCAGGTCTCCTAACACTATATTACTAGGTTTTGAAACGAGTCTGTCATTAGTCGAATATCCAAGTAGACGAACTCACAATGTCACAGTGTGACCATTGTTTTAAACAAACCCGCACCGTACCCGAGAGCCTCTCTATCATTTCAGTAAATTAATGACGGAGACATTAGGGAACACAAGGGAAGTCTGTTTTTCTTTGGATGGCAACCAGACCACCCTAAAGTACACTCTTTATTACTCACTCGCCTGTCCATGGAATCACAACCATTATCATTTCTCACATTTGACAAGTAACGACATTAAATATTCCTCGCGAAAACCTTGTCGGTTGAGAACTACATTCAAATCAATTCAAATTACAGTAGAACTCCAATTATCCGAACTCCGATTATCCGAATCGCTGATTATCCGAATCGCTTTTTTAAAAAATTAATGATTTTGCCTACACACCACATGAAACTTCTCACTGTCAAGCGGATGTGTGACTTTGCTACCAGAAAACACATGAATATAGTCATACAGCTTACTTTGACCGAGATGTGCAGCAAGCAATGACTTTTATTTACAGTACAGTACGTAAATTCTACTAATGTACAGCACTTGTAACTATTCTTAACATGTAAAAGTGTTGCCTTTTCATTTAATAAAATAAAAACTCTTTTCCTTTAAGTGTAGATGCTTCTCCCATTTTCAACATACATACATTAATTAATTAAAATAGACACTTTTTCGGGAAAAATCCAATTATCCAAATTTGTTATCATCCGAATGGGTTGCGGTCCCAATCGATTCGCATAATTGGAGTTCTACAGTAACTTATTGAAATTAAATACATTACGGCAATAAAACGATTGAATCTAACTACAACAGTTTTTGTTACTGATAAACAATGAGATTTACAGAATGGGACATCTCAATATAGTTCGTTAATGCCGCAGTCGCTAGGTGATGTAACCATGCCAGTTCTAAGCAGGAGGTGGGAGAATAATTAATAAAAATAATCAAGTTCGTTAACAAAGAATTCTGTCCACGACATGTTTATTGCTAAGCAAATTTACACTCAGGAACTGGTTGACCACCACCAAATTTCAATATGAAGGCTAATATAAACACATTATTAAATTATTAATGAAAAAGTAGTATCTGCATCTGCTTCCAATTAAGTTTTCTCTTATCACAATCGAATGTTCATCGTCCATCTCAGTACTGTTCAAACCTAACTTATCACGCTCATTGTTTTTGTCAAAACACATCAAGTTCTCCTTATACTGAGTGCACGGACCAAAATTATTGCACATTAGCTATAGCGGTCAATGGTTACGATGGGCAAACCGCCTCCGCAACACTTCAAACACGACTGATTTAAAACAATGAGTGAGTCCGCTCCTAAGGCACTACTTAGGAGTCGGCGGAAGGTAACTGTGAGGTTACAAGTCCTTTTAATGTCTCACTCTATGAAATTTATAGAAAGATCTAGTACTATACTATCAATCACAGTATATAAGATAATAATAAAAAAAAGTAATAAGAAAGGGGTAATTAGATGACTATAGAACTTGCCGTTGGAGAATGCGCTCAATCGCAATTAAAAAATTCTATCCACTTATATTCAGTTTATCAGAAATATCTTGCAAGTACCCCACCAACTGAGATTCACATGAATATCCGTGCCTAAAGCAATGTTTTCTACCTATAAACCAATTTCTTTTGTTACAGACATTTCTGATGTAGTTGCGCGTTATTACCACCAAAATTCTGATTTAAATTAAATTACAGTTGAGCACATTTTCCCTACTTTTCTAATCACACGTTTCTTAGTATTTTATTATTACTATTAATACCTTATATTCTTTCGGTTTTAAATTCCTCCCCTATCTATTTTTGCGATTAACGAATTTTAAATTCCTTCAGTGTTTTTTTTTTTTTTTGAAATTATTTATCACTTCCAACGGTAACCTATTCCAATCCCTGACAGCCCTTTACCACAAAAGAAAATTTTACCGCTCCCCTAAGCATAAAATTGATTGCCTGTTGTGATCACTGTCATCTTTTCCTTTCCATGCAATACTCCTAATTCTTTGACCAATATCCTTTCAACCCCAACACTAACATACGACTTATACACTCCCAGCACTCTCTTCACCCTGATCCTGTCTTCGAATGACTCCCAATCCAGCTCCTTTATCATATCAGTTACTGGTAGGTCCTGCGATAATTTCCACAAACAAATCTAACTGCTCTCCTTTGCGCACCCTCTTGTATTTGATAACCAAAATGTGGGTCCAAAACTATACCACCATACTCAACCAATGGTCGGAGCAAATTATTGTAACCCAATTCCTTAACTCCTCTGGTACATCTTTCCATTACTCACTCCAGTAAAATAAGGATTTTGTAACATTGATGTCAGACTAATTCGCCTGTACCGGGGATTAAAATACTTGGGTTGGACAGAAACTAGCTAAAGGAAGAAAACCTTGAGTATTGCTTAATGACAGTATATTTAAATTTTTTATACATCTAGGAGTAATTTTAAATAATATTGCTAACATTTCTGAGGTGTCCCTGTGTTCCATTACCAAGGATCTAGATGATGCCTGCTGGATGATGGAGGAGGATGATATTACCGCTTCTGCGAATCGCATCCTGTTGGGCTGTAGACAGGTCAACAGAGTGGTTTGAGAGTGCAAGTAATACATGTGGTATAGTCTTATATGACTCGACATTGGTAGAATAATTAGGAGAAGTACTAGGAAACGGATAGATGTCTAACTTAATTAACTAATACGTTATTTCAGGCATAAAGGTATGACAAATTTTTATTTCACATCTAATGAGTTATTGATTGAAGTTCTTGAAAAAATCCTTGAAACAGAATAAGAATTTAAAATGAAAAAGGATGAGATGGAAAAAAGGTCAGTAAGCAAAAAGCCACATTAGTACTAGCTTTATAAGAATTTATTTTTAAAGAATTTGACTGAGTCCATCTCCCAATCAGAGATACATGAAAAACGGTATATTGAATTGGAATACACTTAATTAAATTAACTTTCACTCCCAGGATATAATTTTTTCTAAGACAAAAAATTTTCCGTAGGTTGATTGACTTTTGCTATAATAATTATAATATGGCAGATATTTTACTTTGTGACAGGTACCTAACTATAGATATATAAATTATCTCTGCTCTGTATTGTCTTGTATTGTTTTGGTAGGGTGGTTCTGTTTGTTGGTTAGAGTGAGGTGTTATAATTTATAATACTGATATGATTTTAAAGACGATTCGATCATTTCCAATGTTTTGTGGATTATTTCCATTTTCAAATCCGGATACAGTTGACAAAAAACATAGTGATCGTCTTTCCCTCTATAAGGTTCCAGACGATGAAACTGGTTGGGATAGACTATCCATGATGTTTAGCGTGGAGTAAGCAATTTTACACTAAATAAATTTTGTTGAAACATGTTACTTATATAGCAGCGAATATTCTTTAATAGGGTCTGCTGGAAATCTCGATTCCGCTATAACAACATTCACTAATGACATCATAATATTGCTATAATCAGTCGCAAGACGTATTTTTTGTTTAAATTTAATTTAATTTAATTGCAATGGAGCACACGCTCTGGTGGCAAGTTCCCTACACACCCAACTTTCCCCTATCCTGCACACACCTACATTTGCCATCTACAAATTTTAACTTTAAATTCTTTTAACGTTTTCGGTAAGTTATTCATCATTCCCTTTGGTAACTCATTCCAATTCCTGACGTATTAGTTTTAAGCAGTAATTCCGTTGTAAAACAGCCTGGACCATTACTTTCAACCAGAAATTATGTTGTAATACAGCCTGGACCAGCATGACACCGGAAACTGTTCTTCCAAAAGTGTTTCTGGCGGTGTCTTGCGTTTGAATGAGTTATGACGCAAATTCCTTGCGGAATCACGATCTCCAGTAATCCCCCTTTATAGTGCCTATACTTAATTGTTTTCTGGAAATAATATAGTGAGATATCTTTTACGGTTGTACTTTACCAGTGGTACAGGTGATTTTACTTATGTGCGGCTCTATTAATATCGTTGGTAATATGTTACCAACAAAATCAAAGAAAATTAAAATAACCTTTGCAATTCTATCACTTAAGGTGCACCACGTAATGTTAGGTATAATATGGTCTGCATAGAGTGGCTATACTTGTGCAACTTGTCTATGTTGCATAGAACACAATATGGTTGTTGCGCAATCACTGGGACTCATCGAGGAATTGTCGTTTTGGTCTGAAGACTGTTGCACACATATGTTGGGTGATACTGTTTAGTATATGTTGCTCTTAGAGTTGTAAAATTTATTTGCACCCTTCACTAAAAAAATGCCGTTATGTTAAGCGGCGAGTGACGGGGTGAAGACATATACCGATGTATAATGATAATGCAAAAGATACTTTGACTATATTAGATACAAATATATTTCTATTACACCCATCGAGATTGTATATAATGCACAAACATCACAGGGGAGGGGGGAACTGCCGTAAGGTTACACACTAAGCGATGAGAGGACGCAATAATTTGTTACCATATGACCGAGCGTGGTGGTGTAACGGATAGCGTTCTGGCCTCGCATTCGGGAGGACGGCGGTTCGAATCCCCGTCCGGGCATCCAGATTTGGGTTTTCCATGGTTTCCCCAAATCACTCCAGGTGAATGCCGGGATGCTTCCTTCAAAAAGGCCATGGCCGAATTCCTTCCCATTCCTTGCCCCCATCCTTTCCCGTCTCTAAAGACCACGTTGTTAAAAAGGGACGTTAAACTGTTAAAAAAAAAAAAAAAAAAAAATTGTTACCATATGCGATCTCCAGCGATACTAATATACATGCAACAAATTGCATCAATGACCACAATGATAAAAATCAAACCAACTTAACTTTATAGTAAAAACAACATTTCAAATCCATTAAGCTACAAAAGGCAGCATCTATATCAATTCTGGTCCAGGCTACATTTAAATCTATTCACAGGCGCTGCTAATGATTCTGCTCGAAAATCATCATAAATTCAATGTTTAGTAAATCCAAACTTCTAGCGAATTATGCTGTAACCACAAGAACCAAATGTCATTTTGGTACAGGCTACATTTCAACTATAAAAACTAAATTTCTTCGACCTAATGCTGAAGCAAGGATATTGCTGCTCTTTCAACCTAAACATAACCTACTTTGATAAATGCCTTAGAATATTAACATCTCTGACATAATATGCGGATATGTTTCTTGACAATGTAATTATCTAGTATTGTTGGACGCCGCACATGTGTACGTAAATAAGGCGTCTAATCTTTCAGTTGCGGTTCAAAGTTGTGGCAGTTTTTTGTAATTTGTTTCATATTTATATTTTTGTGGTTATGATAGCAAAAAATTACCAAATAATATCGTTCAAAGAACGTGTGCATTATCATTGTACTTCACTATAAGGCTTCTCCCAGTTGCTCACGGTATAACGTTCGGCATTTTTTGAGTTAAGTTTGTGAGGTATGTATATATTTTACAGCATTAAACAATATAATCTATCGAACGTGGGTAACAATTTTCAGACCAAAAGGACAATTCCTAAATGAGTCCCAGTGATTACGCTAGAGCCCACAATATTTGTGAAACTATGTCCATGTAATGATGTTGCTACTATAGAACTCACAAAAGCAACTTAAATTATTAGCAAGTTGTATATGACACAGGCAGAAAGTTATACCTACATTGTAGCGGTAGTTTTTATCTGATGCGATTTGTTACGCAACATCTTTAAATTTAGTGTTTCATGGTTTCACTGTGTTGAATATTTAGAAAATATCTTCGATAATATATTGCTGTGGCTCTGGAATGACTGGTACTCGAGTAGGAATTGTTCTTTTAATCCAAACATGTTTACACATGTTTCTTGGATGATATTCTTTAAGAATATGATTCTGTTATACCCATCAAATATACACATAATCACAATCTTTGCAAAAAAAAAAAAATACTACTGTAATGTCAAACCATAAGTGACCACTGGACACTAAAGCTAAATATATGCATCTCCAACAATATCAATGTTATGTTAAATGCATACATGTCCACCTCTGTTGATAAACATTATGTATACCGTACTGAATACGCTGTAATGTAGCCTGCAGTTGTTTTATGAATTGTAAACACATATGCAAATTTTCAAGTAGACTATGGAGCATTATGCCAGGACAGAGAATTTCACTATGTCTACAATATACACACATTTATAAACATATTCTCCAAGTAACTTGTGTAAAAATCTTCAGACCAAAAACAAAATTCCTTCTTGGGTTGTATCATTTTTTTTTTTTGCTTTGACTTTATGCTTCGCCTAGGTCATTAAAGATGGGAAAGGTCTGGAGGCAAAGAAAAGGATAGAATTTTTTCTTGGCATTTTGTAGGAAGCATCCTGCATTCACCTGGAGTGATTTGGGAAAGCCATGGATTACCAAAATCTGGATGCCTAGATAGGGATTTGAACCCATATCCTCCAGAATGTGAGTTTACTGCTCACCCACCATGCTCGGTTTGGGTCGTTTGAGTTGTAGCTACAATGTTATTGATGGTTTTAATGTGAAATTTGTTCAGTGACTGTTGGAGATGTCTCAGCTCTTTGTTTATAGATTTTTTTCTTTGTTGATGTCGTTAGACGCAGGAAAGGTCTGGGAGCAAAGAACAGGAAGGAATTCGGACATGGCTTTTTGAAGGAACAATCCCGGCAATTGCCCAGTGCATTGAATGTGGGTGTGATTTACCTGTTTCGCCTATCTGTTACCACCAGCAGTTTCTTTAATTATATACTCAGTACGCTATTACAAAGACCAACAATTATTCAACATTCCAACCGTCTTGCACTGACTAGCAATTTAGAACTCAAACTACGCTTCAGACGGATGCACTGCAGATCAACAGTTAGCAACTGATTGCTTGGCGAAGCAGTTTTTCCAAAGTCAAGAACGTCCAAGGATGCATTGACCATTGCTAGTTTGTGGTAGCCTGCTATCTGTAGCTCCTATGAGGCGAACTACTTCCGTTTTATTATATATCACTCTCTTTTTAAAGTATGTAAAATATAAACAGATGATGATCTGGGAATTTGGTAAAGCTGATAGTCCCTCGAGGAAGATAGAATACGTCGAATTCATAAAGCTAGATTTACTGTTCTGTTTTTCTAGAGAATCCGAATCTACTTGTAAATTCATTTTACCTAAGTATATTCGTTGTGTTGTTTCAAAATGATGCTGCTCACTATAACGCTGTGAAACTTGTATCGGATTTGTTGACTATAATGGAATAATGCTCTTAAATAATATCATGTAAGGTATGTTTGTAAAAAAATTCGGACAGAAAGGACAATTACTTCTTAAGCACCAGTCACTGTGTAGTACTTTATATTGCCAGTGAACAAAATGTTTCAACTGTAATGCTGGGATGTTTGCACACTTTTACATGGTCGCCAATGTTTTAAAATAACTTATTAATTGACATGCAATTATTGCATAATTTTTTTTTGTCTATAGATTGTATCAATCCTTGTTTGATAATGGCTGTGTTTGGTTTTTCAAGTTAAGTTATTTAATAATTAATTAATAAGTAGTGGCAGTAACCTTGAAAAAAATAAGGTACAAATATTGAATAACATTTTTTGTAATAAACTGTTATTAGATTTGTAATATATTTAAATAATATCTGGACCAATAAAGTTCACACAAGTTTAGTATTAGTCTGTTTTGTTTTAAGGCTTTGACTGCTAATGTTATCCCAGTCATTAATAGTTTCATTTCAGAATGCTTTCAATTCTTGTTGTTTTTGATTAGTTTGTACACAATTTAGGTGCACTCCTAAAAATACTACCTCCAACTTTGCTTCAAAGCCAACAAATGGAACACACAATAATGAATTGATAGAATACTAATGAGTGCTCTTCTTTGTGACAAATAACTATTATTCAGGCATCAGTCACATTTCTGTGTACTTAAATAGTCCAATAACAAACCTAAATGGCACTATGCCCAAATTTCAACAGCTTGGAACAACTTGTTGAATTTAATTCAACGTTGATATAGTGCTTACTCTGGTGGCAGTTTTCTGTGTCATCTATTTACCCCTTTTTATTATTATATCTTACTATTTTGAGTGTAAGTTGCCCCACCTATTTACTTTTCCCACTTACGAAGTTTAATTTTAAATTCAATCAGTATTTGTGGCAGATTATTCACCACTTCCCTTGGTAATGTATTCCAATCCCTGTTACCCTCACCCACAAAAGAAAATTTTCCCCCTCCCATATGCATTCAGCTTGTGCACATGGTCATCTTTTCCTTTCCATGCATCACTCGCAATTATTCAACCAATACCTTTCCAATTTACATCACCAGCACAATGCTCGTACCCACACTATGTGATCACATTGCATTACACAATCTGAAGATAAACACAAGAAAACAGATCATTTGACGAACCTTACAGCGCAGTGTGGTGCTAGTTTAGTTGCAAAACAAACAACAAGCAGAAAATGACAGCAAAACAAAAATCACTGATGCAGAGAATGGAGTGTAAATAGAGTAATGTAAATAAACATAAGAAATCGCAGAAAATGCTTCTATAAAAGAAGTGAAATGCATTTGGAAAACAAATAAACTAACAGAAATTGAATTTCTCTGACAGTATTTATTTTTCAGTATTATCAACAATTAAGGAAAATGATTTACAACTCCCAGATATTCCCCTGAAATGTCTCTAAAGTTATGAAATTTGTTCCTATTACCCCTTTTAATTTTGGTCACTGGTTTACAGAACCCTCTAATATCCATCTGAACTTTGTCGTGATCATTTATTCCTTCAGCTACTTGTGACCGCACAATGTTAACATCAGGCTCTATGTTTGGTACCGAGTGTAGTGGGAAAGTGGCCTTGCGTTTTGAAGGATGCGGGTTCAAATCCCCATACCGCCACCCAGATTTGGTTTTCCACCATTTCCCCAAATCACTCCAGCAGAACGATGCGATGGTTCTTTCAAAAATCCACGGCTGAATTCATTCCCGTTGTTAGCTCCCGTTCCTTTCCCGTCTCTAATGACAACTACGAAAAAAAGGACCAACATTCTGCAATAATCTCTGAATATGAATTATTTCTCCCCAAGAGCCTCGTCTTAATTATTCATTCCTCCACTGAGGTAACTAGCCAGCACACTGATTCCCCCCCCCCCTTTTTTTTGTATCACCTGAGAAGTCTACCCCTTATAACTGATGGTCATAGAGAATTAATACCATTAAACTCCATCGTCTTTGCTAACCGATGAGAATACTCCTTTAGCAATTGCTCCTCTCTCTCTCTGCAGTACACTCTGTAACCAATAATCACCTATAATTACTTGTGTTTCTTGTATGGCTTGTAAATGTGTCCCACCAATAGACAGTGAAGAAATTTGGTCAGGACGAGAATATGTTACTGAATTCGAATGTGACAAAAGCATTTTACAAGATCTATAAGCATTTGTCACTTGTCCTTTCATTTCCTTAGCAACCTCCATTTTGACCATGTTTTTTTGTCACAGACATTATTTTATTTTCAACCATTTACATGCCACCACTGAACAGACTCAAACACATCGATAGAAAAAAATGATTTTCTTCATGTTACGTATTTCATTTAAAATATTTTTTGGTGATATAGAAGTACAGAAATTATGAAGATGAAATAAAGGGATAAAAAGTAATATCTATTTATTAGAAAATGCATCAAAGCAATAAGTGAGAATATAAAGTAAGAATGAAGATTTTAACACAGTCAACACAATCAACTGGTACACCTGCGAAGACTTAGTTTCGAAAAAATGATCCTGTGTTGTATATAATATGATTTTTTTTTTAAATATTAGTTCGCACAATAATAGTATGTAAATGAAGTTTTAATCAAATAAAAAATTCATACTCAACAATCTCCGAGTATAAAAATAAACAATAATATTTGATACTGCGGAAGTTTAAACCTGGGTTTGGATAATTATGGAGCTGAGACCTTAGCTCTGCCAGTTAAACCTATGTGGCTATTATTTTGCTGTTTAAGGGACTTTTTTTCCATGTGAATATCTGAAAAACTAGGGTGCATTTGAAGAAACAATTGTGCCCAGACCGTTGACCAGAGGTTGAAATCTGTTCTTAACATGTCTGATGGTCCCCTTGTAACTGACTTGTCTGTCTTATGTTCATGGGTGCTGTAACTTCAGAAATACTGTGAAGTTTGAGCAAATATGCCATGAACACCATTTTGAGACCCCTCAAAAGGATTAGGTCTAAGTACCTCAGGAATTTATATCAGTATGAATGTGGGCGAGCTCATATGTGACAAAAAATTTCTTTTTTGGGTAAGGGTATCAGGGATTGGAACAAATTAGCAAATTAGCCAAAGGCACTGAAGGAATTTAAAATTAAAATTTGTAAATCACTAAAATAGATGGGAAAGGAATTTAACACCTGGATTATATTTAAAAAAAAAAAAAAAATTAAAAAGGGATAATTAGATGACTAAGAGAATTGCCGCCCAGTGCTGCCAATTCTACGGATTTATCCGTAGATCTATGGATTTATCTGTAGATCTATGGATTTTTATAAAAATTTAGGACTTTTTGATTTTATTACAATATCTACAGATTTTTGATACTTTTTATTAGTTGTTGATTTTTCCTTAAAATAGTGTTTTGTTGAACTTTGAGCGTATAGTGTTAATGCATTACAGAATTGTCAATAATTCTGAATAGTTTCCTTGCAACCGCTCGTGTGAATCAACGATTGAAAAAAATCTGATTTTTGTTTGATTATAGATCTTAAAACTAGCGGCGCACTCTTTATGCATGGTGACACGCTTGTTGGAATGGCTTACAAAGCAGTCCCTTCCCAGAAGACCTAACCAATATCCGAGAATCAAAGGGGTCACAGTGTTTAACGTTTCTTCTTACAGCATATATGCTAAATTTAATCTCAACAAAAATGTATGTTCAGAGATATTTGTTACATTCAAAGTAGAATATTATTTTGTATTTCGAATTTTAAAGACCTGGAAATAAAAAGTGATATGGTTTCAGTCTTTCAGTTAGAGTTTCTCCGGATTTTTGTACCCAATCTATTGAAATTTTAGCGGCCATCTACGGATATTTGAAACCAAGTGACTGGCAGCACTGTTGCCGCCAGAGCACGTTCTCCATCGCAATTAAATTAAAATCCTGTGATTTATTAGTCAGTGTTGTATGCAGCATGTTCGTCTGAGACAGGTAATGAAACACATCATTTGAGGAGGGAATACCTCTTTGTTTGAGGTAACAAAGTTATATGTGCTGGCCCAGGACTATGCAGATCACTGGTAATCCAGAAGATAGTCTGCCAAATCAATAGGTTTGGAATCCAACATCTAAAATGTTAAGAAAGCCGTGTGCCAGGAAGATCGGGATTGACCCTAATGACCAAGTTCTACACTGGACGTATGACTCGAGGTGGGAGGGACGCTCCTTCCCTTCCCTCCGCACATTACCGTGGCTGTGTTGTGGCTCAGAGTGTTACCTAAGATGGTTAATAATGATGGCAGAGAATTGGACCCTCAAATGTCACAGAAGTAGTTGGAAGCTCAAGAATTTTCCTCCAATATGGATTTACAATTATCATGTTTATTCTGGTTTTAGCAAAATTCTTCATCATTTACTGGTTCCTAAACATCACAATGTATTCAGTAAAACAATATTTTGTGACTTTTATAAAACACCTCAGGGCTTTAAAGAAAGTACTTCAGGTCATAAATATGTAACAGTAGAGCAAACCGCCACCAATTGGAATCACTTTTTATTACCTGCTGAATTTGGACACTCAGCATTCATAGTGTATGTTCCTCACCACTATGGTGTCTAGACTTGTCATTGTTTTCCCGTGAAAAGTCACACTGTTTGTTGTTATGTGGTAGTGATGTTGATTGGAGATTCGTAGTTGTGGTGTATGTTTTAGTGATGGAAGGAAACAAAGGAGATAGTATTATGAGTGTAAAAGAGTGTTCACAGGGAAACATTAGGCACTAGCTAATGATATAGAATTTACGAATTAGGTTAGGGGAATAACCCTTTGCTTACCTCAGGACAGCGTAGACACATAAGAAACTGTTATGAACACATGAAACATTACAGTTGTCAGGTCTTCAGCTGTGGGACAATGTGGGTGCTGCAGGTCACTGTTCTAGCACTTACAATCCACCATGTTCTACTGCTGAAAAATGGCTAAATACTCAACAATCGCAATGTTCATGTGTTGGCTTCATTGATCCAGCCATCCTTCCACAACACACAATCCGGCGGTACACCCGTGAAGACTTCATTGCAGTTATACGTCAGGAAAGTCTCCATTCTTACATCAGGCACCTTTATTGGGAGATGTGCCATCAAGTGAAACAATTGGAAAATCTGCGCAAGAAGTGTTTTCGCAGCACAAACTGGCAGTACAGCCGTGAAGACTTCATTGTAATTATACGCCGGAAAAGTCTCCGTTCTTACATTGTTTATTATGAAGTAAAATAGTAAATTCACAAGGAAAGGCTTTATGTGTGCACATCTGTTTGCCTTTTCGAGTGATTCACAAGTCCCTCACACGGTTAAGAGTTTGTCCAAAACCTTGTTTAATTGTTTTTGTCTTGTTATTTGTGTTGTAGCAGCAATGTTTTCGGTAGCTTTTGTAACTGATGCTTTAATTTTTCTATCCTTTTTTTAATATAAAATGGTGAATATGAAAGCATAAACATATGTGAAGGAAGCAGACCTGTCACTTACCAAAGTTGAAGGCGGGAGGGCAGTGGACAAGCAAAAACAAGAAAAGCACAAATCAATGTGTTTCATGAGAGCCTGCAACACCACTCACCTCATTTACCAAGTTTCCTGTCTTCACTGCACTGCTTCCCACCACTCGACAACTATCCTACAGGATCTATCCAGACCATCCGCTGGCAATTCCTGCCAGCTCACAGGATTCCAACAATGTCAACACCTGTTCCACAGTTAGAGCTGTCAGAGTTTGGCCGAACACTGCCACCTCTTTTGAACTCTGTAGATGGGAATTAACCTGTCAACACATCCTGGACACCAGACACACTCCTGGCCTCAACCTGCGCTAAACCTGTCACTATTTTGCAATTTTACACTCACATTTCTGATATATTTTTAAACATATGTATGTTTCATTCATGTGGTGGGTTGGGATGTGGCCACAACTTTTCCCCTGTGATAATCTCGCCTCCTACATGACTATAAAGTTTTTAACCAAAATGTTGTGAGTCGTGTGTGTTTGTTTGCGAGTTCATCTCACCCTCCTCCTTTCATCTGTGTGGGAAGTGATGGTTTATTTTTCTCTATCTTATATTATTTTCAGTGCCTGGAAGCAGTTTCTTTGCTTCTATTAGCCTCTTATGTTTTTAATTATCTACAATTGAAGGAAATGCTTCACCAGTCCCAAATAGTATCCCATAGGTTGCCCACTGAAAAATCACTGTGTGCAGTTTTGTGAAAATCCTATCATTATTTTTTTGCATGATGCACGGACAGACAGACTAAAGCTTTCAAAATATATGGTTCAGGACTGTTTTGACCTCTGTATCATTGTGAAGTAATGTTACCGAGCTGGATAAAAAATATCCTACATGCTAAGGGAGTGTCCATAAACCACCTAGCTCCATTTTGGCCTCCTGTGAACCCCCCCCCCCCCCCCCCCACCGTCCCTACCACATAGCCTGACGCGTCCTCTTCCCCTCCTCCCCCCCCCCCAACACATAGCACATAGTACGTAGCTTTATTCCCTATTGATTCAAGAAGACATTTTGTACTGTTTTCTCTTGTCAGATTGTCGTAAATTACATAATTAAATGATAGAAACAAGTATTCACATGCTGTTGTGTGTTCTGTATCTCACTTTAACTGTGACAAATAATTTGAATGGAAAGCTACGTGACCTGGTTCTGAAACCACACACCCCCCTTTCCCATGTAGCCCAGCGAATCCCCCCCCCCCCCTTAGACCGAGGACGTACTGTATGGATGCTCCCTAACCAATGACATAAGCTGTCACCATATAAAGATTATTTGTTAAAATCCGTCCATTAATTTTTACATGATGATTTAGAGACAATAATTCCAAGTCGTTCAGTTTTGATGTCTCAGTATTCTACAATGCAATTAGTATTTTTGAAATGTAGTTTGTGTGTAATAAAAGTAGAGAATCACGAGAGACATGCATCGGTCAAAAAGGGTGTCAGACAAGGTTGTAGTCTATCCCCGTTAATATTCAACTTGTATGTAGAAGAAGCAATGAAGAAAGTCAAAGAAAAATTTCCATGCGGCATAAGTTTTCAGGGAGAAAAAATCGGTATGCTACGATTTGCTGATGACATTGTCTTGTTAGCAGAGAGGGCTGAGGATATTGAGAAGTTATTGAATGGCATGAACAAAATACTAAAGGAAGATTTTGGACTGAATATAAATCAAAGTAAGACAAAAGTGATGAAATGTAGCAGAAATGATACCAATAGTAGAAGATTAAATATAAAAATAGGATCGGATGCTATAGGAGAAGTGAGTGAGTTCTGTTACTTGGGAAGCAAAATTACAACCGATGGCCGAAGCAGGAATCATGTTAAAAGCAGAATAGCGCTAGCAAAAAGAGCCTTCATGAAAAAGAGAAACCTATTAGTTTCAAATATTGATCTAGGAATTAGAAAAAACTTTAAAACTCTATGTGTGGAGCACAGCACTTTACGGTAGCGAAACATGGACTTTAGGAATACCGGAAAGAAAGAAACTTGAAGCATTTGAAATGTGGTGCTACAGAAGAATGCTAAAAATTAGGTGGACAGACAAAGTAAGAAATGAACGAGTTTTGGAAATGATGGGTGAGAAAAGAAGTTTATGGAAGAAGCTTACAGGAAGAAGAGACAGGCTTTTAGGTCATATTTTGAGACATGCTGGATTGGTTAATTTGTTAGTAGAGGGAACAGTCAAAGGTAAGAACTGTAGAGGTAGACAGAGATTAGAATATATGAAGCAGATAATTGAGGACGTGGGTTGTAAGGGGTATGTAGAAACGTAAAGGTTACCACAAGATAGGAAGGGATGGAGGATTGCATCAAACCAGTCTAAAGACTGACGACAGCAAAAAAAAAAAAAAAACAGAAACATATTTTCCACAATTTTGTCAAGTATCTTATGTTGGGTACCAAATGCTTTCTCAGCATTATCTCAATCACTAGCTTAATAATAATGATTTAAAATTTTGCCAAGTGCTCAAATTTTCAATTTCTAATGATTGATAGATGTAAATAGAACAGTTGAATTTTATACCCTCCCAGAAAATATTTTAGAAAAATTTATTATTTCTTGGTATGCACATTTAAATAGTTTCCATAAATAAATAGTAATGTATTTTCTATGTTTTAGTTTGACGCCAGTACGTATTTTTAGAACTATATGATATTTTTGTTTTTTAATTTCTAGTGAATTTGGAAGTCTTAGTCCTGAGGTATCTAGTATTGTGCAGACTACATTCATGGGAGCTTTCCTTGGAGCTTGTTATGGAGGATTTCTCTTTTCAAGAAAAGCATATTTGGAATTCGTTGAGCGAAACCAGGCAACCGCTTTCACCAATCACTTAGAAGCCAAGGTAGGAGATTACATTATAAACCCAAATTTTGTGTAATATATATATATGATCTTTTCTATTTCTTAATAATTTTACACCAAATTTTGATCACCTTTAAAGTATTCTCCACTGACCACAACGCACTACCGGTACTTGAAATAATCTTTCCATTGTTCAAAAGATTTTTTAAATTCACTTATCGGGATGTTCTTTATGCCTTCCGGTGATTTTTGTTTTACCTACTCCACAGTGGCAAAACAATTTCCTTTCATAACCCTTTTGAGTCTGGGGAACAAAAAGAAACCACAGGGGGCTAGATCCAGTGAGTAGGTGGGGTGACTCAGGTGGCATGACACCAGGTCGAACAATGGGTTCCCCACTCTCCCTCCCCGCCGCAGCCCAATTCCCGTTACTGTTGGGTCCCCCCTCGTAAGTGGTGGTTCATTTCACTATCCTTTTTTGTAAATCCTTTTCGGTACTTAGCAGCTGGTTAATATATATATATATTAAGGTGCTGAAGGATTGATTGCTTTCTGAAACATTAGGTGTGTCTACTGCTGGTAAATAACTATCAACAGTAATTTCAACTGCTTGTCCTGCTGTGTTTATATTTACTTTGAGATAAAAAGACGAAAATTTTGTGATTTGATTGGAAGATATTTTTAAGCTTCCTGTTGCATACCCATGACTTCAGTCTCGGTGTTTTAAATTGATCTTCAGCTTTTGTTTAATTTCTTCTGTATGTTTGTTTACTGCATTCATCATGAGGCATGTTCATGAATTTTGTGAACACAAATTTACTATGGCTGAACTGTTTGTATAGTATACTTTCAATTTAATTTAATCGTGATGGAGGTAATTCCCCAGTGGTAATTTCTCGGTTCACCTACTTTCGCATTTCGTGAATTTTTATCTTAAATTCTTTCAATTAAATTATCCAACATTTCCCATAATAACTTATTCAAATCCCTGACTTCCTTACCTGTGCTTTATCAACCCCTTTGCACCTGAAGTCAAGTGCCAGTTTGGGGTCTTCCCTTCCATGCACTAGTCATTTTTTACGAAAATCCATCGAGTGCTATCTTCCTTATAAGCCTTGCTCAATAATTACTCTCTTCACTCATCTGCTGTATTCCAGTGAGTGCAGCGAAACTCCTCAATTGTATCTGATTGTGTGCTGCACCGAGCCATTGTCTTTTACACCCCCTCCGACTCCTGTATTTGGTTCTCTTAATGTGAATACCTTACCACCCTCCTCCCATACTCAAGCAATGGTCTGACCAAAGTTTATAACTCAGTTCCTTCGCTTCTCAGATGCATCCTGTTACTACCCTCCTCAATAAACACAGCATTTTGAAATTTATCACTACCACCTGCTGAACATGTCCTACTCACAAATAAGTTTACCGAGCGTGGTGGTGTAACGGTTAGCGTTCTGCACTCGCATTCGGGAGCGCGGCGGTTCGAATCCCCATCTGGGCATCCAGATTTGGGTTTTCCATGGTTTCCCCAAGTCACTCCAGGTGAATGCCGGGATGCTTCCTTCAAAGGCCATGGCCGAATTCCTTTCCATTCCTTGCCCCCATCCTTTCCCGTCTCTAAAGACCTCGCTGTTAAGAGACGTTAAGGAGTTAAAAAAAAAAAATCAAATAAGTTTATTAACACGTTATTTTTTGTGTTTATATCTTATGACTGCCATTCCTATCATGTTCCTTCATTTCAAAATACCGCTTACAACACACGTACTCAATTATCTGCTTCATATATTCTAATCTCTGTCTTCCTCTACAGTTCTTACCTTGACTGTTCCCTTCACTATCAAATTAACCAGCCCAGCATGTCTCAAAATATGACCTACCAGCCTGTCTCTTCTTTCTGTAAGACTCTTCCACAAACTTCTTTCCTCATCCATCATTTCCAAAACTTGCCTACCAATACCAACTAGGCACAAGTCAACCTCCTGGTCTCAATTTGAGATAATACCAAGTCAGTACTTTTCCTTCCCTCTGTCCGCTCCTTGCCTCCATCCCGACTGTCTAAATTGAACCACCACTTACCAGAGGTGATGTTTAACAGCATAGATTCATTTTTTTTTAATTATTTATTTTTGCTTGTTCAGTTTTATGCTGTGAAGATTTTACTGTACTATTCTGCTCTTTTTTCAACAGTTTGCATTGTTCGGATACTATCTCCAGTTCACTATACCTCTCTCCCTGTCCTCTGTTTGAATTTACCCCCGCCATGTACTTGACTAACAGTCATTCTGTGTTCTCCTGTTGACAAAGGGCCAAGAAACGAAATATACAAGTTATTCGTGTTCTTGTCTTTTGTACCAAGTTGTGGTTCATTTTGCTACACACATATATATATATATAGTTTGCTAGGGAATAGAACTCTATAATACAGATTAATTAAGCATTTGGATTGGAGAACAGCTGCCACTTAACACAGCTGAAGATTGCCGTGCCCTTGAAACACGGATAAACAGATACACGCACAGTGTTGAAATTTTCAGGTTCATCAACCATAGAATGTGCTAACTGCTGATGGTGGCTGGCAGGTAACTAGAGGGTAATGTGGGAGACCAATGCAGGGTGCAGAAAACATTAAATTAGAACACAAAGATATTTTGAAAACTATGTGCTTGAAAATGGACAGTTAGTGGAGTGAAGCAAAGCATAGAAACTATAGTAGAGTGACAAAATTATCAGGACTATTAATGTGTGTATTGAATATAAAATAAAAAAAAAGTTGTGGAAGAATGTTACAAAAGAATTAGGACAGTGCATCGTATTTTGAGATGCACATCATTGTCATTTAGCAGTGAAAAAAACTGTTTAGAAATACAAATAGCTGCTACTTTGGGTGGGTGTGAGAATATAGATAAGGAGAATTTAAATAAACAAAGAATAAGGTGTGGGAGGTAACGTCAAGAAGTGATGACTAAAACCTGAGATGTTAAATGATACGGTATCGTGACAGAATTGTAGGAGTATGTCTCTTGCTGTTGCAGCAGGCAGAGATTGTGGCTGCTGAAACGTCCTGTTTGATCGTTGGACTAACTTGGCTAGTTACCCGAGAAAATTTTATTTATTTTCAACGCCAAGATAATCTCAGTCTTATATAGTTTTAAAAATGTTTTTTAATTTACGGACTTGGTTTTTGATATGTGTTTCGTGCAGTTCTAGAAAGCTGAGTCATGATCTTTCTTAGGATTGGCCAACTGATTTTAAAGTCTGACGTTAAGCAGAGAGTTTGGCTGGTTAGGAGGGAGATTTTGTATATGGTGATGGAAGTAAGTGTTTGTAAGAAAGTGGTGTAGTACGCTGGATGAGGTACAGTAGCAGTGTTAGATACTGCCTTTGCTATTTGACCAGAACGCTACAATTGACCTAGATCCACTGCACTCCAGGCATTGTCAGGATGCTTCCTTTAAAAGGCCATGGCCGAACTCCTTCCCTTTCCCACCTCTAATGACCTTGGATGTTGATGAGACATAAAGCCAATTGAAAAAAAAAATAATGGATCCGCTGGAACATTGTTCCCCACCCCTGTCTTCCTCTCACCCCTTGCTTACTAGGTTTTTTTTGACAGTATTCTTAGTAAATAAGGAAGGATATCGAAAGTAAACCAATTACTCGCCACAAAAGAAGAAAGTAGGACCACAGCAAACACAAAACACAGTGTATAACATTTTTGCTGCCTGCCTTCATCTGTGTTCAGCAATGGGTTTACAACCCCCATCCTCCCTTATTTCATTGGCTAACAGCATTTTATCACTGCCATGATTATTAAAAGAAAAGTAATTATTATTTCTTGACCACAGTAAAGGATTCAGTGTCAATAATGAGTATTATCAGACTGAGATTCCTCGATTGTTTGGTTATGGTTTGTTTCATAACAGATTGTAAATAAAGCTACATTTTAGGAAAGAGAACGGAAAGGTTTATTAAAGCAGAAAATGTGAAGAATAACAGTTTTACATGTTGGTTGGTATTTTCAAATTAAGAGCTTGTATTAAGTCAGATGTTTTGAGAAAGCATTTTTCTGATTGTGACAACGAAGGCTTTCACGGTGTATCGACGATATGAAGTTTTCGTGGATCCTGCGTCATGTGGTGTTGAAGAAAGAGACAACAACGAGCTTTCAGCGGCTGGCTCTGCCGCCATCTTCAGGTCCGATGTTGTACAGGGAGCACCAGAACTGCACTGGTCAGTCACTGTTGTTTCTCTTCAACACCATATGGTGGAGAACCTGCGAAGGCTTCATGTCATTGTTCTGATTATTTCTTGCAAGATTTAATTAAGAATTTTTTTTCTAATTTTGTAAAATGTTTTCAGAAACTACTGCAGAACCACGTCACAGTTAATTTTGGCAAAGGTGCTTTTAAATGGGGCTGGCGCGTCACCGCATTCACCGGTTCCTATTTGTAAGTATAACTTTTCATCTGTATTTGTGTCACTAAAAATTGTGTAGTCTTAAATTAAATTTTTGAAATCAGATAGTTGTTATCTCTGTCTTAGTGGGACTGTTGCTGCATTCTTTCCTTGCAGGTTAATTACAACTGTGTTGCAGACTTACCGTGGAGAATCACGCTTGGTCGATTACATTTTTGCGGGTGGCGTAGCCGGTGCCTTGTATAGGTTCCATCTCGGAATCCGAGGTTTCCTGGTTGGTGGCTTATTGGGTTAGCAGTTCTGTCTTTTATAGCAAGTACCAAACACTATGATTTCTATATGATTGACACAGAATGACCAGTAAATAATGTTTACGTCAGTACAATGTTTTTAGTGGCCACTTAATCATGAGCTCAAGCTACACAAACAGAGGACTTGTGTTTTGATAGCTTAATGTAATTTCCTAAAATAATGTTAGAAAGAAGAAAAGAAAAAAGCAAGAAAATGAAATAAATGTTAAAAAAAAGTAGGTCCTAAAAGAAAGGAAACGGTCCATCCTATCTCTGACATATTGGCTTCATGATGCTCTCTGAGGAGGATCCAACAAACCTTCAGGTTGGAATAAGTTAAATTCAAAGGTTATGGAACAATACATTTCTTCAAACACTGTGTATTAATAATAAGTTATTTCAGTTATAACTAGATATGGCATTAGGAAGAACACATGTTAGAATCCTTGTCCAGTCATCCAGATTTTGTTTTTTCGTGATATTCTGAAATCACTCCGGGTGAATGCCGGCATCGTTCATTCGAGGAAACACCGCTAAATTGCTTTGTGTACCTTACCCCCCCTTTTCCCCCTTCCAAATTGTCTCCCATCTCTAATGACCATAACATCGACAAGCGCTAAAGTTCTATGCAATAAAAGGAAGTAAACTTAAACTTAAAAGTTTTCTGGAACCAAAGGCAGTAAATAATATGTGAATTTAGTACCTGAATTCCAGGACATGTGTAAATTGTTTGATTGTGTCTTGTTTCATCTGAAGAGGCAACTAGGTGGGTGTAATAAGAATAGAAGAAGAAGGAACATTGGTTTCTGTGTAGCGGTATGTAATATCTCGAGTAGTGTTTTTGAGTTTCCAGAAACAGGAAGACTTATGAAGCGCAAACCATGTCAGGAGAGTAAGTGGTGCAGGTTTTATACTGTTTCCTTTTACAGAGCAAGAAACTCTTCAGTGGGTCAAGGGTTAACAGATTCGTAGTTATGGACAGTAAATTTCCTCAGTATGTCTGAACCAAATGTGAATTTTGGCTGTAGAATTATCACATTTTTGGCAAAGTATAACCTTGGTAGAATTCCGAGCCTTGGATGTTGATGTTGGAATGAAGGGAGATATTTCCAGCGTATAAAGTTCATGATATATCGTTATAATATTAGCCAGTGTATTGTTGACTGCAGTGCATGTCACCTAAACAAAAAGGAAGGAAAGTTTGACTCAAGTATATTGGCTTCTCTTTAATGTAGTTGTTTTGTTCTAGATTCTCCTGAAATAAGATAGATACAGTGTGTCTGTTGTGTAACAGAGATAAAGTCATACAATCTAGCCCTATAACTTGCAATACCCTTGTCTTTACCTAATTCTGACACTTGTCATTCACTTGTACCACTTCTTATGCTCTCGAGTGGGCTGTCGTGGGTCCGAGTGGTTGATTTGGTCCAGGAGATGAGAATATAGATATGGACAGTAATTGCAAATAATAATAATAATATCCCATGTTTATTCCAATATCCCAGATCTGCAGTTATGAACCTGTAACAACGTAGCTTTATAGGCGAGCTCATTTCTATGTCTGCCTTGTAGCTTTACTGCTGTTCAACAATACATTGGCCGCCATTCATGATGACAGGAAATTCAAAGTTAGGAATGTTTGGCGATAAATAGTTGCTACCAAAGAATGTGAAGCTCTGTTTAAGTAGTCATTGCTTAAATGGTTTCAATCACAAGCACATAGCCAGTACCCGTTCCGCATTACGACCTCGTCTCGAAGATGGGAGGTTTGCATTTAGAAAATTCAACATCCTAAATAGCACACGTTGATCTGATCAGATTACCGTATGGATTTGACAATCTTCGCAGCTCAAATTACTGCTAGGCGAGATAGTATAAAACGCCCGCGACCCGGGAAACAGTCTACACGGTCCACACACGGATCCACTACCACTTGGAGGCACATCCCTTTTACTCGACTGCCTGCAAATTACTGCAATTTCAACATGGCTGTGTGCTGTCTTGTTCATCTTGCAGCTAATCGTAATTCCTTTCGGTCATCACAGGATCTAACCAACCAATCGTGTGTTTCCTTACCACCTCGTACACCGTGGATTATTTCTTGGTGTACCCTGTCCACTCTACTGTTTTTTTCTCTGTTTAACCCTGAAGTTCGCTGTTCTGTCTTGCCAGCTAGCATACCCTTTGATGGCTTGACCCCTGTACCAAAACGGTTCACCAAATCTGCTCTCTTAACACTTGCTTTAAAAACCCTTTGCTTATGTATTCAGGAAGAACATAGTAAATTTACCACACACTCTGCTAGTGACCCCTAACTGACTTAATTTTGAAAATTGTGCCTGCAAGGGGTAGTGTGTTGATGGTAGAAGCACCACAGCTAATCATTGTGAAGTCTGTGTTACGTGTATCCCAGTGGCATTGACACAAGTTGTTCACATTTTCAGTGGCTGCTTCCAGCACGCAAGAATTTAATGGAAAATTTCAGGACATAGGAAGGGGAGGAGCTATTCAATTGTCCTACACAATGCAGCAGATGAAGACGATATGTATGGATTTTGAAAGAGAACTGGTAGCAGAGAGAACAAAAAGAGCGCTATGGGAATGAGGAGTGCTGCTTGGGCCTACTGGTTGCTCCCTGCAGAGTAAAGATATGCAGTGGGGACTGGCAGTATGAATAACAGTCGCTGTCATTGTTCAGGGAGTGGAGGATATTTTTCATGTAACAAAGAAAGATTTAGATTATGACAAATAAATTTTTTTGCAATTGCAGTTGAATCTCGTTTAGGTGCACATTGCCCCAGTTAAGAATTGGCCTTGAAATCTTAACTTTTGGGTAGGTGAGTATGTGAGGTGTAGGTTACAGAGAGTTTAAAAAGGAGATGGAGTGAGATGAAACTAGAATCATACAAAATCACAAATTTTCCTAGCATTATACACTAGTAAATTCAAGTGGTATGGCAACTTGACAGAGTTTCGATTTTCCATGCCTTCTGCCTCTGTCATGGCTGGATCTACACTTTAATGTGGAATGTAAACCACATTAGCTCACATGATGTAGTAGAACTCTTAAAAATTCCTGACCCCAGGGGGTTTTAATGCAGGAACCTGAGTTTTCAGAACAAGAGCCTTTACTAGACTGCTTTGGCATTATATGTTGAGATAAAGAGATAAAATTAGGAAAGGAGCAAATAATGTATTGTGCCAAATTAATTAAGAGACTGATATGAAAACATAATGTTCAAGGGTATTCAGCTAGAACACGTGCGAAGGCTCTGTCACAGTTGAGAAACTGACGGCAATAAACGAAAATGGTATCGGATCGTAGGAAGTTAAGACACCGTGTCAGTAAATTGTTAATGGGCCATTTGGGGATGGAAACCCTTCAAACACTCCCCTGGTTCTATCATATAAGCTGCATGCACTGTCTGTCACCACCAAACCCCACTTATCCTCATGTTCTGGATCTGGCCCCAACACCTGTAATTCATCCCTTACAGCAATTGCCACAGTAGTGTGGTTTGTTGTTGAAAGTTCTCTTTCACATAATGACATGGTGGATACTAGGTTCCTCACAAGCAAGCTTGCACTTAATAATGCTGGCTATGTACGAGGCGTATTTTTTAAGTAAGTACCGTTTTGTCACACCGTGGCTGCATCGCTACGGTCGGCGTTCCGAGCATGCGCACTGGGTACCTGCATCTCTTGCCTACGCACTGACGCCATTACAGTCTAATTCTTCCTTGTTTATGTTGTTCACGGAGTGTTTAAGATGCCTCCGATAATCGTGAGTCCCGCCGACTGTGAAGTACAGGCTGTTATAAGGTTTCTTTGTGCTAAAGGCCTAAAACCGATCGATATTCATCGTGAGATCTGTGTAGTTTACGGACAAAACATTATGTGTGATGGAATGGTGAGAAAGTGGGTGAGAGCTTTTAAAGATGGCCGCACAAATGTGCATGATGAAAGACGGAGTGGGCATCCTTCGGTCGTTAATGAAAGTTTGATGCAGAAAGTGGACAATAAGGCGAGAGAAAACAGACGCTTTACGGTTTCCTCCTTGTGTGATGACTTTCCTAATGTTTCTCGTAGTGTTTTGTATGGCATTGTGACCGAGCACTTGAATTACCGAAAATTGTGCTCACGTTGGGTACCGAAAATGTTAACGGATGTGCACAAAACCAAACGTTTAGGCAGTGTATTGACTTTCCTTGAGCGGTATCACAACGATGGTGATGATTTCTTAAGCCAAATTGTTACGGGTGATGAGACATGGGTGGCCTACGTCACACCTGAATCAAAGCAACAGTCCATGGAATGGCGGCATTGATTCACCCAAAAAAGTGAAGTTCAAGCAAACTATTTCTGTCCAGAAAATCATGTGCACAGTTTTTTGGAACAGAAAAGGAGTATTGCTTGTGGAATTTCTACCTCGTAATGAGACAATCAATGCATCATATGCAAATGGAGACTTTCCCGGCGTATTGATTCAATGAAAGTTTCACGGGAGTCCAGCCGGATGGTGTCATAAAATGACGACGTTTCGACAACCTGCTCGGTTGTCTTCATCAGGTCTATTTAGATGTTTCTTCTCGAAATCACAAACAGACTGGCTTCGCTGACCCTCCGAAATTCGAATGTCGTGTATAGAGGGTTGCCATGACGCCCAATCAGCGCGCTGGAACTGAGGGTATCAGTGTTGCGGACTGCGTATGGAGCCAAAATGGTCACCCATCCAAGCGCTGACCACACTCACCGTTCCTTAACCGGTTTACTGCAAGCCGGGGGTATCAGTGTTGCGGACTGCGTATTGAGCCATACGCGGTAACCATCCAAGCACTCGCCACATTCAACGTTGCTTAACCTGTAGACGTAAGTGCTGGCAAACTATGTCCATGGCATCAGTTTACTTCTATTTGGCCTTGTTGGGAAGATTTTTGTTTTTTAAGACATAGATCCTTAATAATTGGTCTCCAGGCTTCACTTAAATACAGTCCACTGTCCCTATTGATGTTGTTATCGTTAAGCTGAATTTCCAATGCTTCCCGAATTGCTGAGTCCCAGAACGAAGAGACTCTGGCCAGCACCACCGTTTCATCAAACACTATTTTATGTTCTTCATCGAACACATGTTCGGCTATTGCGGACTTTTCCGCGGGTCTGGTATAAAGAGCATTTTTCGGCCGCCCGCCAAGATACGTGATGTGCTTCGCTCGGTTAAGGATGATTTGGGCCTAAGAATTCCTGGAATTTATTCAATACCTTGCGAATGCGGCAAAGTTTATATTGGACAGACGATCAGAACCATCGCTGAGCGTATCACCGAGCACAAACGACACTTGAGACTGGTGCAAGTGGAAAGTCAGCGAAGCCAGTCTGTTTGTGATTTTGAGAAGAAACATCTAAATAGACCTGATGAAGACAACCCAGCAGGTTGTCGAAACGTCGTCGTTTTATGACACCATCCGGCTGGACTCTCGTGAAACTTTCATTGAATCAATGCATCAGCTTATTGTGAGACATTGAACAATCTGCGCCGTTCAATCCAGAACAAAAGACGTGGCAAGTTGAGCAAGGGCATCGTTTTGCTGCATGACAATGCCCGTCCACATGTGGCTAATCAGACCAAAGATCTCGTCACATATTTTTGATGGGAAACTCTAGATCATCCTCCGTACAGCCTTGATCTGACGCCCAGTGACTACCATCTGTTCCTGCACTTGGAGAAACACCTGGGCAGTCAGCGTCTTGAAGACGATAACGAAGTCAAAACAGTTGTGATGCAGTGGTTAACAAGTCAGGCGGCAGACTTCTATGAGGAGGGTTATCAAAAACTGGCACTATGTTCTGACAAGTGCCTCAGTATTGAAGGGAATTATGTATAAAAGTAGAGTAAGGTACAGGCTTTCGTGTAAAAATAAAATTATTGAGATATATTTGCACGTCTTTTTTTTTAAATTTCAAAACGGTACTTACTTATAAAACATGCCTCGTATCTGCTGCAGGCATCTGTCTCATCTACACTTAACCAAATGAAGTGGTCAGCAATGTACACCTGTATTTCTTCAATGGTTTTCTCATACAGCTGAGGCAAGTAATTCTTTCTTAAAGTGGATTCATCGGGTATTTTTCTGTTAGAAAATTCTTCCAAAAATGTTTTAATTCTGGAGTGTTGCAACTGGTATATTAGCGGCAGTGAGAGCTTCACACATACGCAGGTTAGACGAATCTTCTGTACCCAGCTTTTGAACTTGTAATGAAACTCTGCTTCTGTTCGGAAGCATTTCTCTGAGTAACATTTGCCAAATGAGTTGCTGAATTGTGATACTTTAGTATGTGGGATCATTTTTCTGCAGGGTCCTATATAGAAGGCAAAAATAAAAATAGTCCACCTGAACATAACACCCCGTATAATACTTAGTTAATATTACAAAATTTCATCCAGGAGTCTAGATTCTGTCACTTTAGAAATGAAAACAAATAAAATCTAATTTATTTTTTAAAATAATAAAAGATATACATATATAAAAAATAAATTAAACTTACCTGTTTACTTGACAATATATAATTTTCCTATCTAGAAATAAAGTTCTTATCCATTCCAAACCACTCTCGCAGCAGACTACTACTTGAGGATTTCTGTTTAGACATGATTGCATTTAAAGAACTAAAAATATGTAGGCCTACACAATGTTTTAATTTCCGTGTTACCACTAAACGATGACGTATTCAACTGTTAATTTCTCAGAAAGGGATTGTGTTCCTGAGATTATGAAATTAACATGTTATGTTTAAAACTTGCTTTGTCGATTTGTTTCTACTGAATGTAATCCTTTGTAATAATGTGAAGTTGCCGCTGTTACAGCTTTTCTCAATGTTACCGTCAACAATGAGGTTAAAACACATCATTTAATATCGTGGTGAACAATTATTCCAATTTTAAAATAAATCCATTTGGTTTACACGTAAACGTAGTCCGTTTACCCTACAAGTTCGGCTTCCCCCTCGGACTCTGCGAGGGATCATTCCTATACCGCTTACATTTGCAGTGTCATGGAGTTCAGGATTCACGTAGTAATAGATACAGCTGGGGATGGTGACTGGCCGGATCGCTCAGTTGACATTAACTTAGATCGAAGTAGAAGAAGGAAACGAAATTTTTGAGAAGGAAGGGAAAAAAGGAAGCAGCTAAAGCCTGTCAATAAGGCATTGTTCCAGTATTTGCCTGAATGGATAAAGGAAAACCATGGAATACCATTTCAGAACAGCCGACGGTGGAGTTTGAACCCATGGCGTCTCCCGAGTACAGATTACTAGCCCGTACCTCTGATCTAAACCTGTCAGTCATTTGTTTTATTTAAGTAACAAAATTACAGTTGGATTGGGTCAGTACAACGTATTAGGTCCTTTCAGGTTCTAAAAATCGAATTAGGTCATAACGTAAAAATTAGGTTATTTTAGGTCCTACAGGGTGCGGCAGAAATAACTCCCGAATTTAAAATGTGAATAACACAGCACTGATAGAAGCTACTGAGATATTTATTTCACACTTTCAAAGAATGATGTTTACCATTATGTTTGTCCACTACATCACTGAGTTTTGAAAATCACATCGTCCAAATGCCGACCTTCACATCTTATGCACTTCTGAAGTCTCTCCCTGAAATTCCGCATCACTTTCCTAGTCAGTTTGGGTGGTATTGCCGCGATTTCTTATGCTGCGTTCAGATATTCCCATAGCAACAGCATGCCTACGGGCTGAACGTTGTGGGGAGGTCGTAATGGCGTGTCTCACTGCTTCAATGTTCTGCGGTGTTCGAACGGTGCGAGGTCTACCAGGAGGCTTCGTTTTTAAAGTCGAACCCGTTCTTCTCAAATTGTTGACCCATGACAAAATGGTTTTCCTGTCAGGAACAACAGCATTTCGACGTAATCGAAAATGTGTACGGAATAATCGCTGCGTTATGGTAACAGAGTCCCCATTTTTGAAATAAGTCTCAATCACGAAACCACGATGTTCTCCGCTCCACGCCATGGTACGTACTGAAATTGCAAGGCACACACAACCAAACGCCACAACCGTGACTCACGCCGCACCATTAGCGCCAGAGAAACAGCGGTGGCAAATTCGGGAGTTATTTCTGCCGCACCCTGTATTAAATTTATGAATATTATTAGTTTATACAAAAGGTGAAAGTGAAAATTAAAATTCTTAGAATATTAAGTTGGGAACAAAATAGGTTCGAACCTAAGATTCCGGGGCTTAATCATGATACACAACTGATGTATTACTGTGTTCCTATATTTTCTTTCTTGCTTATTAGTTTTTCATATTTTTTTTGGTATTGAAATATAATCTTCACCGTTTCTCTGCTGGACGATGTTGAAGAATGACAAATTTCGGCGGTGAGCTCTTCCGCCGTCTTCAGGTCTGATGTCCACACTGTGACGAGCTGAGCTGCGCTGCCGTTCTCTGGCGTCGGTACGTCTTATATACCCCGCCCCTCCCCACCAGTCCGCTCTGTCGTGTGGGCGGGCTGTGGCTCCGTATTGCGTCCGCCACGCTGGGTGGCCAGTGATTCAACCTCGAGCCGGTTATTACGGTTCATTAACCACCGGCGCCTTGCTGTGCTTTTGTTTGAAATGTGGTTGTATGAGAATAGACAAAACTGGTTTTCACATGTCGCCGAGCCACAGACTTGCGTCTCTGTTAACCGTGTTATTATTCTGCCGTTATTTTATTACTGATTCAAGCCCATTATGGAGCGCTTGTAACTACTTCTTTCTCGATGCTCGCCTTTGTTCCCAATAACTTTTAAGTCCAGCTAATAATTTTTTCTTTCTCTTCTGTGAGACGGGTTTCCGAGGCTTAGTAATTTTTGGCAGAGGGGATCGGGAGTTAACCGTATTACAAAATTTGGAGCAATCTGCAACATCTGTGTCAGAAATCCCAGCGGAGTCCAAATCTTTACGTACCTCATTGAGCCAGATGTTTCCCGTCTTATAGCTTTTGTTAAGTGAGAAGACCTTCTTGGTAACGCTGTCGCTCTCCATTCCCTGAAGCTGCCCATGAAACTTCAGCCGCCTACATCACATGCTGGTGCTAGCTGTTTCCAACAGTTGGTACAATTCACAGTTCGGTTTCAGTTGGCAGGGTGGGCGGAGACTTGGCCAGATTTGACGGGAGGACCGAGCGAATGGGTGAGGATTGAGCATAGAAGTCGATCTTGGATCGGAGTGAGACATTCGTGGTAGCATCGTCAGGGTGAATGATTTCATAAACAACGTCATATGTCCACTATTTACTATCACAACAAAGTGCTGTACAAAATATGCAAGTGGTATACATTAGGATTACTGCCGAAGATTACAATGTAAGGTGCTATTGCGCTACATTCTGACATCCTGTTATGACTTATACTGTGTGAGTATGACCATTGCTTTTAGAACAGCAAGCGTGTCTACAACTGCGGGTGATTATCTAGCCCAGTTATCCCCAACTAGAGGTAATATGCAGCACACTAGCTCTCTATCTATGATTCAACGTTGGCTTTCCACGTCCAACCGTATCCCACAGTAGAGCCAACCTGTTAGGCGCTGTCCATCTTCTCCGTGAGTGGGGCCACCCCGCACCACCGACTGAATGGTAAAGACGAGACGCCCTTTGATGCCCGCGCAGAGGTTTTTAACCCAATCTCCTACTACAGTCCCAGCGTGGAGGGGCAAATTGTAGACCAATGGTGAGGCCTATCAGTGCAGTCATCTGCCCTACTTTGCCCAACCATTACATGCTTTTTACTAACTGTCAGTGCTCTAAATCACGGGTCGATGCCTCTGTCTGGTTTCTTAACATGCAACTCGCTGTCCTTATTTTATACTTAAGAAATATGTACAACTCACTATATGTAGATTCCATCTGGGAGCGCCCTTACCCCATGAATTTTCCTCAGGATACGTCTTTTAGCTTTTCCAGATCATCCATGGGGTCTTTCCTGTTTATTCAGTTGTATTTCTATGGCTTCTTTAATAACTGATTCCCAGAAAAATGAACAGTTTCACATTTTGTTGCCTGTTTCAATTACGTGTTTGCACTACTGCATATTTCTCCAACTGGAACAGCTGAATGTTGTGATCAGTCACATGAGCCTTGATGGTGTGGATGGTCTGACTGATATAAGACTTGCCACATCGGCATGGGTTACACCAGATTGTCCTGACAGGCCAGAGCCAATCACAGATTTTGGCAGGAGGACGGAATATGCTTTTAACTCTGTATCAACCCAGTATGCTGCCTTGTTTTCCAGAGATGGCCAGAACCTTCAATATTTACCTTTCTAACTTAAAGTAATTTTAATGGGATGGGTAACTTAGAAAAAAAAGCTGTTTTCATTTCTGACAACTATCATCGGAAAATAATTTTGTAAATATTAAATTAAATGGGATATACATGACAAATGAAAGGGAAAATGACTAATCACTCACAAAAGTTAGCGATGAGTGAAATCATATATGACTAACAAAAACATATACAATATTTCTGTTTTAGACCTTATTCATGTCATAGGAAACGAGTCCTGGGGTCATAAATAAGGTGGAAAACCGAAATATTGTATATGTTTTTCATATACTCATTGCAGCATTTAATCCTTTTTTTTTTTTTTCCTTTGCTTGTCACACATTTAGCCTAAAACCATTTCCTTTTTCCTTAATATCATTAAAATGTAAATATTTCAGTGGGTTTCTTGTAGGACATAACGTGATTGAAGATTTACCAGTTATTCCCTAACTGCATAAAGTGCATAGTTTAAGAGGATGAAAATATTTATTTTGTAGTAATTTTATTTTAATTTGTTAAATGTGGTAATGAAATAGATTAATAGAAGAGTGTACAAAATTCGAAATCCATGAATTATTAAACTTGATCAGATTCCAGAAAAAGCTGTAGAGTTCCTCTAACTTGAGTTTGGAAATGCAATCAACACTTTTTAAAATGTAAAAACCCTTGAATATTGGGCCATTTTTTCACTTTCTCCATTCAGGAGTCTCTTTTCGTACTATATAAATTTATTTGCAATTTTAAATTAGAATAATATGTCGTCGGGGCCAATAACATTTTATACGGCTGTCCGTGCTCTGCTCTATCGCCGAGTGTCGTTGCTCCGTGACAGGTAGTGCCCTGGGAACTGTCGCCGGCGGAGCTACGATGTTGCTGATGAGAGCTACCGGGACCTCGGTGCAGGAGGTCAGATATTGGCAGTACAAGTGGAAGCAGTCCAGGGATTAGTGAGTACCTCTCATATATGTAATGTAAGGAACTGTCACTTGCCAAAGTATTTGTTTAAAAAACAGCCCAACTAGATTTTGTTTTTTTTTTTCCGGTTTCCAAAGATCACCTCTGATGAATATTGGAAGGTTATCACTAACAGCATTCCCATTCCTTGTCTGTAGTCTATCCCACTTGACTAGTGGCAAAGATCGAAGGAAAAAAGATACACTTCAGAAGCTTATTTATGAATGTGAATGTGTACTAGCTTCCATGTTTTTAATTATTTCTTTGAAAAATGCGGTACAGATATTTACAGACCTTTTTGATTTTCAAATAACAAGCTGGGTAAGATTTTCAAACATAATGGAACAAGTTTCTGATCTACTTATCTACTATATAATTTCCTAAGCTCACTCGGTCACTCACCTCAGTAGCTATTGACTGGAGAATGGTGTCATGTGTCAACCTTCGCTCGCAAATTAACAGTGTGCACACATATCATTAGAAGAAATTCTAAGTTTTGTCCACAATTTAGTAGCTAAGCAGCTGTTATCAAATTAATTGGCATAAAACATTCATTAAGTTTGCTTTTTGTAGCATTTCAAAGTTAAGAGAATATTGATAAACTTCATTGCTGAGAAAACGTGGAGCTGCTTTTCAGTGACATGTCGCTAATGAAAGTAACATAAAAAAAAAACTTTTATAAACTTACTCATGGTCTCTGCTGTAACCACGAAAGCCAACTGTCATTCCGGTCTAGGCTAAATTTCTGTTTAATTAAAACTTTTGCTAACTTTGTTGCTTGACCAAAGTTTATACATTACAGTTTATTTGCTTTTTACATATTTTACCGACCACTTTCGTTAAGGATCCTTGTTCGTGTTCGCTGTACACGAGTTATTAGGTTACTTAAAATGGACATCAGTCCAAATAGGTTACCGAATTGAGCATTCAGCCAATTCATTTCTTTGGAATTGCTCAACTGTTTAATAATTTGTATTAAGTTCTCTGACCATTACAAACACTATGACCAAAGATTACATTATGAATGTTTGCCCAGCCTCCAGAAAAAACAGGAATTCTTTAAATACTGCAGAGACAACTTAAAAGTTCAAATACAAGTCTGGTTTGTGTTTCAGGAAGTTCGACCTTTGAAACAGTTATAGGATAGCGCGATCGTCCCTGTCCGTGTTTAATACCTACGTCTTTTAATACTTTTGAGTTCTTCAAGCTCAAGAGATTTTATTCACCCTAAGGGTGAAACACAGGTCAAGCCCGTGTTTGGTCAGACTAGGTCAATTTGTCATAACCTTTGACCCTAAAAACTGGAACTATTCTGTACCCGTGACGAAACACAAAAAATTGTCACTAGTATGCTAATATTTTCTTAAGAAGAAATCAAGGAATATTCATTTGTATTATCAGTGTAACCTTTTCCTATCTGACTGCACTAAATTGTACAGTAATCTTTTCCACCAAATATGTAAACAACGGAATTGTTCATATCTTAGGGTCAGCCAAATGGATAATTAAAAAAAAAACACATCACAAAGGAGTCAGTGTGTGAAGTTTTCAAGTTGGGAATTGCCAGAGCACCAAAAAGAGTATTGAGTGTCAAATTCTAATGTTTCTTGGAAGTAGTATTTACTTCGTAAATGTTGATGGTTTTTATCACTTTTTTTCCTAATATTACTTTTATTCATCATTACTGAGATTCTAGAGTTCCAATAAAAATCTGAAAACTTTATTTAATACCAGGCACCTTTATAATAACTTAAGATCGAAATCAAAGGTTTTTCATAATTTTCAATAAATGGTAGAAAATGATTACCTAAATTAGAAGGAAAATCAACAAAAATAATTTTTTGAGCAGTCTCTGGAAATGTGTATTTATTAAATCACCTCGACTGTAGTGAGTTGTTTGTTTACCGTTACGGTGTGTGTTGCAGCGCAATGCGAGAGAGTGCCGCTACCGGTACAGAGCCGGATCCCCTGTTCAAGATGCACGACGACTTGCAGGCCAAGAGGGAAGAGCCAGCCGCCGCGAACTGATGTGTTTTAGGACTCACCTCGATATTATGGTTTCTCCTTAGAATTTTATCAACAGGGACTGTTTTCCAAAGAGTATGTCTTGTTAGTAAGTTTGAATACTATCGTGATTCCAGAAGTTGTCAACCCTTTTGGTTCATTTGTCCTTACCATTTCAGGTTATGACATACTGTTGTATATAGTCTGTTTGTTGAAGGTTTTAACACTAAACAAATGTACAACTTTCCATAAAGAAAATATTTTATTGGAGACCGCTGAAATATATCGCTCATTTGCTGCAGCAGTGACATAACTCAAAAACATCAATTTTAGGGGGGAACGAATTCAAATGTTTCATGTGTAAAAACTTTATGCATTCTCAAGAACATAACTTATCTGCACGTTTTATTGAAATAATAAAATATAAAAGAAGAGAAAATGTATAGAATCAGCTGTAGTATATATGAAAGTGGTCCATCCTAAGATTGTAACTCAAAACAGCTCGTATTTTTTGCTATGTTATTGTTGCAGCAAATGAGCGATATGTTGTGTATTATTGTGTAAAATATGTTTTTTCTCGTGATGACTTGTTCAGTTTCTATAAGATCACTTGTCTCTTTCATTGTAAAAACACATATAGCACCATTGACATAAATAACTACCAAAACTTAATGTGGAATAATTCAGTTATCCTCATTTAAAAAATTCCTTTCAAAAATACTTGAAACACTCTTCTCGAGCTGTCGGCGGTGTCACCGCTTCGTCTTGCGGTGGCAGACGGCCATTTTGGTTTTGTTGTCGGCGTACTTGGACAGCAGCCGGAGGGGGTCCGAGTCGTACTTGAGGGCGACGCGTGACACCCACGCCTTGAAGCGGCGGTTGTTCTGCGTGGTCTCGCGGACTCGCCACCGCGGCCGCTGCTTGAGCGACTGGAAGCCCCAGTGGACGAGGAACACGTTGTCCAGCACGAAGAACCGCCACCCGGACGCGAACATCTCGTAGGCCTGCGGCATGTTGAACGTACTGAATGTGTGGCAATACTTAATGGGCAAAGGGAAATTTTATTTTACTTGTGGAAAGTAGTACAAGGAAATTATAACAGCAGTTTCATGTGTTGGAAAACATTTATTATTTTATGCATTTATTTTTGTGTGTCTATTCGGATATATTATTTTAGATTTGGAGGGAAAGAAAATGTGTTTATAAGCAAGTATATATACTGACAGCGATAGTCAAGGTAGATGAAGGTGGGTTGCAGCTGATTTGTAGGAAAACACACCAAGAGTAGTAGAATTTTAGGTGATATCCCTTCCTTGGCAGAATATCAACATTATTTTGGTTCTTGGCACATTTTATTTTATTTAATAACAGTTCTGAATAATCCAAGTTGTGATTGCTTCTGTTTACTTCTTCATCTGCTTTCCACAAAATAAAAGTGCAAGGAACAAAATGTATTATTATATATGGTATGTAAGGAGGAAAAGAGGAATTGCCAAATAACAACAGGCTCGGATAGAAAGATGAAAATGATGGGCACAGATTGTATAGAAATTTTCACGTTAGACCTTTCTTTGGCAGCATAACACAGAGCAAACAGGATGGAGTCGAACAGCTACTAATTAGATACTTCTCACTGAGTTAACTGTGAAGGTTCAGAGGTGTGGTAGGGAAAATTTCAAAATAGCAACAGCAGTGTGTGAATAGGTTATGTAAAAAATAAATGTGCAATTTTCCCGAAATATTTCTTTATTATTTGTGTTTGTGTCTTTTCTGTGTGTTCGCGCCCCACACCCATCATTTATAGGTAAGTGGTGGCTCATTTCCCTATCCTAATTTGATTCCTTTCCCCTACTTAGCGTCTTTTTTCATTGTTATCTTCTTATATATATATATATATATAGGAATCAAATTAGGATAGGGAAATGAGCCACCACTTACCTTTAGATGATGGATGTGGGGCGCGAACACACATAAAAGACACAAACACAAACAATAAAGAAATTTTCGGGAAAAAAACCCTTCGTCAACAAGAGAACATTATGAGAGGTGGGTGCAGCCGGAGATTGCCACACAGAAAGACCGCCGGTTGAGAAAATGGTGGGGGTAAATTCAAACATCGGAAAAGTAGAGGGGCAGTGAAAAAGAGCTAATACCCGAACAAAAATAAATATCCAAACTAATTTCTGGTTGGTGGGAAGATCAAAATATAATTAGAACTAAATATATATATATATATAAAATAATAATAATATTTATGAAGTAAACATCACCTCAGGTTAGTGGTGGTTCAGTATAAGTAATGGAAAGGAGAGGAAAAAAAAAGGTTGAACATATGTACTACTAATAATAATGACCGGGTATTATCTTAAGTTGAGACCAAGTGGTTGCCTTGTGCCAAGTTTGTACTGGTAGGCAAGTTCCCACCTTCTGAGTTCAGAGAAACTGCTGCTATTAGGGAGAACTCTGATAGCACGGACTGTGTAACAAGAGTTGAAATTATTCAAGTCGTGGGTTATGGCATGGACAGCAACTGGGTGCTTTGGGTTCTGTGTGAACACCGTCTGACGGTGGCCATTCATTCTTATGGAGAGTGCATTAGTGGTCAAACCTATATATGAAGCCAGGCAGTGGTTGCATGTTAACTGGTATATTACATGTGTGGTTTCACAGGTGGCGTGTCCTGTGACAGGGAAGCTTTCCCCTGTGACCGGGTTGATGAAAGTGGTGGAAGCATGGTGTATGTCACACATCTTGCAGTGTGGTCTGTTACATGGGAAAGAGCCTTGGGATTGACTGTTAGGAAGAGGAAGACTGTGTTTGTGGACTAGAAGTTCGCTGAGGTTAGGAGGTCTGCTGAAACAAGTTCTAGGAGAGGCAGGGAGGATTTTAGGAAGAATGGATCTCATTTCAGGGCATGTTTGTAAGAAATCATAGCCCTGCCGGAGGATTCTGTTGATGGATTCGAGGCCTGGGTAGTACTGTGTGACCAAGACTGGATTGTGGTTGGTTTTTGTGGGTCTGGGATGATTGATTGGCTGATTCAGTTGTGATGTAGCACGTGAAAGCTGTTTGTTAACCAAAGCTGGAGGGTAGTTGCGAGATATTAATGCTTCTGAAATACTGTTTGAATAATCCATGAGAGACTGTTGGTTAGAGCATATGCGACTACCTCGAATGCCAAGACTGTAGGGGAGTGAACGTTTGGTATGGTATGGGTGGCAACTGTCGAAATGGAGATACTGCTGAAGATTGGTTGGTTTGATGTGAACTGAAGAGTTGAGATAGCCATTGGATAGGGACAAATCAACATCCAAGAATGTGGCCTGGGTGTGGGAGTAGGACCAATTGAATTTCAGCATGCTAAAGTTATTGAGATGGTTCAGGAAATTTAGCAGTTCATTTTCTCCATGAGTCCAAATCATAAATATGTCATGAAACGAAGCCAAATGAGGGGTTTGAGAGGGACTTCCTCCAGAAATGTCTGTTCCAGCCGGCCCATGAACAGATTAGCATAAGAGGGGGCCATGCGGGTACCCATGGCAGTTCCGCAGGTTTGGTGATAGATGTTGCCTTCGAAGGAGAAGTAGTTGTTATTAAGGATAAGGTGGGCTAATTTTATGAGGAAGGATGTCATAAGAAGGCTGTTGGGAGGGCGCTGGTCCAGAAAGTGTTCCATGGCCCTGAGGCCATGCCAGTGTGGAATGTTTGTATACAATGATGTGACGTCAATGGTAACCAGTATTGAGTGGGAAGGAAGAGGTGTGGGTAAGGTAGAAAGCCAGAAGAGAAAGTGCTGGGTGTTCTTTATATGAGAAGGGAGCTGATTAACAATGGGCTGTAGGTACTGGTCAACCAAGGCAGAGATGCGCTCAGTTGGCGATCCGTAGGCTGCAACGATAGGGCGTCCTGGATTGCCAGGTTTATGGATTTTGGGCAATAGATAAAGGGTGGGTGTACGTGGATTTTGAAGAGTGAGAAGCGAAATGGATTGTGGGGTGAAACCTTGGAGAGGTCCACTAAACTGTACATATCTTGTATTTTTTTGTTGACAGCAGGAGTTGGATCTTCCGATAGGCAGCAGTAGGTTTTGGTGTCTGATAGCTGACGAAGAGCTTCAGCCACATAGTCATTCCTGTTCATGACTACAGTGGTTGAGCCATTGTCAGCTGGAAGGATAATGAGATCTGAATTGCTGGAGAGTTGTTTTCTGGCACGGGTTTCAGCTGGGCTAAGATTATCAGTGTTTGCTAAAGATTTAAGGAAAGTGGGAGAGGCCAAACTGGTGGAAAGGAAATCTTCAAAAATTTGGAGGGGATGGTTCTGGGGAAGGGGTGGAGGGTCAAGTGTGGATGCTGGTTTGAATTTCTCTAGACTTGGTTCTAGGTTTTCCTGATATCTCTGTTCACTGCTATGCGAGGCAAAGTGATACCGCCAGCGGAGTGTACGGTAGAACGATAGAGAGTCACGGACTAGTTTGGTATGGTCAAATGTGGGGGTGGGTGAGAAGGTGAGTCCTTTGGAGAGTACAGAGAGCTGGGATTCAGATAATGGTGATGAGGATAGGTTTATGACTGACAGTTTAGGTTTGGGAGTAGGGCTTTGGTGCAGAGAGTGAGGTGCAGGTTTTAAAGAGGGAGGTTGAGGTATGTTGAGGAGCTGGGCAATGGACGGTTTTGAGGAAATCAGAGGAGGCCGTGATTTTGATTGGTAGACCATTGGTCGGTGTGGAAGAAACTGCCCTAGTGCAAGATGGGACTTCAGCAATTTGGATAACTTCTGTAAATGTTTCTGGGCATGCATACTGCTGGAGTTAACTGCTTGCTGTAAAATATGCTGCAAAGTAGTAATTACTTGTGGGAATGATAACATGAGTATTTTGTGTAGGGATATGAGGTTTCCAGAATGTTGGTTAGCCAGAATGGTATATTGTTGCAGAACAAGGTGAGTAAGGGCCAAAGACTGTTGGTAGCGAAAGGCATGTAGGGCAGGGTGAGTTTGTGGGGGACAACCAATAACATCATTTCAGACAACGAACCCTATTTGCATTCTTCTAAATAAACATTTCTGGCTTTCAACATGCCACCACTGACATCACTATATAGGCCACTTGTTGATAAATACATACATAGCTACAGATACCATGCTTTTCAGCTCGCCAAATTACAATCACATATCCTTTTTTTAAAAGCATGTCTGTCCTTCAACATACCACCAAATGGTCTTACAATCAAACTGCAAATATTTGGTTGTTCCCCACAAACTCACCCTGCCCTACATGCCTTTCGCTACCAACAGTCTTTGGCCCTTACTCACCTTGTTCTGCAACAATATACCATTCTGGCTAACCAACATTCTGGAAACCTCATATCCCTACACAAAATACTCATGTTATCATTCCCACAAGTAATTACTACTTTGCAGCATATTTTACAGCAAGCAGTTAACTCCAGCAGTATGCATGCCCAGAAACATTTACAGAAGTTATCCAAATTGCTGAAGTCCCATCTTGCACTAGGGCAGTTTCTTCCACACCAACCAATGGTCTACCAATCAAAATCACAGCCTCCTCTGATTTCCTCAAAACCGTCCATTGCCCAGCTCCTCAACATACCTCAACCTCCCTCTTTAAAACCTGCACCTCACTCTCTGCACCAAAGCCCTACTCCCAAACCTAAACTGTCAGTCATAAACCTATCCTCATCACCATTATCTGAATCCCAGCTCTCTGTACTCTCCAAAGGACTCACCTTCTCTCCCACCCCCACATTTGACCATACCAAACTAGTCCGTGACTCTCTATCGTTCTGCCGTACACTCCGCTGGCGGTATCACTTTGCCTCGCATAGCAGTGAACAGAGATATCAGGAAAACCTAGAACCAAGTCTAGAGAAATTCAAACCATCATCCACACTTGACCCTCCACCCCTTCCCCAGAACCATCCCCTCCAAATTTTTGAAGATTTCCTTTCACCAGTTTGGCCTCTCCCACTTTCCTTAAATCTTTAGCAAACACTGATAATCTTAGCCCAGCTGAAACCCGTGCCAGAAAACAACTCTCCAGCAATTCAGATCTCATTATCCTTCCAGCTGACAAGGGCTCAACCACTGTAGTCATGAACAGGAATGACTATGTGGCTGAAGCTCTTCATCTGCTATCAGACACCAAAACCTACTGCTGCCTATCGGAAGATCCAACTCCTGCTGTCAACAAAAAAATACAAGAATATGTACAGTTTAGTGGACCTCTCCAAGGTCACACCCCACAATCCATTTCGCTTCTCACTCTTCAAAATCCACGTACACCCACCCTTTATCTATTGCCCAAAATCCATAAACCTGGCAATCCAGGACGCCCTATCGTTGCAGCCTACGGATCGCCAACTGAGCGCATCTCTGCCTTGGTTGACCAGTACCTACAGCCCATTGTTAATCAGCTCCCTTCTCATATAAAGAACACCCAGCACTTTCTCTTCTGGCTTTCTACCTTACCCACACCTCTTCCTTCCCACTCAATACTGGTTACCATTGACGTCACATCATTGTATACAAACATTCCACACTGGCATGGCCTCAGGGCCATGGAACACTTTCTGGACCAGCGCCCTCCCAACAGCCTTCTTATGACATCCTTCCTCATAAAATTAGCCCACCTTATCCTTAATAACAACTACTTCTCCTTCGAAGGCAACATCTATCACCAAACCTGCGGAACTGCCATGGGTACCCGCATGGCCCCCTCTTATGCTAATCTGTTCATGGGCCGGCTGGAACAGACATTTCTGGAGGAAGTCCCTCTCAAACCCCTCATTTGGCTTCGTTTCATGACATATTTATGATTTGGACTCATGGAGAAAATGAACTGCTAAATTTCCTGAACCATCTCAATAACTTTAGCATGCTGAAATTCAATTGGTCCTACTCCCACACCCAGGCCACATTCTTGGATGTTGATTTGTCCCTATCCAATGGCTATCTCAACTCTTCAGTTCACATCAAACCAACCAATCTTCAGCAGTATCTCCATTTCGACAGTTGCCACCCATACCATACCAAACGTTCACTCCCCTACAGTCTTGGCATTCGAGGTAGTCGCATATGCTCTAACCAACAGTCTCTCATGGATTATTCAAACAGTATTTCAGAAGCATTAATATCTCGCAACTACCCTCCAGCTTTGGTTAACAAACAGCTTTCACGTGCTACATCACAACTGAATCAGCCAATCAATCATCCCAGACCCGCAAAAACCAACCACAATCCAGTCTTGGTCACACAGTACTACCCAGGCCTCGAATCCATCAACAGAATCCTCCGGCAGGGCTATGATTTCTTACAAACATGCCCTGAAATGAGATCCATTCTTCCTAAAATCCTCCCTGCCTCTCCTAGAACTTGTTTCAGCAGACCTCCTAACCTCAGCGAACTTCTAGTCCACAAACACAGTCTTCCTCTTCCTAACAGTCAATCCCAAGGCTCTTTCCCATGTAACAGACCACGCTGCAAGATGTGTGACATACACCATGCTTCCACCACTTTCATCAACCCGGTCACAGGGGAAAGCTTCCCTGTCACAGGACACGCCACCTGTGAAACCACACATGTAATATACCAGTTAACATGCAACCACTGCCTGGCATCATATATAGGTTTGACCACTAATGCACACTCCATAAGAATGAATGGCCACCGTCAGACGGTGTTCACACAGAACCCAAAGCACCCAGTTGCTGCCCATGCCATAACCCACGACTTGAATAATTTCAACTCTTGTTACACAGTCCGTGCTATCAGAGTTCTCCCTAATAGCAGCTCAGCCGTCGGCTGTCTATGTGTACACATGTGACACCGCCTGGGGCTTCACCTTCTGCACGTTTAAGGCTGCTGTAGGCCGAAATATTGCACTTCTCTTGTGTTTGTTTTTTGTTCGTCGTCCCAGCCGCCTTCATCTGTGGTAAGTGCTGGGTCATATTTCCCTATCCTTCCTTAATTTTATATATATATATATATGTATTTTGTTAAGAAGCAAAGGCCTTTAAAGCGGATATATTAAACATTTGGATACGAGAATAGCCACCACTTTCTAAAGATGAAGATTGTTGTGGCGTCGAAACATGGGAAAACATGTGCACACAATGTGTTGAAATTATATATAAATATATACCCCCAAACTACCACCGAGACCATTCCCATACAACGGATACCACTGTAAAACGTGCAGCCAGCTAGTACCACTTACTCCAGTCCTACCACAGGTGAAACATTTCTTGTCATTGGACATGCTACCTGCACCACAACACACTTCATATATCAACTAACATGCCTGCATTGCACCAGCTCGTATATAGTCTTCACTACGAACCCACTTGCTGTCAGAATGAATGCCCACAGACAGACAGTATTTACTAGTACTGTAGCCCATCCAGGGGAAAACATGCCAGCTCTCAACAGTTTCAACAACTGTTTCTCAGTTCGGGCGATCAGAGATTTTCCTGACACCGCAACCTCCTCTGAACTCCAGAGATGGGAACTAGCCTATCAGAATATCCTGGACACCAGACATCTTCCAGGCCTCAATCTCCAATAAATCCCTCCCACCAGACCAAGCACTTATTATTACTTATTGCTTATATTTTATTTTTCCTACTTAAACTTTTTCCGAATCAATTGGGACCGGACTCAATTCGGATAATAAAAAATTCAGATAGTTGACTTTTTCCCTGGAAAAGGGTCTATTTTAATTAAATACTGTATGTATGTTGAAAATGGTAGAAAACATTATTTTTAAAGAAAAAGAGTTTTTAATTAATTAAATTAAAAGGCAAGACTTTTAAATGTTAGCGTACTTACAAGTGCTGTACATTAGTACAGTATGTACGTACCGTACTGTAAATAAAAGTCATTGCCTGCTGAACATCTCTGTCATAGTAAGCTGTTTGACTGTATTCATCTGCTTGACGGTGAGAAGTTGCGTGTGGCCACACTTGGGCTGACGCTCCATCCACTTCAACGCAGTTTCAAGACCGGCAAATGCTTGACTAGCTGATGGTCATCTTCTTCCTCGCACTTTCTTCTCTCACACTTTCAATAAGTTCATCATCATTTAGAATTTCATACCCAGGGTCTGACGAATCACACACCACCCACTCTCCTATATCTTCAGCACCAACTTCTGAACATCCAGGAATTTTCAGAAGAATGTTTCTGAATTCCTCAAGTGACACGTTATCCCCACCTCCTCCTGTCTCTTCCCTTTCCTTTTCTTGAGCTTCTTTTTCCATTTCCTCCTTTTCCTTCTCTTCTTCACTTGATATAACTTTCAACTTGTTCCACGCACGTCTTAATGTGACTACTTTAAGCGAATCGGATCGTCGGAGTTCGGATAATTGGAGTTCTACTGTTTTTATATCCTCACCCAGTTATGTTGATGTTGTTCCTCCACCTCCAAAGATAATATACCTTCAGCATTATCGATTATTGATCTAGTATTTGCCCTCCCTCCTGTGTCCTATACTACCATTTATGCCTGCCGTGCTTCATTCACCAGCCGGCCTTCGGCATGTACACGTTGTGCCCTGCCCGGTGTCTCATTCCGGGCAAGAATAAGACTAGCTGCCACAATATTGTGTTTCTTGTCTTTGTCTTTCTCTTTTTTTTTATGGTTATCATTCCCAGTAGCCTTCATCTGTGGTAAGTGGAGGGTCATATTTCCCTATCCTTCGTAAGTTGTTTATATACATAATTAAAATCAAAACACCAACACTAGTAATTGTAAGTGGTGGTTCCTTAGTTGAAGACACACTGTGAAGGAATAAGGGAACAGGGGAAATAAGTGAGGAGCATTATCTCAGATTTAGACACCCATCTCGGGTCGGTCACCCAGTATGTACTGGTAAGTCAAATCAGAGAATCTGCTACTGGCAGTGAGGAATGGGGTATCGTGTACTGTGAAACACGAATTACAACATTTACTGTTGTGATTGAGCGTGGTGGGTGAGCAGTAGTGCTTTGGGCTCGTATTCGGGAGTACGCGGGTTCGAACATTGTTTCTCCAAATCACTCCAGCTGAATGCCAGTATGGTTCCTTCAAAAGGCCTTGGCTAAATTCCTCCCCAGGACTTTCTCATCTCTAATATACATTGACTAGACACAAAGCCATAATCAAAATTCAGAGGAGTGTATCGAGCAGGTGATTTGTTGTAAGTTTGTTGGTAAATAACATGTCGCAGGAGGCACGGCTTACAATGGGAATTATTGTTGCAGTAGTGGGGTTGCTGAAAAAGTGGGGAGGGGGGGGGGGATGTTTGTCTAGAGAACCTTACAGGTATGTGGTGGAAAACTAAAGGAGCTGATTTGTAGATTTGAATAAAGAAAGAGAGAGGGACCATCACTTGCCACAGGTGTTGGTAGGACAAATAAGATGGAATAGAGACAATGGCAGAATTGGAGAATAATAGAATCAGTAAGTAAGAATTACAATTGTTACTGTTGTGACTGAGCGTGGTGGGTGAGTGGTAGTGCTTTGGGCTCACATTCGGGAGTACGCGGGTTCCCTGGCTGGGTTTTCCATGGTTTCTCACAATAGCCCATGGGCGCCTCCTGCCATATCCCATATATCCCTTCCAAACTATTACCCTTTCCGGATAGGTGCAGTGCACCCTCTGCCACACACTTTTAGTGAATCATGGAGTAATAGTAACAAGTGTTTAAGAGCTTGGTTTAAACAAAGATGAAGAAAGTGTAAAATTAAAAGGAGGAGCCTATAGAATTGTAGCAGCAGAGAGGAGGATGTGGATGGAGAAATGGACTGAAGTGATGGAGGAGGATAGCAAAGGCAATAAGGAAATACTGTATGAAGTAGTAAAAAAGGAACAGGAAATGAGAACCTCAATGAGCTAGATGAAAATGGATTTGAGATAAACAATTGACAAAATATGAAAGGAGTACTTTGAAGCATTTAAGAATGCAAATTTGAAAATGGAAGAGCAGTTAACAGAGGAAATGGACAATAAACAGGAAATATAAATTGTAAAAGACTTAAAATGGAAATAGACAAGATGCAGGTTGGTAAGGTGTTGACGAAGTGAGTGTGTTAGTAGTAAAATGGGCAGAAGTTATAGGGAATCAGTATACAAATCATGGAATGGGAATGATGTGGCAAGCAGGGGCGGCCCTATGGCGGTGCGACCGCACCGGGCGCCGTCATATGGGGGGTGCTGAAAACGCAGCGAGAGATCGTCTGCGCAAAAAGTTAAAAATAAATTCTATAATAACCCAGCTTTTAACACACATCTTATATGGATTTATAAGAGTTTGAGCTTAATGCATAGTCGTATGTCATCATGGAATAGAGTCAATTCGAGTTGCTACTGGAGTCAGTTCGAGTTACTCGAATTATGAAAATCACAACTCGTTCCAAAGTTAGCACTCTCCCGTGCCGCATCCCGCACCTGTTTCTTGCCTTTTCATCTGTAGTCTTGAGATTCATGCATGCGGGTACCTGTACATGGGGCGAGATTCAACCTATTTATCTCTTTCTACCATATTAGAGCCTCGGTGATTACAATTAACGTTGGTATCGTATATATTTACAAAGCTTATCTGTCTTTACAGACAAGACATGTCACTAAACTAAAAAAAAAAAAAACGGTATGACACACAATACTTAAAAAGAAAACAAAACCGAGACGAAATTGAGAACGCTTCAAAATTTCTGGCAAATTTTTTTTTTTTTTTGAAGTCATCTGAATCGCCGTCGCCAGAAGTAGTTCAACACGAGATGGAAGAAAAACTTTAATGGAAGCTATTCAGACGAGGCTCATGATAAAGAGCAGTATTTGTGAAAAGATTTATCTATGGCTGGAACGTCGTCTGCTGTTCAAAAGATTACAAATGGGTATACCACTACAGTCGTCTTTTATAAGTAGAAATTATGTCTTGTTCAGAGGAAGCTTTGGATGTGAAATATTTTTAATGATGGTAACATCCTGGGTATATGATCCTGTGATGATGGAGCATCTCCGTCGTATTGCTAATAACGAGACTAATGTCTTATTTTATTGCCAAATGTATTCAAAACGAATGAAGTTCGTAATTAAATTTTGACTATGGTTGGGCCATCTAAATATTTTTTCATCATACTGAATTGATCTCCTGATGTAAGTCACGTCGAACAATTATCTTTGACATTGCTTTTGCTGACACCAATGAGGACTAAGTCTAAGTGCGTGAGTATTTCACTGCGCTTACAATCCGGAAAGTGACTCTTTGGGACTTGGGAGCATGGAGTTCAAAACGTGAAGAGGACATTATAACGAAGGAGTTGAAACAAATTTCAACAGGTCAGTACCAGTTTTGGGGCGATGGAGAATATCTTCTTCCACCCCAGTCAGATGCCGAAGAAAGTAAAGATTTTTTGAGTCTGAGCCGTAAATGAGATAACAACAGATCCAGAAGAATTGTTTACAAATGATGGTGTTTCAGCATATGATCGATACAATAGAGAATGCGTTGGTCACTATTAACACAACTTTTCAAGTGCATAGCCAGGATTAGCTTCAGAGTGAGGCAAACACAATGAAAAATACTTGTTGAAAAAAAAAAAAAAATACACGCATTTGACGTGTTTAAGCATTAGTCTGCGAGGGTTCTGGAAAAATTTTGGTAAAGTTTATTTTTCGGTATTAAAAGTGGGAATTTTTATTTTCTTATCTTTTCAATTTTTATATATTTCAAAAAATTATTAAAAACTATGAATTTGACGTGTACGTGAAATGAGCATTGTGTTCGCCACAGTAGCTTAAATAAATCTTTTCAAATATATAGTATTCCTTTCTATTGTTGTTTCTAATTCATACCGCTGCTATCCTATACTAATCATTCCGAGGTTTGAGTTACTATCATATATAAATACTATGTTTTACCGGAGGCTTTGAACAAGTAGAATTCATAAAGCATTCTTACACATATTCGTATTCGAATCCCACGGGAACTGCTATTTGGGATAAAAGTAGATGGATAATACATTATTCCAAATTTATCCCGAGCAGTTCAGTAGTTTCGACATGAAACAGTAAAAACATCCCAGCAAACAAACTTTTACATTTATAATATTAATAGGATGTAAAAACTGTATGTTATATTCAGTCTATCTATATGGACACATTAACCATGAATAAGCGATTGCTCATTTAGGGCGCCACGATGAGATCTCGCACTACCTGAAAAACTTGCTAGGGCCGCCTCTGGTGGCAGGGGAAAAGAACTCAAGAAAACTGGAATAATGGGACTGCTTCGCAAATCTGGAAAATGGAACAAATATAGAATTACAGAGGAATCACACTGTTGCACAATAACTCGAGCAAATATGTATGGACTACGGGAGTATAGGCAACGCTGTAGTGAGGGGAAAAACGTACATATAGTTAAAGGACGGATGGGCCTTTTCACATTTACTGTTCATTCAAGTTGTGGGTGAGATTATGAAGAAGGTGGAAGAAACAATTGGAAAATTTGAAACTTCTGGCTTCTTGTGATCTAAATTAAATAGATCTTGAACAACAGGAGAAAAGACTAAGGGCATTAGAAATATGGGCAGATATTTTGGGACTGTATGACATGAAACAATACTATGAAAAGACATTGTTCCCAACCAGCAAGGAGCAGAAAAATGAATCATTGGAGTTATGATGCCAGGAGAATGACTGAAGTGGGTATGTTCTACAGAGAACTAAGGAAGTAAATTATTAGGTGTATTTCGCTACCATTGTCACATATGCTTATGGAATGGGATATTAGCAAGATACAGACTAGTGAAATGAAATACATCAAAAGCAGAATAGGAATAACAAGAATGGTTGTGGTAAGCAGTGGTAACATTGAAGAGAGAAACCTTTGTAAGAGAAGATACGGACTTGTTAACAGGACGAGGAAGCAATACGCCCCTGACCTGGACCATTACAGCAGCAGTTACAGTAGCCTCACCTGTAGTGACAGCAGCAGCAACATCACCTGCCACTAGTGGACAAGGTGACCAGAGGCTCCAGGACCTGGATTCGGAGCAGACGGACGTGACTCAGTTTGTGAAAACTCCCTCTGTGGCTCCTCTCAGTGGTAGGGGAGATACAGGGGAAGAAAAGAACAAAGAAGTCTTTGACAAATTCACTGAGATGGAGATGTCTGTCTCATCTTGGGAGCCAGAAAAAGTCGAAATGCTGCCCCGAGCCTATTCCTATTCCGCAAGCAGCGACCGAGCGTGGTGGTGTAACGGCTAGCGTTCTGGCCTCGCATTCGGGAGGACGGCGGTTAGAATCCCCGTCCTGGCATCCAGATTTGGGTTTTCCATGGTTTCCCCAAATCACTCCAGGTGAATGCCGGGATGCTTCCTCCAAAAGGCCATGGCCGAATTCCTTCCCATTCCTTACCCCCCCCCCCCCCATCCTAAGACCTCTAAAGACCTAGTTGTTATAGAAGACGTTAAGCAGTTAAAAAAAAAAAAAAACGCAAGCAGTGAATGAAAACTCACCCTAACCAGGGCGGGTGACACTAAGCAGGTAGGATGGCTCCCATACTTCAGTGGAACATTAACGGTTTTACAGCTCAGGAAGAGGACCGAGGGTGATTGAGCGAAGGGAGGAGTGGCTGTGTCTGTCTGCGTCACCGTCCACCCCGAGACTGTTGCTCTCTCTCACCTCTCCTTCACAAGCAGTAGCTGCTAGAACACATGGACCATTACAGCTGACTGCATGTTCTGTATACATACCGCCGAGTTCACCGGCTTCTTACGATATATGGCTGATTTCATGCGGCAAATTTCTGGACCTTTTCTCCTGTTGGGAGACTAATGAGCACAGTGCGTTGTAAGGTTCGACGGCCGACTGTCCCAGAGGTCGGGAATTTGAAGATTATTAGAGCGTGAGGAGGGCTGCGCTTTACGTCACGTCCTTTGCAACTGACCTTTCCTTGCGGACTCCGTGTGTTATGAGGTGGATCGTGACATTTATGGAAGCGATCATTTTCCAATATGGTCGCACGTTGAGTTAGAATGTGTAGGAAGAGCTATCCAACACAAATTACTTTTAATTTTTAGTGGTTGGCAGCTCAATTGCAGTTCAGTCACTCTTCAGCAGTGCCAGAACATTGAGGAGACCGTGAGAGACTTCACAGAAGTCGTTTCATTGGGCGGCTGATATTTCCATGCCCAGCATCTCGAAAGCTGTGAAGAATGACCGTTCCTTGGTGGAACGACCATTAACTGTCCCACGACATCGTCAAAATTACGAGAATCTATCCGGCATATATCTGGAAGATACTCTCGATCACCAGTATCTGAATTGGCTCTCCGTAATGCTGAATTGCTTAAACTATCTAATTTAATTATGATGTATCACAATAATTTGCCGAAAACGTTGAAAGAATTTAAGGTTAAAATTTGTATAGGGCAAATGTAGGTGATTGCAGGAAAGGGGAAGATGAGTGTGTAGGGAAATTGTCACTGGAACGTGTGCTCCATTGCAGTTAAACTGGATCAGGGGCGTTAAGTCACTGACGAGCTAAGCATAGCGCAGCTGATGGCAGAGTCCTTCGCAGCCATCACTTGGCCCTTTGGGTCCAGAAACGATGAACTGCTGCCGAAAGGCAAATTTAAAGCTGCAACTCGTCAGATTTGTAGGGGTACAATTGCCCATTTACTTAGCAAAACGCGGGACGCAAGTCCCCATTGGACAGGCCACGCTGGCGGCGGTAGCTTGAGTGACGTCACTCCAAACGGTTAGCGCGCTTTCCGGGGGCTATATATAGGCGACCGCGATCCCAGCCTTGACAGTCCTCTGAAGAAGGCCGCAAAATGATGGCCGAAACGTTAGGTTTTGATAAATGGAAGCGGTTCAACCCGGACAACCAAGATAACAGCCCATTTACTTCTTGGGAGCTGGAGTCTGCCTTGAACAGCACCAAAGAAATCGCCCCCAGGCCCGACCTGTTCTAATACGAGACGCTGAGGCATTTTGACAAAGATATTAAACAAGACCTATTAGATATTTTTAACGATATTTAGACCAGAGGACACTTCCTCGACTCGTGGAAATAAGAAACGCTAATCCCTATTTTAAATCCCGGAAAGGACAAAATGTTACCATTTAGTTATCGTAGCATCGCCTTAACGAGATGGTGGTAAACCGCCGCCTCGTCTGGTGTCTTGACTCCCGAAATCAGCTCAGCCTCTTTCAGTGTGGTTTCAGGAAATTTCGATCACCTTGGATAATCTGATCCTGTTGGAAGCGGCAGTATAGTACCACTTCATCCGCACCCAACACCTTTTTAATATTTTCTTCGATCTAGACTATGATAACAAGCTTAACTGGGCAGGACACATTGGACAGGTGGTAGGAAAAGGTTTCAAAATCCTGCACTTGTTGGAGAGAGTGATGAGGGGATGCACGAGAGAAGTAAAGGAATTGGGTTACAAAACTTTGGTCAGACCATTGCTCGAATATGGTAGTGTAGTATGGGACCCACATTTTGAGTATCAAATACAGGAGTTGGAGAAGGTGCAAAGAAGGGCTGCTAGATTTGTTTCTGGAAATTATTGCAGAATGCAATCAGTGACAGATATGATAAAAGAGCTGGAATGGGATTCATTGCAAGACAGGAGGAGGATGAGGAGGGTAATGGGAGTATACTGGCGATGAGGCATGGAAAGATATTGCAGTAGGTATGAAAAATAGTTCATCGAAGGGAAAAGATGACCATGACCACAAGCTGGCACTTGATTTCAGGCACAAGGGTGTGGGAAGATTTTCTTTTATAGGTAAGGGTGTCAGGGATTGGAATGAGTTACCAAGGGGAATGATGAATAACCTACCGAAAACGTTAAAAGAATTTAAAGTTAAAATTTGTAGAGGGCAAATGTAGGTGAGTGAAGGATAGAGGGAAGTTGTGTGTGTAGGGAAATTGCCACCGGAGCGTGTGCTCCATTGCAATTAAATAATAATAATAATAATAATAAATGACTTACGATAGTATCTGGTAGCATGGTATTTTAAAACAGTTACATTAATGTGGTTTTAGAGGAAACCTACCCCGATTTTCACAATCGATTTTATTCCAGCGTTGCTTTCGGTACCGAGTTGGTTGCGATGTATCAGATACTTTATTCAAGAAAACACTGTTCTTGAAGGATCTGTTTTATGTGTAAACCTTTTTTCTATCACTATCAACAGCATTTCGTCAGTAATAGGGAGTCTCGTCCAATACTGCTTATTTGTTTATGACTTTGCGATTTTTTTTTCATCTTCTACTCTGAGAATTGCTGAAAGGCAGCTGCAACTGGTACTAAACCGGCTGAATGGTCAGTAAACACTGGTTTTCATTTCTCTGTTGAGAAAACCGGTGTGTACATTTTACTCGTAGTCATTGATTTTTAGCATACCCTTACTTTACCTTGAGGAATACCGTTTTAAATTTTAGTGATACCTTTCGCTTTCTGCGTCTCATTTTTGATACCAAACTCAGCTGGCTTCCACAGCTTAAAGACGTGCTAGCCAGAGCTGTGAAGGCTCTGAATTTTTTCAATTGCGCTACAGGTCATGGGTTGGAGACCGCTCTTGCCTGCTACAATTTTACAGAGCCTTTGTGCAGTCGTGGTTGGAGTACGGTTGCGTTGTATGTGGTTCGGCACGGGCCAGTGTCCACCATGCAGGAATTAATTAGGCTCGCCACAGGTGTGTATCGCACTAGCCCTATCCCCAGCGACTGTACGGAGCCTGGTGAGCCGCCGCTTGTCATCCGTCGCAATCACCTCATGGTGCGACGATCATACATATTGCCTCAAAACCTGGCAGTCCCATTTACGACGCAGTGATGAAGCCACTGTTTGAACGAATCTACGATGTGCATTCAAGTTCTAAGGCCTCCGATTTTTTTTCTCCGGACTGGAAAGAGATAGAAACATTCGCATTGTTTTAAAATGAGGCCGCGTTCATTGTCAATATGTCCCAGAGATGGCAGCACCGTACGGCAGATGGAATTTTACCGCCAGCGGCGCGAATGAGAACTGTTTTAGATACTTAAAATGGCGACGTTTTCCTTACTTGAACAGCGTGCAATCATTCGTTTTCTGAATTTGCGTCGTGTGAAACCAATTGAAATTCATCGACAGTTGAAGGAGACATGTGGTGATGGAGTTATGGATGTGTCGAAAGTGCGTTCGTGGGTGCGACAGTTTAATGAAGGCAGAACATCGTGTGACAACAAACCGAAACAACCTCGGGCTCGCACAAGCCGGTCTGACGACATGATCCAGAAAGTGGAGAGAATTGTTTTGGGGGATCGCCGAATGACTGTTGAACAGATCGCCTCCAGTGTTAGCATTTCCGTGGGTTCTATGCACACAATCCTGCATGACGACCTGAAAATGCGAAAAGTGTCATCAAGGTGGGTGCCACGAATGCTGACGGATGACCACAAGCAATGTTGACGAACAACGACAGCATGAATAGGACTTTCTTTTTGTCGGTTGTGACAATGGATGATTCGTGGATACCATTTTTCAATCCAGAAACAAAGCGTCAGTCAGCTCAATGGAAGCACACAGATTCACCGCCACCAAAAAAATTTCGGGTAACCGCCAGTGCTGAAAAAATGATGGTGTCCATGTTCTGGGACAGCGAGGGCGTAATCCTTACCCATTGCGTTTCAAAGGGCACTACGGTAATAGGTGCATCCTACGAAAATGTTTTGAAGAACAAATTCCTTCCTGCACTGCAACAAAAACGTCCGGGAAAGGCTGCGCGTGTGCTGTTTCAGCAAGACAACGCACCCGCGCATCGAGCTAACGTTACACAACAGTTTCTTCGTGATAACAACTTTCAAGTAATTCCTCATGCTCCCTACTCACCTGACCTGGCTCCTAGTGACTTTTGGCTTTTTCCAACAATGAAAGACACTCTCCGTGGCCGCACATTCACCAGCCGTGCTGCTATTGCCTCAGCGATTTTCCAGTGGTCAAAATAGACTCCTAAAGAAGCCTTCGCCGCTGCCATGGAATCATGGCGTCAGTGTTGTGAAAAATGTGTACATCTGCAGGGCGATTACGTCAAGAAGTAACGCCAGTTTCATCGATTGCGTGTGAATAGTTAATTAGAAAAAAAATCGGAGGCCTTAGAACTTGAATGCACCTCGTACACAAATCATTGCCACCAGACCACTCAGCTACCGTACAAGGGCAATTTTAGATTAATATCGTTATGAGCTGACTACATTTTATCACCAGGGTTGGGGTAAATGTCCCCCCTGGCTTTTAAAAAGGCACAGAAACAATTTTAGATCTGTCATGGTACAGTCAGCTGTTTACCGTTGACAATATTTTTTTTATCATTAACGACATTTTAAACTAGTCTCACGTATTTACCCCAGATTACATGGATAGGTGTAAGCAGGCTAAGGGTGTAGATTGCTATGTTGTTTTCCTTCAAGTCACTTACAAGCTGAACAACAGGTGCAGCGTATATCTGGTCCCTAACCGTTCCGGATGTCGGCAACCATCTTGGCTATCTCGTCTCTGCTGGTTGATGCTCGGATTAACTCCGTAGTTGTCTTGGAGGTCCATATTCCTAGATTTTTTAACCAAGAAGTTCTTCTCTACCACCACTTATCTTTCCTGGTATTTTTCCCTGGAGAACAGATTGCAGGAGTTCATAACGGCTATTTGCTGCTTACCACAGGACTAGAAAAGTGTAATAGTAGTACCGGTACATAAGGGAGGGGTCAGAAATAGAGTTGAGAATTACAGGCCAATCAGTTTGACATCAGTGGTAGGTAAATTAATGGAAAGATTGATATGCAACCACATCAGAAATATATGTGAGGAACGTAATTGGTTTTCAAGCAGGCAAAATGGTTTTCTGGCAAGGATATTCATGCGAATCTCAGTTGGTGGGATATATGCAAGATATTTCAGATGAAATGGACAAGGGAGGCCAAATTGATAGTGTAGCACTAGATCTGTCTAAGGCGTTTGACAGAGTAAGCCATAAAATGGTAGTAAATAAGGTAAAAACCATTGGAGTGAATAAGAAAGTCATTTGCTGGGTAGAAGAATTTTTAAAAGGTAGAAAACAGAAAGTTAGGGTAGGAAATGTGGTATCAAAGGAAGTGGAGGTGAAGATGGGTGTGCCACAGGGTAGCGTATTGGGACCATTGCTATTCATTATTCTAATGAATAATTGTGTTGATTGTTTACTATCTGAAATTAGATTGTTTGCAGATGACATAATGCTGTATAAAAGAATCAAAACGATAGAGGATTGTAAACAGTTGCAGGGTGATCTGGACAGGATATCTAATTGGGTTGGTAAACATGGAATGAAGATAAATGCAAAGAAGAGTCAGCTTATTAGATACACAAATAAAAAACAAAAGGTTAATTATGAATATAAGGTGGGGAAAGAATTGCTTGCTGAAGACTTGAAATGCAAATATCTTGGAATTACTTTTGATAACAAACTTAACTGGGCAGGACACATAGGACAGGTGGTAGGAAAAGGTTTCAAAGTTCTGCACTTGTTGGAGAGAGTTATGAGGGGATGTACGAGAGAAGTCAAGGAATTGGGTTACAAAACTTTGGTCAGACCATTGCTCGAATATGGTAGTGTAGTGTGGGACCCTCATTTTACGTATCAAATACAGGAGTTGGAGAGGGTGCAAAGAAGGGCTGCTAGATTTGTTTCTGGAAATTATCGCAGAATGCAATCAGTGACAGATATGATAAAGGAGCTGGAATGGGATTCATTGCAAGACAGGAGGAGGATGAGGAGGGTCATGGGAGTGTACAGGGCATATACTGGTGATGAGGCATGGAAAGATATTGCAATAGGTATGAAAAGTAGTGCATGTAAGGGAAAAGATGACCATGACCACAAGCTGGCACTCGATTTCAGGCACAAGGGTGTGGGAAGATTCTCTTTTTTAGGTAAGGGTGTCAGGGATTGGAATGAGTTACCAAGAGAAATGATGAATAATTTACCGAAAACTTTGAAGGAATTTAAAGATAAAATTTGTAGAGGGCAAATGTAGGTGGGTGCAGGATAGGGGGAAGATGGGTGTGTAGGGAAATTGCCACCGGAGCCTGTGCTCCATTGCAATTAAATTAAATTAAAATTAAATTAAATTAAATACTTCATGATGTGGCCAAGGTACTGAAGCTTTCGTGTTTTTATGGTGGTCAGTATTTCCATTTCTTTTTTCATTTTGCGGAGCACTTCAGCATTTGTGGTGTGGTCTGTCCATGGTATTCTCAACATTCTTCGATATAACCACAATTCAAAAGCTTCTAGCCTTCTGCTGATAGTTTCTGTTAATGTTCACCTTTCAACGCCATACAGGAGGACAGAGAACACATAGCAGCGCAGGAGTCTCATCTTCGTGGTAATTAATAAATTACGACTTTTAAAAAGGTTATTCATTTTATTGAAAGTAGCCCAGGCCTTACCAATACGTGACTTTATTTCATCAGATGGATTCCATTGGCTGTTTACTGTAGTGCCAAGATACGTATACCTTGATACACATTCAATAGTCTTCTGGTTAATCATAATATGGCATTGGGAGTTGTTGTTTTTGCCAATGAACATTTTTTTGCCTTATTTATATTAATGTCAAGTCCGTATTCATGGCTGCTTTGTGACACTCTATCTATAAGATATTGTAAGCTTTCCTGACTGTCTGCAAAAATGACTGTGTCATCTGCATAGCGAATGTTGTTTATCCAGTTCTCATTCAACAGCACTCCCATGTCCACATCACTCAACGCCTCCCTAAAGATATACTCTGAGTAGATATTAAATAATAAGGGGGACAGGATACAACCTTGTCCTACTTACTCCACGAATAATTTTTACTTCATCCGTATTTTCTCCCTTCAGTTTTACACTTTGTTAAAGTCGCTCCAGCGTATGAAAGTAATTAGCGACAACAGGTACATCATATGCTGTGATTCCCTCAGCTGCCTTCAGGCACTAGAATACATGTACCCAGTAGATCGATTGGCCCAGGACATAAGGACGCTCTCCGATCCCTCCAATCTTGTGGAAAGGAGGTGTTATTCTGCTTGGAACCGGGCCACATGGGAATCAGGGGGAATGGGTCAAGCGATGAAGTTGCCAAGTTAGCCTTTGATAATGTCAGAATCGACTTGATCTGCTCCCAAAGTCAGATCTTGCTTCGAGGGCGAAAAGTAATATCTTTGAACTATGACAGAGGCAAGTCGAGCTTAATAAGCTCCGGATGGTCAAGCCAACCGTGCAGCCGTTGAGCAGCTCCTTCCAGCGTGAGGCTCTCATCACGCGTGGTTTTCTTCTGCGCCGGGCAGACCCACAAGAATGTGATACTTGTGGCGTACCTTTTAGGGTGTGCCATATTTTGACTGATTGTGTACTGTTTTTTAGATTTAAATGCAGACGTTGTCTTAGCCTACGATCTGCCCTTTATTTTAAATAATGACGTTTGCAATGTGGCTAAAGTTTTAAAAATTTGTATACTAACTTGTGCGAAACATTTTGGGTAGACCGGCTCAGGTTTTAAGATGGTTGAGTCCCCATTTCACAGCCACTCATCCATACACATTGTTATTGTTTTAATTATTAGCGTTAGATTTTAAATCTGGTTAGCCTATTTACAGCCAACCGGACCTTGTTGATTAAGTTTGTGGTTTCAGTGGCCCCTTTCAAGCCAACAGTCTAGTATTTTATTTTATTTTTAACCGACTTCAAAAAAAGGAGAAGGTTCTCATTTCGTCTGTAATTTTTTTTTTTTTATTTATTTATTTATTTTTATGTATGTTTAGCGATATCTTCGCCAATTTTGAACCGATTTTAATTAATTTTTTTTAGTGGATAGGGTATACCTCCAAAGTGGTCCCATATGAATTTAATTGAGAAACCACCCCTCCTACACCCTTCCACCCCTTAATTTTTATACAAATCCACATTTTTTTATTCGATTTCGATGAAACTTTGGACATGTATAGCCAAAAATAAAGAGAAAATACTGTTAACTTTTGGTTTAAAAAAACTGAAACCCTCTCCCGCTATCCACCCCCTTAATTTTTGCCAATTTTCTTTATTCAAAGCTACAGTCGACACCATTTAACTGATCTCCATTAAAGTTGGCAATTACATGTAATTTTTCATGGAGAAGGTATCTGACCAAAAAATAAAAAACCACCCCTCTCCCCTTTACACCCCTTAATTTTATAGAAACCTAAATTTCCCATCGGATTTTTATTGAACTTTGCCTATGTATACTTAAAAAAATATAAAAACCGCCTTAAAAAAATGCACCAAAAATTTTAAAATAACTTTATACCTTGCTTAGGAGAAACTAAATCTAAATGGACAATATTTTACATAATTGCCATTGAAATTTTTGTATTAATTAGTTCATTTTGGTGTCCTTGGCAGCTGTGACATCAGGAAGATCGAATTACTGAACTTCTTTTGGTGACAGAGGCGAAACAGGGAGTACGAACAAAAATTCCCAATATTTTACAGCATGTCGTGAGGCAGATAGTGTTATTGTGGGAGACAGCTTAGGGAAACAAATTAACAGTATTTTAATCTGTGGCTTGGCCTTATTGGTCATCGAGGAATATCTCTGGCGCTACAGTGTCAGATGGTAGGCTGCATCATGCAGTAAACGATTTACAGTTAGCATAATATCGGCGTATCATCTGTATGTTTCAGTTTTGTTGAAACTTGTTTCTAGCATTAATTGTAGGTAAGTAGTAACATGATTTTTACGTATTATTGTTATTCATTATTGTTTTTTGTCTTTTTGTTTTTCTTGCTTTCGCTGGCACCGACTCCAAAAATAACTAAATAATGTAAAAATTTCAATGACAGTAATGTAAAATAATGTCCATTTAGATTTACTTTCTCATAAGCAAGGTATAAAGTTATTTTAAAATTTTTAGTGCTTTTTTTGAAGGCGGTTTTTATGTTGTTTCTTTTTTAAACAATTATTTTATTTTATTGTCTGTATTGCCCACCTCTTTACAGTCGGTCACGCAGAGAGTAATTTGGTAAATTATTAAGCCACATGATAAAACGGTTATTGTTATGACGCTAATGATCGTGCTGTTGACGTACCTTAAAGTCCCAACAACAGCAACGAGAAACACAGTATAAACTACCAGACGGACCTGCGTGTTCCTGGTGAAGCCGTAGCCGACGAAGGCCTCGTCGAAGACGGGCAGCTCCGCCGCGGCGGCGACGTACACGGGTTCGAAGCCCCACTGGTAGCTCGTCTCGTAGGCGACCTCGAGTGCGCTCGAGTTGCCCGAGCCGGAGGCGTGCGAGAGCCAGCGATAGGGGTCCAGCGCGCGCTGGTTGGGCCTGAAGAAGGACCAGTGGAAGGGCCGCGCCTTCTGCTTCTTCACCAGCCGCTCCAGCTCGGACTTGGTCCTCGGGGGTGACGTCACACTGCTGTGCACCTCGAACACCGGCAGCACGTACGCGCACCTGGAGGCAGACACCAGCTGAGACTGCAAAGCTCAAAACAACAGTGTGGTAGACTTGCGCATTATAGTTCGCAACTCCCTCGCGAACTAGTTCGCTCTTTTAGTTCGTCTTGAATTCAGAGAAACAGATCGTTCGCTCGCCTTGCTACCACTACTGCACGCGCTATGTCAGTTTTACTATGACATAATCATTTTTTTGTCGTTTCTAAATGGAATTTAATATAATCTTCTTAACAAAAGTTATTGCTTAATAATAGCCCTTTCAAATGAAATTAGCATGATCAGTTGCTACCGATAAACCAAAGTGCTCATTGTCCTTTGCACAAATGGGTAAACTGAATAACTGTGCTGTTTTTACTATTTACTTTACATGCATTCGTATTAATTTTTTAAATGGATTCATTTATTAGTTCATGGAAGAAACATTACTTATAAAATGCGCTAATGACCCCGCCGTCGACGCGCCCTTAAATACCAACAACACAACATTACTTATAAAATATTATAAATGCGTTTATTTTGATGAATTAAAATACCCGTGAATTAGTAATCGGCTTTTTTTATTTAAATATAGTTTTGGAAATCATGAACAAAATATAATTCTACTTCTGGCTACAAGTTAAGAACTATATGACAGAAACAATATTACCTATATTATTAAGAAAAGTAACAGTAATACTTCCAATGTGATACCTAACAATTAGACATATAAAAATTACAGTGACCCTTGAATGAGAAAGTGGTAACAATAACGAAAGTGCGTAAATTTCCACTAAATTAGAAGTCATTGAGCTATTTTTTTTTTTTATTAGTGTAGGGGAGGATAACCAAACACACATTCACCATATTTTGGCGACGAATGAAACTGATGAAGAAACAAAACTTAAAATCTTTTTGAATTTCGCAAGTCATTTCTTTTTACATAACTTTCACAAATCTGTTAACCAACAGACTGAGATAAGTATTATATGATATCAGCTTTAAAATCAGCGCTAGAAAAATGTAAAATATACTGTTTCTTTGGTTAAGAAAACAAGAAAAAGCCTTTAGAAGCCAAATTCTCCACAGAAAGTGATAATATTAAAAATAATGCTCTAGTATTCGTTGATAAAAGTCTGCAGTATCTTAGTAAATAGTTAGATTTTAATGAAAGCAATTGGTTATAGAAAATCCAAATAATTTAAAACACGAGGTTTCATTTGATGGCTGTGAGACAATATTAGAGGTTATAAATTTATTAGAAAAAATGAGTATCAAAGTGAACGAACTTTACTCTGAAATAACAATATTACACGAAATCTAGGTAAGAGTACGAGCAGTATTTCATTAGTAAAAATGAGCTTTTGATCGACATTAATTTAACAACTGAAAGCGATAAAGCATATTACAATTTTACTGTAGACAGAAAATTGTTAAAGATGCAAGAAGAGCAAAAAAATATAGCTTAAAAAATAAATTAGTAAAAAAACATATCCTTTGTCCTTTTCTACTTTTTTGTAAAATATTATATTTTTGAAGTGTACTATATTTCTATAGGTTATTTAAAAAAAAAACATTCTACCATTAACCTAAAAAATGTTAGTAATCCTAGCGGCGAATGGTAATAGTTCGCGACCGGCAATGCTCAGTTTAGTTCGCGAGCGGTAGCGCTCAATTTAGTTCGCGAACGGTACCGCTCAGTTAAGTTCGCGAACTATACCGCTCAGTTTAGTTCGCGAGGGTAGCGCTGTGTTTAGTTCACAAAGTTGGTCGCTCGGCTCTGGAATTCCAGAAAGACAGCTCCTTCGCTCGCTTTGCTAGCGCTACTTCACGCGCTCTCTTCTTTGTTATAATAGTTGTGGTTTCTGATAGTTGTCTTTTAAGTGTTAATGGGATCAAAGTGTGTTTTGTTTTCACGTTCCATGTTAAATTTCCGTTTTTGACTTCTGCAATAATTATTAATGTTTAACAGTTACATTTTTTCAATTTTATTTTTATATCTGTCTCTTCAGTGAAATGTGTCCACAGCGAACTGTGTTACCGTTTAGATAATATACTAAAACAAAAGTTGGTCTTCGGGAAAGGATCGAACGAACTAAGGAGCGAGAGATCTGGGAACTAGTTCACGTAGTTCGCTCGTGGGAGCGCTCTTCCGAACTAGTTCGTTCGCGAACTACACAAGACTACAGTGTAGAGGGAAAACATTAAAACAGAAAAATAAATAAAGTAAATATATTCAAGTATCCTGGAGTAATTACACGGCCAGATGACACCCGTCATATTGTTTTATCCGGACCGCCCATCGAGAAGGCGGTGGAGTAGTATAGGAATTGCCGCCAAAAATTCTCTCTGTTACGATAATTGCCAAAGGTAGTATTTTATAGGTAAATCTTTGTATCAAGATGCGTAATCACTTCTTTTCTCCTCTGCAGTTACGATATTTTTTTTAAAAATTATTTTCTCAATTTAGTAACATTTATTTCTAAAGGTCCCCTCCCCCCTTATGGGAACTACAGGTAAACAAATAAGTACCAATATAGCCTTCGCGGTGAAATGTTTGGGGACCCTTGGTCCAGAGAAGAAAAGGCAACTAAAGCAAAATCTCGAAAGCGGAATTCGTGCACTATTACAACAAAAAATCAATATAAGAAAAAATAATTACATAGTAATGGGTATAAAATCAGAATTTCTCTGTGCAGCATAAACTTTAGTTTTATATAAAATAAGAATAAAAATTGAATTAAGAAAAAGGAGAGAAAAATTCTTGGATCAATTAAATACTGAATGGAAAGAAAATAGTAATAAAGAATTATGTTTGGAAACTGAAAAACTTTCGAATAGCATAAGAAGAAGAAAAAGAATTGCTCTTTGTGAACACCAGATGCGAATGGATCCACAAAGACTAAAATAAATATTATTTGAATATTTTGATAAAGATCTCAAAAGAAATTCGTTTATTTACGGAACTGATGTAGAAGCAATGAATCTCAAGAAAGATGAAATCTTGAACAGGGCCGAATAAAAAAAAAAAAAAGTCAAAGAGCTTGAGGACGGAAAGAAAAGAAAGAAGGAAAAAACGCAGTGAATGGATAAAAAAATGTTAAGCCGGGACCACACGGTTGCTAAACCTCGTTAAACTGTCACAAATTGAAACCTGTGGATAGGGCGCTTGGTTTGGCTTGAGTAGGCTTCCAGGCACTTGTGGCTGATCCGACCGAGTGTAGGTTTTTTGGCACAAATCAAAGGCGTTTGCGGCAAATGGTTTCGAAGCTGCTACACGTTTGTGCGGTCTCAGTATTGTTTGCGTGCGTGCGTGCGTGCGTTTCTTTTTGTTGTGTAAAAGTGGTGCAACCAACGAGGATATTTTAAAATTCCCCTAATGCTGCCAAGCAGAACTCTGCAAAGACCATAAAAAAGTAGCTCAAGTTTGGAGTCGTCTTAGTGAAGTTTTAAATAAAACTGTCATGCAGATTAAAAAAAAAAGATGGAATTTCTTACTATCACATTTCGTAAACATTTAAAGAAAAAACAAGATTCTATACGCTCTGGCTCAGGTATAAATTTATTAATTTAGCTGGTATAATACAGCTTCTCTGAAGTTGAATTTTCTTTAGAAGTCATAAGTGAAATTTTATTCAGCGAATATTCAGAATCTGTATATCTCATCAGGCAGAAGTTATCAAACTGACCAGATGGCTCAAAAAAAGCTTATTAAATGTTTCTTCTATAAATTCTCTGTAATAAAAAATTAATGGCTAAAGACATTATAATGCCGTTAAAACAATAAGTATTATAGAATTCTAATTATAAAACAATATACTTATATTAAATGAAATACATACATGAAGCTAAATAGTAATCATAGTTGCATGAATGAAATGTAAATTAAATGGTATGGTTTCTGTGGATTATTAACATCCACGATCTTCTTTGCCGTGTTTCTCGTTTTTTTTTTTTTTTTTTAATAAAAATAGGTTAGGCTGAAATTTATGGCCGACACAACCTAGACGTCCGAATTGCTTGCTTACAAGCGCACAAGCAAGCGTGTGGATTACGATGTTTGGCTCCCCAAAATTAACCAAGCGTTTGTAGAGGCTTGGAGTTTGTGATAAGTGCCAAGCATGTGGTCCCGGGGTAAGGAACAAAGATGAGAAAGTATAAAGCGGTTCACATTTGGCCAAAGCTGGGAATGATAGTAACTGTTGAATACGAAGGCGGTTCAAAAAATAAAGTCTCCAACAACGCCGCGTCAAAACCAACAATGCCGTGTCGTTGGTTCTCCCGCCACGGAATGGTACAGGTTCGAGCTCAGCCGTCCGCGATGGAGCAGCCGCTTAGGTCACCCGCCAGGTGCGAACTGCGCTCAGTGATACGACTTTTGAACGCGAAAAACGTTGCACCGATAGAAATCCATCGTCAGTTAGTGGAAGTGTTCAGGGAAAACTATATGCACATTAAAAACGTGCGGAAGTGGTGCCGGAAGTTTTCTGGCGGTCGCAGCAACTTCCACGACGAGGAGCGGCCTGGAAGACTGAGCGTGCCTGATGAAACGGTGACCAAAATTGATGAGATGGTGCGCAGTAATCGAGGGATAACTCTTGTTGAGAGAGAATTATTGGATAGTGTGGCATAATCTCCACACGCACAATTGTTTCAGAAACTCTAGGATACAGTAAAGTGTCCGCCAGGTGGGTCCCCAGACAGCTCACCGACGAACACAAAAGAAAGCGCGTGGAATATATGCCAAAGCATTTGTTCGCCACTTTGAAGAAGAAGGAGAAGACTTCCTGGATTCTATAGTGAGTGGGAACGAAACCTGGGCGCATCATTACGTCCCTGAAACGAAGGAGCAGTCCAAACAATGGCGTCACCCATCTTCGCCGAAACCCAAAAAGTTCAAGACAGAGAATTCAGCCGGTAAGGTTATGGCGACTGTTTTTTGGGGTTATTGTTGGTGGATTTAATGCCAAAAGGAACAACAATCAACTCGGACCGCTACAGCGAAACTCTGAAGAAACCACGGCTGGCTATCCAGAGCAAAAGAAGAGGAATGCTCACGAAGGGAGTGTCTTGGCACCATGACAACGCGCGTCCACATGTTGTAACGGGGCTAATAAATACCAAAGGCAATAACTTTATAAAATTAATTACCATTTAAGAAAATTAATTGAAAGATTAAAATTCCATGTATAACATTAAATATATGTGCTTTGGATTTTCGGTTACAACTCGCTGGTTATTATCAATAGACAGACAGATGAACTCGAACCTTCTAAAAAGTAGACGTCGCTTCGTGAAATCGGATTACTAATTCACTAACCTGCAATTTTTCGGAAATGAAGTTTAAGCTACGGCTCATGTAGACTGTATGACGGGTGTTGGTTTAGATTAGTTATCGTTCTTATTAAAAATGAATTTATGATTTACTAAGCCTTCTTTCATTGAAAAAATATATATGGATTATTTCTGATTCTAAAAGGAACGATTAAAGGAAGAAGTAACAGCGAAGCGCGTTTCATGGCGACCTTGACACCTGAATTGGTAATTTTGTTAACTATTACGAACTTCGAGAAAGCAAGATAAATAAAACGCAACACACAACGATTTACAGTCGACTTGTATATCGATACGCACCGCAACAGACTTCGAGTGCACATCAACAGGACAGCTGTTTTGGTTTAACAACATTGGTGGCCGGCAAAGTCGTGTTTTGCTTTGCTGTTAAACATATCACGGGAGAAAAAAGGAAACATAAAAGGGAAGTACATTTAAATTCTTTTTATTTGTTTAAATACAGTGAAGGATTTTCATTTCGATAGTTAAATTTTCACGGATTTAAATAATTTCCGTTCATTACCTATTGTGAATTTTATCGACTTCAATTAACTGTGTTTGAGCTACGAAGTTTGATTTTGTGCTGGTTATAAATATTTAAATTGAACTTACTATGGATAAAGACAATGAAAATATTTTTCATGTTATATGTCAACCTGATGCTACAGATCATTCAAATTTACCGGATATGTCCCCACCATCTGTATATACCATTCTTGACTCCGTCGGCAATTTTGGAAAAAGCACCTGTACCTCAACAAGCGGATGAAGAAGACGAAAGTAGGGTCCAGTTTTCACAATTTGAGGATGATTATTCTCCTGCAGTAGGTACCCATCAGGAACCAGAACATAAACAAACTCCATCAACTCCTTCTCAATTTACCCAGCCAGAACATACCATTTCTCTACGAAAACTGACTGACTTAATTTTAGCAATGCAGTCTCATTTAGATATTCAGTTCAGTGAAACCAAAAAGATAAGTACCAGTGTAAATGACCTTAAAAGGGATTTTATGGACCATTCACGACTTATTGATTCAAAAATAGGGGAAATCCATGACAAGATAGGAAATTATTACACACATTTTAGTGAACGTGTCACTACAGTTGAAACAACCTTGAAAAAACATATTACTGAATACCATGAAAGCCGAGAAAATGTTGAACATAAGATTCAGACTATTAGTTATGATATAAATCAACTTGGGGATACCTTTAAGAATGAATTTATTCAGCAAGGAAACAGAGTCAACAAAGTAGAACTAGAACAGCTTAAGGTTAAAGAATGCATTGAATTACTACATGATACCTCCAACAAGTCACAAACAGATATAGGTTTGTTGCATGAACATGGTAGTAAAATGGAAAAACGTGTTGAACATTTAGAGTGTGTTCAAACTCGACAAGAGGGCACTACATTAAAAATTATTAATGATGTGCAATTTCTAAATCAGAGAATTAAAGGGTTTGAGGGATTTATATGTAATAATCAAAGAGAATCCATGGGGTCTCATCCCATTACAGTAATTTTCCCTTAGAAAATTGAAGTTGAATGTTTTTCAGATCAGAATGGTATCCACCCAATAGATTTCATAAAAAGTTTTGAAGCCTTTGAAACCTTTGCTTCTTTTACTGATGAGAGAAAAATCAACATAGTATATAAACATCTAAAAGGTACTGCGAAAATGTGGGGAGATCGACAAGTACCTACTTGCTGCTCATATGAAGATTTTAAAACCAAGTTTCAAAATTATTTCTGGTCTAGTGCTCGACAAACAAATGTAATATTATATTTTTTTAATGGTAGGTGATACAATCAAAATAGGGAGAAACTACATGATTTCGTCCATCAGTGTTGGCTTGGGATAAAGCACCTGGACCAAACCATTGAGGAAACAACTGTGGTTAAAGGCATTATTAACAGACTTCCTTACCGGTTACAAGAAGCTTTTTATAATCCTCATACAATCAACACAATAGATGACCTCCTGAGTTGGGCCCAAGATTTTGATGACAGGGAACTGAGAAACAGGGAAAGAGGTAATTTCGGTCGGGGAGGAGATCCGAACCTATTCAGCAATCCCACTAGTAATGATGTTTATCAGCGCAGAGAACCGAGGAATCCCAATTTTTCAACTGCACCCAATAGAAATGAGATGACTCATCATAACCAGAGGAATGTAAGGTATTTTAAACGTGCGAGAAATGGGAATTTCAGAGGGAGAAATAATTGTTTCTATAAAACTGAAAGTGGGCAAAGAGGCACTGAAACTGTACAAGCGATACATCCAGATGAGGCTTTTAATAATCAGTCGGAAAACTAGACATGGCTGAAACTGTGGTCCAAGTGGAGGCCAAACAGGAAATTGGACCATCTCCTATATGCGATGTTAGGACTCTTTTCCATAATGACCCTCGAGAAGACCTCCTTGAAGAAGAACGTGATGAGGAAGAGAATTTTACTAGAGCCCCATTTCTAACGCTTAGGGCCAATGGTTTGATTAGCAAAGCATTAATTGATTCGGGATCTGAGATTTCCTGTATTTCAGAGGTATTTCATAAGGACTTAATCAGTGTGAAACTTTTGCCTGAGTACCCTGTAAATGGAATGACGGTTATCACAGCTACTGGGGGCAGGAGCAAACTTGTTAAGGAGCAAGTTCTTTTAGAAGGAGAAATTGTAAAACTACTCATGGAGATACCTGTATTTGTTGTGCCAGGGCTCAATATTGATTGTATTTTTGGAGTTGACTGGATGCTAAAGGTTAAGGCCATATTAAACTACGAAGAAGGATTTTTAGAATTTTCTATAAATGGTTCTCGTATGAAGACATCTATAATGCCTGTCAGGAAGAGTAGAACAGCTGTGGACTTTGTAAAGGTCAAATCGTGGGGAGACCAGATAGGTCTAGGACAGTCATCATGTTTTCTGATAGAAGCAGTGAAGTATTGTGCCAGTGCCATTCAAGCAAGTCGTCAGGATATTATCCCGCAGAAGGGAATCCAGACTGTAGAAGCAGAGCACCAAGGTATACTTTCAGGAATTTTTAAAGAATTTGATGATGTGTTCTCTGATAGACCTGGACTAGTGAAAGGTTATGAGTGCCATTTCACAGTCACCTGTGAAACTCCATTTTTTGTAAAACCTTATCCAATCCCAGTTGCAAAAAGACAGCAGGTAGAAGAAGAAATTAATCGGATGTTGGAATGGGGAATTATTGAAAGATCTACAAGCCCTTACAACAACCCTCTTGTAAGTAGTTACTAAAGTTGACCAATCAGTCAGGTTGGTACTAGATGCCCGTATGTTGAACAAAGTGCTGGTAACAGAGAGAGATCACCCACCTCCTATCGATGGAATACTTCAGGAATTTCAGGGAAAGAAGTTCCTCACATCCCTTGACCTTACAGCTTCATACTGGCAAGTTCCTATTGCTAAGGAATCAAGAAAATTTACTGCATTCTTGTATAATGGGCGAAGTTTCCATTCAAGGTTTTACCATTTGGGCTAAATAATGCGGTAGCTAACTTTATAAGAGCTTTAGACAAGGTTTTAGGAAAAACACTGCTTGAGAAAGTAAAGTGGAAACGACATACTGGTTCAAGAACCCACTACCTAAAAAGAAAAAAAGTTAAGTGGAAAAGTCAAATAAGAAGAAGAAAAAATTGGAAAGGAAGAAAAAAGTGATGATTTTGAGGCAACACAGAAGTGGATATTACTGCAGCTAATATTGAAAGGAAAAGGAATCTTGAAGTTAGTCAAATCTTTGCAAACATGGTGTAGATTTTTTTTTTTTTTAATATTTATTGTTGAAAGACTCCTGTTACAACAAGAAAATGACCCGTGTCAATTGGTTTTAAATTATACAATTTTCTGGTCCAGGTACCTCATTTCATATGGACAAATACCTTAATCAGAAACTGATTTGTTGTTACTGCTATATGTTTGATGTTTTGAAAAATGGAAAAAAAAGTTTATATTTTTGTTCTTCTACAAGATTAAATGCTGGCAGACTATGTATCTTGTTCCAGGAGTATCGTGCAGAAAAGAAGAAGGAAAAAAAAAATTAAACTTGATGGCAACAGAGTTAGTACCCTGTAAGACACAGTGGATATTTATGCTTGCTACAAGTGGAAGAGCAACCAGAGAAGACAAGATACTTCAACTTTCAATATTTGTTATTATTATTATTATTTTTGTATTTATGTAAAACTCACATTGTAACACCAACACCTGAGGGACCTGTGATAAATTAATTCCTATTTCAATTCTTTTCGAATTTCATAGAAATTAGCGGGGGGATGAAACGGGGCTGATTAATACCAAAGGCAATAACTTTATAAAATTAATTACCATTTTAAGAAAATTAATTGAAAGATTAAAATTCCATGTATAACATTAAATATATGTGCTTTGGATTTTCGGTTACAACTCGCTGGTTATTATCAACAGACAGACAGATGAACTCGAACCTTCTAAAAAAGTAGACGTCGCTTCGGTGAAATCAGATTACTAATTCACTAACCTGCAATTTTTCGGAAATGAAGTTTAAGCTACGACTCATGTAGACTGTATGACGGGTGTTGGTTTAGATTAGTTATCGTTCTTATTAAAATGAATTTATGAAAAACTGAGCCTTCTTCCGTTGAAAATATATTGTAATGACACATTACAGCCGTGTGATGTTGCAGCCACGTAAGTTTGCTAACGGATTTGTGAGGCTGCAGCTAGATGCAGACAGGTAGCTGTCGCCCACAGGAATGTGGCAACCCCCCGTATTTCCCCGAATCCGCTGGACCGCTAGGTGAAGGGGTGTTGGACTCGCTTGGGGACACTCGGGTGTGCACCTCGTGGCTGTACGCACGGACGTTGGAAGAATACGCGAGTGCGAGTGTGAGTTCGCGCTTCTGCTGGAAGAGTTTTTCCAGTCCGTATCTTCAAGGAGCAGGTTCGTCGCCAGACTGCGTCGACATTCCCGTCCTAGCTGCTTGAGGGGTCACTCTACGTCTGTGCTGCGTCGAACGTGAGGTGAACACGACGCCACCCGTGAGCTGATCAGACCACTTCCCGCAGTCGTGTCGTAAGAAGCCCCACCACGGACCTGCCCGCAGCTGCCGTCACAGGAGCAACAAACGGTATTGTGTGTGTTGAGTGCGTTCACCTACCGCGTCCACTAGCCCAGTAACGACCCTGATGAACAACAATGTATGCCGGACAGTTTACAATAAGAAAATCACATCTCTGAATCACGTCTAACTAATTAATACATCCATATGAGTGATCTAATAAATAGTTATTTTAAATTGGTGCCTTGATGATCAATTCACATCCCTCATGATAAATATTAATAATTGATAAGTTTTTAATAATTTACAGTAATTAAACATTTTCTGATGTCGCAACTAGCGTGACACTTCAATATATATATGAATTATTTCTGGTTCTAAAAGGAACGATTAAAGGAAGAAGTTAACAGCGAAGCGCGTTTCAATATGGAAGCTTAGTAAGACGTCATTTCTGAAGGAAATTAGTAAGTAAACTATGCAGAACACAAATATCCAGAAAAAAGTACTTACTCGAACCAGCCTTACTTAACGAGGCGCTAAAAAAGATATTATTATTCAAAACCTAACGTTAAATACTGACTTTTACCTAATGAGTATTAAAAAGAATAAAATGGAAGAAATAGTAGCAGAAATTTCAGTTAATGTTTCATTATAACCACTGAACGATTCAAGTCACCTGATAGCGAAATCAGAAAGCTGCTCCTTACACGCCATACGCTGTTTGGCAAGGATGGCCTTCACTTTGGGTTTCTTGTAGTCGTAGCCGTCCTTCTCCTTGAACTGTATGTCAAACTTGAAGTCGAAGAATATCTCGTATAGGCGAATCAGGTCGATGTCATGGCCACCATTCGAGAGGAGTTCACCGTCATCAGCCATCGCCACCTCGGCCAGCATCTTGGCGTGCAGCGGAACTGACTGGAAGCCCGCCAGGCTGCCGCTCGACATAACAGCTCGCACCTGCGTTAAAAGGAGAGGTCTATAGTCAAAACGTGCATCTAATACGATCATCTGGTACCTAGCGTTAACTCATGTGTCGAAGTATTTTACTATTTTAAATGGTTGAGCTATAAAGGAAAAAACTTGCAGAAAAGTGTTTCACATCGCTTTGGAGGAACCGCCCACTAAAATGCTGAAGAATGGCTCTAACTTAGAGAAGATAAGCTACGTAGATGTTAACACGTCAGAAACAGTATGCCGAATTCAGTACAATGAAGGCAAGTTACGTTTCAATTATATTACACAGCTTTGGGCCTGGTTTAATAATCTGCTAAGCTAAGGTTGTTATTAAACCTGAAGGCTGGTTAGATCCTCCTAAAGAAGGTATACTCAGCTTGGAATTCCGTTAATCATACCAAGTTAAGGAGACCTACGGGTTAACTTGCAATTCGAATCACGGAAGCTTTCTCGGACGCTTCACATTAAATAGCAAGCTGTGCCATAGGCAGGGTTGGGCAAGACCCAATGAAAATCCTCGCCGTGACATTGATTCGAACTGGCACATTTCGATCTCTAATCAGACTCCTTTAACACTTTTTTACGTTTTGAATCTAGGGGGTCCCGGGTTTGAACCAGGGACCTTTCGATCAGCAGCAAACTATCGCAGGATCCAGTCAGTAACTGATATAATAAAGGAACTGTATTGGGACTCATTGAAGGAAAGAAGGAGAGTGAAGAGAGTGCTGGGAACGTACAGGGCATATGTTGGTGATAGGGCTTGGAGGGATATTGGTCAAAGAATTAGGAATAGTGCATGGAAAGGGAAAGGCAAACCATGATCACAAGCTTGCACTTGATTTCATTCATAAGGGAGAGGGGAAATTTTCTTTTGTCGGGAAGGGTGTCAGGGATTGGAACAAATTACCAAAAACGCTTAAGGAATTTAAAATTAAAATTTCTAAAAGGGGTAATTAGATGACTAGGGATATTTTCAACTAGATGTTAGCTCCATCGCAATTAAATTAATAATAATAATAATAAAGATTTGCGACTTTTATTTTCCATTTTGTTTCTTTGTAGTAACTAGTGAATCGGGCATTGTAATACAAGACACTGTAGTGAGAACAACACAACATTAACACAAGACTATCACAACACTTAATTAAAACCACCCATGCCCCAGGCCAGACTCGAACCGGCGACACTTACAAAGCGAGGGCAACGTGCTAGCACCTACACTGTCAGAGCCGACAAAGCCACTGAGCCACCAGACCGCTTGTAAAAATGTGTAATGCTGCAATTTCATTCAGTTTCTCTCACAGTGTAATTCACCGTGAGACGTTTATTTTGTTTCATCAATTACATGATTCTTTGTTATATTTCAAGTGTTACCAAACGGAGTATATAGAAAAAAACAACTATTTTGCTTACTTTAGTAAGAGCGGCGTCCTTGGTTTCTTCGGTACCTGGCAGCTGATGAACAAACTGGCGGAAGAAGATAGCCTGGTCGTCATCACCGAAGGATTGCAACTGAAAGGTGATTGTACTTAGTGCTGCTTCGACGAGCAGGTGTGAGTCGGGCCTAGTGGTGGCCCACAGGCGGCGGACACCCCTGAGGGCTGACAGGAGGCGCAGCACTGCGCGCCGTGGTGCTCGCAGCCGCCGTCGGTCGAGCCGAGCTCGTCGAAGCCGTCGACGAACACGACGGCCTCTCCACTGCCGCGGACGCAGTGGTGCAGCAGAGCCGCGTCGAGCCCGTCGGCTGCCAGCCCCGCTGTCCGGGCCAGAAGAGTCAGCACCGTCTGGTCGTCAGCCGGCTGTGTCGACATCAAGCTCAGCAGGTCCAGCACATAGTCTCTGCGAACACGTCCCCCGCGTAATTAGTCACGAGCCAAATCCTACTTCTGACTAGGAGGCCGGTGCTCAAAAAGAGCCGGATCTTATTGTGCTTATTGTGCGTAGCAAAACACTAACAACGTCTTACAAAAGAATTAGAAATGTTGAAGTGTCTTCCGAAGAGAAACAAAAATATCAGAGAAGCTCCTTACTCTAGAAAATACACACAGTTTATCAGTATATCTGTGTTGCTATCTAGCGGTATTGCGATCACTCCTTATCGACGCCAGCAAACCAGGTGTATATTGACTGCAGTAATTACGCCCACGTTACTGGTGGCAGGGATAAAATATCCTGTGAGATTATTCTCGACCTTTTCTCAGATCTTAATCTTGAGCAGCTCGTCACTGAACCAACGCGGTGCGACAACGAAACGAAAACATTTTAGATATTCTCGTTACAAATAGGCCTGAATTATTTACGGACATTTCTACCACCACGGGAATAAGTGATCATAAAGCTGTAATTGCTACAGTAAAATTAACAGTCGAGCGCAAAAAGAAAAAAGAAAGGGTCGTTTACAGGTTCGAAAAGGCCCCAAAGGAGAGTTTAAGAACGTTTTTGAGGGATAAATACATTACCTTTATAGAAGGAAGAGGCTCGGTTGAAGAGATGTGGCTTCGATTCATAAATATAGTCAGGGAAGGTATGGACTTACATATACCGAAAAGGACAATCAGGGACGGGAACGATCCCCCGTGGTATACGCGTGAAGTTAAAAGGTTACTTAAAAAGCAAAGGAAGATTCATGCACGCTCAAGAAGGACGATGTATAGGAGTGATTTAGAAAACTAGCTGAGACAAGAGGACAGGTCAAGAATGCGATGCGCGAGCCTTAATGACTTTCGATGCAACTCACTTTCCAAGAGCCTCATTGAAAATCCAAAGAAATTTTGGTCGTATGTAAAAAAAAAGTGGTTGTGACAACAATATGCCAGTTCTACTACAAGACGGTCGGGAAGTTGATGACAGCCGCGACAAGGCTACCGTATTTAACGCCGAATTTAAAAATTCCTTCACTGACGAAAACATGGAAAACATTCCCGTTTTTCCACGGCGTGTTGAATTTGGAGATGGATCCAGTACAAATTGATAGTGTAGGTATCATAAAGCAATTAAAGCTCCTGAAGTGGGGGAAAGCGCCGGGTCCCGATGGTATACCAGTAAGAGTATTTTCGGAATACGCGGAAGAAATAGAACCATTTCTGTCAGATATATTTCGTAAATCTTTAGAGGAAAGAAAAGTACCTTCTGACTGGAAAATTGCGCAGGTGATTCCCGTTTTCAAGAAAGGAGATCGGAGAGATCCTAGGAATTATCGACCGATATCGCTAACATCTGTTTGCAGTAGAATTCTGGAGCATGCTCTAACGTTATGAAGTTTCTAGATGAAAACGAGCTACTTACAGCATACCAACACGGATTTCGGAAGAACCGATCATGTGAAACGCAACTGGCTCTATTTTCGCATGATGTAATGAAAGTTATTGATGCGGGATCACAAGTTGATGCTATTTTCTTGGATTTTCAGAAAGCTTTTGACTCTGTACCACACAACCGACTCTTAGCGAAGATCCGAGCGTACGGTATATCTGATCAGATTTGCGAATGGATACGCGATTTTCTAACTGGTCGGTCACAGTATGTCGTTGTAGACGGGGAAGCCTCTTCTAAACTAGATGTTACTTCGGGCGTTCCTCAAGGAAGTGTAATAGGACCACTTCTTTTCTTAATTTTTATAAACGATCTCGGTGACAACGTTAATTGCAGGATGCGATTTTTT
>JARYHS010013630.1:7456777-7502482 GCA_031002005.1 Vandiemenella viatica
TAGGTAAAATTCTTTATTTGATATTGGGTAATAGATGAACAATAGGAGAATAGAATTAAATTTGTTTCAGCTCGATAGAAGCAATATTCGGTAGTTATGGCAATCACATCTTTACGACACTTTCTGGCTAAACTATTAAAGTAACAACATTTTTTATAATAACTTATTCGACGTTTGTAATAATATCTTGCTACTATCAAAATTTCAGAGAGCTAGGATTAATTTTACTGTCATGATCAAATTAGATTTCGCAACAGTTGTCAGAAACTGATCAGCTATCGTATCAAACCCCTGGGAAAGTCAAGACCAAGGAAGTTCTCACGGTCCGATTCTATATATACCTCCCCCATTCGTAAAGACGCATTCGTGAAGCCTCTTCTAGAAGCAGCAGTGAGACGATGTAAGCGCGTTATGTCGGGTGGCTAGCTCTTGGCTCGTGGCGCGGCAAACTTTTAGTTTATTCAACATCAAGTAGAAATTTTGTCAGCTTAGGGAAGTTTTATTCTGCAGATTCATGTAATTGAGAAGTAATAGTAACGTGGGGTTTCGGTCGTGCTCGAGTGGTCAGTCGAATCTGTAAAATTAAATTTGGAAAAGTTGTCTGAATGCCTATGCAGTACTTTAACTTTGTAATGTTTTGAAGAATATACTCATCATATCAGAAGTGAACTTTTATCATTGAACTTGAACCTTTTCCTTAGTTTCTGGTCAAAACTATGGTGGCGACTGTGTGAAGAACTTAGTACTGCAATTCATTAGGTTTGCACGATCAAAGTTAAGATGCAGTTTGTGTACCAACCCCAGCACAAGCAAGTTGTCTTACACAAGGTTATACTTTGCCAAAAATGTGATAATTCTACAGCCAAAATTCACATTTGTTCAGACATACTGAGGAAATTTACTGTCCATAAACTACGAATCTGTTAACCCTTGACCCACTGAAGAGTTTCTTGCTCTGTAAAAGGAAACAGTATAAAACCTGCACCACTTACTCTCCTGACATGGTTTGCGCTTCATAAGTCTTCCTGTTTCTGGAAACTCAAAAACACTACTCGAGATATTACATACCGCTACACAGAAACCAATGTTCCTTCTTCTTCTATTCTTATTACACCCACCTAGTTGCCTCTTCAGTTGAAACAAGACACAATCAAACAATTTACACATGTCCTGGAATTCAGGTACTAAATTCACATATTATTTACTGCCTGTGGTTCCAGAAAACTTTTAAGTTTAAGTTTACTTCCTTTTATTGCATAGAACTTTAGCACTTGTCGATGTTATAGTCATTAGAGATGGGAGACAATTTGGAAGGGGGAAAAGGGGGGGGGTAAGGTACACAAGCAATTTAGCGGTGTTTCCTTGAATGAACGATGCCGGCATTCACCCGGAGTGATTTCAGAATATCATAACATGTGTTCTTCCTAATGCCATATCTAGTTATAACTGAAATAACTTATTATTAATACACAGTGTTTGAAGAAATGTATTGTTCCATAACCTTGAATTTAACTTATTCCAACCTGAAAGGTTTGTTGGATCCTCCTCAGAGAGCATCATGAAGCCAATATGTCAGAGATAGGATGGACCGTTACCTTTCTTTTAGGACCTACTTTTTTTAACATTTATTTCATTTTCTTGCTTTTTTCTTTTCTTCTTTCTAACATTATTTTAGGAAATTACATTAAGCTATCAAAACACAAGTCCTCTGTTTGTGTAGCTTGAGCTCATGATTAAGTGGCCACTAAAAACATTGTACTGACGTAAACATTATTTACTGGTCATTCTGTGTCAATCATATAGAAATCATAGTGGTTTGGTACTTGCTATAAAAGACAGAACTGCTAACCCATAAGCCACCAACCAGGAAACCTCGGATTCCGAGATGGAACCTATACAAGGCACCGGCTACGCCACCCGCAAAAATGTAATCGACCAAGCGTGATTCTCCACGGTAAGTCTGCAACACAGTTGTAATTAACCTGCAAGGAAAGAATGCAGCAACAGTCCCACTAAGACAGAGATAACAACTATCTGATTTCAAAAATTTAATTTAAGACTACACAATTTTTAGTGACACGAATACAGATGAAAAAGTTATACTTACAAATAGGAACCGGTGAATGCGGTGACGCGCCAGCCCCATTTAAAAGCACCTTTGCCAAAATTAACTGTGACGTGGTTCTGCAGTAGTTTCTGAAAACATTTTACAAAATTAGAAAAAAATTCTTAATTAAATCTTGCAAGAAATAATCAGAACAATGACATGAAGCCTTCGCAGGTTCTCCACCATATGGTGTTGAAGAGAAACAACAGTGACTGACCAGTGCAGTTCTGGTGCTCCCTGTACAACATCGGACCTGAAGATGGCGGCAGAGCCAGCCGCTGAAAGCTCGTTGTTGTCTCTTTCTTCAACACCACATGACGCAGGATCCACGAAAACTTCATATCGTCGATACACCGTGAAAGCCTTCGTTGTCACAATCAGAAAAATGCTTTCTCAAAACATCTGACTTAATACAAGCTCTTAATTTGAAAATACCAACCAACATGTAAAACTGTTATTCTTCACATTTTCTGCTTTAATAAACCTTTCCGTTCTCTTTCCTAAAATGTAGCTTTATTTACAATCTGTTATGAAACAAACCATAACCAAACAATCGAGGAATCTCAGTCTGATAATACTCATAATTGACACTGAATCCTTTACTGTGGTCAAGAAATAATAATTACTTTTCTTTTAATAATCATGGCAGTGATAAAATGCTGTTAGCCAATGAAATAAGGGAGGATGGGGGTTGTAAACCCATTGCTGAACACAGATGAAGGCAGGCAGCAAAAATGTTATACACTGTGTTTTGTGTTTGCTGTGGTCCTACTTTCTTCTTTTGTGGCGAGTAATTGGTTTACTTTCGATATCCTTCCTTATTTACTAAGAATACTGTCAAAAAAAACCTAGTAAGCAAGGGGTGAGAGGAAGACAGGGGTGGGGAACAATGTTCCAGCGGATCCATTATTTTTTTTTTTTCATATGGCTTTATGTCTCATCAACATCCAAGGTCATTAGAGGTGGGAAAGGGAAGGAGTTCGGCCATGGCCTTTTAAAGGAAGCATCCTGACAATGCCTGGAGTGCAGTGGATCTAGGTCAATTGTAGCGTTCTGGTCAAATAGCAAAGGCAGTATCTAACACTGCTACTGTACCTCATCCAGCGTACTACACCACTTTCTTACAAACACTTACTTCCATCACCATATACAAAATCTCCCTCCTAACCAGCCAAACTCTCTGCTTAACGTCAGACTTTAAAATCAGTTGGCCAATCCTAAGAAAGATCATGACTCAGGCTTCCTAGAACTGCACAAAACACATATCAAAAACCAAGTCCGTAAATTAAAAAACATTTTTTAAAACTATATAAGACTGAGATTATCTTGGCGTTGAAAATAAATAAAATTTTCTCGGGTAACTAGCCAAGTTAGTCCAACGATCAAAACAGGACGTTTCAGCAGTCACAATCTCTGCCTGCTGCAACAGCAAGAGACATACTCCTACAATTCTGTCACGATACCGTATCATTTAACATCTCAGGTTTTAGTCATCACTTCTTGACGTTACCTCCCACACCTTATTCTTTGTTTATTTAAATTCTCCGTATCTATATTCTCACACCCACCCAAAGTAGCAGCTATTTGTATTTCTAAACAGTTTTTTTCACTGCTAAATGACAATGATGTGCATCTCAAAATACGATGCACTGTCCTAATTCTTTTGTAACATTCTTCCACAACTTTTTTTTAAATTTTATATTCAATACACACATTAATAGTCCTGATAATTTTGTCACTCTACTATAGTTTCTATGCTTTGCTTCACTCCACTAACTGTCCATTTTCAAGCACATAGTTTTCAAAATATCTTTGTGTTCTAATTTAATGTTTTCTGCACCCTGCATTGGTCTCCCACATTACCCTCTAGTTACCTGCCAGCCACCATCAGCAGTTAGCACATTCTATGGTTGATGAACCTGAAAATTTCAACACTGTGCGTGTATCTGTTTATCCGTGTTTCAAGGGCACGGCAATCTTCAGCTGTGTTAAGTGGCAGCTGTTCTCCAATCCAAATGCTTAATTAATCTGTATTATAGAGTTCTATTCCCTAGCAAACTATATATATATATATATATATATGTGTGTGTAGCAAAATGAACCACAACTTGGTACAAAAGACAAGAACACGAATAACATTGTATATTTCGTTTCTTGGCCCTTTGTCAACAGGAGAACACAGAATGACCGTTAGTCAAGTACACGGCGGGGGGTAAATTCAAACAGAGGACAGGGAGAGAGGTATAGTGAACTGGAGATAGTATCCGAACAATGCAAACTGTTGAAAAAAGAGCAGAATAGTACAGTAAAATCTTCACAGCATAAAACTGAACAAGCAAAAATAAATAATTAAAAAAAAATGAATCTATGCTGTTAAACATCACCTCTGGTAACTCTGGTAAGTGGTGGTTCAATTTAGACAGTCGGGATGAAGGCAAGGAGCGGACAGAGGGAAGGAAAAATACTGACTTGGTATTATCTCAAATTGAGACCAGGAGGTTGACTTGTGCCTAGTTGGTATTGGTAGGCAAGTTTTGGAAATGATGGATGAGGAAAGAAGTTTGTGGAAGAGTCTTACAGAAAGAAGAGACAGGCTGGTAGGTCATATTTTGAGACATGCTGGGCTGGTTAATTTGATAGTGGAGGGAACAGTCAAGGTAAGAACTGTAGAGGAAGACAGAGATTAGAATATATGAAGCAGATAATTGAGTAAGTGTGTTGTAAGCGGTATTTTGAAATGAAGGAACATGATAGGAATGGCAGTCATAAGATATAAACACAAAAAATAACGTGTTAATAAACTTATTTGATTTTTTTTTAACTCCTTAACGTCTCTTAACAGCGAGGTCTTTAGAGACGGGAAAGGATGGGGGGCAAGGAATGGGAAGGAATTCGGCCATGACCTTTGAAGGAAGCATCCCGGCATTCACCTGGAGTGACTTGGGGAAACCATGGAAAACCCAAATCTGGATGCCCAGATGGGGATTCGAACCGCCGCGCTCCCGAATGCGAGTGCAGAACGCTAACCGTTACACCACCACGCTCGGTAAACTTATTTGTGAGTAGGACATGTTCAGCAGGTGGTAGTGATAAATTACTTTGGTCAGACCTTTGCTTGAGTATGGGAGGAGGGTGGTAAGGTATTCACATTAAGAGAACCAAATACAGGAGTCGGAGGGGGTGTAAAAGACAATGGCTCGGTGCAGCACACAATCAGATACAATTGAGGACACCAGCTGCAGTCACAGCAGATGAGTGAAGAGAGTAATTACTGAGCAAGGCTTATAAGGAAGATAGCACTCGATGGATTTTCGTAAAAAATGACTAGTGCATGGAAGGGAAGACCCCAAACTGGCACTTGACTTCAGGTGCAAAGGGGTTGATAAAGCACAGGTAAGGAAGTCAGGGATTGGAATAAGTTATTATGGGAAATGTTGGATAATTTAATTGAAAGAATTTAAGATAAAAATTCACGAAATGCGAAAGTAGGTGAACCGAGAAATTACCACTGGGGAATTACCTCCATCACGATTAAATTAAATTGAAAGTATACTATACAAACAGTTCAGCCATATTAAATTTGTGTTCACAAAATTCATGAACATGCCTCATGATGAATGCAGTAAACAAAGATACAGAAGAAATTAAACAAAAGCTGAAGATCAATTTAAAACACCGAGACTAAAGTCATGTGTATGCAACAGGAAGCTTAAAAATATCTTCCAATCAAATCACAAAATTTTCGTCTTTTTATTTCAAAGTAAATATAAACACAGCAGGACAAGCAGTTGAAATTACTGTTGATAATTATTTACCAGCAGTAGACACACCTAATGTTTCAGAAAGCAATCAATCCTTCAGCACCTTAATATATATATATTAACCAGCTGCTAAGTACCGAATAGGATTTACAAAAAAGGATAGTGAAATGAACCACCACTTACGAGGGGAGACCCAACAGTAACGGGAATTGGGCTGCGGTGGGGAGGGAGAGTGGGGGAACCCATTGTTCGACCTGGTGTCATGCCACCTGAGTCACCCCACCTACTCACTGGATCTAGCCCCCTGTGGTTTCTTTTAGTTCCCCAGACTCAAAAGGGTTATGAAAGGAAATTGTTTTGCCACTGTGGAGTAGGTAAAACAAAAATCACCGGAAGGCATAAAGAACATCCCGATAAGTGAATTTAAAAAATCTTTTGAACAATGGAAAGATCATTTCAAGTACCGGTAGTGCGTTGTGGTCAGTGGAGAATACTTTAAAGGTGATCAAAATTTGGTGTAAAATTATTAAGAAATAGGAAAGATCATATATATATATTACACAAAATTTGGGTTTATAATGTAATCTCCTACCTTGGCTTCTAAGTGATTGGTGAAAGCGGTTGCCTGGTTTCGCTCAACGAATTCCAAATATGCTTTTCTTGAAAAGAGAAATCCTCCATAACAAGCTCCAAGGAAAGCTCCCATGAATGTAGTCTGCACAATACTAGATACCTCAGGACTAAGACTTCCAAATTCACTAGAAATTAAAACAAAAATATCATATAGTTCTAAAAAATACGTACTGGCGTCAAACTAAAACATAGAAAATACATTACTATTTATGGAAACTATTTAAATGTGCATACCAAGAAATAATAAATTTTTCTAAAATATTTTCTGGGAGGGTATAAAATTCAACTGTTCTATTTACATCTATCAATCATTAGAAATTGAAAATTTGAGCACTTGGCAAAATTTTAAATCATTATTATTAAGCTAGTGATTGAGATAATGCTGAGAAAGCATTTGGTACCCAACATAAGATACTTAACAAAATTGTGGAAAATATGTTTCTGTTTTTTTTTTTTTTTTTTTTTTTTTGCTGTCGTCAGTCTTTAGACTGGTTTGATGCAATCCTCCATCCCTTCCTATCTTGTGCTAACCTTTACGTTTCTACATACCCCTTACAACCCACGTCCTCAATTATCTGCTTCATATATTCTAATCTCTGTCTACCTCTACAGTTCTTACCTTTGACTGTTCCCTCTACTAACAAATTAACCAATCCAGCATGTCTCAAAATATGACCTAAAAGCCTGTCTCTTCTTCCTGTAAGCTTCTTCCATAAACTTCTTTTCTCACCCATCATTTCCAAAACTCGTTCATTTCTTACTTTGTCTGTCCACCTAATTTTTAGCATTCTTCTGTAGCACCACATTTCAAATGCTTCAAGTTTCTTTCTTTCCGGTATTCCTAAAGTCCATGTTTCGCTACCGTAAAGTGCTGTGCTCCACACATAGAGTTTTAAAAAGTTTTTTCTAATTCCTAGATCAATATTTGAAACTAATAGGTTTCTCTTTTTCATGAAGGCTCTTTTTGCTAGCGCTATTCTGCTTTTAACATCATTCCTGCTTCGGCCATCGGTTGTAATTTTGCTTCCCAAGTAACAGAACTCACTCACTTCTCCTATAGCATCCGATCCTATTTTTATATTTAATCTTCTACTATTGGTATCATTTCTGCTACATTTCATCACTTTTGTCTTACTTTGATTTATATTCAGTCCAAAATCTTCCTTCAGTATTTTGTTCATGCCATTCAATAACTTCTCAATATCCTCAGCCCTCTCTGCTAACAAGACAATGTCATCAGCAAATCGTAGCATACCGATTTTTTCTCCCTGAAAACTTATGCCGCATGGAAATTTTTCTTTGACTTTCTTCATTGCTTCTTCTACATACAAGTTGAATATTAACGGGGATAGACTACAACCTTGTCTGACACCCTTTTTGACCGATGCATGTCTCTCGTGATTCTCTACTTTTATTACACACAAACTATATTTCAAAAATACTAATTGCATTGTAGAATACTGAGACATCAAAACTGAACGACTTGGAATTATTGTCTCTAAATCATCATGTAAAAATTAATGGACGGATTTTAACAAATAATCTTTATATGGTGACAGCTTATGTCATTGGTTAGGGAGCATCCATACAGTACGTCCTCGGTCTAAGGGGGGGGGGATTCGCTGGGCTACATGGTAGAGGGGGGGGGGGTGGTTTCCGAACCAGGTCACGTAGCTTTCCATTCAAATTATTTGTCACATTAAAGTGAGATACAGAACACACAACAGCATGTGAATACTTGTTTCTATCATTTAATTATGTAATTTACGACAATCTGACAAGAGAAAACAGTACAAAATGTCTTCTTGAATCAATAGGGAATAAAGCTACGTACTATGTACTATGTGTTGGGGGGGGGGGGAGGAGGGGAAGAGGACGCGTCAGGCTATGTGGTAGGGACGGTGGGGGGGGGGGGGGGGTTCACAGGAGGCCAAAATGGAGCTAGGTGGTTTATGGACACTCCCTTAGCATGTAGGATATTTTTTATCCAGCTCGGTAACATTACTTCACAATGATACAGAGGTCAAAACAGTCCTGAACCATATATTTTGAAAGCTTTAGTCTGTCTGTCCGTGCATCATGCAAAAAAATAATGATAGGATTTTAACAAAACTGCACACAGTGATTTTTCAGTGGGCAACCTATGGGATACTATTTGGGACTGGTGAAGCATTTCCTTCAATTGTAGATAATTAAAAACATAAGAGGCTAATAGAAGCAAAGAAACTGCTTCCAGGCACTGAAAATAATATAAGATAGAGAAAAATAAACCATCACTTCCCACACAGATGAAAGGAGGAGGGTGGGATGAACTCGCAAACAAACACACACGACTCACAACATTTTGGTTAAAAACTTTATAGTCATGTAGGAGGCGAGATTATCACAGGGGAAAAGTTGTGGCCACATCCCAACCCACCACATGAATGAAACATACATATGTTTAAAAATATATCAGAAATGTGAGTGTAAAATTGCAAAATAGTGACAGGTTTAGCGCAGGTTGAGGCCAGGAGTGTGTCTGGTGTCCAGGATGTGTTGACAGGTTAATTCCCATCTACAGAGTTCGAAACAGGTGGCAGTGTTCGGCCAAACTCTGACAGCTCTAACTGTGGAACAGGTGTTGACATTGTTGGAATCCTGTGAGCTGGCAGGAATTGCCAGCGGTTGGTCTGGATAGATCCTGTAGGATAGTTGTCGAGTGGTGGGAAGCAGTGCAATGAAGACAGGAAAGTTGGTAAATGAGGTGAGTGGTGTTGCAGGCTCTCATGAAATACATTAATTTGTGCTTTTCTTGTTTTTGCTTGTCCACTGCCCTCCCGCCTTCAACTTTGGTAAGTGACAGGTCTGCTTCCTTCACATATGTTTATGCTTTCATATTCACCATTTTATATTAAAAAAAGGATAGAAAAATTAAAGCATCAGTTACAAAAGCTACCGAAAACATTGCTGCTACAACACAAATAACAAGACAAAAACAATTAAACAAGGTTTTGGACAAACTCTTAATCGTGTGAGGGACTTGTGAATCACTCGAAAAGGCAAACAGATGTGCACACATAAAGCCTTTCCTTGTGAATTTACTATTTTACTTCATAATAAACAATGTAAGAACGGAGACTTTTCCGGCGTATAATTACAATGAAGTCTTCACGGCTGTACTGCCAGTTTGTGTTGCGAAAACACTTCTTGCGCAGATTTTCCAACTGTTTCACTTGATGGCACATCTCCCTATACAGGTGCCTGATGTAAGAACGGAGACTTTCCTGGTGTATAACTGCAATGAAGTCTTCACGGGTGTACCGCCGGATTGTGTGTTGTGGAAGGATGGCTGGATCAATGAAGCCAACACATGAAACATTGCGATTGTTGAGTATTTAGCCATTTTTCAGCAGTAGAACATGGTGGATAGTAAGTGCTAGAACAGTGACCTGCAGCACCCACATTGTCCCACAGCTGAAGACCTGACAATTGTAATGTTTCATGTGTTCATAACAGTTTCTTATGTGTCTACGCTCTCCTGAGGTAAGCAAAGGGTTATTCCCCTAACCTAATTCGTAAATTCTATATCATTAGCTAGTGCCTAATGTTTCCCTGTGAACACTCTTTTACACACATAATACTATCTCCTTTGTTTCCTTCTATCACTAAAACATACACCACAACTACGAATCTCCAATCAACATCACTACCACATAACAACAAACAGTGTGACTTTTCACGGGAAAACAATGACAAGTCTAGACACCACAGTGGTGAGGAACATACACTACGAATGCCGAGTGTCCAAATTCAGCAGGTAATAAAAAGTGATTCCAATTGGTGGCGTTGTGCTCTACTGTTACATATTTATGATCTGAAGTACTTTCTTTAAAGCCCTGAGGTGTTTTATAAAAGTCACAAAATATTGTTTTACTGAATACATTGTGATGTTTAGGAACCAGTAAATGAAGAAGAATTTTGCTAAAACCAGAATAAACATGATAATTGTAAATCCATATTGGAGGAAAATTCTTGAGCTTCCAACTACTTTTGTGACATTTGAGGGTCCAATTCTCTGCCATCATTATTAACCATCTTAGGTAACACTCTGAGCTACAACACAGCCACGGTAATGTGCGGAGGGAAGGGAAGCAACGTCCCTCCCACCTCGAGTCATACGTCCAGTGTAGAACTTGGTCATTAGGGTCAATCCTGATCTTCCCGGCACACGGCTTTCTTAACATTTTAGATGTTGGATTCCAAACCTATTGATTTGGCAGACTATCTTCTGGATTACCAGTGATCTGCATAGTCCTGGGCCAGCACATATATCTTTGTTACCTCAAACAAAGAGGTATTCCCTCCTCAAATGATGTGTTTCATTACCTGTCTCAGACGAACATGCTGCATACAACACTGACTAATAAATCACAGGATTTTAATTTAATTGCGATGGAGAACGTGCTTGGCGGCGACAGTGCTGCCAGCCACTTGGCTTCGAATATCCGTAGATGGCCGCTAAAATTTCAATAGATTGGGTACAAAAATCTGGAGAAACTCTAACTGAAAGACTGAAACCATAACACTTTTTATTTCCAGGTCTTTAAAATTCGAAATACAAAATAATATTCTACTTTGAATGTAACAAATATCTCTGAACATACATTTTTGTTGAGATTAAATTTAGCATATATGCTGTAAGAAGAAACGTTAAAAACTGTGACCCCTTTGATTCTCGGATATTGGTTAGGTCTTCTGGGAAGGGACTGCTTTGTAAGCCATTCCAACAAGCGTGTCACCATGCATAAAGAGTGTGCCGCTAGTTTTAAGATCTATAATCAAACAAAAATCAGATTTTTTTCAATCGTTGATTCACACGAGCAGTTGCAAGGAAACTATTCAAATTATTGACAACTAGCAGTTACCCGCGACTTCGTCCGCGTTGAAGAGTGTTGTAAGTAATATGATTTTCTTGAGAGGTTTGGTTGCTCAGTGGTCAGGGCGTCCAGCTGGAGATGGAAAAGTCCCCAGCTTGAATCCCAGTGTCGGCGAGGATTTTCATAGATCCTTTGACATAGGTTGTTGTGTAATGTGAAGTACGCCAGAATACACTTGGTTCTGATTCCACGTTGAACTGTAGATCATTTCGTCCAGTAGTATTACTGGGTTAGGTCTGTGAAGAAAACTCTTTCACCATTTGGCAAATATACAGCCAGGTGAGTCACAGTGGGGTGTCTTTCGTGCAGCGGAAGACTCAAGATCCGCCACGCTGTTCATTACTGCTCACATATCGCCCAGCCCTAAACGATTGCACTTCGTCTCTGGGATCAATGTTTGCGTTCCCTTTCTGAACAGTGAAAATAGCTTTATCATTCCCCTTGTAAATATATTTGCAGATGTATTTTATTGCCTGCACTGAGTTACAAAACTCTACATTTATGTGGGCATTAAATATTATTGAAAGTAAGGGGGAGTAAGGTACAATCCAGCTATTGTTCACCGCAATTTCCTCGCAATTGCCGCCGATTCTTATTTGGGTAGTGCGCCCTCCGTCTTCGGGGGCTCTCCGTCTGTACAGAGGATATCCATTGTTATTTGTTTGCGTTTGTTTTAATAACACTCGAGGATATTTTTTCGTGCATTTCCTGTCCTTCATGCAAGGTGATTTTGGATTTTGTACACCGCAGGGGCCGTGGATCATGTATGTAACTACTATGTCGTATAATCTTTTGTCAGTGTAAGAGTCAGGGATCTCAGCAGATACAATTTCATCGATCTGGTTTGGACGCAACTTTTCCTTGAGCCACAGCAATAAATGCACGTGGGGCAGTCCACGCTTTTGCCACTCAATAGAGTACATGAAACATTGAGACTCACCAAATAATTTACCTTTAGTGAGAACAGCAACTAATTTTTGGACCTTTATTTGAAAAACTCTAGCTATCAGATCGTGTCTGTCGGTCACTCTTTGTCCAGGCATAAGTTCTTCCGTAATTTCAGTCCAGGCGGGGTTGCAGGTAAGAGTGATGAAAAGGTCCGGTCGCCCGTAACTGCGAACGTAAGCGAATGCGTCCTGCGTGTACTCGTGGAGGTACCTTGGGCTGTTTACAAATGATGATGGAAGGATCACCATTGGTCCCAAATTATTAGGATTTACAGTACGGTCGGTTCTTACTGCATCCTGTAAATGAATATAATTTTCTACGCGCAGCTTGTTCTGATTTAGAGATATGTATCTCAATCGCTCACTTTCCATCTTGACATACATATCTACCAGAAATTGATTCAGAAGTTGCCTACAGCGCAGAAGTAGATTAAAATCATTATGACGCACCATAATATGAAATGCATAATAATCCATACAGGATACTTTTTTATTTGGAACTGGTAGTCTGGTAGATGTATTAATTTGCGGTATATCAAAGTGATACCCCTCTTGTCCTTTCCAAAATATCAGTGGGTACTCCAGAGCGTCGTAGAATCTATGCGTGTCGGCAATTCTGCAGACTGTTCCGTCGCCCGCTTGCAGCACGATGTCTCGTGTAGTGGTTTGTTCATTACCTGCTATCACCACTGCGATCTCGTTGCTTGTAGATGCGTTGTAGCATCTCTCGTGTTGTCCACGTGGCACGCGGTCGGGGTGGATCACTACTTTGCAGCTTACATCGGACATGTTCTCCAAAGCCGTTTTGAACTCCCTTACCAAGACATTGTTGTTGTGTAATACCCGCTGTATTTTTTTGTATGATCTCTTTCTCAGTCCCTTCAATAATTCTATAACGTCTTTCACTTTCTGCTTCTTCATCGCCCATGAAGTATATCTGTAAAAACTGTGGTTCTGTATTCGACGAAGGAAGCATGGATCCAATTCGGTGATATACTTGCCCCTGAATAGTAAATGTTGGTGAAAATCCTTGCATTTGAACAATTCTATCGGCTCCAAAAAACGTCATATGAAAGCAAGCATTATACTTTCTGATAATATTCAAAAATCGCCGCGATTCATCCGTGTTGCAAGAAAACAGCTGTTTCAATGGTTCCACCGGCTCCTCTATTAAAGGAATGGCTACCTTTCCTCCTGAACAACACATTCCTGCAGTTTCTTCCTTCCATTTCAGAGCCCCACAAAATCTGCATTCTTTATTCATTTTTCAACTTTTAAGAGCAGTGGCTACCATAATCAATAGTCGCATCGTAATGAAAAGCAGCTTTTTCAAATACGGACCACGTGTTTTTAACAAACGCTTGTCGTCTCTGCGCCACCCTATCAGCAACAGCTCGTCTACGGGTTTCTAACTCATCCACGATGACATTACCTCTTTGTGATGTCATATACCTGGCGTGCTGATGTCGCCGAGCTCGCGATTGTTCAGAAGTTTCAGCAACCCGTTGTGATGCTAAATGTCGGGCGTTCTGTCGTCGCCGACTTTTTGCTTGCTCCGGTGTTTCAAGGGCTCTTGAAATCGACTGACGGACGGCTTGTTCTTCTCGCCGAGCTCGCATTTGCTCAGGTGTTTCGGCAACTCGTTGCAATGCCAGATACGCGGCGTGTTGTTGTAGCCGCCTTTTCCTTTGCTTCGGTGTTTCTGCAGCTCTTGAGATGATTGCCGTTCGGCTTGTTCTCTGCATCGAGCTCGCGTTTTTTCCGGTTTCTGGGCAGATCTTCCCGACACCAAGTGTCCATTTGCTGTCGTCGCCCAACTTGCGACTGCTCCGGTAATTCAGCAGCGCAGAAGCCCAAGACGTGCCAAGTGCTCAACCCTTTGCAGCTCTGCTTGAGGATTTGTCTCCTGGGTTTTGGCTATTTTCATAGTCCTAGGTTTCTTGCATTTCCTTGAAAGATTTGACTTTCTTTTACGCGGCATCTCTTAAAATTACTAATTTCAAGTCTCACGAATATACTTTTAATTAATGGAAACTTAAATCGTCGAAATATTAGTAATACATTGATGGAATCGGACTAAATATCCATAAAAATACTAACATTCAAAGAGCAAATGAATACTTAAGTGGCCCAAGGACATTAATCTCAGTTAAAAAAAAAAAAAAAAAATGCGAAACTAAAATGAATATTTTAACCTGCTCTGAATATCTGCAAAAATATTTTTTAAAAATAATTCAATTTGCTCTTTGAATATTGATTTTGTTTTGAGGATATATTGGTTTCATCAATTAATTCTGCTTTAAAAGAGAAACTTACGTATGTTAATGTTGATTTCTCTATCTTTGGAAACAGTTGAAAGGCCTGCAGACCAGATTACTATTGTTCGTTCGTTTCGATCCATTAATTCTGCGTTAAAATATAATTTCAATGTTAAAGTAGTAATTGATTCTTTCATCATAACTGGTTTCTCAATCTGCAGAAAGGAATTCAATGTCTACCAGCAAATTACCACTTCGCTTGTATGCTACTTCCACTATCTGAATAAAACATTTATAAATTTGAAAAATTTAGTTCGGGCAACACGCCGCGTGTTCTGCTTATTATAAATCTTTTGATACAATATCGGTACACGACGTCACTAAAATGGCGCTCATGGAATACTTAATAATGTTCAGTTATTCTGGCCCAGGCTGCACAACTCTTCTAATATTACAGCTAGAAAATCAAAGCTTCTATCACTCGCGCATTAATACATTCACTATTGCATGTTAGTGACGTTGTGAATAGCAAAATAAACTTGAGTCATTTCAGATCGCGATAGTACATGAACCGAATATTGAACTACATTCAGCCGCATTAACTATGGCGTCAGCATGATGACAGTTATTGAAATAACGTAATTAAAAAATTTATACTAAAATGCTTGACAGTTATTGAAGTAACATAATTAAAAAAATTATACTAAAATGCTTGTAACTTACGTTGTTCAATGGTAATTCCATAATTCTCTTCAACTCTAAGACAACTTTCGTTAATATTGTTGGTCAAGTTTACATCGTGGTAATGTGACACTTACTGCTCGTGATTTAGTAACGTGTATAATGAAATTAATTGGGATATTAATTTATGCTACACTAATTAGGAATCTTGATATAGAAAAATTCTGTTCTCTAAATGTAGTTTCAATGCATTTAATGTGTTGAGGTGTGTTCGTATCGTTTGATTTTGTAGCAGCAATATTAGCAGAGATAGTGGTTGAATGAAATGCTGCCTGGACCAGAATATTTTTGTTGCAGAGTAAGGCAGAAGGAATTTAATTATTATTAGTAATAAATAAGCAGCTTTCATAAGCTCCGTGTAAATGAGGTGTACCGCGTTGTAAACGACTTCCAATATAGCTTCATGAAACAATAAGTTTATACGTTAGGCCATTGAAATACATTCGTTTTAAGTGAAGGATTTATTAGATATTTGTAGAAATTGAACAGTAAGTAAAATTTTTTAACAAAAAAGGGTTAGTTAAGTTTTAAATTTTGGCAAATAATTTGTAATATTACAGAGACTGTATGGTAGCAAAAAAGAAGAGACACAGGAAATAAATTAAACCGAGGTAGAATGTAATCCGTAACATTTTTATAATTACGACATTTCGGGCACCGGCATTTTGCACTTTTAGTGAATCGACTTTCGTGCTGGTATACTCATAGCATTTTACGTTGTTTTTTTTCACGCTCTGATTTTCACGTTCAGTATGACGCATATATTACGATCGAAATTACGGTGTAATATTTGATATGTCATACTATTTTATGTACGCAAATGAAAACATCTTTTTGCGAACTTGACAACAGTACCTACCTTTCTTTTTTTAATTTAAGGTTAAGAAACAGATTTATATTTCCTGCTTCCAAACTATTATTTAAGTGCGTCAGTTTTATGGCTTTTAAACTAAACACAAACTTGCATATGTAAGTAGGTTTTTTCTTATATTCTTGGAAGTAGTGTTTGCGATTTACTTAAAAAGCAAAGAGTAAACGTGGCACGGCTATCTACGAAGTAGGAAACTCTTTGTTGCTTCCGAATCGATATTAACGGCAATTTCTAAAAGAACTATGCGTTTTTGCGGAATAAAATCTATCCTATTGCACTTCGCACGCAATTAACTGACTTCATGCCAAATTTCATTTAAATATGTTGAGTTATTAAGGCGTGATTGATTGCCGACGTACATCCAAACACACATCCGAACTTTCTCATTTTCTCATTTATAGATATATAGATTCTGTAATGCATTAACACTATACGCTCAAAGTTCAACTAAACACTATTTTAAGGAAAAACCAACAACTAATAAAAAGTACCAAAAATCCGTAGATATTGTAATAAAATCAAAAAATCCTAAATTTTTATAAAAAATCCATAGATCTACAGATAAATCCATAGATCTACCGATAAATCCGTAGAATTAGCAGCACTGGGCGGCAATTCTCTTAGTCATGTAATTATCCCTTTTTAATTATTTTTTTTAATATAATCCAGGTGTTAAATTCCTTTCCCATCTATTTTAGTGATTTACAAATTTTAATTTTAAATTCCTTCAGTGCCTTTGGCTAATTTGCTAATTTGTTCCAATCCCTGATACCCTTACACAAAAAAGAAATTTTTTGTCACAAATGAGCTCGCCCACATTCATACTGATATAAATTCCTGAGGTACTTAGACCTAATCCTTTTGAGGGGTCTCAAAATGGCGTTCATGGCATATTTGCTCAAAGTTCACAGTATTTTTGAAGTTACAGCACCCATGAACGTAAGACAGACAAGTCAGTTACAAGGGGACCATCAGACATGTTAAGAACAGATTTCAACCTCTTGTAATAGCCAGATAACGGTCTGGGCACAATTGTTTCTTCAAATGCACCCTAGTTTTTCAGATATTCACATGGAAAAAAAGTCCCTTAAATAGCAAAATAATTGCCACATAGGTTTAACTGGCAGAGCTAAGGTGTCAGCTTCATAATTATCCAACCCAGGTTTAAACTTCCACAGTATCAAATATTATTGTTTATTTTTATACTCGGAGAATGTTGAGTATGAATTTTTTATTTGATTAAAACTTCATTTACTTACTATTATTGTGCGAACTAATATTTTTTTAAAAAAATCATATTATATACAACACAGGGTCATTTTTTCAAAACTAAGTCTTCGCAGGTGTACCAGTTGATTGTGTTGACTGTGTTAAAGTCTTCATTCTTACTTTATATTCTCACTTATTGCTTTGATGCATTTTCTAATAAATAGATATTACTTTTTATCCCTTTATTTCATCTTCATCATTTCTGTACTTCTATATCACCAAAAAATATTTTAAATGAAATGTGTAACATGAAGAAAATCATTTTTTTCTATCGATGTGTTTGAGTCTGTTCAGTGGTGGCATGTAAATGGTTGAAAATAGAATAATGTCTGTGACAAAAAAAAACATGGTCAAAATGGAGGTTGCTGAGGAAATGAAAGGACAAGTGACAAATGCTTATAGATCTTGTAAAATGCTTTTGTCACATTCGAATTCAGTAACATATTCTCGTCCTGACCAAATTTCTTCACTGCCTATTGGTGGGACACATTTACAAGCCATTGTTGATATATTAGCTGAAATTGCATTTGTTGTACCTATTATAAGTACCATGATAAGTTTTAAATATTATTTCACATGATAAAAATATGTAAACGAAGCTGAAATAAAATCAAAATAATCTTGCTCAACAATATCTGAAATTAAAAAAATTATCTGATACTATGAAGATTTGACACCAAATCCAAAAATTATGTAACATACATATCTTACAGGCTTCAATGTGTGGTCACTTGAAAATACTGAGCAATTATTCTGGTATATAAAAAACATTAGGATATTTTGCATGTAAATATCTATAAAATAAGGGCATATTTGAAGAAACGACAGTACCACAGTAAACCCTTCAAAATAATTTAAAGATACTGAGTTTCATTTTTAACATTCAACTGCAATGGAGCACACACTACAGAGGCAATTTCTCCCCAAACTCACTTTTTACCTTTCCTGTAGCCATTCGCCTTTGCACTCTACAAATTTCATGTTTAAATTCTTTCAACATTTTTGGTAAATTATTCGTCATTTCTCTTGGTAACTTGTTCCAACACCTGACACCCTTAATTATGAAAGACAATCTTCCCACACCCTTGAGCCTGAAAATGAATACCAGCTTATTTATTTAATTGCAATGGAGCACAGGCTCCGGTGGCAATTTCCCTACACACCCATCTTCCCCCTATCCTGCACCCACCTACATTTGCCCTCTACAAATTTTATCTTTAAATTCTTTCAAAGTTTTCGGTAAATTATTCATCATTTCTCTTGGTAACTCATTCCAATCCCTGACACCCTTATGGTCATCTCTACCCTTGCATACATTACCCCTAATTCTTATACCAAAATCTTTCCATGCCTCATCACCAATATACGCCTTGTACACTCTAGTGACTCTCTTCACCCTCCTCCTGTCTTTCAATGAGTTCCATTCCAACTATTTATTATATCGGTAATTTATTGTGTTCAGCAGTAATTTGCAGAGACAAATCTAGCAGCCCTTCTTTGCACCCTCTCCAACTCCTGTATTTGATACGTCAAATGAGGGTCCCATACTACACCACCATATTCAAGTAATGGTCTGATCAAAGTTTTGTAATGCAATTCTATTACGTCTATAGTACATCCCCTCATCACTCTCTCCAGCAAGTGCAATATTTTGAAACCTTCTGCTACTACACATCCAATGTGACCTTGTTTACAAATTTCATGCCAAGATTTTTACATTTCAAGTCTTCAACAGGCAATTCTTTCCTCACCTAATATTCATAAACAATCATTAGTTTTTTTTATCTGTGTACCTAATAAGCTGACTCTTCTTTGCATTTATCTTCATCCCATATTTACCAACCTAACTAGATATCCTGTCCAGATCACCCTACAACTCTTTACAATCTTCTACTGTTTCAATCCTTTTATATAGCATTATGTCATCTGCAAACAATCTAATTTCTGATAGTAAACAATCAACACAATTATTGCTCAAAATAATGAATAGCACTGGTTCCATTACACTACCCTGTGGCACTCCCATTTTCATTTCCGCATCTTTTGATACTGCATTTCCTACTCAACTTCTTGTTTTCTACCTTTTAAGAATTCTTCTGCCCGGCAAATCAATTTCTCATCCACTCCAATAGTTTTTACCCCTTTTCCACCATTTAATGGCTTACTGTCAAAGGCCTTTGAAAGATCTAGTGCTGCACTATCAATTTGGACTCCCTTAACATATCTGATGGTCTCCTTGTTTGAGCCAACAGGATCTTTCTTCTGTCCTTTTTTTTTCAATGATAAGGCTATGCTTATCACTGTAACCATTTCTCAGGTAAGTTTGATGAAAGTTGTCCCAGTCTGCAGTGAGCTTGTCTTTATCAGGAAAACTAAATGCTCTGTGAATAATGGAAGACAGAACTGTTTTGTGTTGCACAGAATAGGGATAGCCATTGTGTTCAAATATATATATATTTGCGATTGAGTGCACACTCTGGTGGCAAATTCCCCACACACCCATCTTTTAACTTTCCTGCATCCACCTACATTTGCCTTCTGCAAATTTTAGCTTTAAACTAGCTGATACCCATGACTTTGTTTGTGTTTGTAAAGAATTTGGATTGACAGCTACCGACATCTAACAACCATAGTGCACGACAGGGGACATGATACTACCACACACAAACACCAATGGTCTATGCTATGTAGTTGTGGCAGAAAAGTGACAAATGCCTTTCGTCGAAATACGAAAATATCCTTGATAGTCCACTTTCGACCACCATATTTCCCACACTATCACAGTAACTGAAATTCGGCCAACATTGTGATAGAAAGGTGACTCTGTGTTACTACCACACACAAACGCCAGCGATCTGCGATAGATAGTTTTCACTGGAAAGTGATACACCAAGACACATGTGTCTTTGGCAGAAATATGAAATTGCCGCAGGTCGACCACTTTCAACACCCAAATCTCCCACACCCCCATAGCTACAGACATCTAACAACCATAGTGCATGACAAGGGAGAGGGTTCTGCTACCACACGCAAACACCAATGGTCTATGCTATGCAGTTGTGGCAAAATAGAGAAGTATAAGGAGACACAATTTGTTGTTCGAAATATGAAAACGCCCTGCATTGACCAACTTTAATCATCATATCTCCCACAGCTATCGGAATTCGGCCAACGTTGTGCACGACAGGAAACTCCATGCTACTACCAAACACAAACACTAGTGATCTGTGCTAGTTAGTGGTGGCTGAAAAGTGAAATATAGGAAAACACACGTCTATTTTTATATATATATATATACATAAGATTATTTCAACATTTTTGGTAAATTATTCATCATTTCTCTTGGTAACTTATTCCAATCACTGACACCCTTATCCAAAAAAAGAGAATCTTCCTTCCTACACCCTTGTGCCTGAAATCGAGTTCCAGCTTGTGGTCATGGTCATCTTTTCCCTTCCAAGCATTATGTTCAATTCTTACAATAATATCTTTCGATGCCTCATCACCAATATACGCCTTGTACATTCCTATAACCCACTTCAACCTCCCCCTGCCTTCCAATGAATTCCATTCCAGCTCTTTTATCATATCTGTTACTGATTGCATTCTGCGGTAGTTTCCAGAAACAAATCTAGCAGCCCTTTTTTGCACCCTCTCCAACTCCTTTATTTGATACGCAAAATGTGGGTCCCTTACTACACTACGATATTCGAGCAATGGTCTGACCAAAGTTTTGTAACCAAATTCCTTTACTACTCTTGTACATCCCCTCATCACACTCCCCAATAAGTGCAGAATTTTTAAACCTCTTCCTACCACCTGTCCAATGTGTCCTGTTCAGTTAAGCTTGTTACCAAATGTAATGCCAAGATATTTACATTTCAAGTCTTCAACAAGCAATGCTTTCCTCACCTTATGCACTATACATTATGGGAAAAATCACTAACACTATTACTATTACTAGCACTAAAGAAATAGAGGAAGTTTTTGAAACAATAACAGACGGGGCATAACGGGAAAGGCGGAAATTAATGCAGAAATTATAAGAAAGCCTGTAAAAGTGTGTTACTAGCGGTCTGTAGATGTATAGTGAACAAAGTAATACAATTTTGAAATTAATAGTGATACCAGAAACACAAGTAATTATAGGTGATTATTGGTTACAGAGTGTACTGCAGAGAGAGAGGAGCAATTGCTAAAGGAGTATTCTCATCGGTTAGCAAAGACGATGGAGTTTAATGGTATTAATTCTTCATGACCATCAGTTATTAGGGGTAGACTTCTCAGGTGATACAAAAAAAGGGGGGGGGAATCAGTGTGCTGGCTAGTTACCTCAGTGGAGGAATGAGGCTCTTGGGGAGAAAATAATTCATATTCAGAGATTATTGCAAAATGTTTGCCCTTTTTTTCGTAGTTGTCATTAGAGACGGGAAAGGAACGGGAGCTAACAACGGGAATGAATTCAGCCGTGGATTTTTGAAAGAACCATTGCATCGTTCTCCTGGAGTGATTTGGGGAAATGGTGGAAAACCAAATATGGGTGGCGGTATGGGGATTCGAACCCGCATCCCTCAAAACGCAAGGCCACTTTCCCACTACACTCGGTACCAAACATAGAGCCTGATGTTAACGTTGTGCAGTCACAAGTAGCTGAAGGAATAAGTGATCACGACAAAGTTCAGATGGATATTAGAGGGTTCTGTAACCAGTGACCAAAATTAAAAGGGGTAATAGGAACAAATTTCATAACTTTAGAGTCATTTCAGGGGAATATCTGGGAGTTGTAGATCATTTTCCTTAATTGTTGATAATACTGAAAAATAAATACTGTCAGAGAAATTCAATTTCTGTTAGTTTATTTGTTTTCCAAATGCATTTCACTTCTTTTATAGAAGCATTTTCTGCGATTTCTTATGTTTGTTTACATTGCTCTATTTACACTCCATTCTCTGCAACAGTGATTTTTGTTTTGCTCTCATTTTCTGCTTGTTGTTTGTTTTGCAACTAAACTAGCACCACACTGCGCTGTAAGGTTCGTCAAATGATCTGTTTTCTTGTGTTTATCTTCAGATTGTGTAATGCAATGTGATCATATAGTGTGGGTACGAGCATTGTGCTGGTGATGTAAATTGGAAAGGTATTGGCTGAATAATTGCAAGTGATGCATGGAAAGGAAAAGATGACCATGTGCACAAGCTGGATGCTTATGGGAGGGGAAAATTTTCTTTTGTGGGTGAGGGTAACAGGGATTGGAATACATTACCAAGGGAAGTGGTGAATAATCTGCCACAAATACTGATTGAATTTAAAATTAAACTTCGCAAGTGGGAAAAGTAAATAGGTGGGGCAACTTACACTCAAAGTAGTAAGATATAATAATAAAAAGGGGTAAATAGATGAGACAGAAAACTGCCACCAGAGTAAGCACTATATCAACGTTGAATTAAATTCAACAAGTTGTTCCAAGCTGTTGAAATTTGGGCATAGCGCCGTTTAGGTTTGTTATTGACTATTAAAGTATACGGAAATGTAACTGATGCCTGGATAAATAGTTATTTGTCACAAAGAAGAGCACTTGTTAGTATTCTATCAATTCATTATTGTGTGTTCCATTTGTTGGCTTGAAGCAAAGTTGGAGGTAGTATTTTTAGGAGTGTACCTACATTGTGTACAAACTAATCAAAAATGACAAGAATTGAAAGCATTCTGAAATGAAACTATTAATGACTGGGATAACATTAGCAGTCAAACTCTTATGCAATAATTGCATGTCAATTAATAAGTTATTTTAAAACATTGGCGACCATGTAAAAGTGTGCAAACATCCCAGATGAAGCGTTACAGTTGATACATTTTGTTCACTGGCAATATAAAGTACTACACAGTGACTGGTGCTTAAGAAGTAATTGTCCTTTCTGTCCAAATGTTTTTACAAACATACCTTACATGATATTATTTAAGAGCATTATTCCATTATAGTCATCAAATCCGATACAAGTTTCACAGCGTTATAGTGAGCAGCATCATTTTGAAACAAAACCATGAATATACTTAGGTAAAATGAATTTACAAGTAGATTCGGATTCTCTAGAAAAACAGGGCAGTAAATCTAGCTTTATGAATTCGATGTATTCTATCTTCCTTGAGGGACTATCAGCTTTACCAAATTCCCAGATCATCATCTGTTTATATTTTACATACTTTAAAAAGAGAGTGGTATATAATAAAACGGAAGTAGTTCGCATCATAGGAGCTACAGATAGCAGGCTACCACAAACTAGCAATGGTCAATGCATCCTTGGACGTTCTTGACTTTGGAAGAACTGCTTCGCCAAGCAATCAGTTGCTAACTGTTGATCTGCAGTGCATCCGTCTGAAGCGTAGTTTGAGTTCTACATTGCTAGTCAGTGCAAGACGGTTGGAATGTTGAATAATTGTTGGTCTTTGTAATAGCGTACTGAGAGTATATAATTAAAGAAACTGCTGGTGGTAACAGATAGGTGAAACAGGTAAATCACACCCACATTCAATGCACCGGCAATTGCCGGGATTGTTCCTTCAAAAAGCCATGCCCGAATTCCTTCCTGTTCTTTGCTCCCAGACCTTCCTGCGTCTAACGACATCAACAAAGAAAAAATCTATAAACAAAGAGCTGAGACATCTCCAACAGTCACTGAACAAATTTCACATTAAAACCATCAATAACATTGTAGCTACAACTCAAACGACCCAAACCGAGCATGGTGGGTGAGCAGTAAACTCACATTATGGAGGATATGGGTTCAAATCCCTATCTAGGCATCCCGATTTTGGTAATCCATGGCTTTCCCAAATCACTCCAGGTGAATGCAGGATGCTTCCTATAAAATGCCAAGACAAAATTCTATCCTTTTCTTTGCCTCCAGACCTTTCCCATCTTTAATGACCTAGACGAAGCATAAAGCCAAAGCAAAAAAAAAAAAAAAAAAAAAAAAAAAAAAAAAAAAATCAAACAACCCAAGAAGGAATTTTCTTTTTGGTCTGAAGATTTTACACAAGTTACTGGGACAATATTGTTTATAAATGTGTGTATATTGTAGACATAGTGAAATTCTCTGTCCTGGCATAATGCTCCATAGTCTACTTGAAAATTTGCATATGTGTTTACAATTCATAAAACAACTGCAGGCTACATTACAGCGTATTCAGTATACATAATGTTTATCAACAGAGGTGGACATGTATGCATTTAACATAACATTGATATTGTTGGAGGTGCATATATTTAGCTTTAGTGTCCAGTGGTCACTTATGGTTTGACATTACAGTAGTATTTTTTTTTTTTTTTTTGCAAAGATTGTGATTATGTGTATATTTGATGGGTATAACAGAATCATATTCTTAAAGAATATCATCCAAGAAACATGTGTAAACATGTTTGGATTAAAAGAACAATTCCTACTTGAGTACCAGTCATTCCAGAGCCACAGCAATATATTATCGAAGATATTTTCTAAGTATTCAACACAGTGAAACCATGAAACACTAAATTTAAAGATGTTGTGTAACAAATTGCATCAGATAAAAACTACCGCTACAATGTAGGTATAACTTTCTGCCTGTGTCATATACAACTTGCTAATAATTTAAGTTGCTTTTGTGAGTTCTATAGTAGCAACATCATTACATGAAATGAATGTATTGTATTGTATTATATTGTATTGTATGGACATAGTTTCACAAATATTGTGGTCTCTAGCGTAATCACTGGGACTCATTTAGGAATTGTACTTTTGGTCTGAAAATTATTACCCATGTTCGATAGATTATATTGTTTAATGTGTGTTGCTCTTACAGCAGTAAAATATATACATACCTCACAACTTAACTCAAAAAATGCCGCAACGTTATACCGTGAGCAACTGGGAGAAGCCTTATAGTGAAGTACAATGATAATGCACACGTTCTTTGAACGATATTATTTGGTAATTTTTTGCTATCATAACCATCAAAAATATAAATATGAAACAAATTATACACAAAAAAACTGCCACAACTGAACGTTAGACGCCTTATTTACGTACACATGTGCGACGTCCAACGATACTAGATATTACATTGTCAAGAATCATATCCGCATATTATATCAGAGATGTTAATATTCTAAGGCATATATCAAAGTAAGTTGCGGAAATATTAACATAGGTTATGTTTAGGTTGAAAGAGCGGCAATATCCTTGCTTCAGCATTAGGTCGAAGAAATTTAGTTTTTATAGTTGAAATGCAGCCTGTACCAAAATGACATTTGGTTCTTGTGGTTATAGCATAATTCGCTAGAAGTTTGGATTTACTAAACATTGAATTTATCATGATTTTCGAGCAGAATCATTAGCAGCGCCTGTGAATAGGTTTAAATGTAGCCTGGACCAGAATGGATATAGATGCATCCTTTTGTAGCTTAATGGACTTGAAATGTTGTTTTTACTATAAAGTTAAGTTGGTTTGATTTTTATAATTGTGGTCTTGATGCAATTTGTTGCATGTATATTAGTATCGCTGGAGATCGCATATGGTAACAAATTATTGCGTCCTCTCATCGCTTAGTGTGTAACCTTACGGCAGTTCCCCCCTCCCCTGTGATGTTTGTGCATTATATACAATCTCGATGGGTGTAATAGAAATATATTTGTATCTAATATAGTCAAAGTATCTTTTGCATTATCATTATACATCGGTATATGTCTTCACCCCGTCACTCGCCGCTTAACATTACGGCATTTTTTTAGTGAAGGGTGCAAATAAATTTTACAACTCTAAGAGCAACATATACTAAACAGTATCACCCAACATATGTGTGCAACAGTCTTCAGACCAAAACGACAATTCCTCGATGAGTCCCAGTGATTGAGCAACAACCATATTGTGTTCTATGCAACATAGACAAGTTGCACAAGTATAGCCACTCTATGCAGACCATATTATACCTAACATTACGTGGTGCACCTTAAGTGATAGAATTGCAAAGGTTATTTTAATTTTCTTTGATTTTGTTGGTAACATATTACTAACGATATTAATAGAGCCGGACATAAGTAAAATCACCTGTACCACTGGTAAAGTACAACCGTAAAAGATATCTCACTATATTATTTCCAGAAAACAATTAAGTATAGGCACTATAAAGGGGGATTACTGGAGATCGTGATTCCGCAAGGAATTTGCGTCATAACTCATTCAAACGCAAGACACCGCCAGAAACTTTTGGAAGAACAGTTTCCGGTGTCATGCTGGTCCAGGCTGTATTACAACATAATTTCTGGTTGAAAGTAATGGTCCAGGCTGTTTTACAACGGAATTACTGCTTAAAACTAATACGTCAGGAATTGGAATGAGTTACCAAAGGGAATGATGAATAACTTACCGAAAACGTTAAAAGAATTTAAAGTTAAAATTTGTAGATGGCAAATGTAGGTGTGTGCTGGATAGGAGAAAGTTGGGTGTGTAGGGAACTTGCCACCAGAGCATGTGCTCCATTGCAATTAAATTAAATTAAAAAAAAAAAAAAATAAACGTCTTGCGACTGATTATAGCAATATTATGATGTCATTAGTGAATGTTGTTATAGCGGAATCGAGATTTCCAGCAGACCCTATTAAAGAATATTCGCTGCTATATAAGTAACATGTTTCAACAAAATTTATTTAGTGTAAAATTGCTTACTCCACGCTAAACATCATGTATAGTCTATCCCAACCAGTTTCATCGTCTGGAACCTTATAGAGGGAAAGACGATCACTATGTTTTTTGTCAACTGTATCCGGATTTGAAAATGGAAATAATCCACAAAACATTGGAAATGATCGAATCGTCTTTAAAATCATATCAGTATTATAAATTATAACACCTCACTCTAACCAGCAAACAGAACCACCCCACCAAAACAATACAAGACAATACAGAGCAGAGATAATTTATCTATCTATAGTTAGGTACCATGGAGGATATATTCCTTCCTCCATGTTAGGTACCTGTCACAAAGTAAAATCTCTGCCATATTATAATTATTATAGCAAAAGTCAATCAACCTACGGAAAATTTTTTGTCTTAGAAAAAATTAAATCCTGGGAGTGAAAGTTAATTTAATTAAGTGTATTCCAATTCAATATACCGTTTTTCATGTATCTCTGATTGGGAGATGGACTCAGTCAAATTCTTTAAAAATAAATTCTTATAAAGCTAGTACTAATGTGGCTATTTGCTTACTGACCGTTTTCCATCTCATCCTTTTTCATTTTAAATTCTTATTCTGTTTCAAGGATTTTTTCAAGAACTTCAATCAATAACTCATTAGATGTGAAATAAAAATTTGTCATACCTTTATGCCTGAACTAACGTATTAGTTTATTAAGTTAGACATCTATCCATTTCCTCGTACTTCTCCTAATTATTCTACCAATGTCGAGTCATGTCTTATACCACAAGTATTATTTGCACTCTCAAACCACTCTGTTGACCTGTCTACAGCCCAACAGGATGCGATTCGCAGAAGCGGTAATATCATCCTCCTCCATCATCCACCAGGCATCATCTAGATCCTTGGTAATGGAACACAGGGACACCTCAGAAATGTTAGCAATATTATTTAAAATTACTCCTAGATGTATAAAAAATTGAAATATACTGTCATTAAGGAATACTCAAGGTTTTCTTCCTTTAGCTAGTTTCTGTCCAACCCAAGTATCTTAATCCCCGGTACAGGCGAATTAGTCTGACATCAATGTTACAAATTCCTTATTTTACTGGAGTGAGTAATGGAAAGATGTACCAGAGGAGTTAAGGAATTGGGTTACAAAAATTTGCTCCGACCATTGGTTGAGTATGGTGGTATAGTTTTGGACCCACATTTTGGTTATCAAATACAAGAGGGTGCGCAAAGGAGAGCAGCTAGATTTGTTTGTGGAAATTATCGCAGGACCTACCAGTAACTGATATGATAAAGGAGCTGGATTGGGACTCATTTGAAGACAGGATCAGGGTGAAGAGAGTGCTGGGAGTGTATAAGTCGTATGTTAGTGTTGGGGTTGAAAGGATATTGGTCAAAGAATTAGGAGTATTGCATGGAAGGGAAAAGATGACAGTGATCACAACAGGCAATCAATTTTATGCTTAGGGGAGCGGTAAAATTTTCTTTTGTGGTAAAGGGCTGTCAGGGATTGGAATAGGTTACCGTTGGAAGTGATAAATAATTTCCAAAAAAAACACTGAAGGAATTTAAAATTAAAATTCGTTAATCGCAAAAATAGATAGGGGAGGAATTTAAAACCGAAAGAATATAAGGTATTAATAGTAATAATAAAATACTAAGAAACGTGTGATTAGAAAAGTAGGGAAAATGTGCTCAACTGTAATTTAATTTAAATCAGAATTTTGGTGGTAATAACGTGCAACTACATCAGAAATGTCTGTAACAAAAGAAATTGGTTTATAGGTAGAAAACATTGCTTTAGGCACGGATATTCATGTGAATCTCAGTTGGTGGGGTACTTGCAAGATATTTCTGATAAACTGAATATAACTGGATCGAATTTTTTAATTGCGATTGAGCGCATTCTCCAGCGGCAAGTTCTATAGTCATCTAATTACCCCTTTCTTATTACTTTTTTTTATTATTATCTTATATACTGTGATAGTACTAGATCTTTCTATAAATTTCATAGAATGAGACATTAAAAGGAACTTGTAACCTCACAGTTACCTTCCGCCGGCTCCTAAGTAGTGCCTTAGGAGCGGACTCACTCATTGTTTTAAATCAGTCGTGTTTGAAATGTTGCGGAGGCGGTTTGCCCATCGTAACCATTGGCCGCTATAGCTAACGTGCAATAATTTTGGTCCGTGCACTCAGTATAAGGAGAACTTGATGTGTTTTGACAAAAACAATGAGCGTGATAAGTTAGGTTTGAACAGTACTGAGATGGACGATGAACATTCGATTGTGATAAGAGAAAACTTAATTGGAAGCAGATGCAGATACTACTTTTTCATTAATAATTTAATAATGTGTTTATATTAGCCTTTATATTGAAATTTTGTGGTGGTCAACCAGTTCGTGAGTGTAAATGTGCTTAGCAATAAACATGTCGTGGACAGAATTCTTTGTTAACGAACTTGATTATTTTTTATTAATTATTCTCCAACCTCCTGCTTAGAACTGGCATGGTTACATCACCTAGCGTCTGCGGCATTAACGAACTATATTGAGATGTCCCATTCTGTAAATCTCATTGTTTATCAGTAACAAAAAATGTTGTAGTTAGATTCAATCGTTTTACTGCCGTAATGTATTTAATTTCAATAAGTTACTGTAGAACTCCAATTATCCGAATCGATTGGGACCGCAACCCATTCGGATAATAACAAATTCGGATAATTGGATTTTTCCCGAAAAGGTATCTATTTTAATTAATTAATGTATGTATGTTGAAAATGGGAGAAGCAACTACACTTAAAGGAAAAGAGTTTTTATTTTATTAAATGAAAAGGCAACACTTTTACATGTTAAGCATAGTTACAAGTGCTGTACATTAGTACAATTTACGTACTGTACTGTAAATAAAAGTCATTGCTTGCTGCACATCTCGGTCAAAGTAAGCTGTATGACTATATTCATGTGTTTTCTGGTAGCAAAGTAACACATCCGCTTGACAGTGAGAAGTTTCATGTGGTCTGTAGGCAAAATCATTAATTTTTTTAATCACAGTACGTTTCCGTTTTAATTTTTAAAAAAAGCGATTCGGATAATCAGCGATTCAGATAATCGGAGTTCGGATAATTGGAGTTCTACTGTAATTTGAATTGATTTGAATGTAGTTCTCAACCGACAAGGTATTCGCGAGGAATATTTAATGTCGTTACTTGTCAAATGTGAGAAAGGATAATGGTTGTGATTCCATGGACAGGCGAGTGAGTAATAAAGAGTGTACTTTAGGGTGATCTGGTTGCCATCCAAAGAAAAACAGACTTCCCTTGTGTTCCCTAATGTCTCCGTCATTAATTTACTGAAATGATGGAGAGGCTCTCGGGTACAGTGCGGGTTTGTTTAAAACAATGGACACAGTGTGACATTGTGAGTTCGTCTGCTTGGATATTCCACTAATGACAGACTCGTTTCGAAACCTAGTAATATAGTGTTAGGAGACCTGAGTTATCAGATGTTTACAAAGAAACATTTGTTAACAATAAACTGTTTTTTCGTGAGATTGCAGGCCATTGGGTAGAGAGGAAAGGGAAGAGCATCGAGGGGCTAACCCCCCAAGAAAGTGTCGGAGGTGGTGGTACATACGAGGCATGTTTTTTAAGTACGTAAGTACCGTTTTGAAATTAAAGAAGACGTGCAAATATATCTCAATAATTTTATTTTTACATGAAAGCCAGTACCTTACTCTACTTTTCTACATAATTCCCTTCAATATTGAGGCACTTGTCATAACGTAGTACCAGTTATTGAAAACCCTCCTCATAGAAGTCTGCCGCCTGACTTGTTAACCTCTGCATCACAACTGTTTTGACTTCGTTATCGTCTTCAAGACGCTGACCGCCCAAGTGTTTCTTCAAGTGCAGGAACAGATGGTAGCCACTGGGCGCCAGATCAGGGCTGTACGGAGGATTATCTAGAGTTTCCCATCGAAAAGATGTGATGAGATCTTTGGTCTGATTAGCCACATGTGGACGGGCATTGTCATGCAGCAAAACGATGCCCTTGCTCAACTTGCCAAGTCTTTTGTTCTGGATTGAACGGCGCAGATTGTTCAATGTCTCACAATAAGCTGCTGCATTGATTGTCTCATTATGAGGCAGAAATTCCACAAGCAATACTCCTTTTCTGTCCCAAAAAACTGTGCACATGATTTTCCGGGCAGAAATCGTTCGCTTGAACTTCACTTTTTTGGGTGAATCTGAATGCCGCCATTCCATGGACTGTTGCTTTGATTCAGGTGTGACGTAGGCTACCCATGTCTCATCGCCCGTAACAATTTGGCTTAAGAAATCATCACCATCGTTGTGGTACCGCTCAAGGAAAGTCAATGCACTGCCTAAAATTTTGGTTTCGTGCACATCCGTTAACATTTTCGGTGCCCAACGTGAGCGCAATTTTAGGTAATTCAAGTGCTCGGTCACAATGTCACACAAAACACTACGAGAAACATTAGGAAAGTCATCACACAAGGAGGAAATTGTAAAGCGTCTGTTTTCTCTCACCTTATTGTCCACTTTCTGCACCAAACTTTCATTAACGCCCGAAGGACGCCCACTACGTTGTTCATCATGCACATTTGTGCGGCCATCTTTAAAAGCTCTCACCCACTTTCTCACCATTCCATCACTCATAATGTTTTGTCCGTAAACTGCACAGATCTCACGATGAATATCGATCGGTTTTAGGCCTTTAGCACAAAGAAATCTTATAACAACCCGTATTTCACAGTCGACGGGGCTCACGATTATCGGAGGCATCTTAAACACTCAGTGAACAACGTAAACAAGGAAGAATTAGACTGTAATGACGTCAGTGCGTAGGCAAGAGATGCAGATACCCAGTGCGCATGCGCGGAACGCCGACCGTAACGCTGCATCCACGGTGTGACAAAACGGTACTTACTTAAAAAATTCGCCTCGTATTCCATCAAATAGAATTCATTCCCGCTGGTTTATCGCGGGAGAGAAAGTTGACAAGGCCCGCCCAAGGCGAGTCAACGAGAAAGGAAGGGCGCACGGTGGAGGGACACTCGATTCGGTTTGGGGACTGGACGTTGAATGCTCGACTGGATGCGGCAGCAGGCTCTGGGACGCCGACACCGCCGGCTGTGGCTGGATGAGACTCGCCAGACACCCAGCTCACCCTTCGCTCAGCTGACGCGACTACCAGGGGCCTGGCGAAAATCAACACGCACCGTCGGCTTGACGCAGCTCTCCTCGCCAGCTGATGGTCTCGCCTACACGACTCTTCTCGATTCATGGCAGCGTCACACACCACCTGCATCGATCAACCCTACTCTGAACCCTACGCAGTCTTCAACAAAGTTATCACAACAAGCTCCTCAGTAAGAGCAACTTGTTGTGAAAACTATAAACTCCTCTGTCTGAGAGGAAATAACCATTTTCCATTAAAGTAATTGTTTCGTCAAATAAATTTGGTTTTCCATGTATCAAGATTAATAAAGTCAATATGTTCCTTTTAATATATTACGCTTGACTTATATAAATGTGAAGGACCACTTCGGAAGAGAACAATCATTTATTTAGTTGTTAATTAATAAAACTGTTTAACAAAGTAGTAAATCCCGAGGCAAACCGAGTGCGACACAACAATATTAAGTAATCGATCAGTTTACCGAACTTTGTATGAAATAATTAACTACAAAGCGTCTTACAGAACTTATTCATTGTGATCAGGACGGGACTGTATGCAAGTATTAGTTTAATAACCCTATAAAAGGTCTTATATCTTATCTTATATATATATAAAAATAGACGGGTTTTTTCCTATATTTCACTTTTCAGCCACAACTACCTAGCACAGATCACTGATATTTGTGGGTGGAAGTAGCATGGAGTTTCCTCTCGTGCACAACGTTGGCCGAATGCCGATAGCTGTGGGGATGTGGGAGATATAATGATTAAAGTTGGTCAGTGCAGGGCGCTTTCATATTTCGACCAAAAATTCGTATCTCCGTATACTTCTCTTTCCTGCCACAACTACATAACATAGACCTTTGGTGTTTGTGTGTGGTAGTAGAATCGTCTTTCCTGTCGTGCACTATGGTTGTTAGATGTCGGTATCTATGGGGGTGTGGGAGAAATGGGGGTTGAAAGTGGTCGACCTGTGCCAATTTCATACTTCTGCCAAAGACAAAAGTGTCATGGTGTATCACTTTTCAGCGAAAACTATAGATCACAGATAACTGGCGTTTGTGTGTAGTAGTAGCACAGAGTCACCTTTCGATCACAACAGCGGCCGAATTTCAGAAATTGTGGTACTGTGGTAGATATGGTGGTTGTAAGTGGCCGACCAAGGATATTTTCATATTTCGACTGTCTCCGCATATGTCACTTTTGTGCCACAACTACATAGCATAGAGCATTGGTGTTTGTGTTTGGTAGTAGAATCGTATCTCATGTAGTGCACTATGGTTGTTAGATGTCGGTAGCTATGGGGGTGTGGGAGATATGGGGGTTGAAAATGGTCAACCTGTGGCAATTTCATACTTCTGCCAAAGACAAAAGTGTCATTGTGTATCACTTTTCAGCGAAAACTATAGATCACAGATCTCTGGCGTTTGTGTGTAGTTGTAGCACAGAGTCACCTTTCGATCACAACAGCGGCCGAATTTCAGAAACAGTGGTACTGTGGTAGATATGGTGGTTGTAAGTGGCCGACCAAGGATATTTTCATATTTCGACTGTCTCCGCATATGTCACTTTTGTGCCACAACTACATAGCATAGAGCATTGGTGTTTGTGTTTGGCAGTAGAATCATATCTCATGTAGTGCACTATGGTTGTTAGATGTCGGTAGCTATGGGGGTGTGGGAGAAATGGGGGTTGAAAGTGGTCGACCTGTGGCAGTTTCATACTTCTGCCAAAGACAAAAGTGTCATGGTGTATCACTTTTCATCGAAAACTCTCGATCACAGATCTCTGGCGGATGTGTGTGGTAGTAACACAGAGTCACCTTTCGATCACAACAGCGGCCGAATTTCAGAAACTGTGGTACTGTGGTAGATATGGTGGTTGTAAGTGGCCGGTGAAGGATATTTTCATATTTCGACTGTCTCCGCAGATTTCACCTTTCTGCCACGACTACATAGCATAGAGTTTTGGTGTTGATGTGTGATAGTAGAATCGTGTCTGTTGTCGTACACTATGGTTGTTAGATGTCTGTAGCTATGGGGGTGTGGAAGATATGGGGGATGAAAATGGTCGACCTGTGGCAATTTCAAATTTCTGCCAAAGACGCATGTGTCACGGTGTATCACTTTTAAGTGAAAACTATCAATTGCAGATCACTGACGTTTGTGTGTAGTAGTAACATAGAGTCTCCCATCAATCACAACGTTGGCCGAATTTCGGTAACTGTGGGATTGGGTGAGATATGGTGTTTGAAATTGGTCGATCATGAAAATTTTCGTATTTCATCCAAAGACTTGTGTGTATCCGTAAATTTTACTTTGTTGCCGGAACTACATAGCGCATAAGACTGGCATTTATGTGTGGTAATAGTATCGAGTCTCCCATCGTGCACTATGATGGTTAGATGTCTATAGCTGTCAATATGAATTCGTTACAATCACGAACGAAGTCGTGGGTACCAGCTAGTGTCTTATAAACTGAATAAGATGAAAGCTATTGGAGTGCGTAAAATAGTTACCTGCTAGGTACAGGACTTCTTAAAAGGTTACAAGTTAGAGTAGTAATGCAGAATCAAACGAGGTGGTAGTGAATTTGGGGCACCACAGGATAGTATATTATGACCATTGCTATTCATAATTCAAATGAAGGATTATGTTGATGTTTTACAGTCAGAATGGTTTATAATAGGATCAAAACAGGAAAGACTTTGAATAACTTCAGGACGACATGGATAGAATATCTAACTAGGGAGGTCATCATAGAATGAGGAAAAATACAAAGAAAAATCAGCTTATTAGATATACAGAGGGAAAGACCAAAGATTGTTTATACAATATACAATACAATACATTCATTCTCCATTGATCCCAATATAGAGACTGGCTCTGTGGGATGAGGAAAGTTGTCAATTTACAGCTAAACAATTGCATAACAGAGTAATACATACACCAGAAGATGTACAGTCATAGCATACATGGTACATTAAAACAATTTCATAAGAAAATAATAAAGGCACTAGATGATGTACAGTCATATCATATGTACAGTCATAGCATACACGGTAAATTTATTATGTCAACTACATTTACACAGAATTTGTAGATAGCTTAGAAATAAATTCTTAAACAGAGTATGTCGCATTTCATGTCACACTTCATGTCGTATTTCCTGTGTTCGGTCGTATTTATTTTTTTATGAAGATTGTTGTTCTACTTTATATTGCTTTTCTTCCGATGTCACCTTTCATTTGTAGTTCGTGCCGATTTGATTTTTATTTTATTAAACTTTTATTTAAATAATGAGTAAACTTGTCTGACGATTAATTAACATTTATTAAAGTTCAATCATATGCTTTAACTCCGAAGATCGCAGGTTCTTTTATCAATAACTTCACGTTCCAACTCGTGTCTATGCTCTCACGCTAGCTCTCGTTGGTAGCAAACTGTTACCATAGCAACCTCTTACTGACAGAGAGTAATCTATAAACCCTTGTTCTTCGTTCTGCCACAAGTAGAATTCTTTCAATTTTTTCCTGAATTTATTCTTATATGCTAGACATTTTATATGTGTTGGGAGTTTATTGCAGATATGTATCCCTCAATATCGGAACCCCTTTCTGAACAAAAAGCAACGGCTTGTAATCCTTGTGAAGATCATTTTTACTTCAAGTGACATAATTGTGTATTTTACTATTTGTTTCAAACAAAGTATAATTATAGAGAGGGGATAGAATTGGTTGTTGAAGGCTTGAAGTGTAAATATGTTGCTATAACGTTTAATAATGTTACAAAATCCTTCCTTTACTGTAAAATGGTGATGAAAGAATGAACCATAATGGGTATTTTTTTTTTTTTTTAAATATTTGGTCATACCATTGTTGGAATATAGTGATGCAGTTTGGGACAAACACATTTGGTAGCAAATTCAGTAGTTAGAGGGCATACAACGGCGAACGACTAGATTTATTTGGGACAATTATTTCAGTACGCAGTCAGTAACTGAAATGATACAGGAGATTGTTTGGGAGTCTCTGGAATACAGAAGAATGCTGTGAGAGTGTTCTGTGTAACGTGTATGTAGGTGATGAGTCTTGGAAAGATATTGGTTGAAGAGTTAGGAGTAATGAAAGGAAAAAATGGCCATTGGCACAAGCTGCCACTCGATTTCATGCATAAGGTGGTGGGATTTTTTTTCCCCCCCCTGTGGATAACTTTGACACTGATTGGAATAAATTGCCAATGGATGAATAATTTACCAAAAACACAAAAGGAATTTAAAATTAAAATGGCTAAAATCGATGGGTGGTGGAATTTATACTAAAAGTATTTCTAAATTTATAAAACGAAAACCTATTATATTTGTACCAGAAAAACTCAAAAACTACTGCGCAGATTTCGATGTGGTTTTTACCGTTTTGAAGCTTACAATCTCAATTGAATTGTTTGGTATATATATATATATATAAAAGAAATACAATCCATACGTTATACATCGTAAAAAATAATAACCATATTATCGCATGTAACTTTTACTTTCTTAAATTTTGGGTTTTAGTCTTTAAACCCCATGCATGGCTATATCGAATGCGAAGAGGAAAATATTAATTTTAATAATATAATGAAAAACACCTTTCGATATCTTCTTTGTTTCTTGAAGTTAGTATCTGATGCCGCAATGCTACAATCTCTAATGTTTGTGAAATTATTTTTGCTGTTGATATTTAGTAATGCATATTTGATGGGTTTGAATCATGGAGGAAGGAATAATATGGAGACGACGCAAGCGACCTTCACCACGCAATCAAGTGAAGCCAGGCGGAGGAGGAGTGGGGAGGCATGGCCGGAGTGGAGGGGACATGGCCGCTTCCCAACAAACACGGGGAATATGCACAAAAACCTCAAGGAGACTCTAGGATAAACGTGACGCCGCAATCTGGTGATGGATTATTATGTAACTCGATGAGACAAATAAAAAATGAAGAATAAATTTTTTTGATATCCTGCTTAGTTTTCGAGATATTCTGTCTCAAATGTTAAATGGTTTTGGTTGAAATTCTGAAGAAAAAATTATTCAAAGTGAAATTTTATGATGAATTCTTATTTAAAAAGACGAGACAAATAAAAAATAAAGAGTAAAATTTTTCGATATTTCACCTAGTTCTCGAGATATACTGTATCAAAAGTGAGGTGTCTTCAGTTGAAATGCAGAACAAAAATTTCGCAAAAGCAAATTTAATGATGGATTCTTATGTAATATAACGAAAAAAATCGATGATAAGGAATAAATGTTTTCGATATCTTTCTTAGTTTGGGGGATATACAACATCCAAATTGAGGGGATTAGGTTGGGATGCAGCCTGGACCAAGAATTAATTCTGTCAAAGCCACAATGATTACATGGTTGACATGCAGAATGGATATTTCAGTTTTATTACTACAACTTGTGGTTAGACTGAAATGTGTCCCTAGACCAGAAAAAAAGTAAGAGGACCCACTCTAGGGATGAGCAACCCAGACATTTTGTAGGCTGGTACCAGAAATAAAATGTTTCCGCATAATTTATAGTTAGTATAAAGTGTATCAACAAAAAGTAAAGAGTGATACTTTACTATAATGTATGGTTGGCATCATGCGGTGTTCTTTGAAGTAACTTCAAGCAAGTGTGCTCCAATCATAAATGCGATGATGAGTCACTGTATGAACAAGCATATACTTTTTTTAACAAAATAACTTATCACGCAAGAAGAGCTCTACTTCAACTTGTGTTTAAAAGGGCAGAGACTTTATTATTACCTTTAAAAATATAAGAGTCATTTCACAATTGTTGCTATTACAGGAATGTATAAGGAACTTTATGAGACAGAATTTGATTCATTATTTTCCTTTACTTCACATTCTTAGTAATGAATTAACATGTGGTTAAAGGTAGGGACCGTGCACAAACTACATGGCCCGGTCCAGTGGGGGGGGGGGGGGGGGGCTGAAAGGCTACATTGGGCTATGGAGGGGGGGAGGGATTCCAAGCCAGGCCACGTAGCTTTCCTTTCATAAAATTTGTCACAGTTAAATGAGGAACTGAATTCACAACAGCATGTGAATATTTATTGGTTTAATTCTAGATGGCGATACAGCTATAGCACCTTTCTGCCGCACGCAGCTATCAAAGAATTATTCGAATCACTTTTATGACATTTTTCTCCTGGTCCAGGCTGTATTTCAACCTAACCTCAACTGCTAGGAATAATTAAAAAAAAGCTAGATCCCTGTACTGGCAGTAGGCCTAAAGTAGTTTGTAGCAGTATCATGATCTAGAATTAAACCTATTTATTTCCCTCAGCTAATTATCTCCTTATGTAATTTATAATAGTCTGACAAGAGAAAACAGTGCAAAATGTCTTCTGAAATTAAAAGGGGGAAATGGCTATTTAAAAATTAATAAAACTCACAGCTTCTTACATAACAGTTAATTTCATCATCCATTGTCAGTATAATCAGCAACGTGACGAAAGAAATCTTAATAGTAATTCACTGAATCGCGATGTAAAACAGGCCCCTTTAAAACACTTTTCAACACTCATTAAAAAATAATGCTAGTCTATTATGTGCAAAATAGCAAGGTTTGCTGATTTTCTACACTAAACCAAGAAAAATTTGAGAACAAAGTCATCCCATTGAGAGCTATGACTAAATATTTATAGACATACTCTAAAGTTTGCGATGTCTACCGCTCACTTCAACAACGATAATTACAATTCAACTTACTTATGAAATGATATTCCAGGTTCATTCCTGTCTGTCCTATTTGTGCAACACAAGATGGCATTTTGAAACACTTATACACATTACAAAATGAAATAATCACTGCATCTACTACAATGTGAACACCTCAATTGTTGGGAAGCGCCATATGGTCGCTGCCGGTGCTGCCGCCATGCGGCCTGCTTCACCGATTTAACGTCACTTCTCCTCCATATGTTGAATCTGGTGGACAGCTAGTCCAACGGTTGGCAACACTAGTTGTCGAAAAAAGATGCTCGCTTACGAGCCACTTAAAGCACCACCGAAAAAAAAAAATTCATTGTTGAATTCGTACGGGATATTTACTTAAAGACAATTGGGAATGTTACACTGTTACAAACGAGATGTACCGAATATTAAGTGCCAAACTTTCGCTGCTTTTCTGTATTCTTTATATGTTAAACTAGAACGCAATATAGCCACGATACTAATCGCTAAATGAGATTGCAAGTAATGGTGACTTTGGCATCCTCGCAGAATACTATTTTTTTTTTTTTGAACTATTAATATTTAATTATTATAAAAATGCAATTTTAAAGTACAATTCTTTTGTGTTAACGCTCATTAATGGATATTAAGTATGATATCCATCATAAATTTTCTCGTAATGTTAATAGCTTTCTGATTGATTCGAAGTGTTTAAAGACGCGCGCATGATGGGTTTCCATGGAATTGTTTACAGGTTGAGTGTCAGCTCTGATGTGATAACGTACCTTACAACTTTTCACAACTAATTTATAATGCCTCTTTTAGTTAAGGACTATAGCTGGAGACAAACTGATGATATGATTATTATTAGAGTTCCGCTGAAAGGCGTCAGTCTTAAAAATGTAGATATCTTTACTTTAGATAATTATTTGAAGGTAACTAATAAAAACTATCACATATTTCAATTAACATAGAGCTTAAGAAAATTAATTAAATAACTGAATTCCTCGTGCCTGTACTGGTCTGTTTTACTTATTGCTATTGGTAAACGTTTGATTTTTCTAAACATATTTTTTGTTGTTGAAAAATTGAGTTTTAAGCATGTCTTACTGTTGTAGGTACCACTACAGACTGCGATACGTAAATGTATTCTTGCGCCTGCGTTTAGACTTTTGACTGTCTCTGGTTTTGACTTTTAGGCTGCTATGTTATTGGAGGCTTTAATTACAGTCTGAACCAAAATGACAACTGACATTTCGTAATACAGCATAAGCTTTTAGTATTTGTTTTCGATTTTACGTTGCTTTATGAGAATTTTTGTAACGTCAACATTTAATGCAGATGGAAGTGGATTCGCTTGTATCGTGAGCTCTACAGGTAGTACCAGAATAAATAAAACCAAGCATCACAGCTTAGGGTGTTAGAATGTCAGTTTTATGTTTATGATGCTTTAATTGGTGCCATATTACTGACGTAATTAATTACTTACTTACTTACTTACTTCCTCTTCATGGATAGGCCTAAAGCCTGTTCCGACCATCTCTTCCTAGGTCTTCCAATGTCCCTTCTGCCTGTGGGATGGTACTCCAGGGCAAGCTTAGGAAATCTGTCCTTTCTCATCCGTAGGACATGGTTCTTCCAGTTATCCCTTTTTTGGGTAATTCTATCATTTAGCGGGGAGATATTCAGTTGTTCCCTTATTTCCTCGTTCCTCCTCCTATCATTTAGGGAATACCCTTTTACTGACCTTAAAAATTTCATTTCCGATGATTGAATTTTGCTTTTGTATTGCGTTTTATTTACCCATGTTTCGCTGCCATATAGCAGAGTCGGTACGGCCATTGTTTTATAAAACTTGAGTTGAGTCTCCTCTAGTGCTTTACCTTTTAGTGTTCGTCGAATTGTTCCACACATATACTGAAATCCGATATAAGTAAAGCTGGAGACTTGTTTCTATTGGCTGATTGTCTACCACTATTTTAACTCTGATAGGGTATTTCCCCTGCCATGCCATAACTTTCGTTTTTGCACGAGACAACTGCAGATTGTAATCTTTGCTGATAATGTTTAGTATATGAATTGCTTTTTGAAGTCCATCTTCATTTTCCTGGAGGATAAATTGGTCGTCTGCAAACAACATAGTATTTATGTAAGTGTTGTTGCTTATTTTTATACCAGGATGGACATTTTCTTTCCATTTCCTAACTAAGTCATCTATATATATATTAAAAGTGTTGGAGACAGGCTACAACCTTGCCGCACTCCTTGGTTAATTGCTATTTCTTCTGTAAGTTTATTTCCTAGGTCTAAGACGATTTGTGTCCTTCTATACATATCTTGAATAACTTGTATTAAATGCTGTGGATATCCATTTCTTTGCATTATTTCCCATAGTTTTTGTCTATTTACTTTATCGAACGCTTTTTCATAGTCTATAAAAGCAATGAAAGTCTTTAAATTAAATTCTCTTCTCTTTTCCAGTAGTTGTCTAAGGCAGAATATATTATCTATGCAGGACCTTCCTTTCCTAAACCCACATTGTTCTTCTGATAGGAGAGCATCTGCTATTACTTTTAGCCTGTTATTTATTATTTTTGCATATATTTTGTATCCCGTATTTAATAAACTAATTCCTCGATAGTTATCACATGAATTCCTATCTCCCTTCTTAAAAAGTGAAATAACTTTGGCCTTCCTCCATTCTTCTGGGATGGTTCTCTTTTTCCAACACATATTAATTAAGTGTAAATATCTAAATTTCAGAATCATTCCCCCATACTTAATCAATTCTAAATTAATTGTATCTAGTCCAGGAGCTTTTCTATTTTTAAATGATTTTAGTGCTGCATCAACCTCCTCTATGTCTATAGGATCTATTTCTTTAGTATCCACATGGTCATTCCTATTTTCTCTTCTTCTTCTTTATAATTACTATTGTACCATAATGTTCTGTAGTGTTTTACCCATGCCTCTTCTTCAATTACATTTATATTAGCACTTTCCTTTTCATCCTTGTTGAGATGTTTCATAAGTTTATAAGCCATCTCTTGTCTACCATGGACATCATCTTCTATTGAACTGATTAATCTATCCCATCCCTCTTGTTTCAACTTCTTTGTTATTGTCTTAACAATATTTCTTCTTCTTTTATATTCATTTTCATTTTCTAGGGTTCGATCCTGTATCATTTTTAGATAAGCCTTTTGCTTTTGTTTGACGGCTTCTGCAATTTCTTCGTTCCACATTTTAAGTCCAGTTTTTCTTCTAAATTTCTTTTTCTTGCCAATGGCTTCATATGCTGCTTTCAGTATTGATGAAGCTATAGTTTCCCATTCTTTATTGATGTCATTATTTGTTGGGTTTTCCAGTAAGCGCTGTTGTAATCGGCTTTGATATAGATGTTTTATTCCTTCATCTTTTAAAAGGTAGGTCTTAAAAACTTCTTGATCTTGTTGTAAGTTTTTATTCATTCTTTTCCTCCATTTAGCAAGTATTCTTATTTTTGATATAACGAGATAGTGATCTGTATACATATCACTACCTCTATGTACACTGGTGTCTACTACATCTGGACCTAATTTTTTATTAACCATTACATAGTCAATGATAGACCTTTGTCCTCTTGCCGTCCATGTAAATTTATGGATATCTTTTTTTGTAAAGAATGTATTTGTAATCTTTAACTGGTTGAAGGACGCAAATTCTCTCAGTAGTTTCCCATTTTCATTTAATGTGTATTCACCTCTGTTCCCCATTACCTCTGGAATTGGACTATTTCCTACGCGAGCATTAAAATCGCCAGCCAGTATTAGGAAATCACTTTTATTAATTCTGTCTATCACCACTTGAAGCTGTTCATAAAATTGTTCAGATTCTTCTCGTTTGTTTTCTTCTGGGGCATATATGGCGATCAAGGTTAGGTTGCCTCTCTCTACTTTCAATCTTAGAGTCAGAATCCTTTCACTTATCATAGTGTAACTGACAATTTTATTTTTCCATTTCCTATCCACTAATATTGCCACTCCTACTGCAGCTCTTTTCTCTCGTGCCACTCCACTGTAGATCATTGTATATTTATCTATTTCTTCTGTTCCCTTCAATTTCTTTTTTGTTTCTGTAATTACAGCAATATTGATCCCCTTTCTAGTTAACTCCCTGTCCAGATCATATTCTTTATTATTTATACCTCTCACATTCCACGTTCCTATTTTCAAATTGTCTTTGATTCCAAATCGTTTGTCCTTTGACCTTGCCTTTGTTGTCCTCATAAGATCCATCCGGCTTTCCTTACTTTGAGGTTTATGAGTAATATATCTTTTTATGTGGAAGGGTTACCAGCCCTTCGCACAACCCCCATCCTGGAGGGCCAGGGTTTTATTTCAGGGTGTTCCTTCCCTTAGCCAGAATGTCCCAGTTTTAAGGCGCTGGGGGCTCGCCTTCCATCCTCTCCCGTTAGCTACACTCAAAAAGTGCATTGCCCAGGGGTCACGCGGCTTTCACCTTCGTGGACGTGGGAGTAGGGTTTGCTGGCAGAGCTGCTAAGATAGATCGCAGAGGCATTTCTCAAGGTTTTATTATCTCAACCCATCCGCATAGGCTGAGATCCTTGAGACCATACCAGCCTTGACCCCCGTCATTAATTCTGCTGAATATAAATAGTTCCAACAATTTCGCGATCTGCACTATCATTTTTCATTCTGCACATTTAGTAAAAAAATTATGGTACTCATTTACATTGTGATACATGATGTCACTAGCACTCATGACAGCAGCAGAAATTACTATAAAAACCCAATTCCTTGGGCCTTGTGCAGAAGATATTTCGGTTGGCGTCCCAGTGTATGCTGCAATGCAACCTGACCAAAACCTCTGCAAGAAAATCAAAGCTTCAATCACATTTGCATTAATACGGTCACCATGGGCGTATCCAGCGAGGGGCAGAGAGGGCCTCCCCTTGAAGAAAAATTAAGTTGCCTTCAGTACGCTTTGCGAGTGCAGAACTGGCTCGAGCTCTTTGGGAGAGAAAGATTGACTGGATTATGCCTGATGAGTGCGCATCGAAATTTCGTGAAAGAACACCGTGAGATATAGACAAACTAAATTATTGAATTTTTTTTCTTAAAATCCCAGACAATTAATGCTTACATAAAAAACTAACTCACTTATGATCTTAATTAACTACATAGTAGGTCCTCAGATTAAGTGGTTGGATTAATATATTAATCAATAATAAAAAAAGTTTACTGAGTAGGTTTGAGTTTCATTTTGTAAGAAATCATCATGTTTCAGTCCCCCACCCCACTTCCTCGAAACCAATATGAGTTGCCCCTCCCCCCATTTCAAATCCTGCCCCCCTCTTGTTCTGATCCTGGATACGCCATTGACGGTCACTTTACGATATGTTATTGATGTCATATGTTGTTATATAAACGTGACCCAAAATTTATTAGGGTCTACTCATGACTTTCATCAATGCACAACAATTATTCTTGGAAGTATTTGGCACAATGCAATTACATTGGTCACTTGCTGTAAGCTGAACTTTTGAATATGATATATGGATGCTAAACACTTATGTGTTTTTAAATATTAATCACTGACTACTGAGTGACATTAGCTGGAAAAGATGCATCATAAATGTAAAAAAAAGTGTACAGGATGTTGAATTGGTATTAAATCATTCTGCATTGTAACCTCATGTGTGTTGCTCTGATATTAATTCTGATAATTTGTAATTTTGAACTATGCAATGTCAAAAAGTAGTGGAGTTCACATTGGTTGATGATATGTACTCAAGGTCATCAGCATGGTTAGTTGGTTTATTAAGGATAGAATTTTGTGGAAATACAAATGATAAGGATCTGGGCTATGTATCTTTTTTTATACCATTTGTTTCTTGACTGATTTGATGCAATCCTCTACCTCTTCCAATCTCAAGCTAATCTTGTTGTTCCAATATAGCCATCACAATTTATATCATTAATTATGTGCTTCATATATTATAATTTTTGTCTTCTACAAGTTTTTCCTACTGCTGTTAACTCGAATAACAGATTAACCAATTCTACATGTCTTAAAATGTGACCCACTATCTTGTCTCTTATTTTTTAGGATATTATTCCACAAACATCTTTCCTCACCCACCATTTCCAAAATATATTCATTTCTTATTTGTCCATTTAATTCCCAAGATCCTTCTATAGCGCAGTGTTTCAAATACTTTAATTTTCCTTTCTTTCTGGTGTTCCTAAAGTCCTTGAATCACCATATAGTGTTGTGATTCGTACATACAATTTCATTAAGTTCCTTCTGAATCCTAGATTAATTTGTGAAACTAAAAGAGTCCTCTTTTTCAAGAAGGCTCTTTTCACTGATGTTTTTCTGCTCTTAACATTATTCTTGCCATCACTTGTAATTTTAATTCCTTAGTAATAGAATTCACTTACTTCTCATGCTATACATGACCTTCTTTGTATATTTAATCTACTGTTGTTTCTATTGTTTCTCCTACATGGAATGATTTTGTTTTTTCTTTTGTGTATAGTTAGTTCAAATTCTTCTATCAGTATTTTGTTCAAGCCATTAAGA
>JARYHS010013630.1:7503482-7649433 GCA_031002005.1 Vandiemenella viatica
TTGATCCAGGATGGGCAGCAGTATTCAGCAACAGAGTATGACACAGCTAAGGCTATGGATCTTGGAACGTGAGCACTGCTCCCCATGAAGCACCTGCAAGCTTTTGGAGAATATTATTTCTCGTTTGACTTTGGCAGCCACGTTTGAGAGATGTTTGAAAGTTAGAGTTTCTGTCCAGTGTTATACCATACTTTGGTGTGCCGCAATACGACAAGAGTTGGCCTCTAAATTTACTTCTGGTTTATAGTGCGATTGTCTGTTGCGTAAATGAATGATGAAATGACTGTTTTCTCAGGATTTAGATGAAGGCACATTTGTTGAAGTATTCATCTAACGTTTCCAGATCAGCTGATAAAGTTGTTACTGCCTCAAAAACTTGGGGTTCTGGTTCACCAAACAAATGTCATCAGCGTAAGTAAATTTTTCTTGAAGATGTTTTCCGGTAAATCATGAGTATACAAATTGAATAGAGGGGTGCTAAAACAGATCCTTGGGGTAAGCCATCATTTAGTATAAATATTCTGCTTCTGTCATTATCAGAATATATCTGAAAGTATCTATTGCTCAACATGTTGTTAAGTAGTCCCATAAGTTTTCGACATGGGATAACACTCACAAATTTCAGAACAAGTCCTTCTCGCCAAACGTGTCATAGGCAGCTGACAGATCCAAAAAGGCAGCCACTTACTGATTTCTCCTCAAACCCATTTTCAATATGAGAAGTGAGAGTGAAAACCTGGTCATTACAACTTCTCCCTGGCCTGAATCCTGCTTGTTCTATGTGAATGTGGTTATTGATCACTTCAGAATTCTATTGCAGATCAGTCGCTGAAGCAGTTTGTATTCACACTTAGAATGCTATTGGTCGATAGTTTACCACTTTTGTAGGGTCATTATCTGGTTTCAATATGGCTAGTATTTTTGGTTTTTTTTTTTCATTAAGGGTGGATGTTTCCAGTTTGTAGGTAAGCCATCTTACTGTAGCTGGTCCACAGGGAGCCAAAAGTTCAGGATATAATACCATCAAATCCAGCTGCTTTTTCCCAATTTCATTTGTTTGATTGCATCTTTGGTTTTTTTCTTCTCGGAATGGAATGGAGAATGAATTCAGAAGATTGTTGGGGCTGCTTTTTGCTTGTTACGTAATTTTAATTTAATATCTCTTTTGGTTTGCTTTTCTTTTGTGGTTCTTAAAAACCGATACTAGTGTTTGGCAAATCATTGAGGTGGTGGCAGTTTTCGATCTTCTGATCACAGCGTTTGAGCAGTCTAATTTTCTAATGATGGATCAGGCTTTCCCGCTAGAGTGGGTGTAATCCAATGATTCTACTATGCGATGCCAATATTTCTACGACCCTCGTCTAGTGATTGAAGGAGGCATGTTGCATTATCAGAGGTTGGATTTCCTCGTATTTCATTAATAAATTCTCACTTTCTGGGCTCGTTTTTCCCTGTTCGCGCCCATCACGCCGCAGGGTCGCCGCGCACGCTAGTGCGGTCTCCTAGTACATTGTGTCCAATGGAGCGGTGCACACGGTCGGCAGAACACGCTAGCGCGGCAAGCATGGTAGACGAGTTATTAGTTTTTAGAAAATTGACATCGAACATTTTGTTGGTGAAATTAGACTAATCCTGAAAATTCGGACATCCGTCAGAAAATTATCATGATCGAATCAAGAAGAGAGGATCTTGGACCAGTATATGTCGGATGTTCATTGAGGGATTCGAGGAGAAAGACGACAAAGGCAAAATGAATATGCAAGTAAAATATTTTGTGTTTATTATAAATCCAGCTTTGCATAAAGTGTTTTACAATCTAGATTTTATGTATCATACCTATAAAATTTATAGTAAATTGCTGTTGCAAACACAAAAGTTCTTAAATAAAATTTCTTTACCGGGGTAAGGTGCCAACATCAGAAACAAATACTCTGCTATCATATTCCTTTCTTGATTAGACTGCTAAGTAGTTCCTCTTGTTGGAACTGAGCGTCTTTCCGATATCGACGAAACCTTCTATACTCATTTCGTCTTGATGTTGTACGATCTCTCGTTCTTACAAAATTATGAGGCGAACAACATGTCTTTATCAATCGGATAGATAAATCCACATTTACATTAATTGTTTTATAAAAATTTTCCATTTATTGGACAGAATGCAAATGTACTTTCTACTTTTCTCCTGCCACGTGACAATCTGTAGTTGAAATCCTTTTTTTTCTGATAAAACTTAACCACTGTAAGGCCTCATTATGATTGTTGAAACGGAAAAATGCTTCCTCACCAACAAAATGGAAGGCATTTTTGGACCTGCAGTGCCGGCAGAAGTTGTCTCGTGTAATGTTTATTTCATTGTTTTCAAGCTTCTTATAAAAATAAATCTTTGGGATAGTCCTATACTACTAATAACGTCTATCCTGTGTTCTTAATACATTATTTTTAAAAGATAAGTACGCAAACATTACCCGCTTCTTTTTTTTTTTTTATTTATTGGCATCTAGGCATGCGCCCATACAGCCATTTTCATATTACAGGATAGCATCATTAACGTACAAATAATTGTATATGCAACTAGTCATTTACATTTCACCGAATAACGTCGATGTTATAACAATAATAATAATAGCATGTCATTAGCCTTCTTCCTTTTACCGAATAACCACTATGGCATTACAATGGTAGTATACAATATACATTACAAATCAAAGTCCATAATATTACAGTAATTATATAATTCAGTTAAAACATATTATTTGAGTTTGTTTGAATTGTGTCACTTAAAGGAGAGGAAAACATCGATAGTATAACAATAGTGATATACCGCAATTAAAACTTCTTACTTGACTATAAACTGTGTCACCCAATGCTGGTATCCAGCAACTTGAGATTTTCATTTTTAGGAATAATTACAATAATATTCTACCAGAAGTATGATACATTTAAAACTAGTTATTTACATTTGTTGTGACTGAGTCAACCATATGTTCAAATCCCCAACCATTCATTTTCATTTTGCAGGTATCTACAATATTATTACAATAATGATTTTTACATATTACAATGACATCCAGAGAGTATAATTAAAACACATATCATATCAGCTTTGTTAAATTGAGACACCAATGTTTTTCAAATGTTGGTATAGGAGCTGATATATGTCGTAGTCTTCCGTTGACAAGAGGGTTGCAGCACATGTGGGGAGAGGGATTCCTTTGATCTTGAGAGAGTGTAGTAGAAGGTCTGTCTCTACTTTGTTTCGGGGCGGCACCCAAACGCAAGTGGTTTGTATCCCGCTATTTCCCACATTGGCAATTAGGGGATCAGTGAGGTGGATTCTATGGAGGTTGTTTGTAGCAGCCGTGGTTGAATTTCAGTCTCGCGATACTTATAGTGAAGTTGCGGGAGCACTTATATATCTCATACCACTGGAGAGGGGTATTTCCGGGTGGATACGACCGTAATGTAGGCCTTTTATCGAGAGTGAGCTCTTCCACGCCTTATCCCCTTGGCTGTCATGGTTCTTTTGATCTGTCGAATAGCGTCGGGTAGGGGGATCGTACTGTTGCGTATCGCACCGCTGTGTGCGGCTTGTTTGGCGTATCGGTCTGCCATCTCGTTGCCTGGAAGACTGCAATGTATTTGATCCATTTAAACCTACAGTCTTATTTGCTAGTTTTAATTCGTGAACTACATTCACGATGTCGTGTACTCGTGAGTCGTTGTGCACTTTCCTATGGTTGTTTTTTATTAAAAGCAATGCTGACTTTGAATCTGATAGGATTAAATGGTTGCTATAAGGGGAGGTCTTTGCGTATTTTAGTGCTTCCAAGATTCCCATCAGCTCTGCACTCATAATGGTATATTCTGTTCGTAACCGAAATAAACCCTTGTCTCCAGATCTTGGTATACAGTAGGCGCATCCAGTGGCATCTGGAAACTTGGAGCCATCCGTATATATCTGTTCCATGTGGGATCGGTTGTGTAGGTACTGATACACGTTTGCTCTGTAGTTTTCCAGCTGGGTGTTATCTTCCGCGCTTGTGTCTACTTCCAGATTCGTGACAGTTTCCCAATACGGAGTCTCGAAGGTAGCATTTTCCTGCTTTGACGTATGCTGGCTCGTATCTTATATGTTTCTAGGTACTCCGCCGCAATGGGAGGCTTTTTTTCTTACTCCAGTAATTGTCAGTTAGCATTGCATTAGAGATTGTGTATAGAGTTGAGCAGTTTTGGTCCCGGGTACTGGCTATTCTTGATCAGAAATTTTGCAGTTAAGAAGCTTTTCTGCTGACTCCATAGGGAGTCTCTATGGGATGTTCGTGTGCTTCCACTAGGAGCGCGTTGGTAGTGTTGATTTCATAGCGCCAATACAAGTGCGCAGAGCTTTATATTGGACTTTGTCCAGTTCTTTAAGCACGGTGTTAGTTGCAGAACCGTAACATACACAGGCGTAATCAATATGTGGTCTCACCAGAGATTTATACAGCCTTAATAATATTGAGGTATCCCCTCCCCACTTTACGTTGGCTATTGCGCGGATGAGGTTGATCGCCTTGTCGCATTTCTTGACCGTATTTTTTACGTGAGTACCCCACTTGAGTCTGTTATCGATCCAAACGCCCAGGTATTCACAGCGTTTTTAACTGGGATGGTAAAGGGTCCTAATTTTATGTTAGACATCGCGGGCATTCTGTGTCGGCTGTAAATCGATACTGCCGATTTCGCTGGTGATATGTCTAGCCCGTTGCTGAATAGCCATTGATTGAATTTGTACATTTCGGCGGATAGTACCATAAGGCATTCTTCCCATGTTTTTCCAATGATAAATATGCATATATCGTCGGCATATTGGAGAATGACGATTTTACTGTTCATGGAGTAATGAAGATCATGCGTATACAAGTTAAATAACAGGGGAGCCAGAACAGAGCCCTGCGGCAGGCCACGATTAGTTTTTCTGCTAGCAACAGTAGTTCCTCTTTGCGTTATTTCCAACCATCGATCCGAAAGTAGTGCGATTAGATTTCCTATAAATGTGTCCGGTATCCCTAGATGCCGAAGTTTTTTGGCTAGGATCGGTACACAGACGTGGTCATATGCGCTGTTTATATCAGTGTATACGGCCATCATATATTTGTTCTTGGTAAGGCAGGAGTGAATTTCGGAAGTGAGGTGTGCTAAGGTGTCTATGGTGCCTTTGCCTCTTCTAAAGCCGTACTGCGTTTCCGGAATTAATGCGTGGTGTTCCAGCCACCATTCCAGTCTCCGCTTTATCATATGCTCCAGTACTTTGTAGGTGCATGGCAGTAGGTTTATGGGTCTATAGGATTCTGCGTTGTTGCCTACTTTTCCAGGTTTTTTCACGGGAACTACCCGCGCAGTCTTCATCTCTTTTATTTGTAGCCTTTCCGACCATATCCTGTTAAGTATTTCGCATAGCTTCGTTTTTGCGGAATCTGGCAGATTTTTTAGCATGCCGTAGTGGATGTTATCAGGTCCTGGTGATGAGTCCGTGCCTTGCTTTAATGCAATATTGAATTCGTTCAGCTGGAAGGGTTGCAGGAGGAAGTGTGATTCAGTTGCCCTTGGTTCTGTGAGATTTGTCTCTACCCACGGTGGGGTTAGCCTTTCAAGGATGTTCTCTAATAATTCGGTTGTTAGGGGTGATTTTGCTTCTGCCTGGTGGATGAGAACTTCAATTTTCTGACCTTTTGCCATATATCGGATAATGGCGTTTCTTTATTAAAGGTTCCACAAAACTCTCTCCATTTTTCTCTCTTTTTATTCTTGGCCATCTTTTTCACTCTTGCCTGAGCTCTACGGTGTTCCAGATAGTTTTCGATCGTGGGACAGCTTTTGTATGCCCGTAGTGTCTCTCTGCGTCTTTGGACGGCTTCGTTGCATTCTTTATCCCACCAAGGAGTGCTTTTGTTCCTCATAATATGTACTGGTTTCCGAGCAGGAATAGAAGATATGGCAGCTTGGGTTATATCGTTGGTCATGGATTTATAGTCCAGTGCGGGGTTACCGCTACACTTCCATGAAGCTGTCAACCGTTCCATAGTTGTTTGGAATTTATTCCAGTTCGCCTGGTGTATTTTCCATCTATAGGGAGATCTATAAGGAGAGGATATCAACCGCCTGGCTGGGGAGTCAGTCTGGAGGCGAAGTAGGATAGGAAGGTGGTCTGATCCCAGTGTGTCGTCTACTACTTCCCAGGTAATGTCTATAGCTATGTTCGACGATACGCAGGAGATGTCCACTGCTGATGGTGCTTGCCCTGGCGCATTAATTCTGGTTGGATTACCGTTGTTCAGTACCACCATATCTTCTTCCTCTAATATTTCCGCAATTATGTTCCCCAGTTTATCCGTGCTTTGGCATCCCCATACTGTATTATGTGCATTGAGATCTCCCAACAAGATGACCGGTTTTGGCAATTGTCTGAGGATATTCGTGATAAATTGCTTGTTTGTCTTCTTATTCGCTGCTCTATATACTGACACAATGGTTATTAATTTGTTGGTAAGACGTACCCTGGCGGCACATATGTTGAAGTCTGGGTTTCCAGTGCAGGGTTGGAGTTGTTCGTAATAGATGGCGCTTCTAATTAAGATGGCAGACCCCCCGTAACCGTCTGCTCTGTCGGATCTGATGGCATTATATCCTTTGAGGTGGAATAGTTCGTCTGGTTTCAGCCAAGTTTCGCTTACAGCCAATACGGCTATGTTATTCTTTGAAGCATACTGTAGCAAGCTCTCCTTATTAGCCCGGATAGATCTCGCATTCCACTGAAGAATTGTGTCGTCCTGCAGTGTTGCTCTCGTGTTTCTAAAGGGAGCCGCCATTTTCCCATCTGTTTGGCGATAACGATCTTAGCAGAAGTTGTTTTACGCTTGGGGCGTATTGCGTTGGATTGAGCAAATTATTTCCTGCAAACTGATTTAGAATGCACATTATTATTTCAAACATCTTGTTCGCATAGTATTCTGTTATTACAGGGTCCTGTAGGTTATTGCCAGGGAGAGGAGGGTATGGATTGTGGCCAATGGGTTCAATGTTCCTATTAGATGGGATCCAGTATTCTTTATACGAAGTTTCTCCCCCACTACCTGTGCTTTTGTCAGTTATTCTGTGACTTCCGATGTTAGGAGTGGGCACCTGGTCCCTGGATCCGGGGTTTAGTTGGAAATTCTCAGGTTCATTAGGGGTGTTTGACTGCATAATTATAGGCTGAGGAAGTGGATCCTGTTGAGGTGGTTGTGCCAGGACGACAGGGGGAGCGTCTGCGATAATGTGTTGCCCGGTATTGTAGTTTCTTTGCTCATAATTTGTTTGAGAAGTTGTCATTTTTTGAAGTTGCCTGTTGGTTCTTTCTAATCTTGCCGCGACACTGGCATACGATGCGGTGTTAGTTTTCTCTGAAGCTTGCTTGTACCCTACATTTTCTTGGGCCATTACCTGCTTTATCTTCTTTTGTCTGATATATTCCGGGCAATATCTATCAAAAGATGGGTGTCCACCATTGCAGTGGACGCATACTGGGGAGTTTTGTTTATCGCATTCTTTTCCCGTCATGCGGGTCTGCACAGAAGGTGCAACGTTTTTTACTTCTACACTGGTTGCTAGGGTATGTCCATACCGGAGACAGTTGAAGCATTGCATTACTGGTTTGACATACTGTTCTACAGGGCACTGCACTCCGTGTATGTACACGTAATTCGGACGCCTTTGTGCTTTTAAAACGTCAGTAGACATACGGGGAGTGGGATTTCTTTTGTTTGGCCATCTTCTTTAATTTTTTTTGTAAACCTTTTAACTTTTACCACGCGATATTCGCACCTTGCCACAGTTTTTATCTCCTCTTCCGTTAGCTCAGTCATAACATTTCTTATAACCCCTTGTTGTGAGATGCAGGAGAGAGGAATGTAGGCCAGTAGGCCATTATGCTGCCAGATGGTGCTCTGAACAAGGCTATTGGCCGATACGACCGATCTCATCTCTATTTTGACCCCGGTTTCGCCCCGCTGGAGCTATCTGTATAATATTGTTACTTATTTCGTGGCTGAGGGAATATAGGAGGCGCCCAATGGCCATGGGGTGGATCCTACCTATGTTTCTATCTTTACTTTCTATGAACACATAATAATGGCCCAAGTCGTAGCTTTCATAATAGGCTGCCATTGCACTGTTTACCTGCAAGCCGATGTTTTCGCTTGTCCTTGCTGTCTGTTGGCGCTGCACACTTTCCGGCGGCGTTGTCTCCATGTTGATGTCTGCCGATGATGTGTCTTGTGGTGTTATTTGCTGGGGACCTTGATGTTTTCACCTCCGCTGCCGTTGTCGTATCCCGGGATGCATGGGCGTTTCTGGGGTGCGTATGTTGACATTTCTTCTTCTCTTGATAGCGGTGCATCTCGTTGATCTAGTGCACTGTAGTCAGCTGGCAGCGATGTAATCGATCTGTTAGACGTTGCAATTATAACGTCCATGGTTGCTGTCGGTTCATCGTCTGCGCTGTGCAGATATTGCTGCACCTGACTACTTGTGTTGTTTTCTTCTACCGCTGGAACCATGTTTATTACGCCATTTGGCTGACGTTGCATCGTTGGCTGCATCAGGTATTGTCCGCCTTCGCCATATTCACCGCCGTACATGGTGGATGAGGGCTGGGGCTGAGCTGTATTAGATGTTATTTGCTGCTTCTATCACTATTTCGGTGGCTGTAGTGAAACACACGGTTAGAGTCCCGAGAGAATGTTGCGCGGTCTCGGGAAGAGTCAGACGGGTATACGTAAACACTTATCCACACAAGTCACTGCCTCGCGGATACACGGAAGTTATCGCTACGAAGGTTGATACTCGACTCTACCCGCTTCTTATTACACACGTCCATCGTTGTCAGTGGGACGCCTACTGCCGCCTGCTACGTGTGCATCGGATGCGCGTGCACGCGACGTGAAATGACGCACGTGTGCACCGGGCCTTATGGTCTGTTGAGTAGACTTCCGAAGGAAAGAATCTCAGTACAAATTTTAGAATACACACAAATAGTAAAAACAACAACCACATGGATGAAGGAGGTGGAGAAAGACCTGAAGTCTGCAGGCATTGCTAAGGTAGACGTCAAAGACCGAGAGAATTTTTAAAAAGAAAGTAAACCCGTGGGAAGTTATTTCGAAGAAAAAAAAAAAAGAAATATCTAAACGCATCTGGACTGCAGAAAAAGAGAAAACCGTCAGTAAAAGAATGAAAAAATATTCTGACAAGAGGAATTTCCCAATGAAAAATTGAACACATCCAATCAAAATTGCTTATCGTTCTCCGTTATGGGCAAATACGACAATAATAGTAATAATAATTAAGGAATGCAAGTGATGGAAGCCAATCCCACTTGGCTTTCCCAAATAACAACCTCTACATCCATACCTCGCTTTTGCGGATGATTTGGCGATACTAGCAGAAGATGAAGATACTGCCATCAAACAGCTTGAGACACTCAAAGAATTTGCAGAATAAGTAGGGTTACAAATCTTTTTCGAGAAAACTGTATTCATATGTTCAAAGACAGAAATAAAAGTTTAATTACAAAATATGGTAAAATCAACAGGGTCCCATACTTTAAATACCTCGGAGAATTCATCGAACTGACAGGCCTTGAGAAAATCTCGCAGCAAAATCGCCTCCAAAAAGTAAAAAAAGTGTTAGGGTTAGTCCAAAATCTCTACAACAAAAAATCCATGTCAAGACAGACGAAAATTCGGAACTACAACACAGACATAAAACCAACAGTCCACTATGCAAGTGAAAAGTTAACGCTTAACAGAAAACATGACCTTGAAGAAATTAAAAAAGGAGAGAGGAAAATCATTAGAAAAATTCTAGGAGCAAGAGTCACTAAAGACGGTTACAGACTGCAATCAATCAAAACAACAGAAAAGTTTTCAAACATCGAAATTGAATCAAGAAAAGGCGAATGAAATGCTTTGGTCACCTTAAGAGGTTACCAGAAAATCGATTGACAAAAAAGATACCGGTAATAGATTATGTAACTTCACTTAAAAATCCAACACCTTGGCTGAATGAAATTCGGAAGGATCTTAAAAGTGCAAACATATGAGCAACAGACATTTTAGAAAGAAACACCTTCAAACAAAACGTAGACAAATGGGAAATTTTAACTGACCAATCAAAACAAAAACAATACAGACCAAAGTGGTCGTACGAACGTAAACAAGCTTTGTCGGAAATAATGAAAGCCTATTGGAACAACAAGAAGACCTCAAAGAAAACTTGATTGGGTCATCTTTTTAACGTCTTCCATTGGGACAATTCGCCAATAATAATAATAAAGGTATGTATTTCCCTTAATTCTACATGTTAGATGGAAGGAGAAGAGCATCAGATATTTATGTACTATATGTGTAGCAGTTACAAGTCACAACATAATCTAAAACATTTTTTGACAGAAGATGAGAAGTAGCATTATTCGGCTTTTAAATTGTACTTAGAAACTTTTCCGTCATCTTAGACGGGATTTGTGAAAGTACGTGTAATTCCAAGTAACAAGACAATGAAGACCAGAGATACAGAAACTACAATGCGAGGCAGAGATGCGGCGTTCATTTGTTTGCATGGAGTGTTGTAGCGCCTGTTATGGAAGTAACTGCGTAGCTGGAAAGAGCGAAAAACAAACGGCAGGGCGCGATTTTAATATGTAGGAAAGTATTTTTTTTATCATAACCTGAAACTAAAAACTGAAAGTTATAACCTGTTTAGATAAAAAATGTTGTCATCATTATTTTCACGTAGTTTTGTTTCAACACATTCGGTTGGTGGAGGGGCATCTTAAATAAATACTTTTGTTATATGGGTAACAGCTTTTTTTAGGTGGTTATGGGTTAGCACATTAAAAATTCGTTAGTAGCCACGAGCGCTATCCTTGCAGCAGGCGTTCCCCTAGTTTGGGTTACCTCAGGTTCGCGCTAGGGATGGCCGAATTAAAAAATATATATCGATAAGTATCATATCGACATTTACATCCAAAATCGAAACGTATCGAGAAAAAAATATCCTTATGTTGATATATCGATATTTTTGCCTAAAGCCAGTAATTTTCTAAAAGAATTCCCAAAATATTTAAGAAAAATCGGAAAATTAGAGACACATGTGGAAATTATAAAAACTTTTGTAAATTTATCTATTTGTACAATCAATCAAACCAGTATTCATCTGACGTGGACATCAAAAGAGCTTTCTGTTTCCTAAGTTCCCCCGTCAATCCTGTTGTCCGGAGCCGCCACGTTTACTGCAGAAGAGGCTCGGCACATCAGATATATCGTCAACGCATTAACTTCTATTCGTCAATGAAAAAACCAGTTGAAAACAGCTATAAATTACGTCAACCGCTAACTTCGCAACACGCATGCTTAATCAATATTCCTCAACTTCATTAAAAATAATCTAACTGTGGAGCGTCCATAAACACGTAGCTCCATATTGGCCTCTTGTGAACCACGCCCCCCCCCCCCCCCCACGTAACACGACGTCTCTTTTGCCTCACCCCCCCCCTCCCCTCTCCGCGTGGCATGTATCTTTTCAGAAGATGTTAACTTTTTCTCTTGTCAGACTATCGTAAATTACATACGAAGATTATTAAATGACGAAAATAAATATTCACATGCTGTCAGGTGTTCTGTACCTTAATTTAAATGTAACAGATAATATGAATGAGAAGCAACGTGGCTTGGCTTGGAACCCCCCCCCCTTTTCTCACGTAGCTCAGTGTAGCTTTCCAGCCAACCCCTCCTCCCCCTAGACAGAGCCACGTAGTTTATCGACGCCCCCTGTTAGTATCCAAATATGTTGACAAAGAAATGACGACGTTAACGTAAACCAGTTAAAATTTAACACATTTTAACCATTGATAAAAAAAAATGTTAAATATCGACTAATTCACTTTTCTTAGACGCATTAAGATATATGTACGTATATTTATCGAATATATATGAACACATGAAATTGGATACTGATTTTCGTTTGTACAAACATATCGAATTGGTCCTTAAGATTGCTACTCCAAATAAAATATAAATTGATATATCGAGAGTAAAAATATCGATTATTTTATGAAAAAGTATCGACCTTTGGATACATCGATATAATTTGCCCAAGCCTAGTTTACGCAAAGCGTTGAGTGATTCTGTCGAGGTTAGAGTTGTGTTTATTCCACACAAAATTCTGCTAAGACCCGAAAGAGATGGTGAGGTCCCAGTCATGTTCGACAGTTAACAAGGACAGACTCTGCACAAAGAAACCATTTGGCTACATGGATGTGTCTGCCAGCTGCGAACTATTCTAGATAATTTAATTTAATTGCAATGGGACTCACGCTCCGGTGGCAATTTCCCTAACGTCATCACCTCCAAACAACCGTCAACGGTTTACACATAATACAGGAATAAATAACACCGCTTGACTTCTGATAAGTCGGTAACGATAACGAAACGTCTTCTGCAGTTTGTTTCGCGACATCACGATACAGCCGAAGGTCTTCTACTGTCAAAGAGATTAGATAAAAGTCCAAAGGAAAGGCACTACTGATAAGTTCAGTTTGACAAACGACAAGATTCGTATCTTACAACCGAAACGTGAAAACTTTTACTACCCCATTTTGCTAAATTAAACAAAATAACTAATAGGACGTCTCCCGTTGTCTGATATTCACTGGAATTTGAATGTTTGTTCACACTGTGTATGCTTAACACAATGTTTCCCTTTGAAACGTGCAAGAAGCGCATCAGGGACTGCTTTCATTGCCAGCACACCTCCTTATTTACACAGCTCCTGGTCCAGTTTCACGGACTGAATGAAAGGAAAAAAAACTGTGTCTAAAATACCCATTATACCTCACGTAGGACCCACTATATTAACATTACTTTTGACATATTCGCTAATACTATTTCCTCACTACATTTTTAAACAGAGATTGCCGAATTTAATAAATAAAATATTAGAACAGGATATCGTCTAAAATAATCAAAACTAAAAGAATTAGGGTAAAGAGGAATAGGACTGAGGACAAAGTTGCAGGATTCGTTGATCTATTAGTGTGGAGAACTAAAGATAAGTGCAATAAAGCAAATAAGAAACTAGTTAGCATTCCAATTATAAAAGAAATTTAAAATATATATGTATAAAAAGGGGTAATTAGATGACTGGGGGAATTGCCACCGGAGCGTTAGCTCCATCGCAATTAAATTAATAATAACAATCATAGTATAACGGTGCAGGTCATGAAATATGTGAGGATAGAATGTTTCATAGCTGGTTTGTGCAGAAACCCTGTAATGAATTAGGTTAAAGGCTGCACTATTAACACGTGTTTTTGAAGGGAACCATGCGGGACGAGAACTGACCCGCTCATCCGAATGTTAGGTAGGAGGCCACCTCGGTCTGTTCTCACGGTACAGTAGACTACTTTATATTCAATCGTTGCAGAAATTTTAAATGCGAGAAGCCTAGCGCTAGACAATATTAAATGATGGGTTCTACAATGTAACAATTGAATTTCAGGGTCTTTTTATTATTATTATTTCTTAGCTTACCAATGTCTCAAAAAAAAAAAATTAAGCTATCACTTATTTGGCATATCACTATATGCAGTTTCGCCGAAACACTTTTGCTGACTTTCCCTTGATCACACAGATGTATATATATGTAAAATCATCATTAGATGTTTCCGCTTTTGTGGGTCATCCTGCACATCATCTTCCAAGTCTGGCGGTCTTTCCAAGGTTTTTCCTCCAAACGACTCCCTTAGCCTCTACATCTTTCTTCACTTGGTCCGTCCATCTCGCCCGAGATCTTCCAACTGGTCTCCTTCCCTCCCCGCTGTTCAGCAGTGCTACTTTCGGCATCCTCTCCTCCTCCATCCACATAACATGCCCCAGCCACTGCAGTCTATTCCTCCTCCTTAACATCTCTTCTAATGCTTCCACTTCCCTGATGTTTTCATTTCTGATTTTATCTTTCCCCGTGACATTCTCTATCCTTCTCAGAAACCTCATCTATATATATATATATATATATATATATATATATATATATATATATATATATTTTGCTGTCGTCAGTTTTTAGACTGGTTTGATGCAATCCTCCATCCCTTCATATCCTGTCTTCACTTCTACATACCCCTTACAACCCACGTCCTCAATTATCTGCTTCATATATTCTAATCTCTGTCTTCCTCTACAGTTCTTACCTTCGACTGTTGCCTCCACTAACAAATTAACCAATCCGGCATGTCTCAATATATGACCTACCAGCCTGTCTCTTCTTTCTGTAAGCATCTTTCCTCGCCCATCATTTTCAAAATTCGTTCATTTCTTACTTTGTCTGTCCACCTAATTTTCAGCATTCTTCTGTAGCATCACATTTCAAATGCTTCAAGTTTCTTTTCTTTCCGGTATTCCCAAATGTATATATAAAGATTACGATTTTGGTATATGTTCTGTCAGAAAATATGGCGCTAAAGATTAACCGACGACATAAGCTGTCAGCACATGCAGTTTGGTTGATCTGTTTCTGCGCGATGTGAGCGGTGTACCTGAGGCGTGACGTGTGCCGTGGCTGAGGAGTCGCAGCGCTGGGGCGAGTAGAGCAGCCAGCAGCCCAGCAGCAGACAGCACAGCAGCAGCAGCGCCGCGGGCACGCGGCGGCTCCGCATCGCTCACTGGCGTCGCGACGCCCAGCGCCGCAGATAACGACGCCCTCCCTTCCGCCACCTCCAGTCCAGGGGGCCTGCCTTCGCCCAGTGGCCTGACTACACCGGCGTCTCGCCGCAATGTAATCCTCGCGACCTCGCTGCCGGATAGTGTGCGCGAAAGACGAGCTTTCGGTGACGAGCTCTGGCGCCATCTTCAGGCCTGGTGCTCACGCTGTCTAACGACAGACAAAACTAAACTGCGGTGGCAGTCCTCCCTCTCACCTCTCCACATCTCATGGTTTAATTATATAAGAAATAATTACTCCACGATACAGTTTAAAATTTTAACTGTTTTTTATTTCTCGAAGACATACACGACTTCAAAGATGCTGGTCACATGTAAACACAAACTCAGGGATTACAAACAACACTTCTTCCTAAGACCATGGAGGAAGGAAATATATGGAGGAGAAGTGGCGTTAAATCTGTGAAGCAGGCTCTAAACTCTCGCGCATGCGCAGTGGCGGCAGCGGCGATATTGCGATCCCAAACAAATGCGATGTTCACATTGTGTTAGATGCTGTAATTATTTCATTTTGTAATGTTTATAAGTGTTTTATAATGCCATCTTGTGTTGCGTACGGTTGCACAAATAGGCAAGAGAGGAAAGAACCTGGAATATCATTTCATAAGTAAGTTGTATTCTAATAATTGTTGTTAAAGTGGTCAGTGGGAAATGTAAACTTTGGCGCATGTCTATATTTAGTCATAGCTCTGAATGGGATGACTTTGTTCTCAAATGTTTGTTGGTGTAGTGTAGAAAATCAGCATACCTTGCTATTTTGCACATAATAGACTAGCATTACTTTTTAACGAGTGTTGAAAATGAGATTTAATGGGGTGTGTTTTACATCGCGATTCAGTGAATTTAGTATTGCGCTTTTTTCCGTCACGTTGCAGTTCATACAGAAAGTGTATGATGAAATTAAATGTGTTAAATTATGCCATGCAATCAAGGAATCTTGATGAATCAAACGATGTTGTTACCGCAAATACAGTTTGCGATTCAAATACGCGCGTGTGTGTATGTCTACATAGTTTGATTCTGTAGCGGCAATTTAATGGAGATTGTGGTTAGGTCTAAATGCAGTCCGTACCAGAATAGTTTTGTTGTTCCATAAAGGACAAAGAATTTATCTATTACTGTTAGTAATTTCATGAGAACCAAGTTAGTGACAAAACGTGTATCTCGATATAAACTGCTTCCAGGTATTCCCAATTAAGCTGGTAACAAGATAACTATGTTTATTCTGGTCTAGGCCGCATTTCAACCTAATCACAAGTGGTAGTAAAAAAATTGAAATATCCATTCTGGATGTCCACCATTGTGGCTTTGGCAGAATTAATTTCTGATCCAGGCCGCATATCAACCCAATCCCAGTATATCCCGAAAACTAAGCAAGATATCGAAAAATTTTATTCTTTATTTTCGATTTGTCTCGTCGTGTTACATAAGAATCGATCATCAAATTTGACTTTTGCGAAATGTTTCTTCTGCAATTCAACTCAAGACACCTCACTTTTGATACAGTATATCTCGAGAACTAGGCGAGATATCGAAAATTTTAATCGTTTATTTTTTTTGTCTCATCTTTTTAAATAAGAATCCATCATCAAATTTGACTTTGACCAATTTTTTCTTCTGAATTCCAACCAGAAACATTTCGCGTTTGAGACAGAATATCTCGAAAACTAAGCATGATATCAAAAAAAATTATTCTTCATTGTTTATTTTTCTCATCGAGTTACATAATAATCCATCACCAGATTGCGGCGTTACGTTTATCCTAGTGTCCCCTTGAGGTTTTTGTACATATACCCCGTGTCTATATGGGTTCGGCCTAGTCCCCCACTCCTCCTCCACCCTGCTTCACTTCAATGCGTGGTGAAGGTCTCTTGCGTCGTCTCTATATATTTCCTTCCTCCATGTCTAAGACAATAATATCACAGTAGACGTAAACTGTTCGCTCAAAACTCTGTCCATAGACTGTGTCGACAAACTGTCTCTGGGTCTCTGCCGATCGCTTTATATAGGATTCACAGAAAGTTCTAGAACATTACAAAGGCTTCCGACAGATATTTCTCGAACTTTAACAATACTTAAACAATTAAAAATATATTAAACCAATCAAAACCACTATATAATTATTTACAATCATTACGAAATGCTCAGAAATGAAAATTAAAGATACTTAAACGCAAAACTATCCACATAAATGATTTTAAACTGTAGTAAATCATCCTATAAACACCGTAGCTCACCTTAATACTTCGAATTACAAACATTTAAGCAATTCTCTTGCCTAGTTCTGTCCTTACACATATTAAATAGTGTTTACGTAATTTCTTTTCATAAAACAAAGTCCTTTTACACCGATTTGCAGTAAATTGCAAGACAAACATACAAAATCATGTTAAATCAAGCGCTCTCTAGCTTGCTACAAATGCTTCCTGAAACACAATTCCATTTAAAGTCAAGGTTTGAGGGCTGTTAATGATCTCACCCTGGGGTGCGTGAGGTACCTCCCGAGGTGCGCGCCGCTTTCGTATGCTCTGGATGCTGTGCGCTGGTGCTCGGCCCTTGCACACGTTGCCTCACCGACCGAGCAAAATTAAAATATAAATCGCCAAATTATGCAGCACGACGGAGTGGACGGAAATGCCAAAAGCATCCATCATTATCGCGGACTTGCCCACGACGATGGAAACTTCCAACGTTATTTTCATTCGTTCGTTGAGGCACTGGCATTGCAGCTCTGGTCGTCACAGCGTGAGCACCAGGCCTGAAGATGGCGGCAGAGTTCGTCGCCGAAAGCTCGTCTTTCGCCCACGCAATTATACCGCGGGGCGGGGCCATCCGACCGTGCCGCTTGTGATGTCAGCCTCAGCTGTCACCGATACTCGATGCTTTTTCATATATCTATTAGACTTTGCAGGTCTCACCCAGCTGTTGTATGAGGCGAAGTAAGGTGAGTAATTCCTAAGTGGCATCGCGCAGTCACCCTCACCCCTCTTTAGCTGGCTTCCCACGACCCGCGTATTTGGCGGCCGGGCCGATCCAGCTACCAGGGAGCGGGTCGTGGGGAGGGTGTCGCCTGTGCTGGCAGGGAGAGCGCACCTCTATCCGTCACTGTGTCGGTAAATATCAAAGGCCCAACTAGCTGAAGCGACTATAAAGGCCCGTTCCCACGATCCCTTGTAACGCAGGAGAGACAGGACGGGACGAATACTCAACCACACGCCATGGGAAAAGGGCCGCCTCTGCTAGCGGAGACGAGACGCAACTACCCACTCTGAGTCGGTAAACATCACAGGCGTGTGTAGCGGTGCGCAGTTGCCATCGGTTTGCAGCAGCGGTGCGCACCCCTTCTGTTGCTGTAAAGAGCTGTGTGCCAAACGACACTAGGCAAGGTGGTGCGGAGGTGGGGGCGAGGTAAGCTAGGACTAACCTGCGGCCCGCGGTCGTCCCTACACTTCGGCTAATGAGGTCCCGTCCCGTCTCGCCTTCGTTACAAGGGATCGTGGGAACGCGCCTTAAGAAGGTGGTGGGGAGGTGACGAGGACTAAAGCCGCGTATTGCCTGAGCGTTCGCCCTGTTTTGATCAGATGTGTACAGAGCGAGCCGAATGGATCCGCATGCCTCAGCCCGATCCGAGAGTTGTCGGTACTTCAAAGTGAGCACGTGCTCTGTCCGTGCTCAGTGAGCACGCGCTTCGTGGCTGTGATCGACCCGAACAATACGAGCGGACTTCCCCCTCTCATCTGCTGTCGACACACGCGTCTCCTGCTTAATTTGTGGAAATTATCATTTTTGCTTTTATAAATATCAAAATGTCTCAGGATAATTCTCTTGCCCTTATCGGATACTAGCCCGTACCCGCGACTTCGTACGCGTGGATTAAGATTTTTTTGACAGAATTGAATATAGAAAGTTGTTGGCAACGAAGGATTGGTTCCAAGCAACACCGAGTCGGCATAATATGACAGGAAAGCTATCACTATATCATTCTACCGTCGAACCAGTCTCTTGAAAAGAATCAATTTCCAACATATTTCTATCACCACTCGATAAGGTCTCAAAATTTCGTGGTTTCAACTGTCAATCATACTGGAAAAAATGTCCTCTGCCCTTCATACAGATTTTCTTGTCAAATTCCATCAGTATCGATATAGCCATTTAGTCGTCAAAACGTAACAAAAAGGCAGATACTTCCGTATTTATAGTATTATTACTGCGGTTCACACACACACACATACTGACTGCGAACAACCCCGGAGGGATCATTACAACGTAAAAAAGTGTACACCTACAGCATTGCAAGACTACCTACGATTTGCCTCGCATTGCATCCCTAACTTTGTAATATCTACGGTTTAACATTCAATCCGAATAACCGACGGCCCAGGCGTGACTCTTACGATCAAAAACAATTTTTAAAAATCTTAGCCTCGATGGAGATTTGAACCGGAGACCACGACCCAAACATTAGTAAATCAGCGCTTTAGCCACTGAGCTACATGACCGCTACACGGAAAAACAGTAGAGAGACCTCCATATCCAACGCGTCTGTGTATCGCCGTTCAGTAGTATTTCGAAATTATGAAACAACATGTATTATTTATACAGATAATTATTCAACCAAATGTAGCCAGTATTTTTCTCCTTGTTTCAAAGGATAAGTGTGCAAAGTTTTATTGAGATCGGATGAAAACTGTGGATTTGTATAAAGAACAAACAAACAAACAAACAAACTAACAAACAAACAAACATACATACATTCATCTTTATATATATAGATTGCCAAAACTATCCCGTGCTGTAGAGCCGCAAGGCTGAAAAGGAGATTCTTGACTCGTTTCTTATCAAGATTCTCGTGCAGTCCATGAAATACGTTGGTGTTATAGAGCTTCGTAACTTCAATATGGCCGCCGAAATGTGGTATTCTCAACTTCCGGTAGCGCTCCATCACTGGGTTTACATACACTATAGTCGCTACAAGGCTTATTAAAAACGGAGTTACGCCGGTCGCATCTACGGGTGTTTGGCGATTTCGGTGAAAAATAAGGGTCTCAGTTATCATGTTTTCCAAAGATAAAGACCGGTGAAAGCGGTGGGTTATACAACTGCAGCATGGAAAAACTCTATCGAGGTGAACCCGAGTGCGTAGTCGCCATTTTTCTAAATCGGATTTCAATTCATCGCATGACAGCTGTGGAAAGAACCTGCTTCATTTTCACGCTTTGAATTAAGAGTATCGAGTGAATGTATAAACCTAGTATGCGTCTTTGCTGGAAATTAATTATTTATTTTGTAGTTGTGCTTAGATTACGGCAACATAGCCTTGATTTGCTGTGAATTGTTTACCCTTTTCAGCTACATTCTATGAGCAAATGAACTTTAAAAATGCTTTAGATCGAGTCAAATTCTACTTAACCGACAAAAAAATTATAAAATAATTCGGTCACGCGATTTTAAAATATATTTCAGTTAAGATTTTTCTAGGAAGTTGACAATCCCTCAATAAAACCAAGGTTATGGCCTTTGTTGGAAAAACCACAAAAGAACCAAAATCTCAATAGACAACACGCCCATAGAACAAGTAGCAGAATTTAAATACCTAGGTTACAACCTCAGCTACATCCTAGAAACCGATATGCAACAAAAAATCACAAATTTCACGAAAGTTACAGGAATAATAAATAACACCTTCAGACCATCTCTAGTTCACTGGCACATAAGAATCATCCTGGCTAAACCTACACTACTGTATGGCAGCGAGGCCTGGGCACTACGCAAAGGTGATGAGCGGAGACTAACGGCGGCTGAGATGCGATTTATGAGGAGAACAGCTGACTACACATTACAAGACAGAAAGACATCTGATAATATCCTTAAAGAACTCAAAGTAAAACCAATTCTCCAAACTGTGCAATATTACAGAACATCTTGGACAGAACACCTACTGAGGATGAAGACGGACCGGATCCCACGGAAAATCCTCGAATACCATCCCAGAGGCAGGAGAGATGTAGGGAGACCACCAAGAAGATGGATTGAGACCGTAACAGACCACCAGGCCTAATACCGGACAGGAAGAAGAAGAAGTAAAAAAAAAAAAAACAGTAGTTAAAACCTCAAGCGGTTTTAAAACTGAATTTGTCGTCAATCGACCAACATTTTTGCGGACGACCAGCAACATGGACTGATCTTTTAAACTCAAAAAAATGAATAAAAAAACTAATAGCAAATACGACGTATCTTCGTGAAAGATCAAAAATTTATTTTGAGGGTCGGCACGAAACTTGTTTAACCAGTCTCTGGGAAATTAGCACAGAACAACAAGTTCAACTTCAAACAATGTTGAAGTTCTTCTCTCCTATATTACCTGCGAATACAACGCAAAAATTACCTATTCTAAAAATATTGGTTAAAAAACTTTGGCCTAAAATCAGACATTTAAAATTTTAAAATGATTTCAAGCAGTTCAAAACGAGTAGTGAAACGCCGGAAAGAGGCCCAAATTACACGGTAAATTCAAAGATCAACTCGCCTTGATGTTGTTAATTCTTACCTGTTAATCAATTCTTGCTTACTGTACTTCTGCAGATTACGTGCTCCGGCTTTAAAGTATAATTACTTCAGCTTTCTGACTGTTAAATTCTTGTACACAGATTGCATAGCAAACGAAAACAAACGCACAGTGGTCAACCGGAAGTTAACAATACCACAGTTTGCGTGGTGACGCTGCATATGACGAAAAAATACACTAATAAGTTACATAGCTCTATACTGTCTCTAGAGCAGGGGTGGCCAACCTGTCGATCGCGGCTATTAGTCCAGTCGATCGTGGCAAGGCAGTGGTATCAGACTTCGAAATTCGCTTTAGTGATTACAAAAAAATTGTGAAGTTGGTGGAATTCATCAGTTATACGTTTAATAATTCCATTAATCATAGTGATGAAATGGCTAAAAAAATTGCAGATACCTTTCAAATGGACCACATCATAATTGAAAACGAAATTATTACTCTGCACTGCGTCATATTTCTAAACGCAAGGTCATCCTCAGGTCTAGATTTCTGGGCATTGATTTCCAACGAGAAATATCCAAATTTGAAGAAATGTGTTGAAAAACTGCATTCGTGTTTTGGTCCAACGTATTTATGCGAATCAGCATTTTCATACTTAAAACAAACACCATTCTTGCTTGACAGACGCTCGTATATTGGATTCTTTAAGGTTGGCAATATCCACCTACAAACCTGATTTTGCTAATCTAGAGAAAGATGGTCAGATGCAATACTCACACTAATATAAGCAAGTAGTTACTAAGAATAATTTTCAGTTTTATGTTTTCCCATTTAACAAAATAAAAATACTACATAAATATGTACTGAACTATACTGTTTCATTAAAAATGTCAAGAAGTATGTTTCTGGTAGATCGCACAGGGTTTCGCCAGTAAACAGTAGATCTTATGTCTTATCAAGTTTGCCACCCATGCTCTAGACTCTAGAGAAACTGATTCAAAGCTGCCGTACGGTGTTGCGATATAGCGCGCGTGTATTGCTCATGTGGAGAGTAATGACCGACCGACCAGAATAAGATTTTCAGCTTGAAACCGACATGTCAAATTTCTATTGTAGACTGAAATTAAGTGTATTTTTTACACATATACAGAGAGTTAACTCGTCTTAAATGTAATCAAAAACAATTATTTAAGTGTGTAACAAAAATAATTCTTTATCTATGTTATATTAACAATTTAACATGAACAAATATAATAAACTTGTTAAAGACTTACTCTTGTAAGCAAACTTTGTCACAAAACCTTACTTAGGTATAAAGTACAGACTCATTACACTGGTCTGCATTAAAAGCGGTCCTCACAAAATTCCTGCTGAATCCGAATATGATTCCCTTTTTCCCCCATCACCCACATTTTTTGGGGGATGCCTCCCCACTTATTTTTACCAGTTTTACATCTTTTGGAGGGCTGAAAAGGATTATTCTAGGATTTACATTTCTTCTTGTGAAATAATGAATGTAAAAAGTAAAATAGTAAATATCATCATCATCATTAGTTTTCTGCCCTCGGGCAGGTTTCCATTTGCCTGCTCTCCATGATCTTCTATCTTCTGCCTTTCTCTTAAGAACCATGTAGTTGCCGTCTTCCTTGATGTTGTCTATAATTTTGTACCTCCTTCTTCCTCTTATTCTCCTCCCTCAGACTAGACCTTCCAAGGCGTCTTTTATCAGGCACTCCCCTCTCAACAAGTGTCCCATCGAGTTTTTCTTTCTCTCCTTTATTACTCGGAGTATTTTTCTGCTTTCACTGACCCTGTCCAGCACTTCAGCATTGCTTATTTTATCCACCCAGCTAATCTTCTCCATCCTCCTCCACATCCACATCTCAAACGCTTCTAACCGCTTTTCATCCTTTCGTCTCAGTGTCCATGTCTCCGACCCATAAAGAGCCACACTCCATACAAAACATTTAACGAGTCTTTTCCTAAGTGTTTTGTCTATTTTTTCAGTTAGTATCCTCCTTTTCCTTTTAAATGTTTCCTTTGCTACGGAAATGAGAGATTTTATCTTCTGATGGCACCTCAAATCTTCGGTGATCATACTCCCAAGATATTTGAACGAACTTACTTGCCTGATATCAGCTCTTCCTAACTTAATATTTATTATTTTCCTTCCTTTTCCAATCACCATACTCTTAGTTTTTGCTGCATTGATTTTCAATCCAAACTCTTGGCAAGCTTCATCTAGATCTTTCAGCATTCTATTTAGAGTTTGTTCGCTTTCTGCCAACAATACCATATCATCAGCAAATCGTATGTACTCTATTCTTTTTATAGTAAATATAAAGAATAATAAATAAATTACGCGTTAATTTTAAATTATTTCAGCATGTCTGGTAAATCATTCATCATTTCCCTTTTTTACAATCTCTGAACCCCTTACCTACCAAAACAAAACTTTCCCAACCAGTTTAGCATGAAATCGAGTGCCAGCTTGTGATCATGGTCATCTTTTCCCTTCCATGCATTACTTTAATTCTTACACCAATATCTTTCCACACCTCATCATGATCCTCTTCAACCTCCTCCAGTGAATCCCACTCCAGCTCCTGTATCATACTAGTTGCTTATAGTGTTCTACGGTAATTTCCAAAGACATGAGTAGTCCTTGTTTGCAACCTCTCCACCTCCTGTATTTGATATCCAAACTGTACGTCCCATTTTAGGGAGTGTGCATAAACCACTTAGCTCCTTTTTGGCCTCCTGTGAACCTCCCCTCCCCCCCATGTGGCCCTTCGTGGCTTTTGCCTCTACCCCCCCCCCCCCCCCGTAGCACGTAGCTTTTTTCCCCTTTTGATTTTGTACCGTTTTCTCTTGTCAGACTAAATTACATACGGAGATAATTAACTGAGGCAAATAAATATTCACATGCTATTGTGAGTTCTGTTCCTCATTTTAACTGTGAAAAATGTTATGAAAGGGAAGCTACGTGGTCTGGCTCGGAACCCCTCCCCCTCCCCCCACGTAGCCCAGCGTAGCCTACCAGCCCTTGGACCGAGCCACGTAGTTTGTAAATGCGCCCTTACCAGTGCTGCCGGATCTAGGAGCGAGGGGGGGGGGGGGATGGCGGAGGGTGCCCCGGGCGGCAACAACAGCGGGGCAGCAAAATGGTGTTTGAATGGCAGCAATTTACTTCGCGGTGACCCTTTTTTAGTTCCACTACTGTCCCGTTATTAGTTACAACGGCAAAATAGTTGGTCAATTCATAATAAGGTATATATTAATAGTGACTGATTAAAATTAATTCATTTATCATTAAATAATAGTTTTTTGTAATTTTTCTATAAAATATGATTAAAAAGTTCATTCCTGTTTGAATTTCTGGCCTCGCGCATCAGAAAACTCATTTGAACGATCGGTTTTGTTACTTTCATCGTGTTTTCGATTTACGCTCGGGGTAGTCAATGCTTCTCACTTGTTTTGCTAACATTTGACCGGTAGTGGTTCGCGACTTCGCGCCGACCCGACATTCTTCCGAGTGACGGCTCACCCCTCACGAGTTTACACTCGGCCGTAGCTCGTCCGTGTAATGGACGTATTCCTACCGTCTTCCTTAACGTTTTCACGTGGTTGTTGCACGGAATCAATGTTCAAAAATTTCCGTAAAATTGAGTTGCGTAAGCGTACTTCATGATCTTCAAATGTAATAAAATCCGTTAAAATACTTTCTTTACCTGACTCACGTTATCGTCTCACCGGAATTCAAACACAATCTTCACAAACCATCACTGAAAGTCAATCGCGTTTCTGAACGCAATCACAATGAAATGTCAAACGTCAGTCACTTCGCACTTGACGTGTTTCTTCTGTTCGTCGTTACTTTCGATTCATTCGATATTTTTTATTAATAAGAATGAGATCATTGTATATTTTAATTTAAATACAGGCTGTAACGATGCTGTATAATAATTTCTTGTCGTCTTAAAGAGCTAGTAACATAGTTTCTTATCGGCTGCCTAGTGCACCTCTATCGCAGCCACCTAAACTTGCTCTGGTAATCATTACAGGAAAAGGAAACCTACAGCTTAACGTGGAATTCCAACCCCGGAGTGTCCTAGCATTTCGCATTAACAAACCAATGCTTGCCAGAGGTAAAGTTTAATTTGTAGGCACATAAAAACCATAACTGAGACCGGGATTTTAACCTGGGATCCTATGTACTCCAATCGCACGCCGTAGCCATCTCAGATATTAGGACAAATTTGTAGGTAGTTAAAAATATGTTTTCAAACATAATAAAATAAATGTACAATTTTTCTGTACAATGCACTTTGTTTCGGCTAACCCAAAACAGAAAAAATGGGGTGCTACCTGTGTTACAGCATCTGATGAATGACGAAAATTACGAATGCTTTAGAACAGGGTTGCTCGAAGTGGGATACGCAAACCCCTGGCGGTTCTCCAACTGAACGCTGGGCCTTCGCGACAAGATTTACGTTAAGGCGGCGGAGTGTAACATGCAGCATGGTGAGTTGAGACTGAAAATGAGCAAAACTGCTTCTAAAATCGACCCAACTTGCGAAAGGAACAAGCCCATCCATCAAATTAATTAATAACATATTGCTCTTTGCGACTGTATTACTGTTTTTAGACAAAAACTCGCATTAAAAAAAAAAAAAAAGTTTTATACGGGGTTCGCCATTGTTTGGAAAATTTTATCCACTATTGATACTGTATTTCTTGCTCTAATGTTTTGTTTTCTAACTTTTATGAATTCCTGTATCGAGAAACTCACATTTTCGTCTATTCCAAATTACCAAAAGCTACATTATTTTTAAAACTTCAAGATCTTTCTTTGATTATATGTCCCCAGCAGGGCCGGCGTTAGGGGGGGGGGGGTAAGCGGGGTCAAAAGTACCCGGGCCCCGCCGGCTGATGGGGGGCCCGACCACCGACTTTAGTGTTGCCCAAATGCAAGAACAAGACGAGACTTGGCCGGTCTTGGTCTTGCATCAATACACCTGGTCTTGGTCTTGGTCTTGCAAAAATGCAAGACCAAGACCGATTTTGGGCAACACTAGTGTTGCCCAAATGCAAGAACAAGACCAGACTTGGCCGGTCTTGGTCTTGCATCAATACACCTGGTCTTGGTCTTGGTCTTGCAAAAATGCAAGACCAAGACCGATTTTGGGCAACACTAGTGTTGCCCAAATGCAAGAACAAGACCAGACTTGGCCGGTCTTGGTCTTGCATCAATACACCTGGTCTTGGTCTTGGTCTTGCAAAAATGCAAGACCAAGACCGATTTTGGGCAACACTAACCGACTTAGGGGTCCTAAGCCATTGTCGCCTGGCCATTTTGTACAGCTAAAAAAAAAAAGGTCGCCCATTTTACCCCGGGCCCGAAATTCCTAGCGCCGGCCCTGGTCCCCAGAAAGCATTCTGCAAGTCCACATTAAATTCACAAACTCCAAGTTGTAACAGCCCTCAAACCTAAACTTAAGTCGAATTGTATTTTATAAAGCATTGGTAGTAAGCTAGAGTTTGGTTGAATATGATCTTGTATGTTTGTTTTGCAATTTACTGTAAATCAATGTATATAGACTTTGTTTTATGAAAATAAATTATTTAAAGGCCGTTTAATATGTTTAAGGACAGAATAATGCAAAAGAATTGTTTAAATGTTTGTAATTCCAGTATTAAGGACAATTTTCTACAGTTTAAAATGATTTCTATGGATAATTTTGTGTTTAAGTATCTTTAATTTCCATTTCTGACCTTTTTGTAATGATTGTAAATGATTATGTGTTGATTCTGATTGTTTTTAATATGTTTTAATTGTTTAAGTATTATTAATGTTCTACAAATATCTGTCGGAATCATTTGTAGTGATCTAGAAATTTCGATGTAGCTTATATAAAGCGAACATCCGAGACAGTTTTATAGACTCAATTTACGACCATGGAGGAAGGAAATATTTCTTTCCTCCATGTTTACGACGGCCAAGGAGTGTATTGTCTGCAATCGCCGGATTGTATGTATGCATGTAACCAATATCTTTGACTTCGTGCTTATGAAAATAAAAGTAAGTTTAATTTGAACTGTATGGTGGGCTGGTTATTTACCATATTAATTAAACCACGAACCCATCTAACAGTCTTATGTTTCGCTGTATGGCATACTCGCAAAAAGGAGTTGCTTAATACATGCATGCGTGCCGTCTTTAATTGAAACACAGTTTATCAATGTACTTGCGTCTGAGGTATATTACTCTTTCTGCTTACATTTTTTCGGTTATCAGAGGATCCGTATTAGTTTTTACAACTGGTAACCATTATTTTGATTCACCGTTCACTTTCATTAAAATGGAAAAATTACTACAGACTGCTGAAAATTAAACAAAAAGTTATTCGAAATGTAACGTCAACTATGTAAACAGAGTGATATGAAATATCGTCTTAATACAAAAACTTGTTGTTAGCAAAAGCAATACACAAGAAACACGAATTCGGTTACAACTGTACTTTATTTGCATAATCCCCGGGCTCCCTGCCGTGTCATTTCGTTAAAAGAAAACGATACGGCGGAAAAAAACCATAAGAAACTGTTTCTATGTGTGGAACATAAAGCAATAAATAGTAAAGACTATTGTTAAAAATGAACTTTATTGCTGCCGAATGCAGGTAATATCGTTTATTTTGTGCTTCCTTCCAACTTCTTCCGGTATTCCTGTTCCTTCAAGCGCAATTATACTGAGTTCAATCTTCACTCGGTCAATTCTTCCTCCTGAAACATAAAACACCACTCAACAAAAGAGAACACTTTTTTCCAAGAATATTTACCAAGGACATTAATAATTTTTGCGGATTCTCCCTCGGCCTGCGTTAAAATTCAAATGTATTTCAAAGCTGCCAACGTCATTATCGAGGAACGTCAGTCATTAAGGACAACAGCTCAAACAGTCATGATTACAACTCAGTTACATGCTCTCAACTTGAATAAATTTAGAATAACAAAAAAAAAGCTAGGAAGTAACCAAGCAACCTCACAGCAACAAGCTGTAAATCGGTATAAACATAAACATGAGTTTTGGAAATACACAATCCACCACAGAAGGAGAGGAAAAATATATGGGCGTGATACTCCCCCTACGCTTTTGAGCAAATATCGCTGTGTTTTCTTCCAGAATTCTGTAATTTAATCAAATTTTCACAAGCCATAGAAAAACTCGTTAGGTAGAAAATAAGGCCACAAAACGAGATGGAAATAAGGAGAGGGATGGTGTACGGTAGCGTCTTGAGATGATTAAATGATTGTCAAAGTTCTTTACAAATGGTATATTGTACTGTATAACAGGATTAAAACTAGAGAGTAGTTTCAACAGCTACAGACGGATCTACTCGTAGGTGCGATTTCAATTGAGTATATGCAAATTCCAAACAGCCAGCTTATTAGAAATACTGCAGCGGTGGAATTGGAATAGCTTGTTGACCATATTTTTTTTTTTTTTTTTAATTTAATTTTTAATTGCAATGGAGCACAGGCTCCGGTGGCAATTTCCCTACACACCCATCTTCCCCCTATCCTGCACCCACCTACAATTGCCCTCTACAAAACTTATCTTTAAATTCTTTCAAAGTTTTCGGTAAATTATTAATCATTTCTCTTGGTAACTCATTCCAATCCCTGACACCCTTACCTAAAAAAGAGAATCTTCCCACACCCTTGTGCCTGAAATCGAGTGCCAGCTTGTGGTCATGGTCATATATAACGAACATTATTTGACTATAAATTAATTGGGCAGACAGAGGTTGAAAATCGTGGGCTGGGTGTTGATAAGCCTTAAGTCGCGTTCCTACGATCTCTTATAACAGAGGCGAGACGGGACGTGACAGGACGAATACTCAACAACACGCCATGGGAACATGGGGCTAGCGGGGACTCTGTGTCGGTAAACATCACAGGCGTGTGTAGCGGTGCGCTGTTGCCATCGGTTTGCAGTAGCGGTGCGCACCCCTTCTGTTGCTGTAAAGTGCTCTGTGCCAAACGACACTAGGCAACGTGGTGGGGAGGTGGCGGCGAGGTAAGCTAGGACTAACCTGCGGCCGCGGTCGTCCCTACACTTCGGCTAGTCAGGTCCCGTCCCGTCTCGTCTCCGTTACAAGGGATCGTGGGAACGCGGCTTTCCACTGATGATAAACCACGAGTAGTACCTGGAAGAGATTGAACAGGTGAAGCGCATGCCCCGCTTTCAATTTCTCCAGTAGTCTATTCTGCTCCTTTTTAACCGACTTCAAAAAAAAGGAGGAGGTTCTCAATTCGTCTGTATTTTTTTTTTTTTTTTGAATGTATGAACAGGGATATCTTCACCAATCTTAAACCGATTTAAATGAAATTTTTTTAGTGGATAGGGTATACCTCCAAAGTGGTCACATATGAATTTCATTGAGAAACCACCCCTTCTACCCCCCTCCGCCCCTAATTTTTATACAAATCCACATTTTTTATTCGATCTCGATGAAACTTTGGACATGTATAGCCAAAAATAAAGAGAAAAATACTGTCAACTTTTGGTTTAAAAAAACTGAACCCCTCTCCCCCTATCCACCCCCTTAATTTTTGCCAATTTTCTTTGTTCAAAGCTACAGTCGACACCATTTAACTGATCTCCATTAATGTTGGCAATTACATGTAGATTTTCATGGAGAAGGATTCTGAACAAAAAAATCAAAATAAAAAACCACCCCTCTCCCATTTACACCCCTTAATATTATAGAAACCTACATTTCTTATCTGATTTTTACTGAACTTTGCCCATGTATACTTTAAAACAAAGAGAAAAATCCTGTCAATATTTGGTCTTCCTAAGTTCAACCCCCCCCCTCCTTCCACCCCTTTAATTATTGTCAATGTTCTTCATAAAAAGTTACACTCGACACCGTTTGACCGATTATCATCAAAGTTGGCAAATACATGTAATTTTTCATGGAGAATCTGACCAAAAAATAAATAAATAAAAAACCACCCCTCTCCCCTTTACACCCCTTAGTTTTTATACAAACCCACATTTTTTATCCGGTTTCGATGAAACTTTGGACATGTATAGTAAAAAATAAAGAGAAAAATACTGTCAACTTTTGGTTTGAAAAAAAAACTGAAGCCCTCTCCCCCTATCTACCCCCTAAATTTTTACCAATGTTCTTTATACAAAGCTACAGTCGACACATTTAACTGGTCTCCATTAAAGTTGGCATATACATGTAATTTTTCATGGAGAAGGTTTCTGCCAAAAAAAATTAAATAAATAAATAAACCACCCCATGTCTCCCTTTACACCCCTTAATTTTATAGAAATCTACATTTCTCATGTGATTTCTATTGAACTTTGCCCATGTATAATTTAAAACAACGAGAAAAATCCTGTCAATATTTGGTTTGCCAATGCTCAACCCCTTTCCTCCTTCAACGCCATTAACTTTTGTCAATGTTCTTTATAAAAAGCTACAGTCGCAATCGTTTGACCGATTACCATGAAAGTTGGTGCTTATATGTATTTTTTTCACGAAGATGGTGTCTGACCAAAAGATCTAAAAATCACCCCCTCTCCCCATTAAACTGCTTATTTTTTATACACAACCACAGATTTTATCCGGTTTAGACAGAACATAGCAAATTTTTACTATAAAACAAAGAGAAAAATGATGCCAACTCTTGGTTTGCAAAAGATGAACCCCTCTCCCCTTTTCCACCCCCTTGATTTTCGTCAATTTCTTTTTAGAAAGCTACAGTCGACACCATTTGACCGATCTTTATCAAAGTTGGCACATATATATGAAATTTTTTATGGATAAGATCTCTGACCAAAAAATAAAAAAAACTACCCTAGCTCCCCTTCCCTTAATATTTGTACAAAACCCACATTTTTATTCGATTCGGTGGAACTTCGCATGCGTATACTTTAAAACAAATAGAAAAAGAAAAATACCGTCGATATAACTTTCACAAAAATGCAAACCCTATCCCCCTTTCTACCCCATTAATTACTGTCATGTTCTTTATACAAAGCTACCGTTTCTTTCTGATTTTGAAGGAAGTAAGCACATGTATACTGAAAAAAAAAAAAATACTTTCTACTTTCTATATTTGGTTTCGAGAGTCCAAACTCCGCTCCTTCCTTTCCATCCTTTAATCTACAGTTTCTATCCGATTCTGAAGGAAATTTTCACACGTATACTTTAAAACATACAGAACAATTGTATTTAAATTAGGTTGCTGAAGCCCAACCCCTCTTCCCTTCTACCCCCACCCCTCCTAATTTCCAATGTTCTTTATAGATACCCACAGTTTTATCAGATTTCCATGGACCACTGCACATGTATACTTAAAAAAAAAAAAAAAACAGAAAAATAGTGTCTACATTCTGTTTACAAAACCCTACCACTCACTCCCTTACCCCATTTAATTTTGGCAAATGTTCTTTACACAAAGCTACAGTTTTTATCTGGTTTCGATGGAAATTTGCACGTGTATGCTTTAAAACAAAGAGAAAAATACTGCCCACACTAGCTTTACAAAAACCAAACTACTCTTCGTCTCCACACCCCTTAATTGTTTTTTTATACATAGCTACAGTTTTATCTGATATCAATAGAAATTTACACACGTATACTTTAAATCAATCAGAAAAGGCAGTCTACATTTGGTATACAGAAGCTGAATCCCTCTTCCCCTTTACCCTCACCCCTTTTAATTTCCAATGTTCTTTACAAAAATCAAAATCAGTTAAGCTATTTTTAAGTCATGGCATAATATTTATAAAATAAATGTGTCGTAATGTCTCAACATGTACTTCAGATTTCAACTTGGATCCCAAGCTTTCACGTTGTGAAAACCAATTAAAAATCTATATTTTCTGTGTGATGCCGAAGCAAACAGATATATTCCAGAGACAGATTTCTGTATGTGGTATGAATTAATGCCCAGATGTTACATGTTTCAGTTAACGACCAGCAGCTTTAACAAATGTTATGATATGATCGAAACATAGCCTGGACCAAAATGTAAACTGACATTCCTTAACACAACATTCAATTCACCTTGTTCTGGAAATTGTTATGGTATATAAAGACAGAGTTCTTCTTTGAAAGCAAGCGCTTTAATCTCTGAGCTACCAGGAAGTTCGCAAAATGGGAACTGCTGCGGCATATTTAACATACCAAACAAACTATAATACCACTAAAAATTTAAAAATAAAATAATTGTTTAAAAAAACATAAAAACTGTCTTAAAAAAAAGCACTAAAAATTTTAAAATAACTTTATACCTTGCTTAGGAAAAAGTAAATCTAAATAGACAACATTTTACATTACATTAATTATTCTGTTCTGATACAAGATTTCTACGCACAGGTCACGAAATTTCCAAAAATTACTGGCCAGTGACTTATGGTCGCGGTGGCTTGGAACGAGCATCTCGGAAACGGAGAGGCTGGTCGGCTGTTCGCGTGCTACTGTTGTGAGCAACTATGGAAAATGAAACCACAATAAGGAGACAATGTGGTGGACACGCACGCCTGATCGCAGAACGTGGAGGTCGGAGGCTTGTCCGTTCTGTGAAGCAGGACAGGGGGTGATCTGTTGCTTCCAGAAGTGTTTCAGAGCACAAGAATCGCAGTTCTGCAACAGATCACTCCCTATCCTCCTTTGCAGAGCGGACAAGCCTCCGACCTCCACGTTCTGCGATCAGGCGTGCGTGTCCACCACATTGTCGCCTTATTGTGGTTTCACTTTCCATAGTTGCTCACTACAGTAGCACGCGAACAGCCGACCAGCCTCTCCGTTTCCGAGATGCTCGTTCCCAGGTCCAGCGCCCACAAAAGGCTGGCCCGTAATTAAGGGGAATTTCGTGACCTGTGCGTAGAAATCTGGTGTCAGACACCTCTGGAAGCCTACTAAGGACTTGTAGAATCCATGTTACGCCGAACCGCTGCTGTATTGCGTTCGGAAGGTGGACCAATATGTTGTAAGTAGGTGATCACAATGTTTCGGCTGACCAGTGTACTTAGTATCAATCGTAAGTTGATCTCTAGACAAATTGCCACCGGGGTAGGAGCTCTATTACAATCAATTAAATATAACAATAAAACTTTCATCAGCCAGCGGTCGCAAAATTTCCTCGTGTCCAAGTGCTTAGTCAGAATGAGCCTACTGTTCTGCTTTGAACGCCTGAACTGCTAACCTCCTCCCTGTCCCGTGCCCTGCCCACATTTTCCTTCAGTCATTATCTCTGATCGAGTCTCTCCTTCAGTACTGATTCCTTCTTGTATCGCGTGGAGGAACATCCTACCCCAATCCTGCCACCATTTTCTCATGGATCTTTCTTTACCTAATATTTCATCTAAACATGAATTTCGGTCTTCGTCATTTCACATTAAACAGCTTGCGGCAGCTGTAACAATACAGAGGTTTGATCCAGAATGTTGCAGTATCCGAGAATATTCTACAAAGAAGTAAGGAATGACGCAGACTGTCCAAATTAGTTTAGAGTTAGGGGTCGTCCGCTGTCGACTCATGGCGAGAACTGACGCGGAGCATCTTATCAGGGAAACAGCCGGGCAATCTAGAGCGTGACAAGAGATAACATTGTACTATTAGAACAAAGGCAGCTTCTGGAAATATTACACAAGTTCTTTGGAATCTACTGCAGTGTGTCAAACTCTTTAAGGGTGGAATTTGGAAAAAGTTTATTCTGAATAATATTTTAGTTAAAAAAATGCAATAGTGCGCCAATTTCCCTAAACACTCATCTTCCCCCTTTCCTGAACACGTCTATATTTTCCCTCTACAAATTTTAACTTTCAATTGTTTCAACGTATTTGGTAAATTATTAATCATTTACCTTAGTAACTTATTCCAATCCCTGACACCCTTACCTAAAAAAGAGAATCTTCCTACACCCTTGTGCCTAAAATCGAGTGTCAGCTTGTGGCCATTGTCATCTTTTCCCTCCCATCCATTACTTTTCATTCTTACACCAATATCTTTCCATGCCTCATCACCAATATACGCCTCTTCACCCTCCTCCTGTCTTGCAATAAAACCCATTCGAGCTGTTTTATCATATCTATTACTGACTGCATTCTGTGGTAATTTCCAGAAACAAGTCTAGCATCTCGTTTTTGCACCTTGTCCAACTCCTGTATTTAATGCTCAAAATGTGTCCCATACTACACTACCATATTCAAGCATTGGTCTGACCAAAGTTTTGTAACCTAATTCCTTTACTTCTCTCGTACATACCCTCATCAATCTCTCCAAGAATTGCAGAATTCTGAAACTTTTTCGTACTACTTGTTCATTGTGTCCTGCCCAGTTAAGCTTGTTGTAATACCAAGATATTTACATTTCAAGTCTTCAACAAACAATTCTTTCCCTGCCTTATAATCATAATCTATTTTTAGCTTTTTATCTGTGTATCTAATAAGCCGACTCTTCTTTGCATTTATCTTTGTCCCGTGTTTACCAACCCAACTAGATATCCTGTCCAGATCACCCTGCAGCTGTTTACAGTCCTCTACCGTTTTGATTCTTTTGTATTGCAAACAATCTAATTTCTGATAGTAAATCATCAACACAATTATTCATTAGAATAATGAAAAGCAATGGTCCCAATACGCTGCCCTGTCGCACTCCCATTTTTACTTCCACTTCTTTTGATAGTGCATTTCCTACACAATCTTTCTGTTTTCTACATTTTAAAAATTCCTCTACCCAGCAATATTCAATACTAGTGTAAGCCCGTGACCGTTTTTTTGCGTATCGACCTGATTTGACCAAATGTAAACCTGACCTGTGTTTCAGAGTGAATAAAATCTCTTGAGCTTGAAGAACTCAGAAGCATTAATTGAGGTAGGTATTAAACACGAACAGGGACGATAGCGCAATCGTATAATTGCTTAAATAGAAACTTGCTTGTATTTGACCCTTAAAGTTCACTCTGCAAAACTTAAAAAAAATCCTGTTTTCTTCGAAAGCATCACGTTGTTTTTTATTGAGACTGGGCAAACACTCATAATGTAATCATTGGTCATAGTATCTGTAAAGGCCAGAGAACTTGGAACACATTCTACATTATTAAACAGTTGAACAAATCCGAAGAAATTAATTTCTATAATACTCGATTCGGTAACATATTTGGTCTGATGTTCACTTAAAATAACCTAATAACTCACGTATAGCGAACGTGAACAAAAGCCATTAACGAAAGTAGTCCGCAAAATCCCTAAAACGCAAATAACCGTAATGCATAAACTTTGGTCAAGCAACAACATTAGTGAAAATTTTAATTAGATTGAAATTTTTCAAAGCCGGAATAACAATTGTGATTCGTGGTTAAAACAGACTATTAGTAATTTTTTTAAAGTTTTTTTAAGTTGCTTTCTTTAGCAACATGTTACTGAAAAGCAGATCCACTTTTTTTTCAGCCGCAAAATTTATCAATATTTTTTATAACTATGAAACGCTACGAAAATCAAACTTAATGATTGTATTGTGGCTATTAATTTGGTGGTAGTTGCTTAGCTATCAAATTGTGGACATAACCACGAATTTCTTATAATTGTCTCTCTGGTCGCTGTTTTGCGAGCGAAGATTGGCCCATGACGTCATCATTTTCCAGCCAATAGCTAGTGAGTGAATGACCTTACGAAATTATATAGTAGATTGTGAATGCATGGTTGCCATCGAAATAAAAACTGTTTTTCCTGCGGCACCAGACTTACATATACAACAATTTTTCTTGTGTGTGAGTGATGGTTTTCTGCTTTGGATCAGATCCAGAATTTCAGTAGTCCAGCGGTTCCCAAGCTATGGGTCGCGACCCACTCGTGGGTCGCGGCGTGTGTTTTGGTGGGTCACTAAAAAATTGAGGTTTTTGCCACAAAAATATATCTTATTGTTTTTGAAAAACAAATACAGAAATAAACTATGTGTGGAAAGTGACTTAAGGTTAAAATTAACCAGTGTTAACCCTATATCGAAGCCATCATCAGTAAACACCAGTGCCAGAAATCTCACTGATTGTAAAGTTGTGTTTTTGTAGTAATTAAACGTATTTTTCATTATCTTTGTAATAAAGCGGGAGGCGACTGCACAAAGCATCGCCTCATCGAGTTGACTGGCTGAAATTCCAGGATCAGTGAAAACTCGATTTGCAAATTAAGATGCCACTGATGTGCCAAGTCGTATCTTGGTGGGAACGCATACAAAACGCATTTTAGTGGTTGACTTGTAAGTTTACCATTGTGTTTTCCTGCACCCAGTCTTCCACATTTTCATACATTTGGGTGCAGTAAAACACAATGGATAAACCTACCAATCAACCATTATAATCGGGTCTGCAGGTGGTTTCCACCAAAAAGCGACTTGGCAGACCAGTTGCATTTTGATATGCTGATCGAGTTACTTCTAATCGTGGAATTTCAGCAGTCAAATTGATGAGGTGATGGTCTGAGCAGCCGCCTTCCGATCTATAATATGTTTGTTGTTTTATGTATTATCAATTCTTGTTTTTGTTGATATTATATCCTTTGAACGAAAATTTTCCTTTTCGTGGGATAGGATAGTGGATAGCGTATCGAGGTCATACAACACTTCCAGTTCTGATATTAGATAGACTCTCACATTAGGTGGGTAGCGAAAATTTTTTTTTTACTTACAAGAGGGTCGTGTAGCAATAAAGTTTGGGAACCGCTGAAATAGTCAGCCTGACAACGCGAACCATTTTAGTTTATAGAGGACACATGCACGAACATTACCTTTTATACATACAGATTCACAATACGAGAATGCAACCGAACTTTGGTTTCTTTTTATTTTTCACCGTACCTGTTTCACTGTATTTTCCAGAGCAATATGAGTGATTATCTGTATAACATTGTTATGGTATTTGTTAGTTACATTTCAGTGTTAATATTAATATGAATAAAATGCGGGAACATTAATTTTATATTTGAAATTTGTTCGGTGTAAGAGCCAGAGTTCTACATCTACATTCATACTCTGCAAATCACAAACATTGTGGGTGGCAGAGGGTGCTAAGCACCAAATCATAAACCCGTGCATTCCAATCCCGAATAGCACGAGGAAAGAAGGAACACATAAAAGCATCAGTACGGCATCTTATTTCTCGAATCTTATCCCTCCGGTCATTGCGACCTAAATAGGTTGGCGGAAGAAGTATTTCATTGCTCTCGTAGTTTAAAGATTTTCGCATTTTCTCCAATAAATTTAGACGCAAAGTACGTCGTCTGTCTTCCAAACTATCCCAGCCCAATCTGTGTATCAATTCTGTGACGCTTTCATAAGGGCTGTAGCAACTAGTCACGAATCGAGCGGCTCTCCTCTGCGCCCTCTCCACTGAGTCGATCAGGCCCTTGCGATACGGATCCCAAACTCCACAACAGTAATCCAGATACGATATTTCCTTTGTATGAGCATTACAGTTCCTCAAAACTGATTTGGAAGGTGTTTGAATTTTATTCATAATGAGTTTAAGCGACGCTACACTGAGTATTTTCAGTAGGCCTTGTTCAACTGCCTGGAAGCATTGCACCACTGTTCGCTCGAATGTTGGTTTGCGTTTGGGTGTCATTGTGGTTTAAATTCCTTGGTTTGGGGAGCTCCTTCGTGTTGTCTTTGCTGACGGTCGGGCGTTTGAAATGCTTTACTTGTTTGTCTACATTTTGTTTTTAGTATTACATTCGCTCATTACACGTTTACCTTCAACTAACGCTTTTTGAATGTGGACTAGTAATGTGTCTATGGTGAGTGTTTGTATGTTGTCGGTTGGTGGTTGGTTTTCTTCAGCCCTGCGTGTTAAGTGTGGTTGAAACTTATGAGTTGAATTCTCACCAGTCATTCCGGAAAAATAAACTTTTTAGAAAGTTCGACAGATATCCCGGTCTACTCAGGAGGAAGAGGGAGGGGGGATAGTAGTCGCTCTGAAGGTTAGATTAGATAACGTTTTTATAATTTTTTCTCTTTTTTTAAAAAACAAAATTTGACGGCGACTAAGACCACAAGGACGAGAAACGTCATATGTCATACTGCATCCATGTCCGTAATCAACAAGTCTCATTGTGATCTTAGAGAAATAAGCGAAACATGGCGTTGAACAATATTTTAGATTACGCACAATTTTCATTTTCTACTACGTTGGTAGCTCACGTAGCATCATAAGACGTACGGTCAGGTCTTAAGCTTCTAAATCAGATATAAAGGTTTTGTTACTGTGAATATTCAGTCGAAATCGATTCAAGTTATGCTATTAGGGAGCGTCCATTAATTACGTGACGTGAAATTGGGGGGGGGGAAGGATATCAACGGAAAACTCGAAAGTCGACTTTGAGGGAGGGGGGGGTATTCCGTCGAAAAGTGGGGGTATAACCACCCTAGGAAGCACGAGACCTAAAAAAAAAGTCATAGAAAGTTACGAGGTCGATTGGAAGGAGGGGAGGGGGACCTCCGTCAAAATCTGACGTCATATTAGAGGGCCAAATCTTACGAAGTCTCAGCAAAAAAAAAGGGGGGTTCCGAATTCCGGAAAAAGCACGTAATTAATGGACGTCACCTTATATTTTTTAAAAATATTCTGCGATAACAGCGGGGCCGCAATTTGATGATGGATTCTCATGTGACTCGACGAGAAAAATTTAAAGTAAACAATAAAAAATTTTGATGTGTCGTTTAGTTCTCGAGATTTTATATCTCAAAACTATCGTGCTTAGGTTGAAATGCGGCCGGAACAGAAGAAAAATTTCACCATAGCCAAATTTGATGATTAATTCGTATGTAACTCGACGAGACAAATCGAATACCCATATATATACATATATATTGCTTGGGTCTCGAGATATTGCATCTCAAAAGTGAGGAGATTAGGGTGAGATCCGGCCTGGACCAGAAGAAACGCCACCAAAAGCACCAGGAACTATACCTATAACTGATTTTTAACATCCAATATCTGAAAAATAAAACGGGATATGAAAAAATTTTATTCTTTATTTTCGATTTGTTTCGTCGAGTTCTACAAGAATTTTAATCACATTGTGGCGCCACGGTAATGATAGAACTGCCAAAAATGTTGAAGTTCATAACCAGGGCCGCCGTAAGCGGGTGTGCAAGGCGTGCACCGCACGCGGGCGGCAAAACGAGTGATCGACAGTCGCCGCCCCGCGATAGTTGCCACTCCATTGTCGCCGCGACGAAATTTGCGGCGGATTACGTAACGGGCGACTTTTTTTTTTTTTTTTGGCTCAACAGCTGCTCCGGGCGGCAGGCGACACTTGGGATGGCAACAATGGGGGCGGCACATAATGTTGGAAAGGGCGGCAATCTCACAGTTTTCTGACCCGGTACGGAAATTTCCTAGATCCACCACTGGCTGTAGTTAGACAGGGGACGACATAATCGGTATTGCACGCGGGCGCTCAAACAGCTAGCGGCGGGCCTGTTCATAACAGATTACAATTTTCGGCACCTGTAAATCAAATTTCATGTCAATTACTCCTTTTGCAGTATGTATTTGAATAACTTACCTCCGGTTCTACCCAAAGGAGATGGGTTGGGGTTGATTTATTTTTGCAATAGTTTTATCCGCCCAATCAGAAAGATGTGTACCAAGTTCATTAAAATGACTCCAGTCACTCGTGTAGCAATAGGAGCAATGAATTTTTATATGAAATGTGGGAAAGACAGTATCATACAACAATAAATTATAAACATATCGGAAAATGGATTGCTAACAATAATTGTAAAATGGATAAATGCAATATTGTAGGAGAAGCTGGCATGTATATAAGTAATGCACAACATGTTCAGTGCTACCAAAAAAGCTTCATTTTAATAACAAGTAACGGAATCATCTTCCTAAGCTACTTTTAATCCCTACACTTAAGTCTTTAAACAGCTCCCTTTCTTGTTAAAACCCATCAGATATAATTTCACTTCCAACCATCAGAGTTTGTAGCTGTGCGGCCTGAGATAATAGCTTCAGAAAGCAAAGACGCTCTGGAGCGTTTTTTCTGTTATATTATTAATTTACGTAGTTTCCTCGTGTCCCATCGACGTGAAATAAACACACAAAAGCAAAATTTCAGGAATGAACCGGTTGATGCGGTAATACAGCTATTATTTCATGCGAATTATCACATATGCAACATCTAGTTGGTATTGCATCTTTGATGTTACACACTATACGTGCCATGGAGGAAGGAAATATATGGAGACGACGCAAGCGACCTTCACCACGCAATGAAGTGAAGCCGGGCGGAGGAGGAGTGGGGGGAGTGGGGAGGCATGGCCTAACCCATACAGACACGGCGTATATGTACAAAAACCTCAAGGGGACTCTAGGATAAACGTAACGTCGCAATCTGCAGATGGATTATTGTGTAACTCGATGAGCCAAATAAACAATGAAGAATAATTTTTTTTGATATCATGCTTAGTTTTCGAGATATTCTGTCTCAAATGTGAAATGGTTTTGGTTGAAATTCAGAAGAAAAAATTGGTCAAAGTCAAATTTGATGACGGATTCTTATTTAAAAAGACGACAGAAATAAAAAATAATGAATAATAATTTTCGATATCTCACCTAGTTCTAGAGATATACTGTATCAAAAGTGAGGTGTCTTGAGTTGAAATGCAGAAGAAACATTTCTCAAAAGTCAAATTTAATGATCGATTCTTATATAACAAGACGAGACAAATCGAAAATAAAGAATAAAATTTTTCGATATCTTGCTTAGTTTTCGGGATATACTGGGATTGGGTTGATCTGCGACCTGGACTAAACATTAATTCTGCCAAAGCCACAATGAATTACATGGTGGACATGCAGAATGGATATTTCAGTTGTTTTTACTACCACTTGTGGTTAGGTTGAAATGAGGCCTAGACCAGAATAAAAATAGTTATTTTCTTACCATACATCGTAAGCTAAATTGGGAATAGCTGGAAGTGGAAGTAGTTTCCATCGCCATACACGTTTTGTCACTAACTTGGTTCTCATGAAATTACTAACAGTAATAGATAAATTCTTTGTCCCTCATGGAACAACAAAACCATTCTGGTACAGACTGCATTTAGACCTAACCACAATCTCCATTAAATTGCCGTTACAGAATCAAACTATGTAGACATACCCACACACGCTTACCTATTTGAATCGTAAACTGTATTTGCAGTAACAACATCGTTTGCTTCATCAAGATTCCTAGATTGCATAGCATAATTTAACACATTTAATTTCATCATACAGTATAAACTACAAACTTGACGAAGGAAAGCGCAATAGTAAATTAACTGAACCGCGATGTAAAACACACCCCCTTTAAATCTCATTTTCAACACTCGTTAAAAAGTAATGCTAGTCTATTATGCTAGTCTAGGTATGCTGATTTTCTACACTACACCAACAAAAATTTGAGAACAAAGTCATCCCATTGAGAGCTATGACTAAATATTTATAGACATGCGCCAAAGTTTACATTTCCCACTGACCACTTCAACAACAATCATTAGAATACAACTTACCTATGAAATGATATTCCAGGTTCTTTCCTCTCTTGCCTATTTGTGCAACCGTATGCAACACAAGATGGCATTATAAAACACTTATGCACATTACAAAATGAAATAATCAGAACATCAGACACAGTGTGAACTCGGAATTTGTTTGGGTTACAATACCGCTGCTGCCGCCATGCGGGAGAGTGTAGAGCCTGCTTCACCGATTCTCCTCCATATATTTCCTTCCTCCATGATACGTGCAGATTTTCAGTTAATGTTTGCGTGTTATGGATCGGTGGACCACAATACATACCAAACAATTGAAGTCTAATACCAAGCTTTAAAACGGTGAAAATCACACCGTAATCTGCTCAGTAATTTCGACGTTTTTTTGGAACATAATATACGGTTTGCTTTTTATAGATATACTAGCAAAGTTGCCGGCTTTGCCCGGTTTAGTTGGCATTGATTTACCCACACACTGTTTCTATTCATGCAATGAGAAACGTGTACCAAGTTTAATACATTTCGAGCCATACATTTCTGCAATTAAAGCAAACCTTGATTCACCCGCACCCTACCGTAAAAGGAGTGGGTTGAAGTTGATTTACCTGTACACTTGTTTTATTCGTCAGAAGAGATTACCAACTACCAAGCTTCATTCATTTCGTACAGGCTATTTCCGGTACTAAGCACAGTTCTAATAATGGGATGGTTTGAATGCTTTGATACGGAATGTCAGTTTTCATTTTAGTCCAGGCTACATTTCAACCTAATTAGTTAGATCTGTTGCTCAAAAATCGAAACATGGACCGTACGCTCATTAATACATACATACCACGTACATAAAAATGTTTCTGGATTGTATCTGTTTATTCCGCCATCATACATAAAATACAAATTTTGAATGGATTTTCAGGATTTAAAAGCTTGGAGTAAAATTTAATGTATGTCTCAGGACGTTACGATACATTTATTTTACGAATAATCTAGCATTACCTGAAAACTGCTGAATCGATTTTGACCGAGTTTTCGCAGTAGAAAACATTAAATATGTCTGACTAATCTGCTGCTGGAGCTAAAAAAATTAATCATTATGGTACTTCATCCGGGGAGGTGGTGGTAATATGAAACAGGGTTGTGATATGAAACACCATAGTATTTGCAGACTACTAATGCCATCTGGTAGCAGCTTCACTTATGACAATCCTAAAGTTCTGTTTCCATCATTAGAAGCAGCAGAGATCAGTATCACATTGTTTTATGGCCGTGAGTAGACCCACTTCGTTTTACAACATCCAAAAGTTTTTGTAAGGTTAGATTCAAGTATTTTTTTGTTACCTTTACTTACAAATTAGCATATTGTTTCTACTTTATGATTTAGTAATAGAATTAAACCTACAAACGATAATTTTAGTTCCTTAAAATTGTTTATCAAATGTCTAGTTTCATTAATTAGTTTCGAAAATGGCGTTGGGTGGCAATATGAAACATGCTGTCCCCTCTTTTGTTTTGTATGTGTTGCCATGCCAAGAAGCAGGTTACGGCCTCAAAAAAAGGGAATGTGACAGATATGGCACCCTGAAGATATGATTCAAGCAATAATGGCCGTCAGTGATAAAACTAAAACTGTAAATGAAGCGGCAAGATGTTTCAAAATACCAAAAGCTACACTCTTTAGAAACGTGGCTGCAAAGGATATAGATGTAAATACTTTAACGCATGCCAAATTAGTTAGAAAATCCTGTGCTTCCCACAGAAATTGAAAAGAACCTTGCTGAGTATTGTCTATTGATGGAAAAGTAGTTTTATAGTCTCACTCGTAATGACTTAAGGAGAATGGCTTACAACTGGCAGTAAGAAATGGAATTCGCAATCCATTCAGTGACGATATGACTGGATGGACAAGGTTCCATCGAGTCGGGAATATACGCAAGAGTCAGATTTCAGTACAAAAGCCTGAAGGAATATCACTTGCTCAAACTTGCTTTAACCGAGAGAGTGTCATGAACTTTTTTGATCTTTTGAAAGCCGAATACACTAAACATTGTTATTCTCCTGACCGGATCTTCAATGTTGATGGGTCTGGTATTAGTGTAGCGCAAACAAAAATTCCAAATGTAATTGGCGTGAAGGTAAGAAAACAGATAGGAACCCTTACTCCTACAGAGAGGGGTAGTCTGGTGACGATCATCACGAGCACGAGTGCAGGCGGCAAATAGGGATTGCAATCCAGCAAAGCGGAATCCCGCACAAAATTAAGCGGATCCGCAATCCGCAAAATCCGGCGGAAACGCGTGTCAGTCTGCGTGACTCGCTGCCCCACTCGGTCTCTGTCGGATATTTTGCACTGTTTGCCTGTACCCTTCCAGTTGGCATTTGACTCGTGTGAACAAGCATTTGTTTTTCTCAACCTTCGTCATTCGTAAGTAAATAAATACACTTTTACGTATTCATCAAAACTTATGTTTGTTTCGAGTAGGCCCACACATTTCTGTAATTTGAGTTATGGTGCGTATTTAGTACGATTTTCTAACTTCATAATTATTTTTTAAGTGTCGCACACGTTATTTAATTAAATTTAATTTAATTGCAATGGAGCACAGGCTCCGGTGGCAATTTCCCTACACCCCCATCTTCCCCCTATCCAGCAGTTATCTGAACTACACGGTTACAGCTTTTTACTCACGGTTTCATTATTCCCATTTTCTGTATTTGCAGATAAAGTAATTGTGACAATTTCCTGATTTGCGGTTGAAAATTTGATTATTCGTTGATATGAAACTAATATTATCGTAATTTTAACGATCGCGTACCAATTTATTTAACAGCTATCTAAAGGAAATTGTATATCCTTTGACTATTGTTGTTTTGGCCGCCGCCTCAATGCGTTTCTTTGACGAAAGCTACCTTCTTACATGTGCCGCTCAGGCTTTCGATTAATCCCTCTTCTCCTTGTTATTATTTCGACTAAAGGTAAAAAAAGTTGTAATGAAATTTTCGCGGATGTATCGACGAATTGACAGTTTACGCGTTGGTGAGTAGTTTCTTTTAATAACATTGAATCAACTGTAATATCAATCAAGGAATCAGGAGATATAATAATGAATCACGCAAAGAAAAGGCCAAGTCTCGTGCTTATGCAGTGACAAAAAGTTGTGAGATCTTGTTCTGAGCCAAGTATACATTTTACAGACTATATTCACTTCACTTTGTGAAATGGAATGCTTTTCTCGGTGTTATGGAACGTTTATATAGATTTTTTAAAAAAAGAAAAAACTCTGGTAACTTGGCCATTAAGCAAACCATATTTTTAAACTTATGTGATGTATTGTAAGGCACATAATATGACCTAAGACTCAATATTTTCCATTTTTATTATTTATTTAAAAATTGGTTTGATTAAAAAACAAAAATGTAAAACCTCGAAATACACTTAAGACACCCTAAAAAGATTTAATGTCATTTTGCCAATCAAAATATTGTTAACTGTTAATTCTTATCATTTAACATTAAAAATTATTTATTAATTTAATTATTATTGAATTTATTAACGTTTTAAGTAACTATGTTTTAAATATATGCGTTAAAAAACTGTTTGTACCAATCCCGCACGGATCCCGCGGGATTGGCGCAAATCCCGCGCGGATCCTGCGGGATCGAAAACACTGTGGGATTGCAATCCTTAATCGTGTCTCCGATGATGATTTTCCCACGCACCAATTGGACAGACAGACTGATGAAAGGTGTTCCTCCTGGAGCTATTGGAAACTGTCATCCATCAGGCTGGGTGCAGTCCATCTATTCACTGAATGGTTTACTCACTTCATTGAACATTCAAAACCTACAGGTGAATTCCCAGTCTTGCTCATATTGGATGGAAGTTATTTTCACACTAGGAATATAGATGTCATAATTAAAGCAAAATATAATCACTCTACCTTCCACCTCATACTACATATATACTACAGCGACCTTTGTTCACGAAGAACTATAAACTGTGAAATGTAATTGTGGTTTATAGCTCATAAAAACAACTTTACTGCAACGCGACGTTTCTGACTTCTGCATTCTTTCAACTTTACTACAAGTTTACAAAGTAAATTTTGATTTTCTACCAGGTAAGGTTGTGGTATGACAGAGTCATCCACAATGAATATTATTAAGTAATTAATTAATATTCAGATTTTCTTGGTAATATTCAGTTATTAAATTGTAAATATTATAAAGGAAAGGGTTAATTCATAGGTGAATAATCATATATTAAACCCGGGCAGCCAAAGTTATTGTTATATGGTTTAGTTTCTGCAAAACTTGCTCTTCAGAAATATATATTGAATGTAGGAAGTTGGAACGGCAGTTTTGAACGCTCAGAGGACGGGACAATGCCCAGTGTGGCCGCCAGGCCGACGCCTATGGCTCACAAAAGGGGTGGCGCGGGAAACCGTTAGTTCCCGAGTGTACTGACCTCACCCCTTCCCAGTGGCCCGACAAGATCAAGCAAAATGTGCGGGAAGCGCGTAGCGAATGTTAGCTGCGATACGAAACACGTGATGATGGACATATATCAATGCACCAATCGTGAACGGCTACAGGGGTTCACAGTGGTTAATTCACGGCTTCTGTTTCATGAGCGGAGAGGAAGCTGATTTTGCCGGAGAAGAGGACACCACGCCATCTTCACGACTTGCTGCCGAGACGAGCTGCTGAGCTGACGTATCTCCCGATACGCTCGTGGCTGTTGATCAGTGACTGTGTCTGATCGCATTTCTGGCTGATGGGCTGGAAGCTGATGTGCTAACGCGGACATATCCGCTTACTTGGCATTCGTTGCTGCAGTGGTACTGAGCGTGCCACACCTCATCAAGAAGATGCTATTATGGTAAAGTACCGACGCATGGGTCCACAGTTCCATTGGGTTTTAACGAGGCTTGCTAACCCGTAAACGACTCCTGAGGTAAGACTCTGCTCTCATCCTAAAATCACTGAGCTAACCAAACTTTTCATGTTTTAACTTCAGATTCGAAGCATCTTGCTGATTGTTTTAAATTCAAGACGATGCTTTTAACTTTAAACGGCACCCCTGGGATTCTTTTGTGAATGTTAACTTCAACTTGTTGGCCTGTGATGCCACTTTGATATCATGTTGACTTTGCAAATTATTGAGATATTTAATCAGTTTCATGTTTGCTTTTATCCTGCGGATTGTAAATGTCGGGTACTGCTTGTTTGTTTGTCTTTGGATGATGTTTAACGTAACGTTAACTATACCCGGCCTTGTATAAGCCAGAAGACTTAATAAATTGAGTATAATATTTGTGTAAAATAATAATGGTTCTAGTTCATCATTTAACCAAATAACCAACTTATTGGATGTCATATATATTATTAATAATCATATTTCATCAACGTATTGGCTCCCCCCCTCCCGAACCGGTGGACCAATACAAGGTCAAAATATAATTTTATTAATAAAAATGTAAAGTGACAATGTTTGTTTTACAATTTATTTTAAATCTGTTTCATATTACCACCCCACTTAAAAATGCTCATAATTTACAGCAAGTTAAAAAATCTGTTGTAATTACTGAAAACGTTTCTTATTCATTATAATTATTATTGATCCTTTATAACAGATATATAAACTGAAAGAGGTGGTATTTTTTATGGAACAGCTACATTTTAAATTCAGTACATTGCTTTAAACGAAAAAGTGTTCCATAATACCACCACTTCCCCTACATGTTATTACTCATGGATTAGAAATGTATTTATATGGTATTAAAAAAAGGGATTCTTCGATTACAGTGGAGCCGCAATTTGATGATGGATTCTTATGTAACTCGACGAGATAAATTGAAAGTAAATAAAAATTTTTTTTGATATCTCGCTTAGTTCTCGAAATATTGTATCTCAAAAATGAGGAGGTTAGAGAAATGGATCAGAAAAAAAATTCACCGAAACCACTATATCTACACGGTGGAAATGCTCTATAGGTGTTTTATTTTCTTCCTAGTGGTTGTTGTTAGGTTGAAATTCAGCCTGGACCAGAAGAAACGCCACCAAAAGCACAAGGAACTATACCTATAACTGATTTTTGACATGCTATATCTCGAAAACCAAGCGAGATATCAAGGGAAAAAAATCTTTATTTTAGATTTGTTTTGCCGAGTTCTATAAGAATCCATCATCAGATTGTGGCGCCACGGTAATGATAGAACTGCCTTAAAAATCTTGCAAGTGATCTTAGTACATTCGTTGCTACAATACTATCGTTGGCGCCGTAGATAGTTTAGAATTAACGGCCATTACTATCGCAGACAGTAAATTTCGTTTAGCATTGTATCTAAGGTACATTTCTTTTTGCTATAACACGCACTTTATATGGAAAGGTATGTCCTCGTGAAATTTCTGACCTGAAGGATTATTGATTCTCGGTACGCCCTTACTGGAATGTTAGTGATAATGTTTCACGTAGCTTTATTTTCTTATATTTCATATATTATACTGTGTTAAAATATAAGTCCTAAAAAAAAAGAAACCTTTTGAACCTTAGTATGAAAAACGCATGTAAGGTAATAACTAAAAGAAAGGAAATTTTTAAAAATGAAATCTATATATTTTGCTTCTCTGCATTAATATTTGACACTAAAATTACAAGGGTAAAACATTTTTTTTTTGGGGGGGGGGAGGCGGCTTACTACTGGTACCAAGCATTTAAAATTTGGATTAACTGCTTCGTTATAATATCCCCTTCACGATTTGCACTCTTCTTTTTCGGAAAAGTTACCACAAATTAAATTAAATATGCCAAAATATGAGAGAGACGCCCAGGTATTAGATGGTACTGCAAAATTAATGAAAATCTATTGAAATCTTGGTTAAATCCTATATTGTAATGTTTTCTTCTTTCTTGTCATGTATGCTTCTCTCCGTTGTAAAAAGTCGCACGAAATTAACAAATAAAAAATATTTCTCCTAGACGTAGTAGGCCCTATAAAAACGATTACCATCTTAGAATCGATACAAACGATCGGAGACAATGCATTGCTTCCGAATTTTTCCGAAGAAGGAGAGTGTTAAACGTGAAGAGGACATTTTGTGGAGGCAGATACTTCAAATTTCAAAAAGTTATTACCAGTTTCGGATTGGTGGAGAAAGAGGCAAACTACCCGCATTTCTACACACTGCGCATGCAAAGCAGCGGGTAAATGTTAGTTATTAGTAAAGTCATAAAAATACTTGAAAAAGTGTGTTACACTGAAATAGAAAATATGAACACCGTAGGACTGATAGCGATGACTTACCACCTCCATCTCGTGTTTGGCGTAGGAAAGGAAAACATCGTACATCAGCGAGAAGACGTTCATGTACATCACACGGAACGCAGCTGGGATGAAGTAGAAATTAACGAACTGCACAGCAGGCCATATCATCCAGTCCATCTGAAACAAACACACATAGCTACTACTACTAAATCCAGTGGTATTTTTACAATCGTCAAAATATTCCTTAACTTTATAAGCGGGAGCCTCAGTTAAAAAGTTTCTGATTTCTTTCATTTTATTTCCTTTATTCACACTCCTGTTTGGTCGGGTCCGGAATTTGTTTTTGGTTGTGCTGCCTGAGTCAGATTGTTACAGTTCGGGATGTCATAGTTGTTGTCCCTGTCGTCCGTGTTGCCGAAAGCTGATTTTAAACAGGTTACTATGCACAGACAGTGACATAGCTAGGTTAAAAAGGGCCCTGGTGCAAAAAAATATTTTGGGCCCTCAGGCTCTACCAATGAGCTTTAGGGGCGTCCCTGAGCTGTACTTTGGGGCTCCCTGAGAGCTTGGGGGCCCCGGTGCACGGCACCGCCTAGCCCTCCGATAGCTACGCACCTGTGCACAGTAGGGGAAGTAGGCGCACTGCTCTTTTTTTTTTTGCCTACTTCTGTTCCTCCCCAAATGGAAGAATGCAAAACAGTCAATTCACAAAGTGTCGTTGGGGGCCATCTATAAATTTGTCACACCTTAAGCGGAAGGGAGGGGGTCAACAAAGACGTTTGACACGGGGGGGGGGGGGGCGCTTTAAACGTCGTGACGTCACACATATATTTTGTGTCACGTGACGGCCGCGCGAGTTCTCGCTCGCTGGCCGCAGGTCGGCTGCCTTTGACATACGCCGAAACGCAAATACCGCCCTTGAGGCTTCACAAAATATCACTTATTTAAACGATTGTGTGGCATGTATGCTCTTTATCTTTCATCATATAAATCCACTAACCAACAAAAGCAATCACATAAGAGGCAACATGAGGTTTTGACCATCACGAAGATACGGTACGTCCTCAAATACTTGCAGCTAGACCTGACAGGGAAGTTCTTTGTTTGATAAACAATGACTGTGCTATATGGTTGCAGAAACAAGATGTTGACATACCGAATGTTCCTAACATTAACCAAATCGAGAACTAAGCTGACTTCAATGCGTCATGAATAGTGCTGCCAGGCGTCATTTGTTAAAAATCGGGAAGGAATGTCAAACAATTCGACATTAAGGACTACAAATCGGAGCAACAAAAAAGGTTTTTGTATAATTCGCATTTTTTTTAGCAATTTAGGGAGGACACGGGTAACTTCTGTAGGATCTGTCAATCATATGATAGGAACTTATGAATTATGTTACGAAACATTATAATAAATAGCAGACTGTTGACTATGACGGGTAACAAAATATTATCGAAAAAATGTATGTTGAAGTTGAATTTTTAGTTTTTATTTATGCTTTAAATAAGTGTAAAGTATTTATTTTTTTATTAAAATTGTATTTTTTGTTAGATTTTACTGCATTTTTAATAGATTTCTTATTTATAACTACATTATAAAATTCGCTACAAGACAAATTGAAGTTTTTTTAAAAGAAATTTATATGTTGGGCTGAGTTTTATTAACGAATAACTTTAAGAAAAAAAAAAAACAAATTCTTCGTTGCTTTTTGTTTCTCGGAGTATTCGTAGCAGCATCGTTGAACTGGTACTAGCAGCTCCAGCCAACACGCAGACGACACACAGAGAATCTCCTAGGCTCTTAGCCAATTACAAGTCAAACACGCTTTATGTAATGTTATATTAACTTCAATTAATTTTTTTTTAATTCCAGCAAAAATGATTTTTCAGATGATTAATTCCATAATATTGAATCACGTTAATTCGTTTTTTTTTTAAGTAAATAAATTGTAAACCCTATTTATTCAACCTTTAATAACTCTGAAAGTTACGTGTATCAGACATCTTAACAATAGTGATCAACGTAAAGTGTGAGGCCAATATAGTATGGTTAATAATTTGAAAATCCAGTCATTCGTTACCCAGTTAGTACAATACATATAACGACCGTAAACATATCTCTTATGCCTTTTGAATAAAAATAAATGTAATGTATATGCTATATGCGTCGTCGAGGTATCATTAGAGGCGAGAAAGGATTGGGGGCAGGGACCAGGAAGGAATTCGGCCATGGCCTTTTGAAGGAACCATCCGGGTATTCGCCTGGACTGATCTGGATGGCCTCACGGGGATTCGACCTCGAGTCCCCCCGAATGCGAGGCCATACACCAATTATTAGTAAACTGATTGAAATAATTTACAAATTGGCGATAAAACGAGCAGTCTGTTCTTCGTTCCACGTGCCGGAACAAGATGTAGTATATTATATTCTTCTAGGAACATACGAATGTTCGGGTCATTAATTTTGCAAGTGCTTGATCGTAGCATTCAGGAAGAAAGAACAGAGAAAAAGTGTTCAATTTAACTTCAACTATTTCTGTCTTTGTCTTGGACCATAACAGTGAAACTCCAAACTCTAAAATTAATTATCGTGTCCAACATTCACAGTCTTTTGTTTTGCTCTAGGCAAGGATATTCATTTGAATCTCAGATGGTGGGCGATATGCAAGATATTTCAGACGAATTGGACAAGGGGGCCAAGTTGATAGTGTAGCACTAGATCTTTCTAAGGAATTTGACAGAGTGAGCCATAAAATGGTTTTAAATAAACTGAAAACTATTGGATCGGATGAAAAAGTTACTTACTGGGTAGAGGAATTCTTAAAGCCAGAAAGCAAAGTGTTAGAGTAGGAAATACATTATCAAAAGAGGTGGAAGTAAATATCAAAGTGCCACAGGGTAGTGTATTGGGACCGTTGCTGTTCATTATTCTAATGATTGACTGTGTTGACAGCTTACGGTCAGTGTCTTGGTATTTCGCGGATGATATAATGGTATACAATAGGATCAAAACAGATGAAGACTTGTGAACAGCTGCAGGGTGACCTGAATAGAGTATATAATGGGTAGGTCAGCATGGAATCAAGATAAATGCTTATCAGGTACACACAGATAAAAAACTAAAGGTTGATTATGATTGTAGGGTGGGGTCAGCATTGCTTGTTGAGAGCTTGAAGTGTAAATATCTTTGCATTACGTTTGTTAACAACCTCAACTGGGTAAAGCACATTGAGCAGGTGGTAGGAAAAGGTTATAAAAACCTTCATTTACTGGAGAGGGTGATGAGAGGATGTAGCAGAGAAGTTAGGGAGTTGGGTTACAAAACTTTGGCTAGACCATTGATTGAATATGGTGGTGTATTTTGCGACCCACATTTTGGTTATCAAATACAGGAGTTGGAGGGTGTGGAAAGAAGAGCAGCTAGATTTCTTTGTGCAAATTATCGCAGTCAGTGTCAGGACAGGAGGGTGAAACGCGCTTCGCTGTTATCTTCTTTTTTTAAAACCAGAAATAATTCAGATATATATTTTCAATGAAGGAAGGCTCAGTTTATCACAATTCCATTTAATAACAATGATTCCTAAAGCTAAACCAACACCCGTCATATAATATACAAGGGTCGTTGTTTAAGACTTCCTTTCCGAAAAATTGCGGGTCCATGAATTGGTAATCTGATCTCACGAAGCGACGTTTATTTTTCAAGAAGTTTTGAGTTCATCTGTTTGTTTATAATGACCCGCGAGTTGTAACGGGAAATACAAAGCACGTATATTTAATGTTTTCCATGGAATTTTAATCTTACATTAAACTTTCTTGAATGGTAAATAATTTTATAAAGTTATTGCCTTTTTTGGTATCAATCAGCCCTGTTTCAAGGGGGATGAAGAAAGTGCTAGGAATGTACAGGACATATGTTGGTGATGAGGCTTGGAGGGATATTGGTCTAAGAATTAGGAATAGTGCATGCAAGGGGAATGATGACCGTGACAACAAGCTGGAACTCGATTTCATAAATAGGGGAGTGGAAAAAAAATTATTTTGTAATATTGTCAGCGATTAGAACAATTTACCAAGTGAAGTGATAAATAATTGACCAAAAATGCCGAAGGAATTTTAAGTTTGTAAATAGCAAAAGTAGATGGCAACGAATTTAACGCTCAAATTGTATAGTTAAAAAATAAAATAAAAATGGGTAATTAGTTGATAGGGAATTTCGCTTACATGGTAGACCGGCCAGAACTTGTCTCTGATCTCCTGGACCACCGCGCACCAGCCGCTTCCCTCGAGCACGCCGCACCCGCAGAAGAAGAGCACGATGCAGGCGGGCGAGTTGACCGTCAGGTCGATCAGCACCTTGATCGAGATGGTCCGGCGGTCCTTCTCGGGCATCCACGCGTCCAGGTACTTGTAGAAGTAGTGGTCGGGGGCTCCAAGCAGGACCCCCACGGCGAACATTCGACCTGGCCGACAGTTCAAACACGTCGTGCAAACAGTAACCATTAAAAACATGTCTAATGGAATGCGCCGTTTGTAGCGTGCGATGTTCCTTCATTTAAATCTGATTGTTTTGACGGAATCTAGCAGTTTCCAATTATGAAACTTTTTATTTTACTGGAATGATATCAATGTTTAGCAAATCTGGTACAAATGAAGATTCTTTCGTCCGTTTGTTCATTCAAATTAAAAGCTTGTCGTCATGTTACACATAGATTCTGGGGCTCAAATTATCCTGACACGAGTCAACGTAATATACGCTGATACTTGCAAGTTTAAAAGCTTTTTTGGGGGGGGGGGGCTTGCGGCTTTATTCCTCGTCGACGTCGAGGTCATTAGAGCCGGGATAGGACTGGGTGCAAGGAACGGTGACGAATTCGGCCATGGCCTTTTAAAGGATGCATCCCGGCAATCGCCTAGAGTGATTTTGGGAAAATATGGGAAAAAAAACAAATCTGGATGGGCGGACAGGGATTCGAACCGGCGTCCTCCCGAATGCGAGCCAGAGGGATACCACACGCCCACCACGCTCGTTGCGATTTGAAACTCTCGCCACGAAGTTATTACTCTCTCGTAGAGCAATTACTTCCTAAACTGTAATTATGAGTATACGAGGCATGTTTTTTAAGTAAGTACCATTAGGAAATTAAAAAAAAGACGTGCAAATATATCTCAATAATTTTATTTTTACACGAAAGCCTGTACCTTACTCTACTTTTCTACATAATTCCCTTCAATATTGAGGCACTTGTCATAACGTAGTACCAGTTTTTGAAAACCCTCCTCATAGAAGTCTGCCGCCTGACTTGTTAACTACTGCATCACAACTCTTTTGACTTCGTTATCGTCTTCAAGACGCTGACCGCCCAGGTGTTTCTTCAAGTACAGAAACAGATGGTAGTCACTGAGCGCCAGATCAGGGCTGTACGGAGGATGATCTAGAGTTTCCCATCGAAAAGATGTGATGATATCTTTGGGACATGTGGACGGGCATTGTCATGCAGCAAAACGATGCCGTTGCTCAACTTGCCACGTCTTTTGTTCTGGATTGAACGGCGTAGATTGTTCAATGTCTCACAATAAGTTGCTGCATTGATTGTCTCATTACGAGGCAGAAATTCTACAAGAAATACTCCTTTTCTGTCCAAAAAAACTGTGCACATGATTTTCCGGGCAGAAATCGTTTGCTTGAACTTCACTTTTTTGGGTGAATCTGAATGCCGCCATTCCATGGACTGTTGCTTTGATTCAGGTGTGACGTAGGCCACCCATGTCTCATCGCCCGTAACAATTTGGCTTAAGAAATCATCACCATCGTTGTGGTACCGCACAAGGAAAGTCAATGCACTGCCTAAACGTTTGGTTTTGTGCACATCCGTTAACATTTTCGGTACCCAACGTGAGCACAATTTTCGGTAATTCAAGTGCTCGGTCACAATGCCATACAAAACACTACGAGAAACATTAGGAAAGTCATCACACAAGGAGGAAATCGTAAAGCGTCTGTTTTCTCTCACTTTATTGTCCACTTTCTGCACCAAACTTTCATTAACGACCGAAGGACGCCCACTCCGTTGTTCATCATGCACATTTGTGCGGTCATCTTTAAATGCTCTCACCCACTGTCTCACCATCCCATCACTCATAATGTTTTGTCCGTAAACTGCACAGATCTCACGATGAATATCGATCGGTTTTAGGCCTTTAGCACAAAGAAATCCTATAACAGCCCGTACTTCACAGTCGCAGGGACTCACGATGATTGGAGGCATCTTAAACACTCAGTGTACAACGTAAACAAGGAAGAATTAGACTGTAACGGCGTCAGTGCGTAGGCAAGAGATGCAGGTACCCAGTGCGCATGCGCGGAACGCCGACCGTAGCGCTGCAGCCACGGTGTCGCAACACAGTACGTACTTAAAAAATACGCCTCGTACATTAGCTTTTAAGAAGCAGAGAATTGTAACTGGAGTGTACATGATTTCTATTTGATTTGTGTTTTACAGCTCAGTGACGTTAAGGCCATTAAAGGCGGGAGAGGATGGAGAGCACGGAACGAGAAAAAAAAAATTCGGTCATGACCTTTTGAAGGAACCATCCTGGTAACTACCTGGAGTGATTTCGGGAAAACAAAATCTGGATACTCGGACGGGGATTCGAACCCGTGTCCTCCCGAGCGTTACACAGGTCACTCACCACGCTCGATTTTTTTTAAAGAAATATGTTCAACACGCATATCTGACTCCTTGCCCAAAACAGACAACGCGCATTAAATGACAAAATGTGTAAAGCTAACTTTTTTAAATAAAACTTAGGAAAAAGAAAAAATAACACACCCGGGGGTAAATCTTAGAATGACGAATCCCTCGTCGTGAAAATAAAATACAGTAAATCACTGAAACAATCCCTAAAATACCGCGCACGATTCTGTAGTCACCTCAAACGAATGGAAGAATAGAGACCGACTAAAATTTATTTGATTCAAAACCCAAAACTCTAACGCCCTAGTTTCTACATATTGAAGAAGACCTTTATTTGTTGGGATTAAAACCCGAAGATATTGTCGATAGAAATCTTTTTCGGAAGAAGTTAGTGACACCGCTTGGACAGAAGAGCGCAAGCAAGCCCACTCAAAACAAATAGAGGAGATCTAGGCCCAAAAGAACATCAAACTCGCTGCCAATTGCAAGTACGCTTAGCAAGGTCCAAATTGGCCTCAGCGAATATATATAAATCACATGTCCACGAACCTACTGCGCTGTCGTAGCAGGGGGAGAGGTGATACTCCCAGATGGCGAGTAGGGGGGTCCTCACCGAAATAAAATAGCTCTCGCGGACCAAATGTGGAACAAATTTTGTAAACTTGTGCATGAATCACAACTTACTACGAACATTACTGTAACATGTAATCTTTCTTTGACTGTTATACCGCCTGGCATGTATGTTTCTTTTTTTCACGATCGGCTCAATTGTACTCTAAAGATTGGCTATATGCACGAAATTTGTATCTTCTTCGCATGTTATAACTTTCAAAAGTCTGTTTCCGTATTCAAAACGCTACTGCTAAAGATGGTCGTTCTTCACCATGCGCATCATGTATATTTGCTGGCGGTTAATAGATATTTCTTATACCATAACTGGTGATAATTCATCCTGTCTTTCAGGCAGTATTGCCAACATAAAGTAGCACTGCTCGGGATCTTGATGATACTTCTTGTTCAGTTGTCGGTTTCGGTGCGCTGGGAACAATGCGTGTTTTATTTGTTGCTGTGAATAACTATTTTGCCTGAAAACCTACCGATGTTACCTTAGTTCATCTTGCAGACTATCAATATGTAGTATAGAATAGCTTCAAAAATAAGTAATAATTCCACACTACTAATAATACTACTATAATATCTCTATAATACTACTACTATAATAATTCCAAACTACCATAACGTTAAACGGTTAACGATCGCCGGAAGTCAAATATTGCGTATACATGACGTGAAACGATAGGAAAAACGAGTACACTATAATGAACAATTGTACGAATCTTAAGGATCGACCAAAAAACAACCACAAGAAACGTGTTTTTGGTCCTGCATTTCAATATTTGTAACAAAAACACCAAAGATAATAATATGCGTTACTTGAATATCATCTTGCATGGAAGTGCCCACATTCCGAATGACTTTAGTCGACTGATATATATTTGGTGGTTCGTATACATATATTCCTAAGTAATATTGCCTAAGGACCGTGTATACAAATTTTCACAACAAAAGGAAAATCCCTTCTAGAGTCGATATTAGTGCAGAGAAGTCACAAAATCAATTTCCCGTACATACAAAGTCTGACTCACTCGTTCAGAATCATTTCACAAAATATACAGAACAAACCCAGTCTCGCGTAATTACAATAAACAAATCATTTCACATTCGGTGCCGAACCGTCGCGGCAGCTACTTCGCGATGACAGCTCACCAGATGAAGGCAGCGGAGGTGACTGCCGAAACGTCGTGTTTAGAAGATCTTATCCGGCAGAAGACCCGTGAAGAATTCCTGTCTACCATTCGCCGGGAAAAACTTAATTGTCAAATCATTTCCTTTAATTTGCAAAGCTTTCATTAATTGAAGGTTGAAAAATGGAGGAAACAAGGTGTTTTTTTTTTCTTTTTTTTGCATCTTAGGCCATGCAGCCAATCTGATGAATTTTTCCTGCTAGTTAGACACACCACAGGATGGACATGACATGCACACACACACAACATTTAAACACCCATGCCCGCGGCCGGACTCGAACTGGCGACCTTCGGTACGCGGAAGGAAACAAGGTTACAGTAACATTATTTTGTATCGACTAATTGTTACTGTGTGCCCTTTGCCTTACGCTGACAAATAACCCACCCCAGCGATACAGCCCTCGCCGGCAGTTACGTTATGTCTTGCTTCGGCAGAATCACACACACTAGGATGATTATTATTATTATTAATTTAATTGCGATGGAGCTAACACTCCGGTGGCGATTCCCCCAGTCATGCACTTACACCTTTTTATATATATATATATTTTTTAATTTTCTTTTACAGTTGGAATGTTAACTTCCCCCTCCCCCATTTACTATTATAATTTACAAATTTTAAATTCCTTAAACGTTTTTGGTAAATTATTCATCACTACACTTGGTAATTTGTTCCAATCTCTGACACCCTTACCAACAACAAAAACTTTCCCACTCCCTTATGCATGAAATCGAGCGGAAGCTTGTGGTCATGGTCGCCTTTCCCCTTCCATGCACTATTGCAATCATACACAGATTGTTGAACTCAGGGCCGGATTAAAACAGCGTGGGGCCTTGAAGAAGGGGCCCTTGGTTTCTCTGTCCTAGGCAGTAGCAGAGCTAAAGCCTAGAAGGTGCGGGGCCCGTAGCATTTGCTAACTCTTGTTACGTGGCTAATCCGGTACTGCCTGAACTCAACAGTCTGGACCAAACACAAATTTAAAGACATCCATAGCAAAATTCAAATCCTTATTAATTTCAAATCTCTCGTTGAAAAGTATGATCACCTGTTACATTAAATATTTTTAGTATTAGCTTTGCTAAAAATAACAAATAAGGGAAGTTGTGGCACTTTTTCGGGGATTCTATGATAACCGTGGCGCCGCCGCAATCTGATGATGGATTTTTATGTAACTCGACAAGATAAGTCGAAAGTGAAGAATAAAAGTTTTTGATACGGCGCACAGTTCTCTAAATACACTGTCTCAAAATTAAGGTACTTATGTTGAGATGCAGCCTGGACGAAACAAATATCGCCAAAGCCACAAGGAACCACACGACGGTCACGAACAACGGTGTTTTGTTTTCTTAATACCGGTTGCGGCAGGTTGAAATGCGGAGTGAACAAAAAGAAAAACTTTGCGAAAGGCACAAGGAACTACAATTAATTTTTTTATAGTCCATATCTCTAAAACTAAGCGAGATATCGAAACATTTTAATCTTCAGTTTCGAATTTTCTTGTCGAGCTACTTACGATTCCACCGCCAAATCGGGGCGCCGCGGTTATGATAGTGCTACCCTTTCTTGCTTCAGTTTCAATGCACTGCATGGAACATTTTGCTTGTTTATTTCTTGAACAGCAGTAGTAAGCATCTTAGTTTGTGGTCTGGGAAAAATTCCAACTGTAAGTTGCTACCAAGGATTTAAATACATTTAGTGTGGCGTAGTTGGTAATCCTGCTATTCTTTTATAATGTGGCATAATCTAACAATTATTTTACGAACATTTTTTCTAGTGAATCTAACCTACATACCTACTCGTTTCCAATCGTAATGTCTGCGGACAGCTTTTTGACTCTGTGTCCTATAATTTGACAGTTCTTGTTGAATCAAGTCTGCTCCTCCCAGAAGTAGTCCTCCAGAAACACTGTTGGTGATGAGCAAGTATTTTCCAAACATTGCATTAAGCGTATTTTTAATTACACCCTGCTGTTTGCACGAATAGGCAAAAAAACTTGATTTACGCAGGAGTCTGCAAAATATACGCATTGTGAAAAAACATTAAAACAATCAATTTCATGATCCTTCCAGACATGTCAATTTACTGTTCACATCAAACTATATTAGGGTATTAATTATACAATAACTATCAAACATAACCTCGACAGCCAAAGATCCTAAAGTTATACTTCAAGTTCGCCTAAGATCACTGCCTGACCTCCATAGCTTATATTGCAATACTTAAAGTTTCCTGTTAAATAAGATAACAAGGAAAAATGTTAAGTGACAATTTATATAACTTTAATTCAGATGGGTAATATACACTGGTGGTAATATACTTTGAATTACTGGTTTTATATTAATTACGAAGAATTTCATTTTTAGAGCTACTTATGTTCTGAATGAAAGAAGGAATTCTTATCGAATCATTAATTAGCAATCTGATGTAATTGCAAAGGAGCTTTTGGCGCGGTGACAATTTTCCGATACACTTGCGTTACACATTTCTTGATTTTAGTATTTGTTTTTTCATCTTAACATTCTTTCAGTTCAATCTCACTAACAATTTGCCCTTTAAGATTTTTTTTAAATTTAATTTAATTCCAATGGACCGAAAGCTTCGGTGGTAATTTTCCAACACACAGATTTTTTTCCCTTTCTTGCACTCACCTACATTTTCCCTCGACAACATTAAATTCTTTCAACATTTTAAGTAAATTATTCATCATTTTACTTGCTAACTTATTCCAATCACTGACACCCACACCCTTCTGCCTGAAATCGAGCGCCGGCTTGTGGTGATGGTCATATTTTCCCTTCCATGCAATTTTTATTTCTTACACCAATATCTTTCGCTGCCTCATCACCAATATACGCCTTGTTCACTCCCATGACCCTCTTCCTGTCTTGCAATGAATCTTTTATCATAACTGTTACTTATTGCATTCTGCGGTAATTTCCAGAATCAAGTCTAGCAGCCCCTTTTTGCACCCTCTCCAACTCCTGTATTTGATAGTCGAAATGTGGGTCCCATACTACACTACCATATTCAAGCAATGGTTTGACCAAAGTTTTGTAACCCAATTCCTTTACTCTTTTGCGTACATCTCCTCATCACTCTCTCCAACAAGTGCAGTGTTTTGAAACCTTTTCCTACTACCAGTCGAATGTGTCCATACCAGTTAAGCTTGTTATCAAATGTAATGCCAAGATATTTACATTTTAAGTCCTCATCAAACAATTATTTCCCCACCTTGTAATCAAAATCAACCTTTAGTTTTTAATCTGTGTGTCTAATAAGCTCAATCTTCTTTACATTTATCTTCATACCATGTTTACCAACTCTACTAGATATCCTGTCCAGATCACCCTGAATCTGTTTACAGTCATCTAACGTTTTGATCCTTTTATATAGCATTATGTCATCTGAAAACAATCTAATTTCTGATAGTAAACCATCAACACAATTATTCATTAGAATAATGAATGGCGATGGTACCAATATGGTATCCTGTGGCTCTCCCATTTTTACTTCCACTTCTTTTGGTACTGCATTTCCTATCGTAAATTTCTGATTTCTACCTTTTAAAACTCCTTCTATCCAGCAAATCACTTTCTCATCCATTCCAATAGCTTTTATCTTATTTACTGCCATTTTATTGCACACTCTGTCAAAAACCTTTGAAATATCTAGTTCTACACTACCAATTTGGCCCCCTTGTCCATTTCATCCGAAATATCTTACATGTATCCCACCAATTGAGATTCGCATGAATATCCTTGCGTAAAGTCATGCTGCCTACTAGAAAACTACCTACGCTCCTCACATATATTTCTGATGAGGTTGCATATCAATCTCTCCATTATTTTACCTACCACTGACGTCAAGCTAGTTGGCCTATAATTTTCGACTCTATTTCTCACCCCTCCTTTATGTGCCGGCACTACTATCGCACTTTTCCAGTCCTCTGGTAAGCAACAAGTACCGGATTCAATTTAAATAATATTTTAAAATATCCTGCTAACCTTAAGACATCTGTAGTAATATTAGCTACACCAGGCCCTTTTATGTTTTTTTTTTCAGATTTCTTAGTTCCTTCATGATATCTTCAGGATGAATTTCAAATTTGTTGGTCTGCTTAGTTCTAATTGTGTTGTAAAGCTCGTTATAGATTTATATTCTGCCGTTTCTGATTGATTTTCCCTAATGGTCTCACTAAACCAATTACTTAATTTTAAATTCTTTCAGTGTTTCTGGTAGCTCGTTCATAACTCTCCCTGGTAATTTATTCGAAACCGTGACTCCCTTTCAGCAAAGGAAAATTTTCAATTTCCCTTAGCCTGAAATTGAGTGCTAGCTTGTGATCACGTGGTAATGATAATATCTTCCAGGAACAACTCTTAATTTATCTACCAATATCCACGCAAGCCTCATCGCAAATAAACGCCCTACACATTCCCAGCTCTCTCTTCGCTCTTCTCCTCCCTTTCAAGGACTCTGAATACATCACATATGTCATATCAGTTACTTACTGTATTCTGCGGTAATTTCCACAAACAAACTTAGCCGCAAAAACTGACTCCTATAACTGATACTCAAAATGTGGGTCGCATGATACATCGCCACATTCAAGCAATGGTCTGAACCAGCGATTTTTTAAAATATAAATGCGATAGACCGCCTCAGCACCCGATAGCAAAAATGATAAAAACCATGAGCTGACAAAACTGAAATGAGTACTATGTTTATATAGATATTTGTTACTTTCAGAATCAGACACTGGAAACGATGAATATGAACATAAATACATAAAAGCCTATTTAGTTTAACTAATGACCTTTGCGAAAACAATGAATAATATGGTTGGGGGTTTGAAATAGGACGAGAGAAGGATCGCCTCATTTGTTTCAATTGTTTATATGTTTAGCGTAATAGGTACGTAACAAAAGTCGACGCCAGTGAAGCAGTTTATTAGTATCTCTGTGATATGTGCTGCTGCTATCTAGCGGCTGGGCTCTCAACTGTCTCATACGTGCGTCATTCACAGATATTACTTTTGTCCTTTAAGGGTCAAATTCCGAAAAAATCATTTCTTAAAATATAATGTGAACACGGCGGAAATCATAATCTTTAAAATGTTACCTCATTTATTTATATCAGTTGGATTTCAAGGGAGATAAACGGCTCATGACACAAAAAATGCGTTGTAGAAATATTAATACTTTTGCCCTTAAAGGGTCGAATTTCGAAACGTTTTCTTCTTAATATATGATGTCACCGAAGCGGATGGTACTTCATTTAACGATTACTGTTAGATATCCAGAGAGATAAATGTCTCGTGACACAAAAAATAGCATTTTGGAAATATTTATACTTTTGCCTTTAAGGGTCGAATTTTAAAAAATTACGTTCTTAAAATTTGAAATGATCAAAGCGGATATCTTAATCTTTAAAAATGATGCCTCATTTATCGATTTCGGTTAGGTGTGAAGGGAGATAATGGCTTATGAAAAAAAGAAAAAAAACCTTATAGAAATAATATAACGATATTTACAAATCATTTCTGGCAAACTCATATTAAACATTATTTTAAGATTTTAGTGCCCCAAAACTTCAACATATTAACGAAATATTGAAATCGATTCATCAAAATGGCGAAAACTTCTGAGAAAAAGTAATGAAAAAATAAATAAAAGTGAAGTTACCTTTCTAAACGTATCACATTACAACAAATGTTTGGAATGTACCAAATTTTTGGCGAAATCGTCAATAACATCATCATAGCTCAGTGATTTTGTCAAATCGGTTTCTATTTTCAGCGTAGCGACGGGATTTGAATGTTCTTCGTTTACACGAAAGTCCAAGTAATTTTTGATTCCTCATAGCATGGAAAATCTTCTGCACTGCTGTGAGGGTTAAAACAGAAGAGACTCTTGAGGAGCAACTAAATTAATTCTCAGCGTTCAGAAGGGAGAGTAGAATGATTATTATTATAGGGGGGGGGGGGGTTAAATTGACCAGGTGTCAGTCAACTGAGTTGGAAATAAAATCAATGGCCCAAGTAAACAGTGGTTTCCAAATATGTTAATAAGGGAAGGTGGCATTACATAAGTGGTAGAACAGGGACGAAACATGGATATCATCCTAAAAACAAGTGATCATAAAGTAGGTCTGAACGATGTTAAGCCCAAATGTTGAAACTGAAGAGATTTCAGGGAAAGTTTCAGCAAATAGAAGTACAGTGTAGTTAGAGAGAAAAGAGTTCAATGAGACTGTAAAATAGAGAGAAGAAATATTTATTCAAAAGTCAAAATAATGAGGAATACAGAACCAACGTACTATAATTGGAGGTTAGGTGATTAACGAGGTTGGTGAAAATAGAACATAAAAGAGTTAAGAGACATCAAGGCAGTAGGGAATACTTGAAACAACTAAGAATTGGTAGCAAAGGCGTTAGCTAACGATGGGTTTACAAAGAATATTACTGGTGCAGGGAAACCCACTTATGGATGCTTGCAACAATTTCGATGGCTATGTTAGAAATCAGAGGATGGGAGCGTGTTGAGAAAATTATAGATTAGAGTGAAGAAGAGGTAACTGAGGATTTGTAAAGGCAGAGATTTTAAGTAATTGATTTAACGAAACCTATAGGGCAGCAGGTCCCAAACTTTATTGGCACACGACCCACTTGTAGATAAAAAAAAAAAAAAAAAATCGCGACCCACCTAACGTGAGAGTCTATCTAATATCAGAATGGGAAGTGTTGTATGACCTCGATACGCTATCCACTATCCTATCCCACGAAAAGGAAAATTTTCGTTCAAAGGATATCAACAAAAACAAGAATTGATAATACATAAAACAACAAACATATTATAGATCGGAAGGCGGCTGCACAGACCATCACCTCATCAATTTGACTGCTGAAATTCCACGATTAGAAGTAACTCGATCAGCATATCAAAATGCAACTGGTCTGCAAAGTCGCTTTTTGGTGGAAACCACCTGCAGACCCGATTTTAATGATTGATTGGTAGGTTTATCATTGTGTTTTACTGCACCCAAATGTATGAAAATGTGGAAGACTGGGTGCAGGAAAACACAATGGTAAACTTACCAGTCAACCACTAAAATGCGTTTTGTAGGCGTTTCCCACCAAGATACGACTTGCCACATAAGTGGCATTTTAATTTGCATATCGAGTTTTAACTGATCCTGGAATTTCAGCCATCAACTCGATGAGGCGATGCTTTGTGCAGTCGCCTCCCGCTTTATTACAAAGATAATGAAAAATACGTTTAATTACTACAAAAACACAACTTTACAATCAGTGAGATTTCTGGCACTGGTGTTTACTGATGATGGCTTCGATATAGGGTTAACACTGGCTAATTTTAACCTTAAGCCACTTTCTACAGATAGATTATTTCTGTAATTGTTTTTAAAAAACAATAAGACATATTTTTGTGGTAAAAACCTCAATTTTTCCGCGACCCACAAGTGGGTTGCGACCCATAGATTGGGAACCGCTGCTGTAGGGAATTCAGAAACGGGAGGGTGTGAATCGGAGAACGAGCTTATCCAAACAATTACAAAAGAGCAGACTAAAAGATTTTGAATTAATCCTGAGCAGGGGTGGCCCTAGATTTTTTTTCAGGTGGTATAAGATCTCATTGTGGCGCCCCAGATGTGCAACCACTTATTCGTAACTAAACTGTAGTCAGAGACTAATCACATTTTTCACATAATACTTTTTTTCCCGTTTTGTCCACTCTGGTGACTGTTCTTCTTAGCCATGAATTCCTTCATTTTTGTGATATGATTGTCTTTTCTTTCCTGGATCCATTTCACCCCCTGATCCAGGGCGCAGTATTTTGGCTGTTATTGACCGGAGAGAATCGGATGCTTCAGTCAACCGCCTGTACTAGCCACTGTTGTAAATCTTGTTGGGTCAATGTCCAGTTGTTCGAGATCTTTTCTCACTAGGCTCGTCCACTTTTCAATTAACTGGCCACAACCGACAACCGTATCGCATACTAGTCAGCCCACTGCTTACAACAGCTCTCCTCGCAGACAGCCGACAGCCGCGCCTTTAACCACCCAACGGCCACAACCGAGGGTTAGCGGCTGTACCATCTACCAGCCAGTGGCCAACACTCTTGCTGGTCGCATCTATTAGCCGACGAAGAAGACTAGCCAATGGTTACAACCGATTGTTTCTACCAGCTGAGTGCCGTCAGCCTCAGCTGGTGGGGCACGCATGCTCCTGATGCTACTGGGTACGGAATGTCGATCTCCAAAATTGTGCAAGGTCAGTCGAGTGCAGTACAATTAAAGCTAGAAGCCAGGATAAGTGCTTTCCGTGATAGATTCTATTCCGGTGCAATTCTAAATTTCAAAAATTACAAAGATCGAAGAAAATACATCAATGCCTGTTTCAAACTGGTATCTGATAAAATCCGGGAAATTGTCACTAACTCATCTTCCCCGTCTGTAAAGGTACAGGTTTGTATGGTTAGTAATCTCAAAATTCAGGACAACAATTTCGAAACCACTCGTTTATGATTTTGGACTAAGAGGCGCGCTCTTAAATCAAGCACTTCCCTGATTAACTGGTATAGTGTCTATGTGATGTCGGAATCATGAACAGATTTTCTGAATTTCAAGAACGTGACAGTGGTAAAGACCTCGATTGCACAACATCGTCCAGCAAATAGTCGTAATTCTTCTTCAACATCACCAAGGAGCTACAACGAAGCACTAATGGATGGTGAGATGCCAGCAACGCGTTTGATCCTCTTAATATGTTGTTGATGATGACTTGTACCTTCTATGGACGATTCTTGCATTTTACGTAAAGGCCCTAAACAAAAACTCGATACGAGTTAGCATTTACCAGAAAGTACGTTCACAATACCCACTCAATTTTTCAGGCATCGAGTTTCCGGTAAAACTCTCAGACAATTCCAAATTCAAGAGGCAAAATACAGACTATTAAGTAAATGTTTTCGGTCTGGATGTACTTAATGATAATCTTGTAGTTTCCAGGGCCCTCTATCACACTGCCGACAAACGTGTTTACCACATAAACATGTTGATGATTACTGGCGGTACTGGAAATTTCCATTATTGCTGGATTCACAACTTGTAGGTGCTAGTTAGACCTTCATTAACCAGCACAAGCGTGCACTATTTATTTGTGACAGATGTCTGCAACATTTCAGTAGCAAAGATATCCTGGACTACCACGAGATCGATTGCGCAAGGGAAGATCCAGTAAGAGTAGATTTAACGGCGACGAAGATAAGAATTTAAAGTTTAAGGATTTTGATCACCAGCGGCGTGTACCCGTCGTCGTTCACGCGGATTTGGAAAGTGTATTACAGCCTTATGATTCATGCAGTCCACCACCCAACGCCTCTCACACTACTAGAGCTCAGAAACATGTCCCTTTCGCTGCCCACATTCCTAGTCGTTTGTCCAGACGTGCCTACTCTGTCGCATTTCGACTCCGAGTCTGGTATAAATCCCGAGAAATGCCTTGTTTACGAACTCGTCAATCTTGCCAGGTAAGTCGATAAAATTTAAAAGAGGTGTTTTCATTCCTCTTGTAATGACAGATGAGCAAGAAGCAAAGCTTGCTGATGCTACGGTATTCCATATCTGTGAGAAAGACAATGAACTGGGGACTGTCAAGGTCCGCGATCATTGCTATATACAGGTAAATTTAACGAGGCTGCAATTTGCAGTTTAAAAATCAAATGTACATACCCATTTTCTTTCACAATCTTTATGGGTATGATACACATTTTGTAATTATGGCTTTCTCAAACCTCGACGATACGGGATGGATGTACTTCCGATCAACACACACGTTATAATTCTTTTTCTAAAATGAATGAATATACTTCAATCAATCGTACCGTTTCATTCAGGACCCATTAGATAAACTGGTTGGGACCCTTGATGACGACGACATGCGCATTACCAATGCTCATTTCATCCACTCCGAGAAGTTCCAATTAGTTAAATGTAAGGGTGTCTTCCCCTAGGAGTACACGGATTCGTGGGAGACGCTCACCGAGGCAACGCTTCCTCCAAAGTCAAAATTTTATAGTTCATTGTTAGAGTCAGAAATTTCTGATGAAGATTACGAGCATGCGACAAGTGTGGCGGATATTCCAGATCAAGACTTTGAGCGAAAATGCTAGTCTGTACATGCTCACAGATGTACAGCTACTTGCAGCTCTGTTTGAGAAATTTAGGAGTGTATGTTTGGGGATATATACCCTGGAGCCCGCCCACTACTTCACTTCCCCAGGCCTTTCGTGGCAGGCTATGTTAAGGAGCACTTGTGTCGAACTGTACCTTCTGACAGATGTCGACATGCTACTCCTTTTCAAACGAGGAATTCGAGGAGGAATATGCCAGTGCGTCGACAGGTATGCCAAGGCGTATAACAGGTACACGCCGGAGTACAACCGCAAGGCGCCGGAGATTTATAATGTACTTCGACGAAAACAATCTGTATGGCTGGGCCATGTCGGAGTATCTACCCTCTGGTGGGTTTCAATGGCTAACAGCTGAGCAGATTGCTAGCACAGATTTCATGAGTGTTGCAGCCAACTCGCCTAGGGGATTCATATTGGAGGCAGATCTTATGTTTTCTCAGGATAAACCCGATGTCCTAGCAGACCTGGCACCATGTCCAGACCACAAAGCGCCTGTAGGTTCTACCCGCCCCAAGCTGATGACCACACTGGAGAATAAGGTACGGTAAATTCTCCATTGCCGAGTCCTCCGAAATTCATTGCATGATAGCTTACAATCAGTCACCGTGGTTGGAAGACTACATCCCTCAATATGCGTTCTCGCCGTTCAGCAAAAACAGATTTTGAGAGAGATTTCTATAAGTTGATGAACAACTCTATTTGGTAAAACTATGGAGAATATTCGAAAGCACAGCGACGTGAAATTGTTAACTAAATGGGAGGGCGGCCGCGGTGCCCACAAACACATAGCTTCATCACACTTAAAGCGGACAACTATTTTCAACGAAAACTTTGTGACTGTGGAGATGGCGGAAGTTAGGATTCTCTTCAATAAGCCAGTGTATGTCGGAATGTGCATTCTTGACCTTTCTAAACTGAGCATGTACTGATTTCATTAAGAATTCGTCATTCCTCAGTTTCTTGAGGCATAAGAGTGTGTGAAAATTTTCTTTCGTAGTTAAGGATTGGAATAAATTGCCAAGAGAAATGATAATTTACCAAAACACTGAAAGAATTTAAAGTAAAAATTAGTTGAGGGCAAAGGTAGGTGGGAAGAGGAAAGGAGAAAGACGGGTGTGTAGGAGATTGGCACCTGAGCGTGCACTGCATCACAATTTTATCAATTGTTATAAAATATACTTTATCAAGTGTATTTCTTATCGTATTTTTTCACATAGGTACAATACAGTAATTATAAAATGGTTTTCAACATCCTTTCATATCAAAATTAGTTATAAAACATACAACTTTTGAGATATAACACTTCACACTATTGACTATACAATACACCAATCTAGTAGTGTAAAATGACGTCACGGTGCAGCGCGCCAAACTGGCTGAGCTTAAATTGTCAGAATTGGGTTACATTTTTAAAATATTGTTTTTAATGTTAAACTTCAATATTTTCATCAATATTATGTTCTTTTTTTAATTTTTTTTATTTTACAGTTATATAACAGGGTATATAATTGATTTAAAATATAAAAATAATACATGCATATACCCTAGTTTATTAATTAAAATAAACACAAAAAGTCATTTCAGGAATGCGTTATTAAGTGCTAGTTCTGTGGAATAAAAGCAACTAGGACGTCGAAAAACGAATAAATAAAAGCGCGATTGCTCTGTAAGATCATATTTCCAACTGCTAAAAAGTAAAACAATACTACTTAAAATTAAATTATATTTAAACTTTGTTCGATGTCGAATGTGTAATTTCAGTGAGCACATCCATAACTAACAGAAAAAGTTATTAGGAACAACAGCAGGCGAAGCTAGCCAGCGCTCAGAAACTTCATCACCAGCAAATTAAGTACAATTACGCAGGAAAGTAATTTTTGATTGTATATTTAATTACCGAACATCAATACAGCGTCACTCCAGGAACGCTTCTAATCATTTATATAGAAAAGAAATTAAGATTTCAATGATATTTACAAATAAATATTTCAATGCACTTCTTGATACTGAGCAGCTGCGTCGGAGATACCTTACGCTTATGTCAGGCAGGCATTTATTTAAAAACATCAATCCAGGAACGTTTTCGGACATGATGTGTGTTCCTGAAATGATCGTGGCATTTCCAGAATAATATCTCTTCTCGAGTAGGCCACGGAGAAGTTAAAAGAAAAGGGTTAAGGTTTAACACTGAATGTATCCAAAACCGAAGAAAGTATTATGGAGGGATATAACAAATGATAAAAATTACAAAAGCAGGTGTTTGAGAATTAAAAATTCAATTAGAAAAGAAATTCCAGTATTAACGAAAGATTTATATTGTATCTACTACTACAGGAAAGAAACGTAAAGTCTTAAAGAAAGTTTAAACCGAAATCAATTTTTGAAACACATCATTTTTCCGAAAATTATGAATAGCACCAAACTTTTTGAACTTGAGTACAAAAATATTTGATACGTTATATTTTAAAATATAATTCAAATTATACCCACATCGTTATTAAAAAAAAGTAAAAGAAAAAAACTGCCAGTATTACGGCATTACTTTGAAAATAATATTGATATTTTCGAAAAGGCCTAATTTATTTTATAAGCCCAATGTTTTTATGTATTTTTTATTTGATATGCAATACATATTTCAAAACATAACGATGCACGAAATACGGGACCGGCTTAAGGAATTTTGGGGCTCCCTGCCAAGTTTGATTTTGGGGCCCCCTACTACTTTTCTAAATGTGCTTTTGCCTACACTTTTGATAATTTTCGTGACTTTCCATACACACACATATAATCTGTGTGTAGAGCTCAAAAAACGAACTGAGGTTTCTCAACATCTGTGTACAAACGGGCCAGCAGTTTATTGAGTATTACCAACTTTGCCGAGTCTTCGGTGTTTTATCAATACATCTCATATTCTCATTTGGATCTCCCAACTACTGTCACTATCATTTCTGACTAAGCCCTGCCGCCCATTGTGTCAAATGAAATTGTTTTTGTATTCAATTTTATAGTTATTATATTTATAATACACTTTTTGTATACGACATTTTTTTTTCTTGCTTTTCTTTGCTAGTACATATAGATTTCTGGGGCTGGAGACACGTGAGCAGGAATAGATATTTTAATTCAATAACTTTTTATACGAAACGTCAAAAGATGAATGAGTTTATTCGAACGAAATTACATAAATTACAAGAGAACAATTTTCTCTAGTTAATAAAGGGCTAAATTACTATGTGTGTTTTTCCCTGTTATTTATGTTCACGCCTCACAAACATAATGTAAGGTAAGTGTTAGTTCATTTCCCTAGCCCAATTCATAATTCTTTTATATATTTAAGATTTTATATTATCTGGATATATGTTCATTTTCATTGTCCATGATCAGTTTCAACATTTTGCAATACTTGGGTTGGAACACAAAGGGAGGAAACTAGAATAGTATTTGGAAATTATCTCAGAACACAATCAGCAACTGATATCATAACGAAGCTGGGTTGGGAGCCATATGAGCACAGGAGCTGATTGAAGACTTGCTGGTGGCGTAAAAGCCAAAAATTTGCTTTTAGGTCTCGACAGATATTGTTAGACGAATTACGAGTAGTGCATGGAGGGGACTATATTACCACGACCACAAACTGGCGTTTGATTTTAAGCATGAGGGGTATGGGAATAATTTGTTTCACAGATAAGTGTAAAGGACTGCAATAAATTAACAATTGAAATACTGAATTTGGGTAAGGCAATTACCAACAAGGTTTAGACTCAATAACAATTAAATTAATTAAACATAAAGTGTTAGATGTCATTTAGGCTGTATTTCAACATAACTACTTAAGACAATATTAACTAATTTCTAATTTAATTTAATTGCGATGGAACGCACCCTCCTGTGGCAATCCCCTATACACTCATTTTTCTATTGCTGCTCAGAAAAAAATTAATAATAATTCTATTGCACGTGCATTTTACATCCAGTGTATCATAGTCCTAAGTTGAACTAGCATGATACTCCAGTGTTATTTTTCCAACCAACATTCAGAAAGTACTGTTACTTGTTTCGTAGTTACAAATGAACCAACTCTGACAGAAAATAGTCGAGATGATTTAGAACAGTTCTTCTTTGAATATCATTGAAAGTTTGTTTAAAGATGTACTGAAATCTGAATTTAAGTCAAACAGTTATCCACAGACAAACCAACAAGAAGGATTTTGGTTATAACACATTAAAAAAAATTGTTAAAATTAAAACTCTTAAAGCATTTTTATTATGTGTCGATTTATAACTGATATTGTGAGAAATATCATCTCACACCCAGTTTTTAAGTACAGTATCACATTTGAATTACAATGTCCCTCACACGCCTTTAAATGAAAAATCCTCTTTTCAACAAAACATAAAACACTAACAAACATAATACTGTTTTTAAAAAAATACAAGTCAAAATTAAAACATAGTGATTTATAACAGCTTTTATAAATTCATAGCTCTCACAATTAAATACAGTTACCAAAATATGGTTATCAAAGTTTCAAACCACCCCAAAAACAAATAACTACTCTTTTAAAAACTACATATTTCATATGCAGACACAGAAATTCAATCAGTCAGTTCAATCACCACTAATTGACTTTGATTTAATTCAAAACAACCTACTACACACGAAAACTTTTAATTGAGTCATCAGCAGCAACTAAAATTTTATATAAAGAAGAAGACATTAAAAGTACATTACGGAAGACTAGATATACACTACCACATTTACTCAAACTTGGAAAACTCTAATACTGACAATGTAATCCAAACAAATAATTTGAAAAAAATTGTAACCAAGAAAATTAATGTGCACAAACATACAGATTTAATCACAAAACAGGTATTAAATAATTTCTTCAGTGTAAATATCAATGTTAAAATGAATTTTATTGTTGCAAAATGGAAACAGAATTATTTCATTTATATTGCTTGGTGATGGCTGCATCAACTCCCTTTACCTGAGTATAAACAAAGTGACTAATGTGGATCACTTAGGACGCTTTTTTATCTGAAACAAAATTGAAAACATACAGCAGCTGTGATCACAGTAGTTAATAGTAACTAAAACAAGAATTCTGAATTAACTTATTATTCTTTCCATTTGATTACAATCCATAAATAAAGAGTATTTCTGACAACACACGTCACCGCCAAAGCATGGCCCTTAATTAAAAATTTGTGAGGCAAATTATTGCAAAGAAAGTAAGCCACACAGTAAAATTCGTAATTAAATTAAGGATCATCTTTAGACGGGACGTGAAACTGCTATGACATCAATGAACTGGAAGTTTTTCGACAACAGAAAAATGAATGCATTATGGACATCAGATAGAAAAATTATGAAACCAATACTGCATTCTTGAAAGATAATTCATCATCCCTGTGACTGACTAAGATACATTGGACAAGGGCATACGTATGAGGCTGATAAACGCCGTTAGCAGATTCGTAATGCACTGACAAAGCAACTTGTGTCACCCCTGTGAAGCAGTGCTGAAACTATCTGACAAACACAAATATTTGTAAAAGATCATATCCATTTTTTAAAACAAAATTTTAAATAATTTGTTGAGTGCTGCACAACAAATTTAGTCACATACCAGTGTAATTTCTTTATATTATTTTTGTAGAAATTTACTTTTTACTACTTTTTATAGATATTTTCCATTCTTCATACTGAACACTGAATGTTTAAAGGTTTTAGAAGCAACTTTCAGCTTTAAACATCAATCATTTACATCCTACTTTTGCATCAAGCAACAGGTTTGAACATATTGTGCAGCATTAAATTTGAAATCACAGTCTTGTTAACCTTTTCCTTTCTTAAGAAAAATGACAGGGTGCAGTGACAAATAACAAAGATACTAATATCATCTGCTGTATGCAGAGATCTCTTAGTTACAAATCAGTTTTTCTAATCTTGTTTCCTACTGAACATAGTCATTGTTAGCAACATTACTCATTAAGTAAACATGTAAATAAAAGAAGTCACATACATAATACAATTTAAACAAGAATAAATACAGACGGAGAAAGGAATAGGTGCTGACCAAAGCAGATGGTAGAAGCACAGGGACATGAATAACAAAGATACATGAAACTTCTAGGTATGAAAAATTCACAGAGGAGGGCAATGTGGTGTGATCTGAGAGACAGAATATTATTTAATAAAAAAAGTTGCTAGTTGCACTGGATAGCAAATTCACTGCAACTCGGTAACTAAGAGTGTTTAACTGTCAATAGCCAAACTGAACAGAGAACGATTTCATCGATTGTGTGGAAGTGCCTTTAACACAGTAGCACGAGACAATGACTTCGCATAGTTGGACAATGACAATGCATGCTACATATCACGTGCCTGTTACAACATCATGCCACTGACGTATTCAGCGTCCAGATGATCTTTGCCATCAATTCAGCAACTCTACAGTAGTGTGAGTAGAGAGCAATAACACACAGATACAGCCTCGCAATCCTGCAATAATGTTTTTTTCCCCCTTCCAAAGAAACGTAGCACACTTCCACCAGCACTAAAAGTCTCCCAAATCTCTAGTGTGTTTGGTTAACAGAAGCGTCTCACGGTCACTCTGCTCTATCCCGACACCACTGCCCTTACCCCCACCACTCGCCTGCCTGTCCACAGCAGCTCAACTGTCAATAAAATCTGAGAATCGGGCAACGCAGAGAAAATCAACATCTGGTAACAAAGAACAAAACCACGAAACTCTGAGCAGAAGATGAAGGGACATGCTAAGGGCACAGGAGTACTGGAAACATAAAGGATGGAATGAAGATGTAAAAGTTGGTTCTAATTTTTAATTTAATTTTAATTGCAATGGAGCACACCCTCCGGTGGCAATTTCCTACACACCCACCTTCCCCTTTCCCTGCACCCACCTACATTTGCCCTATACAAATTTTAACTTTAAATTCTTTCAACGTTTTCAGTAAATTATTCACCATTTCCCTTGATAACTTATTCCAATCCCCGACACCCTTACCTAAAAAAGAGAATCTTGCCACACCCTTGTATCTGAAATTGAGTGCCAGCTTGTGGTCATGGTCATCTTTTCCCGTCCATGCACTACTTTTCATACCTACACCAATATCTTCCCATGCCTCATTGCCTTGTACATTCCCATGACCCTCTTCATCCTCCTCCTGTCTTGCAATGAATCCTATTCCAGCTCCTTTCACATATCTGTTACTGATTGCATTCTGCGATATTTTCCTGAAACAAATCCAGCAGCCCTTCTTTGGACCTTCTCCAACTCCTGTATTTGATACTCAAAATGTGGGTCCCATGAAACACTACCATATTCGAGCAATGGTCTGACTAAAGTTTGGTAACCCAATTCCTTGACTTCTCTCGTACATCCCTGCATCCCTCTCTCTCCAACAAGGAGTTTGAAATCTTTTCCTACCACCTGTCCAATGTGTCCTGCCCAGTTAAGCTTGTTATCAAATGTAATGCCAAGATATTAACATTTCATGTCTTCAACAAGCAATTCTTTCCCCACCTTATAATCATAATCAACCTTTAGTTTTTTATTTGTATATCTAATAAGCTGACTCTTCATTGCATTTATCTTCATACCATGTTTACCAACCCAATTAGATATCCTGTCCAGATCACCCTGCAAATGTTTACAGTCCTCTATCGTTTTGATCCTTTTATATAGCATTTGGTCATCTGCAAACAATCTAATTTCAGTTAGTAAACAATCAACACAATTATTCATTAGAATAATTAATGGCAATGGTCCCAATACACTACCCTGCAGCACTCACATTTTTACTTCCACTTCTTTTGATACTGCATTTTCTACCCTAACTTTCTGTTTTATAGCTTTTAAAAAATTTTCTACCCAGCAAATCACTTTCTCATCCACTCCAATAATTTTTACCTTTGACAGATCTAGTGCTACACTATCAATTTGGCCTCACTTGTACATTTCATCTGAAATATCTTGTATATATCCCACCAACTGAGATTTGCATTAATATCCTTGCTTGAAAACCACTTACGTTCCTCACATATATTTCTAATGTGGTTGCATATCAATCTCTCCATTAATTTACCTACCACTGATGTCAAACCCGATTGGCCTGTAATTCTCAACTCTATTTCTCACCCCTCCTTTATGTACCGGTACTACTATCGCACTTTTCCAATCCTGTGGTAAGCAGCAAGTATCCAGACTCAATTTAAATAATATTTAAAGATAAGGTAGAATGTCACATTTGGCTATCTTTAAGATATCTGTAGTAATATTATCTTCACCAGCCTCTTTATGTTTTTTCAGCTTTCTTATTTCCTTCACAATTCCCTTAGGATGAATTTCAAATTTTTTATTATCTTCATTTCTAATGTGGTGTTAAGCTCGTTCTCCGAATTAGACCCTCCCATTTCTGATTCATTGTCCCCAATGCTCTCACTAAACCAGTTACTTAAAATCTGTGCTTTTTTCAAATCCTCAGCAACTTCTTCTCCATCCTTATCTATAAGCATCTCTACACTCTCCATTCCCTTCAGTTTCCTGATATAGCCATAGAAATTTCTAACATGGAGACTGATGTAACAGGACAGATGACTTTTTTTTTAACTGCTTAACATCTCTTTACAGCGAGGTCTTTAGAGACAGGGGGACAGATAACAACCAATCAACAATCCAGAGAGGGTGTTATCACAAAAGGCAAAGCCCATGTGTCACGAAAATGCAATCCACCTGAAATTTACAAAGGATGCAATAAGGAAATGTCACTGGTAAGACTAGAGGAATTGTCAATCCTCAAAATGCACTAAGGCACTCAGAACGAGGCACAGCAAAAGGAGGTCCACAACATTCAAAGTTACACAAGCTGTAGACAGGATACGTCTTAAAGCGGAAAACCTTTACATAAGTCCAGTTTATCCAATGGAGCTTGTTTTACATGTACACGACAGAAAATAAGAAGAATTTGGTCTTCAAAATGTATTAAGATAACTCATGAAAACACACTGTCACATCCCTATTGATTATAGACAACAATGGCCTGTGAGCCACATATATATGTATCACACAGGAGAAACTACACTGACAATGTAGCACAACTTAATGGAATGTCAGTGTGACTATAGTCAGGGCTAAAAAAAATGTGAAGTAGAATATCCAATGGTTGCTATTGTTGTTCTTAACAGAAACTTTACAGTCACAGGGATCTCACAGTTAAGCAAGGGAAACATTATTTGCATAACAGGAAGTTTGTTATTGTTAAGCTCTACCTTAAATACGCATGAAAACTAGCTGGAAGAATTAAGGAAAAATTAAGAAGTACTAGGAAGCAGACAAATAATAAGTAGAGTTGTAGCAAACCATATGTATTTGTTACTAAGTAACAAGTACATTGTCTGACTCGAAGTACTGAAACGTTACTCACAAATTCATTTCACTACTCGTACTTGCCGTATAGCTGTCGGTTTGATTTGGTAAACGAACGTACTTCATGTGGAGCTGGAACAGTTAGCCCAGCGATCGAATGAATAGGTGTTTGTTTTAAAAGTAGTTGATTTAAGTGCAGTGTGATTTTGATGTTAGGTATTATTCTTACATATATAATATACAGAGCAATAAATCAAGTGTACATACAGTAGATGAAGAGGTTAGCACAAGATAGGAAGGGATGGAGGATTGCATCAAATCAATCAAAAGAATGACAGTAAAAAAAAAAAAAAATAAAAAAAAAAATTGTTAGGTTTACATCAGATTTATGTCCTAATTACTTTTCTTGCAAGAAAGTCTGATCCAAATGAACAATTTACCTAACCTTACTTTAGTAAATGAACAATTCATTTCAATTTTAGAAAGTACTAACAAATTCATGTGATATGACTCGATGCTTCATGCTAGTGGTCAATTGTATCAAAAATGAGTAGCACGATAGTAATAAGTACTATGTGGTAAAGTAATGAATACATATGGGTATATAATTTCTCATTACTTTTACACCTCTAATGATAAACACAACGAATGTCAATGCAAAATCTCCACTTTGTCACAACAAGATCACAAATGAGAAAGGATCACCACTGGAAGATATTATTTTCAAACTAAATCTAAATATTAATAAATCCCCACACATTTTAAAATAGGACAGGAGCAGTAACAAACACTGATATGATGTTAACAAGTGGCAAACCTTTTCAACTAGTAGAACCAGAAAATAGGCAAAATCTAACAACTTCAGACTATAATGTCATCTACTTATCAATATCTAATGCTCAAGAGCAATAAAAAAAACACAGGAATGGGGGACTTGTGTACAAGTTAGCTGTGCAAACCATAATATCACCTAGCATTTTCTTCTACTCTCAGCAAAAAAGATACGAACTATAACTAGTGACTGGCAAGAATCGGCTGGACTCCTGAAAATGCTCTCCCTACTGCTGCTCCAAGTCTGAGTACAAGTCAACGAAGCACCTCATCAACAATCAGTATGATACCATCGTGGTTTTACCATTTAATAAAGAGGAAGTAAGAACTGGAGTAAGCATGCTGAACAGGGCGGATTTAAACTTTTTTTAGTGTAGGCTGTTCATTTTGTGCCACCCTTTTCTCCTTCACATTTATACTAATCACTGATTTCTATTACCTTTATTAGGTAACAAACGATAGATTAAGAGTGACTTTATCACTTGAAACTATTCAGATTTAGTCATAAAAGAGAAACAAGAAAAATGAATGTTTATTATGAAACAAGAAAATAAAAAATGTAACACATAATTGTAGTTTTGGGAACTGCACCCCTTTCAGATCCTGCCAGAAACTGGTACTAACCTGTTGAAATTTACATCAGTCGCTTTGTCATCATGTCCTCTTCACGTTTTGCGGAAAAGTCGCTAGAAATTTAATAAAAAAATGCCGAAATATGAAAGGCTCAACTGCTAAATGCTTTCAGCAATGCTGAAACAACATAAAAATTATAGGTAGAGGGATCATTTCAACCTAAACTGTTTAGTTTTGTCTTTTTTTTTTTTTTTTTTTTTGTAACAGTTTAACGTCCCTTTTTAACAACGTGGTCTTTAGAGACGGGTAAGGATGGGGGCAAGGAATGGGAAGGAATTAGGCCATGGCCTTTTTGAAGGAAGCATCCCGGCATTCACCTGGAGTGATTTGGGGAAACCATGGAAAACCCAAATCTGGATGCCCGGACGGGGATTCGAACCATCGTCCTCCCGAATGCGAGGCCAGAACGCTATCCGTTACACCACCACGCTCGGTTTGGTTTTGTCATAGAAATCGTGGTTAGGTTGAAATACAGCCTGGACCAAGTGATAACAAATTACGAAATTTTGGCTATGCGGCATCCAACACGCAAAGGCGTATTTGCTTACAATGGAAGCAATCTATTATCTCTTGTTGCTCGTTGTTACGTATGATGGCAGGTTCCGAAAGTGGTGCAGTTCCCATAGTTTTCTACAGGATTTTTGATCGGCGAAGTCATCTATAAGATCATCATTGTTAATGGTGTTCATTATTTCCGCTTCTGTATACAGAAGAGCCAAAGAGTTTAGTTTTTCTTGAGATAATGAAGACCTTTGGTAATTCTTCACTCGTTTTAAGCAGGAAAAGCTCCTTTCTCCAGAACAATTCGTGGCTGGAGTGCAAAGTGCTATGGGGGGAGCTATATTCTAGTTCCTACCTGTTTTATCGACTTCGCGTACACTTTTTCTTAAATAGAGATGCCTAAGGAATGCGTTAATCACATTTTCATCGAGAAATAACAGTTTTTTCTACTGGCTGTACTTTGCACAGCACCCTTCGGGTAAATGTTACACAGAGAACGCTTCCTCAAAAATTTGGAAAGATCAAGTAACGAATTTGACTGAGGTTTCTCTGCAATCTTATTAGATGAAATGTACACTCTGATTTGTAATCAATTATTGTTAAACGATTATAATTATATTAATTTCAATAAGAATACCGGTTTCAGCATAGTTCAATGCATGTTCTTTAAGAATTTCAAAGAATTTAATTCATTATTAGCTGAGAAATGACGAGTTAGGTTTCAAAAATCGTTGACTTTCAACATCCAGATACTCAATTAATGAAATCTTAGATCATACTTAACTATTTTTATTATATAAAACATGAAATGTAAGTCTGTCAGCAGAAACTTACATTCAGGAAACTAATGAAGAATTAAATTAATAATTTAGCTAGTTGTTCGCTGTCACCACTTGCATAAATCAAAATTGATAATAAACGTATTTTTCTTTTCTATTAATTGTACCGAGTTTGTCACTTCACTACTAGATGTCACCACTTAAATGAAAATTTATAGTAGACGTTTTTCTGTTATATTTATAATCACACACAACTTTGACGGCTTACCAAGGCGGGCACCCTAGGAAATTTGCCGCCCCTAAAACGCTGCCGCCCCTAGGCTGGAGCCTATACAGCCTAATGGAAAATCCAGCACTGATGCTGAAGAGAAATAAAGATTTTTTTAATGCTTTATGCCTCGTCGACAGATAAGGTCATTAGAGGCGGGATGAGACTGGGGACAAGGAATGGGAAGGAATTCGGCCACGGCTATTTTGAAGGAAGCATCCCGGCATTTGCCTGGAGTGATTTGGGGAAACCATGGAAAACCGAAATCTGGATGCCGGGACGGGGATTTGAACCAGCGTCCTCAGAGAAAAAGAAAGAACCAGGGCTAGACAGGAAAACAGCAAAGTGGTTCAAGCCCTAAGTTAGCAAATAGTTCCTTACTTTACTGAATAGCAGGATGCTTGTCTACAACAGAAAACACCAAACAGGGGAATGTAAAGATACTACAACCACTGAAAACAGAGACCGGCTTACACACTTAATATACTTGGGAAATTACATGAGAAATTGTTGCACAAAAGAATTAAGGAATTCAGATTACTTTAAGGTCTGAATCAACAGTAGTTTATCATCTGGAAAGGTAAGTCGACAGAGGATGCCGTAAATAAAGCTCAGCCCATACTTAATTTTTCAACAAAAGATATATCTTTGGCATATTTACTGGCATCTCTGGTATCTTTGATAATATATGGTAGCTGGATTTCTTTGCCCAACTAAGAGAGCTAAAAGATTACTGTCATGAAAGAAATGCATTATTTCACAGATGTAGTCAGCAACTGAACAAACATCTTACCAAAGGTGTCCACAAGGATCAGTAAGTGGTCCAGGATTTTGGGATATTGTTCTGGAACTGGACCTAAATAGACTCGTGGCTTGCCAGAACTTTTTTTTTTTTAACTGCTTAATGTCTCTTAACAGCGAGGTCTTTAGAGACGGGAAAAGATAGGGGGGGGGGGAGGAGCATGGAATGGAAAGGAAGTTGGCCATGGCCTTTTGAAGGAAGCATCCCGGCATTTGCCTGGAGTGATTTGGGAAACAATGGAAAACCCAAATCTGGATGCCTGGACGGGGGATTGAACCTCCGTCCTCCCAAATGTGAGGCCAGAACGCTAACCATTACACCACCACGCTCGGTTTGCCAGAACTGCAGCCTCCACAGGTGATATATTGTTGCTAGTTGAAGGAAAGACTTGAAGAGAGATCAAGATAAATAGTAAGGAAGCAATGCGAGTTACGGAATGCTGGTGCAAACAAGTCATCATCAAGAATGAAACATATACTGATAAAACGAAGATGTAACTGTACTGTCAAGAAATTTTCATCATTGAAGAAACACGGAGACTTAGGTGTTATTCTGGATGAGCATAGGAATTTTAATGATCACATTGGGTATGTATGCCAAAGAACAAATACAACATTCAACAAGATAATCAACACTGGGCATAGGCGATTTCTAATCCCATTGCCAAATATTAGATCATATCATAGGACAATTACCACACATATTCCAAGCTATGCAATTAGCACATGGGCACACACTGTTAACCTGCAAGGGACTTTAGAAGGATGCAATAAGGAACCTTCTTGCATCTTACAGGAGCATTCGGAACAACCCCAACTGATGAACTTCTGGTCATTCTCGGTACACATCCTTTAGACCTGGAAATAAGAAATAAGACATGTTATTAAGTGCAGAAAGGAAACAATGCTAAAGTAACTGGGATTTTGGGTCAAGAGAATCAGTTCGGAAACAGGAAGGAGAGTAGAGAGGATGTGTATGAAATATGTAAATCCATGCCATCACAAGGCACAGACTGTGATTAATAGGACAGGAAGTGATCTATTTACATGTGGATCTCCGGAAACACCTGATCAAGTGAAATAGTCCAGAGTGAAGCTCATGGGAAAACTGCTAAAGAAAATCACCTGTGGGAAGAACTGCACAAGTTGGGAAATGCTTCATCAGATGTAGATAGGGAGCGGTATTGGCTTCAGAACAACCTAGATCATCTCAGTTTACAACAAAACCTCTAAGGAGTGAATCAAGCACACAAAATAGACCAAAAGTGCTCATATTGAAAACTAACTGAAAGTGTGGCTTCTTGGAGCCTATTCTTCTATGATTTCCAGCAACGAATTAACTTCAAAGTTGGAAATTCAATTTTTTGTTAGTGTTAATGGGTATTAGTCTAAGTACTAGTTCATAAAATAATTGTAGCATGCTACATAACATGTAATATTTTAATTGAATTTTTTGTAATTACGAAATTTTACTATGGAAACAAAACTATTGGTTTTTTGTAGACTCAAGAGAATGAACTATTCAAATGTATAGATAATAACAGCAATAAAAAATAAAAGTAAATATCAGAAAAGACCAACATAAACTGAATTTACATGCCAAGCAATCAATACTTAAAATTAAAGAAGCAGGATAGAACTGATTTAAGCAACTTACCACATCGATTTCATGCTTGACATAGGAAAGAAAAACATTGTACAACGTGGTAACAACATTTATGTACATCACACGGTACTTGGATGGCAGAAAATAAAAATTTACAGCCTGTACAGCAGGCCATATCATCCAGTCCATCTGAAAAATAAACATATAGTGCCTATTAATATATAACTGTTGAAACAAGTTTACCAAGTTTACTCTGGTAACATCTCTTGGAACAGCAATTGTAAAACAAAGTTTCTTTCCTATTAACTTCCCAATGTGTTCTGTTTAGTTGTATATATTTTCAAATACTATGCCTAGATATTTACATTCAAGGTCTTCAATAAGCCATTCCTTACAAACTTATCTTTATATATAAACATGTACATACATGCACCCATACCATTATGAAATCGGCAAAAAATCTTACTGTAAACTATTAACACAATCATTCACTAGAGTAATGAATAGCAATGTTACGAATACACCATCCTATGGCACTTTCGTTTTCATTTCCACTTATTTTGATACTGCATTTCCTAACATAAATCCATGCTTTCTACCTTTTAAGAATTCTTCTACCCAACAAGCCACTGTTCTTATCTTAATTGCATAGGCTTCCACGGTTGTCGTGCGTACTATCTTATTTGGCACCATTTTATGGCTCACTTTGTCAAAGACCTTAGAAAAATCTAGTGCTATACCATCAATTTGTCCACTTCATCTGAAATATCTTGCATGTACCCCAACAACTAAGAATTATAGAATATCTGTGCCTAAATTCGAAAACCCATTTCTTTCCTCACAGCAGTTTCTGATGTGGTAGCATATCAATTTCTCCATTAATTTACCAACGTATAATTCTCTGAATATCTTCGTTTTTTCAACCATAGTCATAGATATTACTAGTTGCATCATTCACTGGACCCATAATATTCTTCAAAAACCATATTTAACTACCTTCTTTGCTGCTATTAACTCCTTGTTTGGTTTTGTCAAGCATTACTTTCTGCTCTACTGTCTCTTAAGCTCTGTTGTTTCCCATTCTTACTAGCCTCGTTAACCTATCTTTCCTATGAAAATGTAAGTTTTTTTTGTTTTTATTTGCTATAAACTCTTTGTTTACCAACTGCTGTGTGGTACACACTATAAACCTCATTATCAATCACTCCTTCCTTTAACCAAGACTCTACCCCTATAACTAATTGAGGTTAGCATATTTCTATTAAGTTACCAAACTCTATTCATAACTTTGTTCATCATTCTCCTGCAACAGTCTTTCGCTTAATGGTTGTTTTAGCACTACCCTTCACAATTCTAGTTACAATTTCCTCTCTTGCTGCTTCATTAGTTTCAACTAATTCTTTAGCATTTACGATTTCCCTTCACGCAGCTGTATCGAGTATCCCCTAACCAGAAGCCTATAACCTAAAAAGGAATAATCCTGACCCCATCATAACTGTAAGTAGGCTCAGTCAAAAAGCATTCCGTTCCCCCTTCTCTTTAGGCGTAGGCCACGACTAGTGAAATTTCACCAACCAATGATGTTCACAGGCACAACTCCAAGCCAGAATTAATACCTTTCCCAAGCATCACACTCCTTCAGGGCCATAGAGCTTTTTTTTTATTATTATTATTTTTTTTTTTAGAAAAAAAGGGTCGCCTGTAATATTTTTGGGCCAAATTTGAATTTAGAATATTTCCCATAGCCAGGGGCAGTGAGGGGCACTGCCGACGAGGGGGCCCGCACCACACGTGTCGCCTAGGGACCCACAGAGCCTAAATACAGCCCTGCATTCATCTCTATTGTTTACCCACCTAACAGCATGGTTCATCTATGGATGGTCAGTCAAAGCATGAGCTCCATCCTGGTATGCTGCTCCTCCTTCAATACCTTCCTCAGATCAATTTACATGAGTCGTTAAAATATAAAACAAAATTTGAGTCATGTAGCAACCTGAGCAGTGTGGGTTGGCTGGAAACTGGAGGTAGGGGGTGAGGGGATAGAGAGGGTATATGCATGTCCACAGCCCTTGCACTCACTTCTACATTTTCATTGTTGCCACCAACGAATGAGAGATGACACCATCCATTGTTTAACACGCCACGTTTTTTCGTCAACTCCGAGCATAGTTCGGTGGTGCTACTCTATGCAAAACCCAAGATTCTGACTGGACCAAGTAGTTTCGAAATGGTTGTGACAACCAGCGACCAGCATCAGTGACACCAATATTTGGGCTGTTGTTGCATTACTGTTGCTGAGATTGCATCAGAAGTGGATATAAGTATTTGAATTGTCCATACGATTATGTCATACACACTTGGATACAGAAAAGTATCGGCAAAGGTAGATTCTATGTCTCCTGATTGGGGCACAAAAGAATGTGTGGAAATGCAATCAGTCAGCAACTTACTGAACCATGTTGAAGAAGGAGGAGAAGATTTTTTGGACTGTATCATGACCCATGATGAAACATGGATACACGACTATATCCAAGAAAACAAGAGGATCAGTGGAGGAAAGCTGGAGATCAAGGCCAAGACAAGACTATCTGCAGGGAAAGTTGTGACAACTCAGTTTTGGGATTCAAAATGTGTACTGTTGATGGAATTCCTACATACCCAAAGGACACTGAATGTGGCGTGCTACTGCAAGCTGATGGATGATGCCAAGACTGCTTTCCACACCAAACAACGCGCCAACGGATTGGTGATGTCTCCTTTCTGCACGGCAATGCTCGAACACATACAGCAGTTACAACTTGTAATAAACTCACTGGAATGCACTGGCGACCTCCTGAACACTTGTCTCCATGTGACTGTCATATGTCTGGTCCACTGGAGGCGGCCTTAGGAGGAGAACAATTTCAACAAGACACAGTGGTCGAACAGTATGTTGCACAACCAGCAGCTTTTTTGTATAATAAGATGAGAATTTTTTATTTATTTTTATTAGCTTAACGTCTCTCTAACAGCGAGGTCTTTAGAGACGGGAAAGGATGGGGGGCAAGGAATGGGAAGGAATTTGGCCATGGCCTTTTGAAGGAAGCATCCCGGCATTCACCTGGAGTGATTTGGGAAACCATGGAAAACCCAAATCTGGATGCCCGGACGGAGATTCGAACCGCCCTCCTCCCGAATGCGAGGCCAGAACGCTGGCCGTTACACCATCACGCTCGGTCAGAAAAATTCCTATCTGATGGAGAATATGTATTTTTGTTGAAGGAAGCTATATATATATAAATAAATTACTTGATCTGTATTTTTATTTACAACTAATAAAGCTATGTGAAAAAAATTTGTTTTATTTTTAAATGACCCTCCTACAAACTAAAACTCGCATTTTTATCAATACTATTCCCCACTACTCTACCTTCCATAGTTAAACCACTAAAAAGTCAACCTATTTCTACTATTACCTTAATTAATAATATTGCACTAGGTTTGGGAAAAAAAAACCTGATAGCCTGCAGCAAATGGGGGAAAGGGGAAATTAGATGACATGGGAAAAAATTGTCACCAAAGCATTAGTTCCATCGCATTTAAATTAGTAATAATAACTTATCCTGGAGAAGAGGTCCCACATCTCTCCCACAGCTACTACATCCCAGCATAAACCTTTTTTTTTCCATATGACTTGTTACCATATACCAACCCAATCATCCTTCTCACCCTTCCCACTGACCTCCCCCCCTCCCCTTTTTTTCATTTTGCTTATGGCTTTAAGCCTCGTCAATACAGAGGTTGTTAGAGGTGGGAAAGGACTATGGGCAAGGAACAGGAACGAATTCACCTGTAGCCTTTCGAAAGAATTATCTCGGCATTCACCTGGAGTGATTTCAGGAAAACATAAAAATGGAAATCTTGGTGGCTGGAAGGGAATTAGAACCTGCATCCTAACGAATGTGAGGCCAGAGTGTTACTGCTCACGAGCCACGCTCAGTTCCACTAAGCCCATCATCTTTCCTTTCTGCCTCTATGGGCCAAACCTGAAGCATGTCTCCCTAATTACTTCACCCACCTCCCTAGTCTTTTCTCAGTCTACCTATCTACCTAAAAACTGGACAAAACCTTGGGACAGCCTTACTTGGTTACTATTTTCCCTCTCCACTGTATATCCAATGAAACTACTTCTTATCCTCCTTGGAACCAACACCACTCATCACAAACCTGTGACAGATGCCATACGTTCCGGGCCTGCCCTTCTAGTACTCCCTATCTGAACCTTAAGTATTAAAAATGATACTCTCTCCATATATCTTAAATTTAAAAATTATATTATGCAGTTAGCTGATTTGTTTGCTTATTAATTAGTAGATTAAAACTTTTCTCCTCGTTTGTCTTACTATAATTAATGACTAGATAAAAATAGTTTAAAAAAATAAAATAAATACAAAGTACACTTATGAATTATGCAATTAAACCCTAACAGCAAGAAGATAAGAAGGTAAATGCAAGTTAATGGTTACCCGCACTCCTTAGTGAGCTAAACGATAAAATAAATAAATAAATAATTTACACCACAAAGTTTAAGTATAATATGCTGTCCTTGTACTAACTACCATTCTTTCTGCAAATTCTTAAGTATTAAACAAATCAGAATTAACAAAGAATTTCAGTTTCCACCTGCACAAATGAGCAAGCATCTGTACATCAACAAAGTGTTAAGGATATTCATATTTATGGGAAGTGATGACTGGGTAAAAGCTGCAAGTAAGCTGGTGTTGAAATCATGAATTAGAGCACGTGAAATTTTCAGAATTGAAGATATGTACTGAGACAAGGTGTAAGTAAGGTGGCACGTTATGGCTCTTAATCGTTTCAGCAGGTGGTTACACAGGATTTAGTATTTTTATTATGTTTAATAACCCAGTCAACACTCAAGCCAGTTCCTACAGAGCAAATAACTTGACCAGTTGCTTGAAAAGACTGAGCCATAGAAACCAAGTAGTAATAGGATTTATTTTAGGTCCAGGACTAAAGGAAGACTGACCAGTTTAGTATTGCTTCCATATTTTAAGAATGTCAATTATCAACGGGAACTACAAAATAATCTCAGCTGCGGAAAGAATCAGTTCTTATAGTTGTGGCAACTTATTCATCGTCACCGTTTGCAGCGTGCTCCCATTCCTTCTCACACTTGCTGTGCGTTTGTATGGTGGAAGGTGGTTCCCAGGTAGTGTTACACATACCCTCAGGGGTACGTGAGGTTGCTTCAAGGGGTACGCGCGGTAATCTCTTGGCTAAGGTAATCACTAACATAATTGAAAAAAACTACACAAACACTACTACCACTAAAATATCTTTTAAGGCAATCAAACTGTGTGTGTTTATGTGAGAATTATATTATTGTAATAAATTGTAAAATCATAATAAGCAAACTGTTACTGTTTTTAATGCAATTGATTAATTAATACTAGTTCGGACCCAATCGCCAACAACGAAATGCTGGAAAATGTTCTAAAACATTTAGGTTTCAATATAACAAGTCATAAATATTTGTAATAGTATTTGCAATACAAGAAACACTTTTAATCATCACCAGATGCTTTCTGGGACTAGCACTTTACAAACTGACCGTGAATTCTAATTGTGACTTCATATTCCTAAAGATGTAGGTTCTTGCGTTTGTTAAAACTTTCACTACCTCGATAATGCTTTGATCACCGACAGTTATTAATTACGCGAATTCACCAACACAGTTCTTCACAATGAAGTGGCTGTCTTTATTCTATTTCACTGCCTTCTTTCACTGTTCTGACTATTTATCCTCACACACTTATAAAAGCATACTTCGCTTTCCTTTCTGCGCCGAACACAATACACGCGCTGCCTCCCGGCAAAATGCGTCCGCTCACCTTCGAGTCCCCATCTAGACTCCCGACTTTGTCACGTGACCCTTCTGCCACAGATATACCTTGTATCCTGACAAAATCTCAAAAACCTTTATCATTTCAACTTCATGGGGTACGCGAGGTGGAGCTCTTTCTTGAAGTGTTACACGGGAGAAACTAATTGGGATCCACTGGTCTAGATCACAGGTAATGCTGACCACTGTTGGTCACGTGCTCCTGCTGTGAGGCAGATTATTTTGTTGTATTCCTAACCAGATGCGAAATGCAGTGAGCTGTCTTCAATGCTTTACGTTGTCTTCAAAATGTTAGGCTCAGCAAAAAAAAGTCAAGCTTATTCAAATGTCTACTGTTCTCCATACAACAAACTATAATTACGGTCACTGAATAATACAAAGTCCATTCCTGACAACTATTTAAGTGACCCCTCAAGAGTCAGACAGAGCTGACTGAACATTAGTAAATGAGCAGCCACAACGCTCTCTCTGAAAATGAAGTAACACTCAGTTCTACTATTTGCAGTGTAACACATTACTTAGAGAAACTATAAAGCAAGGATAATTACTCTGAGAAAAGTTCGGGTGTTTGCTTTGAGTTGTAAAAGTTACTGCAGCAAAGGACTTTTGTATCTTCGGAGTTTTTGGTATTGGATAATGTGTTAATAAATGGAACCAAATCCTAGAAGGTTTACTATTTATTTTAAATAGAAAAGATTGAATAAATGTAAAATCTAAAGTTTTGAACAAGCAAAAAAACTGGACATTCATCCTTGGCAACCAAGGGGAAAAAAAATTAATCGAAGTCTGATAGCAAGAAGTAAGAAGAAGAAGAAGAAGAAGAGGAAGAGTCATTTAAAACACCACATATTGCTTCCTGATGTGATACAAAACATTTTACGTCTGTCTCCTTCAGACATATTTCAATTACGTGTATGTTACGATTCCTGAAAGATAATGAAAAAAATTGATGTTGGCAGTACGAGTAAGATTTTTATGATAAGAAAGCAAAAAATGGCGTATAATAGGCAGCAGATAGCCCTGCAATGGAGTATTCCAGAGAGATAAACTTCAAAAGAACAAATTTGTGAACTGGGTCCTTACACCACAGACAGGGTGAGTAAAAAAGGAATTTGCAACATTGGAATGATATAGAAATTTGTTGAAATAACTTACAGAATCGATGGATATGTCTTTTTGTAGCAAACAGCCTCAAATTTGATAGACGTAGGAGTGCCAGCGTAGCGCACAGTTAAAATGGCTACTTTCACTGGTGCGGGGCGTGCTCACTGTGTGTTTTGGTATCATCAAACGAACTCTGCAACAACTGTTCAGCGTAAACTTCTCACCGAATACGCTAAAGAACCTCCAAGGAGGCCTACAATTTACTCTTGGCACAAGAACTTTGTTGAGACGGGTTGTTCACTGTGACGTGATACTAAATCACCAGGTCGCCCGCCTGTTGTTGATTACATCTGGATACGCTTGAAAACTTTTTAATTCTACATATTGATGAAAATGACCAAGATGGGATTGTTTACTACCAACAAGACGGTGCACCACCTCATTTCCTCACAGAAGTTTGAGATTTTCAGGATAACCACTTCCCAGGTCGGTGGATTGGCCGTGAAGGACCTATCACATGGCCACCTCACTCCCCAGACTTGACACCACTGGATTTCTTTCTCTGGGGTTTCATTGAAGATTATGTGTATGTTCTTCCCCTACCAAACAATATGGCTGACCTGAAAAATTAAATCTACGCTGCCATTGCACAAGTTACGCCAGATTTTTTGCAATGATTGTGGAAAGAAATCGATTAACAGTGGGATGTTTGCTGCCTGACAAAATGGTAGTCACATCAAACCAAAATGACACTTGGCACTTTTATGTGAAACTTGAGGTTGTTTGCTACAAAATGATATCTACTTATTTTGTAAGTTATCTCAATACATTTCTATATCACGCCAAAGTTGTAAAGTCCTTTTTGAGTCACCCTGTATGTAGTTTTCTAGCTTCTGGCTTTCTACCCCCACGCTCACTCTGTCCCCCCCCCCCCCCCCATGAGCTACTGGCCTGCCGGGCTCACTCAGTTGACTGCTAGCCTCTAACATGCAGCCGTCTCACTACTACAGTACTGAAGAAGGGCCGTAGGCTCTCTACGTGTGTACGTGTCTTTTTCGTGTATCGACGCTGCAGGAATCCTCATCTATGGTAAGTGGTGGTTTTTCTCCTATCCAAATGTTTAATATATATTTGTACTGTCCTCTTTCCGAGGCTTTTCCCCTTGATCGCAAACCCCCATTAGACCCACTGCTGGCTGGCTGGACCTAATTGTTGCTTTGTTTTTTCAGGGTTCCGGTAGGGCCTTCACAGCTGCTATTTTGGTCCTGGGGTATAACAGTTTCCCACCACACTCCATCCCTATTGGCTATCCCCTCTATACCACAACACTGCCTGTCTTCCACCATGAGGAGGAGGGGTTGTAATTATGGGAAATTAATTATAAAAAGATACTAAAGAAAACATATAATTTAACATGGGAAGAAGAGCTAAGCAAATAAAGATCACAGAACAAATGTACTAATGGAATGCCAAAGAGTGTGCAAGATAGAAGAGTAAACTGGACAGTAGTGACATAAGAGCAGTGGTGGAAGAACGCAAGACGCAGGAGAAGAACGATTCCCAGAGGACGGAAGCTGTCCAGGATGATGTATTCATTGCTTATCTATTCGTTAACTTTGACTTGCTTACTTCCTGTTGAAATTTTAGTTCATATTGCTAAACAGTATCGTTATCATTCTTTCAAAATTACTGAGAAAGACAAAAACATTTTTTTTAAATCCACCATCATATTAATTTAATTTAATTATGATGTAGTGCAGCGCTCTAGTGGCAATTTCCCAGAAAATTCATTTTCCTCCTTCCTTGTAGCCGCCTACCTTTGCCCTCTACACATTTTAATTTCTTTCAGCATTTTTGGTAAATTGTTCACCACTTCCCTTGGTAATACATTCCAATACTTCAGTCCCATACCTACAAGATAAAATTATCTCGCATCCTTACGCATGAAACCGAGTGCTAGCTTGTCATCATGGTCATCTTTTACCATCCGTATCCCACTCTTAGTTCTTCCACCAATGTTTCAACACCACATTACCATTGTCTTATGCACTCCCAGCCCTCTCTTCACCCTCCTCCTGTCTTCCTGTGAATCCCATTCCAGCTCTTTTATCATATCTGTTTAGTGATTGTGTTATATGGTAATTTACAGAAACAAATCTAGCAGCCCTTTTTGCGCCCTCTCCAACTCCTGTATTTGGTACCCATACTACACTACCATACTCAAGCAATGGTCCGATCAAAGTTTTTTAACCAAATTCCTTTACTTCTCTCATACATCCCCTCATTACTCTCTCCAACAAGTGCAGAATTTTGAAACTTTTACCTACTACCTGTCCAATGTGTCCCTGCTCAGTTAAGCTGGTAAATTTCAGGAAGAACTTCCTGTAATTCAAAACACCGGCATAGAAATAGGGTGGTTTCTTTTAAACTACCTGTATAAATTAAAACAAATTTGATTATATAGCCTGAGGCTTCTATTTCAAACTGTCCTTTCTCTTCAAACAAGCCGCCGACCTATTTTAAATTGAAATTACCAGAAGATTTTGCTGTACAAAGTTTCAAAAATTAACACCAGATTTGAAATTTTCTATCAGTTAATTTTCTCAAACATTGATCAGATTTCAGCTACCAAACAACAAAAAATGTTTCACCCCAGCTAAAGACTGCAGGTTTCACCACTCCTCTACTACTTGGGGGCGGAACATATGTGCCCACTCGCATCCGGCAACAAAAACCCTCCTACCTCACTCTGACAGTGGACGCCTCCACAAGGAGCCAGTCCTGCGTTGTACAACCTTTTCCCCCTCGCCTTCTTGTATACATTGTTACACACTCTAAAACACCAAAATATTGTCCAGAAACCCTCAATCAAATCCCTACACTACTGTAGCATTACAAGCTCCATTGTGTTATCCAATAATGGAGTTATTTCAAACTTATACTGCTGTCACTTTGACTATCAGATCTTTGTACTAATTTGGTTTTAATTATCATGATGTCAACAGTTGAATGAAGTGTGCAATTAAATTATTTTAATCACCCCACCAGATGCATTTGTGCATTGTGACCCCCCATCATAAGAGCACCTCTGTTCCCTCTAATCACCATTGAACTTACTGTTGATGTTACTAAGCAACATTTTTCTCCCATCTGGCAAACCTCGGAATTTGTATTCCAAAATATTTCAAACACAACCCCTCCAAAAATTGACAATTTTCTTTGGGAATGTACTTGAATTTCTCAAAGATAATTCTAAGCCCATGACGTTTCCTAGGTGAAACTAAGTTTAACTTCCTTTTTTTTAACTGCTATCCCCAACCAAAATCTATCTAGCAAATGATATAAATAATTGATTGTGTTTCCTCTCTGTGACCCAAATCTTGTTTTACTATTTTGATGTTTTAACTGGTGTCGTGCATGTAAAAAAATAGTTGATGATTAAAATGACATTGTTACAATTCCTAAAACAGTGATCAGATAGTGATTTATCATATACAAATAAAATATTCCCTACAAACCACACAGAAAATCTTTTGCATTATAATGAAAATGGACACCTAGTGGCCTCAACTTCAAATGCATTCCTAAACAACTGACTAAGTGAACATGGGAAGAAATCAATATTTCATAGAGATGGTGAAAAATGTGAAGAAAAATTAATAAATTTTATTGAAGATACTGTCTGCATTTCTTTATGCAGCTTTTCATTTTATTTATTGCAAGATATAATCTAGGTTCAACTATTTAGCAAAATTCATCTTTTTCATCCAAAACATGCACAAGTTATTGCTTACTGTATAAACGGTCCAAAACTTGTTTTCCAGTTCTGCCTTTATAGAACACCAATCATTCCCTTCCAAGAAACCAATTCCATAGAAGAAGAGAGAGATGCACACCGGGGACACTGTGGTCTGGTCCAGCAGTACTTTAATCGAGACAGTCCTCCGGTCTCTCTCCGGTAACCAAATATCTAACTTCTGGTAGAAGAAATGCTGAGGGGGCCCTAGCACTAGCCCAACAGCAAACATACGACCTAGTAAAAATTTAAAACAGATTGTTTACATTTTTTTAATAAAGAAATTAAAAACTTCTTAATGATAAGAGTGAAACAACAAGTAAAACATTGTTCATTTCACTAACACACACACACATGCACATTTAAATAAATTAAAGCAGACATGCAATAATAACCATTGATACAGGTACTTTACAATAGTTATTGTTTATACTGTTAGGTTGTGTCCTAACAAGGAACTGGTATGGCAATATGGAAACTGAAGTTCTAACTGTAAAGAGGTCAACCATACTGACAGGTAAAATAATAGAACATTGACTGTAATTAGACCAGAAGTACACAAAATTCTACAAAGAAACATTATAAAGGGAGCAGCATGTATATAAAAAAGCAATAACAACAAAAGACATGATAAACAAGAGGTTGATAAGGGTATATCCTTTTTGCCTTTGTTTACAAAATATTCTCCAAAATTCTGCTAAAAAGAGTAGAGAAGACCCTCGATAGTCATTTAGGTGAATACCAAGCTGGATTTCGAAAAGATAGCTCTTGTTCTGAGCAGATTTTTAATTTGAAGTCTATCATTGGTCACAGACACCTCACCTCCAGAGACACAGATGTAACATTTATAGACTTAAAAAAGCCTTTGATTTGGTGGTTAGGGAAACATTAGGTAAAGCAATTCAGGAATTTGGAGTTAAATCAAAATTGGCGAATTTAATAGTGAAACCCTCACAGATACTTCACCAAAAGTAAAATTTATGGTTGAAATGTCACAGTCATTTAAAATAAATACAGGTGTATGGCAAGGTGATGATTTATTGCCCATTTTTTCAACTCTCTCTTGGAGAAAATAGTACGCATTTGGAAAAAAAATTAAAAGAACATGATATTCAACCAATAATGTACTTAAGTAAAACCAAAGGAGCTGAAATACATTGTCTGGCATTTGCAGATGACTTCGTTATCCTTTCAGAAAGCTTAAAAAATGCAGAAACGCAAATTAATCTGTTGGAAGAAATAGCTTACAAAGCAGGTTTGCAAATCTCAGTGGAAAAAACTAAATTCATTACAAACATAAAAGATTCTCCATAATTTTTAATGACACATAATGGCCGAATTGAAAAGGTAAGGAATTTCAAATATTTATAGGTGAGATAATTGAAGAAAATGGATTAGAAAAGTTTGCAGTAGAAGAAAGGATATGCAAAATGGATAGAGCATATGGTATTACTAAGAATTTTTACAACAAAAAGTGGCTCTCTAAAAGTCTTAAAATAAGACACTATAATACAGTGGTGAAACTGGAATGTCTCTATGCAAGTGAATGCCTGGTACTAAGTTATAAACTGGATAAGCTTGAAGTATTGGAAAGGAGAATTATAAGGAAAATTTTGGGTCCATTGAAAAATACAGTACAATGGAAGTTAAGATCGAATGAGGAAACATATCATAACATTGAAAAAAAAAAAAAAAAACAAAAAAAAACAGAGTCAGTAAGAAAAAGGAGAATTATATTTTTTGGACACATCTATCGTATGGAGGACACCAGCCTATCAAAAACAAACGAACTAACAAAAAAAAAAAAAAAAAAACAAAAAAAAAAAAAAAAAAAAATTTAAATAATATCAGTGAACAGAACGCTATGGAAAGAGAAAATTTTTGAAAGCAGATTTCGAATATGGGAGGATTCCAAGGTAGAGAGGAGAAGAAAACGGATTCAAAATGGTCTGAAGAGAGGAAGAGAAAATGTGCAATAATGAAGGATTACTGGAAAGGAAAAAAGAAAAAAAACAACAGAAGAGGAATTAAAATTGGCAAGTGGTCCCTAGCTGGCCATAACGAAAAGAAGAAGACATGAACACTATAAGAGAAAAAAACGCAGCACTTGGATTGATGGATATAAAGAGACTACCAATCCATTTTAAAACCTACGATGATCAGTCCAAGGTTGTTTGGACAAGACCAGACAAGACAGAAATGTAATACTTTACCCATGTTAAAACTGTTATAATTTAAAACTGGATGTAAGCCTGTGATCGTGTTTTGGCTATGATCACTACTTTGAAATGGTTCACATTTTTAGGGTCAAAGGTCATGAAGGATGATCCACTCTGGCTGAAAAACGGACATCGCCTATATTTGACTCTAACGGTTTTCTCTGCAAAATTTTAAGAATTTATGTTTAGTTTGAAGGGAGTTAGAATGAGTGAAGATACAGAATTTGTGCATACAAAGACTACACACTACATAGTAGAGTCAAAGGTCATGGCGGAGTTACCGGGTCTGACAGAAATACGTACTGCACCTGTACGTTACCCTGAGGATTCACTCCGCAAAATTGGAAGATTTTCTGTTGAGTTTTAATGGAGTTAGAAGCATTAATAATGTTGAAAACAGTCAGAGACTATCTCACTATTATGCTAATGTAATGAAGTGTCCCATACGGTAACACTCACTGTTGATGAGCACTGAAGACGCAGTGGATTAATTTAATGTTTGCGCTGCTGTAATTCCCATTAATTTCTATGAGTTAATTCAATCTGATCCACAGTGGGAACGGATCATGGCCACACAGTTCACGCGAACAATATTTAATGGTTTTGATTTTTACATATGAGAATGGACTGTGGTTGTCTTTCTTTCAGAGAAATAGGAAAGTTAAATAATGGAGACGACTGAGCGCAGCACAGTCGTACAGCCCAGGCATTTCTGGCAAGAATGAAGTGACCCAATTCAAACAATTTGTGGCAGAGTGTCCCCACTGATAACAGTCATCAATTTGCCAACCGGGCATTATCAGCAAGAATAGAGTGATCTCAACGCCTGTAACCTTGGATGGCACGTGGTGCCAAAAAAGATAATCAATGGAGGAAGTAAAATGTTAAACAGTTTGAGTGCACGAAGTGCGGGCGAATGAGAAGGGAGGGACTATTGCCGTTTGCAGGGGATAAACTGCTCGGAGAATGTCACGGGTGGTGGCAGATCGTCTGGCCTAATCCCAACCATTCTTACCTGTTTTATAACAAACAATCAGAGTTCCAGGTGTTGCCCGGTATGATCTAGATTAATTTGCACATGTAGTGAATATTGAAGCTCATAAAAGATGTAAGTTTTTTTAGGGGGATTCTACGATAACCATGGAGCCACAATTTGATGATGGAATCCTATGTAACTTGATGAGTCAAATTGAAAGTAAAGAATATTTTTTTTTGATATCTCGCTTAGTTCTCGAGATACTGTATTTCAAAATTGATGTGGTTAGGTTGAAATGCAGCCTGGACCAGGAGAAAATTTTTGCCTTAGCCAAATTTAAAAATAAATTCGTATGTAACTTGGTGTGACAAATCGAAAATAAAGTATAAATGTTTTTGATATCTCGCTTAGTTCTCGAAATGATATGTCAACACTAAAGGCTTTAAACAGTTCAATTTCATGTTACTATCAACAGCGAGAATTTAATTCGCATGCAAACATCAGAGATTGTAGCTGTGTGGCCAGAGGCTGTAATTTAAAAAAAAGCAACAAATTTCTTGGAAGGTTCTTCACTAAAGGTTTTAAACAGCTCACTTTCATGTTCAAACCCATCAAATATGCATTACTAAACACAGCCATTAAAATTTCACAACCTCAGAGATTGTAGCAGTGCGGCCTCAGATTGTAAAATCAAGAAATGAAGATATTGAAAGATCTTTTTTTCCATTGTATTATTAAGATTAATTTACATATTTTCCACTTTGCATAGTTTCCTCTTCGCATTCAATATAGCTATGTATGGGGTTTAAAGACTAAAAACCAAAATTTAAGAAAGTAAATGTTACATGCAATAACATGGCTATTATTTTTTCCTTTTAATACTCCAGCATTATGTTATGGTGGAGCCTAAGACATACCAAACACTTCAATTGAGATTCTAATCTTTAAAACGGTGAAAACCCCATCGAAATCTGCTCTGTAGTTTCCAAGTTTTTATACTTCAAATATATCTGGTTTTCGTTTTATAGATATAGATTGTAAATTCTATTGTTATATTCTAACCTATGCAGAAAAGTTGTGCCCAGTGTACAGTCGACTTGGAAACAGGGGGACAGGAGTGACATTTTTGATTGCAAGGTGACCGACGGTGGTCTGGGGAGTTCCAGAGAGATTACCGCACCGAACTGTTCACCACATGACAGCTGATGTGATCTGCACTCAGCCAAAAGAGCAGACTCCCCAGCACTACCTGGTTCAGTGCAACACAAGTCACCATCTGCCCAACCTTTCTCTTCTACAGTAATGTCTATGCACGCAATCGTCATAGAAGGACCGACAAGCTCCAAATGTTTTTCAAAACTTAGAACTTGAATTTCAATTGTCTAGATTGTCATTAGGTAATGTTCGGTGTGCACACACGTTCCGAGCCTAATGGCCCGTTTTTTCTATTTGTGAGCAAGGCATATGCCGAAATATTGTGTAGTTGTTTGTCAGCATTAGTGTTCTCTCATCGCATCCGTCCACTTTGGTATGTGGTGGGTTAATTTCCCTTTCTTTTCTTATTTATATCGCCTAGAAGCCGCTTCCATTTTCCTTAGTTGCATAATTGTCTAGATTGATATGACGAGTAAACCATTAAATGTGTTTATAATGATCTCTGCTTAGCAAATACCAATAAAATCATTAGATAGTGTTACCATTTGGCTTCACTTAAATAAAGTCAATGTATGTTTTCTGTTATCATTCACATTTGACTTGCAAGATATCACAATCCCTTTGATTTATATGAAACATCAATTCAGTTAAGAACCACACCCACAATTATTTATTAGTCAAATGATTAAATACGTTTGTAAAAGAATAACTCTCAGACATTAACAGATGGGACAGTTCAATAGTAAAAGGAGCAAAGGTTATGTGCGATCACTTAATCCGATCTGGCTTATATCCAAACTAGACTTGTATTTGACCTACGAGTTCTACCTGAAAATTTGAAGAATTTCCAATTAGTCTGAAGGGAGTTACAATGTGTGAAGACAAATTTGTGTGGACAGACATGACCCGACTATTACATAGATAAGGGCCAGGTTAATGGCTATACCAACATCTGCCCTTAAAAATTAAAATAAAACATAATCCCTTAAAATGTGGCGTACTGTAAAAGATTCACCACAAGCATCATGTTCATGGTGAAGAAAAAAACTGTGTCAGAGGACGGTGCCCTATGTGAAGACAAGTAAGGAGAACCTCATCCCCTCTCCACCATTGGAAGGAGCTGCCAAACGGCCTGTTTGACCAGCCAGAGCCTGTTTTACTCGGCTTCCAGACACTGCCTTTGCCAAACATTTTAGCAAGGACACACTTTGGGATTGGAACAAAATCAATCCTTATCTTAGTGCAAAGTAATTTGGTAGCTTCAATGACTGCCTTTTCATAGTGAAGAAAATTAAACCAATCCAGAGGAAAAGGAAGATACTTTAGTGTGGTTCAGTAATACTTTAATTGTGGTGATTCTACAGAATCTCTGGGGTAGCCAAACATCTAATTTCACCAAATACACAAATTTATTTATTTATCGTATGATTAACAAGGTACACAACAGGAAATTTAAATACACAAATACTGAAATACAGGTAGAATATTATACCTTTGAAAAAAAGATGTAAATGTTCATATAAACTTAATTCAGAAATGTTACAAATTTCCCATTAATTTCAAGTCTTTATTGTAGTTAACAGAATAAGATTGCTAATTATTTCAGAAGCAATTGGGCAATCTCTAGGCCATAGTAAAATGCTGGCTGCTTTTCTTACTCGAAGTTTGTAATGTCTCTGGATCAAGAAAAAAATCTTTTAACCTCTTTCTTTCACTAACTATGAAGCATCTATCATAGAATCGTAATAGCTTAGCTCATGATATGGTCATTTGCATTATTTTAGCAGTGTAAAAATACCGTAAGCTGGGAACTGAAGGTCAGTAAATTAAATGCTTAGATGGCAAGTAAAAACTGCCTAAACAAAATACAAATGTCCATTTGTAATTTAATTTTTGGGCACCTTAAGCTAGGGTATATAAACAATATTCCCAGAAATCATGATACTGTGACCAAAAATCAACCAAGGCTATATGAGGAAACTGCCTGCAAAGTGAGCCAATAGGGTTTTTGGTAAAACGCTGGAACTTCCAATGACAGGGCTGCAACAATTGGAAAAGGAGAAGAGGCCATGTAAAAGTACTAAATAAGCTTTAAAATGTTGAAGAAATTATTTTCTGTTTGAAGTTTAAATTGCAATAATAATTCACTTTTGTAAAAATTATTACCAAATTAATCTTATAACTATTCAATGTAGGCTGAATAATTTCTTGGACAACCAAGAAACATTTTCTGTCTGTGGCTAATTATGTATCGCGTGTTCTAGAGTCGATAGGGTCTTTAGCTTTCATTTCATACGAGACTGAGCCAGGTTTAGCTATTAATTAATAACAACACTAATGTATTAATATGGAAAGCTAAAGTAGACAGTAAAGTTGAAAGAAGGTATCTGTGGTAACAAAAAACAAACACAAAAACACAATATTTCGGGAACTTTTTTTTTTACGGCTTTACGCCTCGTCGACGGCTAAGGTCATTAGAGGTGAGATGGGATTGGGGACAAGGAATGGGAAGGAATTCAGCCATCGCTTTTTTTTTTTTAAGGAAGCATCCTGGCATTCGTCTGGAGTGATTTGGGGAAACCATGGAAAACCCAAATCTGGATGCCCGGATGGGGATTTGAACCAGCGTCCTCCCGAATGCGAGGCCAGAACGTTAACCATTCACCTACCATGCTCGGTATTTTGGGAACAGTTCTTACAGATGATTGTAGAAGAAGCAAACGACTAGGCTTGCATCAGCACCCAAGGCCAACCCTGCAAAACTGAGGTGGAAAAGGAGGGGGGGGGGGGGGGGGGGGGGGTTGAACATTTTAAGCACAAAAGTGAAACAATCTCTCTCTCTCTGTGTGTGTGTGTGTGTGTGTTTGTGTGTGTGTGTGTGTGTAAGTAGTGAAAAATTAATACAAAAATATGTGAACAATAAATGAATAAAAATGAAGATAAATACATACACAATACTTGCAAGAGTGGGCGCAGCAGGGTGTGAAGATGGTGTTATCTGAGATTGAGGTCTTGGGAGTGTCAGAATATGTTGGCAAGATAAAAATGGGGTAATTAAATGACTAATGGAATTGGCACCGGAGTGTGTGTTTTATCACAATGAAATTAATAACTAAAAGTTCACATATATCAACATAGTTAATTTCATTTGGTTTACACCAGTGCTCTGTTATACACAACACTAGTTCACTGATACATTTATTGAACACATTGAACATTTTGGTGAAGAACAGATATTTGAATACAAAGATTTCCAGTTTTTTCCTTAGACGTCACCTGGTGAGATTTTTGAAACCGTTATCTACCATTGGCCCAACTGAGTTAATTATCAAACGAACTACCAAAATATTTTCACTTCATACCTTAAATGAGCAGTTCCTCTTCCACTTTACAATCACATGGACAATTCATTTTGCATAAGATCACTGCTGAACACATTTCACAATATTTCAATATGCAAACAATCCCAGCATTCACCTGGTGTGATTTTGGTCTCAAGGGGTTTGAACCTGTGTTGTCCTCAACCACTATGCTCAGTAAACTTGTTGCTAGAGTTGGTGGTACAGTTATCAATTGCCTACTTCATGCTTTATGTTGTACTCTATAATGTTTAATTCTGGTTAAGGCACAATAGATGGCAATATATGTAGAACTGCTTGTATCTGCATGATGTAATGACATAATTAACTTGGATTTTTGGAAAGCAGCTTAAGTCATTATCAAAAATTTAATTCCTCATGCAAATGTCAGTTGTCATTATAGTCCAAGTTGTTTCTTCTCTTTTTTCCAATATAATTATTTTTTGTTACAGTTTCACCATTCAGCTCAGCTGCTTCTGATTTTTACAAATTTTAAGGTAAAAATAAATTAGTAAGGTAGCAGATACAGGTGCTGGGGCCGGAATAAGTAGTAGTAGTTTACATAGCGATACATGAAGTCATTAACATGACCCTGATGAAATCAGCTTAAATTACAACTAAATTCCTCACGTCTTATACTGTAACAAGAAGTTTCAGTTGTTACTTTGATCCAGGCTAAATTTCAGTATAATCACAAGTTCAGCCATTAATATTGCTGCTAAGAAATCAAAGCTTCAAACACATATGCATTAATACATTCAACATGTTGTGACATACACTTGACTCAATAAGTTACCTAAGGAGTGATGAACAACATTGTGTTTTCGATTCGTGACCGCTTGCTACAGTCCTTATGAAAGCGTCACAGAACTGATTAGTAGACTGGGCTGGGAGTCTCTGGTAGATAGACGACACATGTTTCATTTAAGCTTATTGGTAAACATGTGTACTCCCACTTTCACTCACGAATGTAGTGAAATACTTTGTCCACCAACCTATTTGAGCCGGAATGGCAGGAAAGACAAGATTAGAGAAATAAGGTGCCGCAATGATTCTTATATGAATTATTTTTTCCCTCGTACCATTAGGGATTGAGATGCACAACAAAGAAATTAGCTTTGGTGCTGAGCACCCTCTGCCACCCACAATTTTGTGAATTGCAGAGTATATATGTAGATGTAGATGATACGGGAAGGTGGGGATGCAGGGACGTTGTGTGTGTATTCAACTGCAATTTAAATTATATTACCTCTGGTTTAAAATGTTCTTGGGCCTTCAACCGTGTGAACCCATGAATTTGATGTGACTTCATATACTGGGAATCTGTAGCGGAAGAAATACATGTAGTGTAACGAATTAGATCAGTCCAACTGCATTAAGGTCGGGCCACACTAGACCGCACCGCGTCCGAGCCAACACTCGGCCGTGTGTTGGCTCGCCCCCCTCGCGTCCACACTGGTCCGTAGCACGGCCGTGTGACGGACGGGTTCCTTCGTGGCCTCCAGTCTCCTTTAACGTATACACTTGGTTGTTTCATGGAATTATTGTTAAAAAATTACCTTAAGAGTGATTTGGAGATGGTAGCTGCGGCTACCACCCGAACATTATTATACTGTACTTAATAACCTACGAACGTAATAAAGTATGTTAATTTTTTTTACTGACTCCTGTTATAACCTCACTGTTTGATCTCTAATGCACAAAAATAGTATCCCATTGCAGTTATAAAAAATTATCGTCACACTGTACTGAATTGAAAGATTCTCGTGTATCTCTACATAGTCAAGCATCTCTCAATTCACATTTAACATTTTTACTAACAAAAAGAATAAGATTATTATACATTTTAATTTAAATACAGAATGCAAAGATTTTGTAAAATAATAATAGTATCATGTGATCTAAAAATTCAAGTCACAGAGTTTCTTATCGGCCGCACAATACACCTCTATTGTTCTCACTTAATTTGTAAAGGAGAACAAATAGTAAAATACACAATTATCGCACTAGAAGTAAAAATGATCTTCACAAGGATTACAAGTCATTATCATTTGTTCAAAAGTGGGTTCGATATTCAGGGATACATACCGTCAATAAGCTCCCAACACATATTAAATGTTTAGCAGATGTTAAGAATAAATTCAGGAAAAAATTTAATTTTAAATTGACAAATCCTCCTACTCTGTTAAGAATTTATTACAAATAACTGCCTGTAGCTTGTGTAAATGTAGTTCACATAATTAATTTACCATGTATACTATGGCACATCTCCTGGTGTATGTATTATTATGTTATGCAATTGTTTATCTGTAAACTGACAACTTTCCACATCCCACAGAGCCAGTTTCTTATATTGGAAAATGAATGTAATTTATTGTATTGTTGTATTTTTTGTCTGAAGTTAGGTTGCTTGCAGATGATATAATTCTATAAAATAGGATCAAAACATTAGAATACTGTGAATAGCTGGAGGGTATGCTAACATGGAATGAACATAAATACAAAGAAGAGTCAGCTTACTAGGTGCACAGATTAAATACTAAAGGTTGATTATGATTATCAGGTGGAGAAAGAATTGCTTGTTGAGGACTTGAAACAAAAATACCTTGGCAAAACTTTTAGTAACAAACTCGGCTGGGATGGACATATTCAAAGTCCTTCACTTGTTAGAGTGATGAAACAGAGAAGTTAGGGAATTGGGCTACAAAACTTTGGTGAGACCAATGCTTGAATATATTGAAGTAGTATGGGACCCACATTTTGGCTATCAAATACAGGCATTTGAGGGGGTATAGGGCATGGCTGCTAGATTTGTTTCCGGATATTACTGCAGAAAACAATCAGTAAACTTTATGATAAAGGAACTGGAATGTGATTCAATCGAAGACAGGAGGTCAGTGAAGAGAGTCATGAGTGTGTATATTGGTGATAAGGCATGGAAAGATATTGGTGTAAGAATTAGGAGTAGTGCATAGAAGGGAAAATATGACCATAACCACATGCTGGCAATCAATTTCAGGCACAAGGGTGTGGAAAGGTTTTATTCGTAAGTGGATGAGGAATTTGAATAAGTTAGCAGGAGAAGTGATCAATAATTTATCAAAAACGCTGAAAGAATTTATTGAAATTTGTTGAGGGCAAAGGGAATAGGAAAGGGGAAAAATGGGTGTGTATGGAAATTGCCACTGGAGCGTGTGCTCCATCGCAAATTAAATATTGGAGATCGAGATTCAGCTAGCAATTGGCGTCATAATACTGCATTAGTCAAATGCATGATACCACTAGAATACTTTCCGAAGTAGTTTCAGCGCTATCACGCAGGTCCAGTGTGTATTAAAACCCAATTACTGCTTCAAAATAATACTTCCAATATTAAGACATCATTAATCAGCCAGAAGCAATGTTGTAGCGGAACCATGATCTCCGGTACCTCGTACTATAAACAAGCTCAGCAGAAATATTAGCATGAATTGTAAGTAGATGAGCAGGGAAATAAGTTTCGAGCAACATAATCCATCGAAATTAATTAATAATAATTGAATTTAATACTTAGTCATATACCTTCGTTGTGTTGTTGACATTAGTAAAAGTTAAAACATAATCGATTGAAACACTGCCGTTTACAATAAATCTCAGGCTGGACTAGTGATTACTAAATAACAAAGGAGAGAAATATATATATATACGCACCTACTCGTTTCCAGTCGTATCTCTTAGGCAAAGGTTTTGAACTTTCCTTCCCATAGCTTGATATTTCTTGTTGAATCAAGTCTCCTGCTGCTAGAAGTAATCCTCCAGTAAGTGTGTTGGTGAGAAGCAAGTACTTTCCGAATATTACGTTAACGGTACCCTTAAATACACCCGGCCCTTTGCAGCCAGGTTCTTGGAAAAGAGGTTTTCGCAAAAGTTTACAAAAAATTCGCATCGTAAAATGAAATTTTACAGTAGATGATTGCAGGACTCAAGCTAAATATTTAAATTTCATTTTCATATCAAAACATAATATGTCTTTTCCCATAACCATGCTGACAATGTTTTACCATTTACATTGATTTTCACGCACCCATGCCAGCAACCTGCGGCAATAACACCGGGCGAATAACCAAAGATAATTTTGCTAAAGTTTTGTTTACCGTATTGTCTAGACTCTGTAGGTCAGAGACTATATTACATTTTTATCATAAAAGTGAACATATATAGTATTATACAACATTGTAAGATAAATGAAATTAATAATTTTTTTGCCAAATAGGAAAATGGACTTTGATTCAAACAACACTAACTAATATATTTTGTGGCTTAACAATCTTTTATACACTGTAGTAGGTATTGTTGATTTATAATCTGTGACTCGTAAGGGTTTCTGTCTTGTAAATTGAATGTAATTCACGATTGAGATACTCTGATTGTTCAGTTGTCATTTCTTGTTGTGTTGTAGGCAGACGCATCAGTACTGTTGTAATGGTGTAGTTATTTGGCATCGTTCGAGGAATGGAATGGCGATGTGTGAAGTACCGATGTCACGGCTGTTGAAACTTTCTCACAAATTTAACTGTTTTTACTTGACAGGTAAGTAAAATTGTAGTAGAATGTTTGCAGAGATTGTTTGAAGACAATTTTTGTTGAATTTTTCCTTCTTTCTTGGTTTGTTTTAGTCAAACTATTATTGATTATCATATGGCAAATTGACGATCAATTTTTATTTCTGCTGTGAATAAACTTTATATCGAATTCACGTTATGTGGGCGTATTTTTAAATAGGGTGTATTGGATACATAATATAAAATGATTCTTCGTGCTAATCCAGTCAATGAGTGTGTGCCAAATTTTATTACGTCAGACCTCCTACTTTATTTCAAAAATAGGTTTAAGAAGCAATCCTTTCATTTCTACCTACTATTTATAAATGCCTCGATAAAGATGCTTTTACACGTTAAACTAACGTTAAAATAAGAAGGGGATAGAATTTTTGTCATAGCTCTCTCTCCATATTATGAGAAAGAGAAAAGCAGTAAAAAATTAATAATACCCGTGTATTATTTCATCAGTGATAAATTTGACATTCTGAGTGTAGGTACATTGAGGTTTAGAAATAAGAATACAAGTCATTACCGATTATTGAATGCACTTCCGTTTCATCAAGAGCTTGCTGGAGAGGATAAATTGATTGAATATTTTGTAGTTTTAATTGCAATGGATCACACAAACTGGTGGCAATTTCCCTACTCACCCAGTTTTGCATTTGATGGATCTCTGTATTAAATTTTTTCATATTTCAGGATAATTATCCAGCATTTCACTTGGTAATTTATTTTAGTATCTTAATGTCAAATTAAAATTTTCTCACTTTCTTAGTCCTGAAATCAATTGCTAGTCAGGGTCCCTTCCATTTACTGCCCCTAAATCTTCTATAATAGACATCAGAGTGCATTTAATAAGTTGGTATACTGGCTGTATATTGGAGACTAAATTATATTCTAGAGAGAACAAGAAATTCAAAAGAGAATGATATTTGTGTAGAATGAATATGCATGAAACAATTTAAATTGACATAAATAGTTCAACAAATGACTAGCAGGTAAAGGGTACATTCAGACTGTAATAATTTTACGAAGGACAAGTTGTGGCCATAGACGAATATTCTATGAAAATATTTATTGAATTGTAGGGAATTGGAGAGAAAACATACCAGTTCAGAGATGTTATTATTAATTGTGATGGAGCTAAAGCATTGGTGGCAATTTCCCTACATTGTTAATTGTGTTGGTTTTTATACCCTAAAATATTGTTCATTAACTCTTTCAGTAATTTTAGGCCCTTATTCCCCTCCTAAGGAATGAAAACTTTCCTATTTACACATGCTTCAAATAAATTTATAATTTGTCATGGTCCTTTCTTCCCTTCCACATGCTGTTTCCTAATCTTCCACAATTATTTATCCAGGTCCCATTGTCGGTATATGCCTTGTACATTCCAACACTTCTTTTCACCAAAATTCTGCCCTGCAATGACTCTCAACCCAGTTCTTTTCATTTAAGTTATGGATGCACCCTTTCATAATGACCACAGACAAATCTAGCTGCCTACATTGGACTCCCACCAACGCATGTATTTAACACTCTTAGCACAGATTCCATATCATCCCATAGTACTCTAGCAAGGACTTGACCAAAGTTTCGAAACCCACATTTATTTCCCAGGTACATCCTTTCCAACAGAGGCAATACTCTGAATCCTTTCCCTACATCCCAGCTTACTGTCAACTGATTTTCCCAGATATTTATATTTTATTTCTTCAACAAACAATGCTCCTCCCAGTGAATAAAAAAATCTGTGTGTTTCTCATCCAGTTTTATTCTGGCTTGGAATCTCTCAACCTGATTCTTTTTCATGGCTACAACTTTCTCCGATTATTTACAGAAATGATTTGCATTTTCACAACTATCCTTCCCACAACTCCCTGCATGTTCAGTAGACCACGTAACTTGAAAAATTTACTTGTGTACAAATACAGTTCCTCTAATGCTCCTAAACCACCCCTTCCATTCTAACAGGCCTGGTTGTAAAACGTGTAAATGCATCTACCCACCACAACTAGTTGTAACCCTTCCATTGATGAAACTTACCCCGTCATAGGACATGCCACCCATTCCATGTCCCAACCCATATACTAGCTCATCTGTCTCCATTGCCAGAGTTCTTCCACCAGCCACACCTCAAAGCAGTTATTCATCAGAATGAGTAGCCATAGACAAATGGTTTGCTCCCAAAAATTGGACCACCCATTTCTGTCCATGCTACCTGTTACATGTTCTGTGAACTCCGTAACTGTTTCACAGTCGGAGCAAGTAGAGTACTCTCTCAAACCATGTTCCCATCTGAACTTCGTAGCTTGGTATTGGTCCACCAACTAGCTTTGTATACCAGACACTCCCTGGGCCTCAATCGCAGATAACACATGCCTTCCTCACTGGTAAAATTATCACTTGCAATTTTATGTGTAGAGAGAGATCGTTAGAAAACAGTAGGCACTAAACAGTGGGATAATTATAAGGTTTGGATAGGTGAATAGTCACTGCTTACCATAGTTGAAGGCAAGATGGCATATATGTATTAAACATTTGGATTGGAGTATAACCATCACTTACCGGAATTACCACCATCGAAACATGGAAAAACGGGAAATATCAAGATGGGGATACCGCTGCGGCCTTGCGTAGTAAACACACAGATCACGTGGTATATATGATATTGTCCAGCCTGGATTACAACATAAACTCAAATTATGATTGACAAAATCATATTTTATAAATATGCATTTCGGTCATATTGTAAGCCTGGACCAAAGTGAAACATATTCATAACACATGATATTGCGGATATCCAATTTTCGGATCATATCTATAGCTGTTACTGTGTTGATACTTGTAGACTGAATACGTCACAATGATGTCATATACACCACGTGATCTGTGTGTTTACTACGCGAGGCAGCTGTGGTATCCCCATCTTGATATCATCTGGAAAAACACATACAAACATAAAGTGTTGCAATTTTTTGCTTATATCCCTCCTTCAACAATAGAGTGAGATAGCTGCCACATATATAGAATTTTGTAATATAATCCTTAAAGTTCGTTTAGAAAGTGCCAGTAGGTGTTGTTTTGGGGAAAATTATGCCTGGAATGTGTGGAGCCTGTCGCAGATGTGTGTTGAGTAGTTTGGATTGCAGTGGGTGTAAGTAATGGTTTCACTCTGAATGTGGGACAGTGGGAAAAAGGGAACTAAATGAGGCTCTTCGATGGTGTTGTGTGCTCAGTTTTAGAGATAGGAAAGTTGCAGAGCAGGATGAAACGATCAGGGAGATAAACGTAATTATCAAGGAATCAGGATCCTTAAGGCTGTGCCTGTGGAGATAGAAAGTAGAGATGGTGGGTTTAGTGAGGAGGGTGAGAAAGATGATTGGGAGCTGATAATAGGTTGTAGGGGAAATATGGTTAACAGGATGAAGAAGCCAGACACTCCAGAAATAGTGAGGAGAAATAGGTTTGACCTGTTACCAGAGTCAGATGGGGAAGAGCCTTGTGTAGATGCAGGAGCAGGTAAGGTGCAGCAGGCCTGTAGAAATATGGGGTAGGGTCAGAAAGTAGTAGCCATAAAACAGCAGCCTCGTGCTTTGACACTACGCGTATAACGCAATTCCCACTGCGTGTACGCCTTCTGGGACTCGCTTTCCAGGATCCCCTGCAGGGACGCTATCACATTTTCAGCAATCCTTGTAGTTGACGGGCAGCCGGCGCTCTGGTTGTCTTCGATGAGCTCCCGCCCCTCCTGAAACATCTTATGTCACTTGAACACTGTTGAGTGGCTCATGGCAGCATCCCTGTATGAATCATTCTGAAAGTCTCTGTCACGGTTTTCGCGAGTTTGATGCAGAATTTGATAGTGTAGTGCTGCTCGAGATTTTTCTCCATCTTGGATCTTTTCAGAGGTTCACAGAAATCGACATGCTTACTCTGCAGGCAACTGGAAAAAATATCAGTCTCTACCACTACCACGGCCAGGTGGTCCGACCCCCCTACAGCGCTCTATTCGCTCTACCGAAATTCAGTCCTACCACCTTCTGATCCTACCCTGTAGAGGTGTAGAAGGAAGATATGAGAAGAAAAAGGTTCTGCTGATAGGTAGTAAGCATGGGAGATGTGTAGGCTCTCTTCTGAAGGATCAGTTAGCAATGTCAACTGTAGATGCACGATGGGAAAAAATGCAAATGTTAAAGAAATAGAAGAATGTGTTGAAATAAAAATGGACGAGGGTACAACTGAAAAGACAAATGCTGAAAATAGCACAAAGTGAAAAAATAAGAGTTATTGGTGAACTGTAGAAGTATACTGGAAAAAAGTAGACTTAATAGAGATACATGAACCACAAGTGATTAAAAGGAGTATTAGACAATGAAGTTTTCCCTGATGATTACAGAGTGAACCACAGAGATACGGGAGAAATTAGTGGAGGGGTATTCATATTGGTTAGCAAAGATTACTACAATTCTCTAGTGTTCATAGATCTTGACAAGGTATAGGTTTTTGCGGTGATAAAAAAAGAAAAAATGAGTGTGTTGGCTGCTTACTGTAATGGAAGAATTGACGAAGATGAAGCTCTTTGGAATAAACTAAATTCACATTCACAATTCAGAGGTGAGCGTAGAATGGTCATTATTGGAGGGAATTTAAATTTACCAGGTGTAAACTGGGTAGGAAATAAGCTTAATAACACAAGGGAATAGATTTGAAAATACCTTAGGAAGGGAAGGACGTGGTAGAGCAAAACATAAGGGGGACCAAACGTGTTGGATATCTTTCTAATAAAGCCCAATCAAAATGTTATGGAGTGTCAAGTAACTGAAGGAATAAGTGATCACTGTATGGTACTTGCAGATATTAGGGAGACTCAGTAAACCAGTGGCCTAAATAGAAGGGGAGGGGGGGGTGAAGGTATAATTATAAAAAGGCACAGACTTTTAGAACTGAAGAGATATTTCAGGGAAAAGTTCAGCAAATGGATAGATGGCACAAGTACAGTGGAGGCGAAATGGGAAGACTTTAAGGAGATGATAAAAAAAGGGCAAGGAAATGTTTATTCGAAAGAAATGTTTATTCGAAAGCAGAAAATAAAAAAAAGTGCAGAACCTACATATTACAATAGGGAAGTGAGAAGGTTAAAAAGGCTAGTGAGATGGAATACATCAGAGTTAAGAGACAGGATGGCAGTAGGGAATACTTAAAACAACTAAGCAATCAATGAATAAGAGCAAAGAGAGAAGCAAAGGATGGGTTTATGAAGAATATTATTGGTGCAGGGGGATCACTGAACGATTCATCTAGAAATTTCTATGATTGTTAGAAAACTGAGGGAAAGAGAAGGTATTCAGACAATTGCAAATAAGAATGGGGCTGAAATCACTGAGGATTGTAAAATGGCAGAGGTTTGAGTGACTGGTTTAACAAGACCAGTAGGGCTTATCATCCTGTGATGGGAAGGAATAAATCAGAGGAGAGTCTCCCTATAAATGAGTAAAACAAAATTTGAAATACATCCTCAAGAATTATGAAGATACTCAGAAAGCTAAAAAATGCAAAGGGGCTGCATTGGAAATCATTAACACAGATGTATTAAAAGATTGTGGGATATGATATTGTACCCTATCTTGAAATTTTATTTAAAATGAGTCTGGAGTCTTGCTGTTTACCAGAGGACTGGAAAAGAGTGATAGTAGTACCAGTTCATGAAAAAGGGGGGGAGGGGTTGATAATTACGGTCTGATTAGTTTGAAATCAGTGATAGGCAAAATGATTGCGAGTTTGATATGCAAAATGGTGGGCAGACACCATGAAATGAAATGAGTTTTGAAGACATGAAAGAAAACTATATTAAGGAAGGAAACTGGTTTACAGATTGACAACATGGCTCTAGTGAAGGATATTCATGTCAATCTCAGATGTTGGGCTATATACAAGATGTCTCAGATGAATTGGACAAGGGAGACCAAGTTGATAGTGTAGCACTAGATTTTTCTAAGGTGTTTGACTGATTGAGGCTTAAATTGGATTTGGATAAACCTAAAACTATTGGATTGTATGAAAAATTTTCTTGCTTGGTAGATGAATTTTTAAAAGCCAGAAAGCAAACTTTTAGAATAGGAAATACATTATCAAAAGAGGTGGAAGTAAATATCAAAGTGCCACAGGGTAGTGTATTGGGACCGTTGCTGTTCATTATTTTAATGAATTATTGTGTTGATGGTTTACAGTCAGAATGTAGGTTTTTGGGAGATGTCATAATGGTTTATAATAGGACAAAAATATGATAAGACTGTGAACAGCCACAGTGTGAACTGGCGCTGAATTTAGGCTTAGTGGTGTGGGGCCCCTGTCGACAGTGATCTTTTCTATTTTTGATTTTTCTTAGCTCTACTACTCTCTTGGGTGAAAACATGCCGAGCAGGTCACTGTGCAGGTGGCGGTGGCGGTCGCGCTGAAGGCCGATGTCGCGGTAGGTGGGTAAAAACATGCAGCGCAGCTCGCGGTATAGGGGAAGGTAGATGTCGAGGTACTGCTGCTCGTGTTCGCCAGTGTTTTGAAAACCCTTGTAGGTGCCACACGTTGTAAATCGTTAATATTTTGTGTTTAACACGAGTATCATTTACTTTAATTAACCTACAATGATTTGTGGAAGCGATAATGATAGGGATGATGATGGTCTGTCAGTAACCACAAAGTGGTGGCTACTTTCTACGACTGGTATCGGAAGCTTCTGTTAACAGCAAATAAATGAACAGAGACAAACACTTGGCGAACTTCACCATTTAAATCAGGATCTGAAAAATCATCCAGACTAATTCCGTGCCCACCTACGAAAGACACCACAAACTTTACAGTAAAAATCTGGACAAACTGAAGTCAAATGTTTGTAACAGTTACCACAACAATCCAATACATGCTGAGGGAAAACTGGTAATTATTGTAAATAAAGTAATGTACCATTTAAAAAAGCATTTTCAAGTCAAATCTAAAATTTTTCAATCCAAAATCAGGTTTTCTATTTAAAAATCAGAATTTTCAAATTCAGTCAACAATTTATTTTAAATAATAAATAACACTAGTTTTTTTTTTTTTTTACTTTCTTTAAATTTATAATTGTTGGACTGAATTGTCTGATATTCCATTTCCGTCGGTATATGATGTGTGATAATATCTGAATAGTAAATCAAGTTACTAACAATAGATAATTATTTCAATTAGGGCAAATGTAGGTGAGTGCAGGAAAGGGGGAACCGGACAGTGCGCTCCATTACAATTTAATTAAATATTATTATTATTATAAAATTTGTTGTAATTTATCTACCGTTGACTGTCTAATTGCTTGAAACATTAACTTTTCCATAGTTGTCAAATTTATGAAAATCTGTACTTATTATTTCATCAATAATTTATTTAAAACAGAATGTAGCATTCTCAATGTCAGTACATTGTTAATTTAAATTTCCAGTTGTGTAAAACGAAATGACATCCATTAAATAAATCAATATTTAGAACAAGACAAAATGAAACAACACCTCTCTGTACAATACGAAAGCAGACCTGTAAAATCAATTGTAGAAGCTGGATCGTGTGGGCTTGACATAGCTCAGCCAATCAGCGCCAAGCAGACCTCCAGCGAAATACTTTGTTCTGGCATCGACATTGAGGTGAACAGCGAGCAGCGACGGCGACCGCCTCTGCATGCGCTGACTCGTTACTAACAATGCTTTTGTTTCACGTGGATGAAACATCTACCGCCACCGCGGCCGCGACCTTCAGCGCGAGCTGCTCGGCATGTTTTCACCCTTAGGTGGGGGGCCCTCTGGTTGTGTTGCGAGCGTCTAGGCTTCAGCCTATGCCTAAATGCAGCCCTGGATAGAATATCTAAATGGGTAGGTCAGCATGGAATGAAGATAAATGCCAAGCACGGTCAGCTTATTAGGTACACAGATAAAAAACTAAAGATTGTTTGACTATAGTAAGGGGGTCAGAATTGCTTGTTATAAGCTTGAATTGTAAATATCTCGGCATAACATTTGACAATAAACTCAACTGGGCCGAGCACATTCGGCAGGTGGTAGGGAAAGGTTATAAAATCCTACATTTACTGCAGAGGGTGATGAGAGGATGTACCAGAGAAGTTAGTGAATTGGATCACTAAACGTTGGACAGACCATTGATTGAATATGGTGGTGTAGTTTGGGACCCACATTTTGGTTATCAAATACAGGAGTTGGAGGGTGTGCAAAGAAGAGCAGCTAGATTTGTTTGTGCAAAGTATCACAGGACCCAGTCAGTAACTTATATGATAAAGGAGCTGAGTTGGAAGTCATTGGAAGATAGGAGGATGGTGAAGGGAGTGCTGGGAATGTACAGGTCATATGTTGGTGATGGGACTTGGAGGGATATTGGTCGAAGAATTAGCAATAGGGCACGGAAGGGGAAATATGACCTTGACCACAAACTGGCAATCGATTTCATGCATTAGGAAGTGAGAAAATTTCTTTTATGGTAAGGGTGTCAGGTGTTGGAACAAATTACCAACTGAATTGATGTAAAATTTACCAAAAACACTGAAGGAATTTAAAATTTTGCAAATTGCAAAACTAGTTGGGGAGGAATTTAACACTTAAATTATATAAGATAATTAAAACATAAAATTAAGGGGTAATTAGTTGATGGGGGATTGCCACTGGAGTGTGTGCTCCATTGCAATTAAATTAATAGTAATAATTAATCAGAACCTGTTCAGCCCATCGACCACCCTAAACTGCTATTCCCAAACTCCACCTCCAGGAACTTGCTTCAGCTGACCTAATCACAGCCGACATTGTGGCCGGTCTTCCCTGTCCTACCAGACAACTAGCTCCAACACACACCACGCCTTCACTGTCTTCAACAGCCCCATCATTGGGGGAAGCTTTCCAGTCGTAAGGCACGCCAGTGGTGAAAGCATCTATATAATATACCAGCTAACCTGCAACCTCTGCCTGGCTTCCTACACAGGTTTGACCTCCAATACTACTAGCCATAAGAATGAATGGTCACCGACAGACAAAATTCACCCGGCCAAACCACCCTGTAGTTGTCCGTGCCATCTCCCCCGACAGCGATAATTTTAATTCTTGTTTCACAGTCTGTGCTATCAGAGTCCTCCCAAACAGCAGAAAATCCAAAAGGTGGGATCTTGCCTACCATTAAAAACCAGGCACAAGGCAACCTTGTGGTCTCCATTTAGAATAATGACTATTCTTTCTTTTCTTTTTTACCCCACGGCTTAACTTGAAACAATGCTAACCCGAGGTGATGTTTAACTTAATATTATGGTTTTAATGTTCATGTTTATTTTGTTTATATTTACGTATTTAATATTTTATCGGTAACAATGGAGTGAAAGGACTGCCACGAGGAAACGAAAGATAAATTATACCCCACACTCACCAAAGTTGAAGGGAGGAGGGCAGCAGCAACACAAAATAATATACAAACACAATAGTTCAAGTAGAAAGAAACAAGTGGCTGAGCTTGTGCAAGCGTGACAGTCAACACAGCCACACAAATTTAATATTATTTTGCTGAGTGGTTAAGTGACTTGCTTTCAAAAGTTCGCTGCCACAGTCCCCAAATCCCGGTGGGTGCAGGAATTTAAGAGTTGTGTTTGGTCATATTAACTATGCAAGGTCGTTCCATGGTTCGAATTCCCCAACACAGTTGCTTAGTATTCCTCCTATGGAAGGATCCAACCAACATTTGCGGGTTGTGGACTAGGTTAGTTTATTATTATTATTATTATTATTTTGCTGTCTGCTCTTTCCCCCCCCCCCAACTGTGGTAAGTTTTGATATTTTGCAGTGCTCAGATATTAGCTTCAAATCAGTTTTCCCTCTTCCTATCCTCACCATGGACCATTTTCCTTACTCAACAGCCACTATGTGAGGCAGTCTCCTCCATCACCCTTCTAATTATTGATGGAGGGCTAAGACTAAAAAATTTCAATCTTATTTGTGTTTGTGTGTTCACATCGCACAGCAATCATCTATGGTAATTGATAGGTTTTTTTTCTCACTTATCTTAATCTGTAAATCATTTTTGCTTATTAACACCCATTATTTCATTGTTAATATATGTTACAATAACAATAATCAGCAGGAAAATGCTCTAAGTCAATAAAACTAAGGAAGGATAGGCAAATACGACCCAACACTTACCACAGTTGAAAGTCGCTGAGAAAGATGAACATAAAAAGAACAAACACAAGAAACGTGCAATATTTCGGCAGTTAGCCTTATTCTTGCAAAGATTTTCACCACATGGCCGTCGTCTTGTACACGTCTGGCTCCGCATGGCGTCTCACTTTTGCAAGAATAAGGCTCACTGCCGAAATATTGTGCGTTTCTTGTGTTTGTTTATGTGCATATTTCCCAGCCGCCTTCATCTGTGGTAAGTGTTGGGTCATATTTCCTGATACTTCCTTAGTTTTGTTATATATGTTTGTATTCTATCTTAATTACCTATTATTATGAATTATTTTATTTATTTTTAATTTATATTTTTCACCTCAACATGTTCATTCTCTCCTGATTAATTTATTTGCTGCACATATCATTCCTACTGGTATTATGTCCTTCCCCTTCCCCCACTCCGTTGTGCTGTATTGCTCAAATACCACCAGTCTTGTGGCTTGGTTAACCATGGGCACCTATGCAAACTCTGTCAGATGTTTCTACTTTCATGATAAAGATATTTCCCAACATATTGTATTATTTGTTTGCATAGTGCTCCCTTCAATTTTGGTAGTGTTGGGTTCATTTATCTTTCCTCTCCATGTTAAAACCCTTATATTCCTAACTCCTCTTGGCATTTATGTTCATGCTTTGCTTATCCACCTAACTAGGCAACATATCCTTTTCATTTGCTCACAGTGCTCTCTATTTCAATCATATTATAGACATTGTCATCTGCAAACAGCATACGTTCTTGACTGTAGATCAACAACAGAATCATTCTTTATAATAATGAACAGTAATAGTCTCAATATGGTACCCAGTGGCATACCTGTTCTCAATTCCAGCTCCTTGGTATTGCATTAGCCTCTTTGACACTTTGTTTCCTTCCTCTTAAGAATTCCTCCATCCAGAAAGATGCTTGTTGGTTTATAGTAATTTATAGCTATTTTATGGCTAACTCTCAAAAGTTTTAGAAAGATCTAGTGCCACACTATATACATGAGCTTCCTTGTGTAGTTCATCTGAAATTTACCTAACCTTCTAACTATGTTTCATATGAATAACCTCTGCTAAATCAATATTAGTGACTTGCAGATTACTTTTCCTCACAGAGTTTGCCAATGTAGCTCTCCACCACATGCCCACTACTGAAGTGACTGATGGGTCTGTAGTTCTTAGCCCTATTTGGTTGCCCTCCCTTATGAATTCTCATTACTACAAGACATTTCCATTCCTTTGGAATACAGCAGTCCTCCAGCTTAAACCTGCAATACTTCCAGGTATGGTACAATATATTTGCCACCTATCAACATATCTGTGGTTATGTTTTCTATACCAGGAACTTTGCACCTTTTAAAACTACACATCCTTTCATAATATACTGTGACCTATTTCTGATTTCACTGACAAAAAAAGATTTGTCTCAATAAATCCATAATTCTTACCAAACCTGTTGTTCCATATCTAAACCACAACCAGTTCTCGTTAACTGTAGAAGTGTTTGTAACAAGGCAGCCTGAACTACAAAGTGATATTAGCAGCACAAAAGAAGAGATTGTACAGAAACCTGGTTAAAACCAGATATAAGTGTAGCATAAATTTTTGGTAACAGCATGAACGTTTTTCATAAGGATAGATTGCATTCCCATGGAGGGGATGTATTTATAGCTATTAGTGAAAATCTCTCTTACAATGAAACACATGTCAATGGATTCAACTTCACATGGCCAGGACAAAATCCACATGATGCCAACATAACTGTTGCTTAGACATTAAGAAATAATGTAAATAATGTAGCTCAATGATTGCAGGATCATGCAATGAAGCTAAAAGGAGACTTCAGCTCACAGTTTATTAAATATGTTTGTACTATAGGTGGCAGGGAAAAAGCAGCTAGTAAAATCATTCTCGACCTGTCTTCAGAACATCTTGAAGAGCTGGTTATTGAACCAACGCAGTGTAGTAATAGTAATTAACACATTAAAGATCTTAGGCCACTTACCTTTAACATATCTGTGGCTGTGTTATCTATACCAGGAACTTTACACTTTTTAAAACTACACATCCTTTCATAATATACTGTGACTTATTTCTGATTTCCAAGTATAGTCAGAATTATTCAGACATTTCAATGACCACAGGAAATAGCGATCACAACTGTAAAATCAACAAGAAAATGAAAAGGTTTGTTTAGAAATTCTTAAAAGCTTGAATAGAATGTTTTAGAATAACCCTAAAGAATAATTATCTTACCTTCAAAGTGAAAAGAGACTTCATTGAAGAGATATGGCATCGGTTTATACATATAGTCTGGGAAAGGTATGAATATACATATAACAAAACAAACAATCACAGTAGAGAATTATTCACCATGGTGAATGTGTGAATTTCACGCAAAAAGCAGAGGCAGTTAAAAGACACTTTGAAATGACGGGGAAGTATAATGATGGAAAATTTAGTTGTTGTAAGAGGCCATGTTAAAAATGCTATGCATGAGGCTTTTAATAACATTGATTGCATTTCAGTGTCTAAAAGCCTCACGGACAGTCCAAAGAAATTTTGGATGTACATAAGAAAAGTCGCTTGTAGTGACAACAGATGTCAGCTCTAATACAAGACGGTCAATGAGAACTGTGACAAGACTAACGCACTTAACACCGAATTTTAAAATTTGTTCACTGATGAAAATATTGGTAATGTCCCCATTTTCCATGACTTGCGGAATTAGATTCATTAAAAATGTATACAGCAGGCACTGTAAGGCAACTGAAGTGGTGACAAGTGATCAATTTTCAGAGTACACGATGGAAATCAAAATATTTCTGTCAGCTAAATCCTGTAAATCCTTTGAAGTGAGAAAAATACCCTTCAAAACGGGATCAGCTTTCAAAACTTGGAAAACTGCGTAAGTAGTCCCAATCTTTAAGGAAGGAGATTGAAGAGGCCCTTGGAACTACTGACCCATATCACTAACACCTGTTTGCAGATGTGCTGGGGCATATTATATGCTCGAACATTATGAATTTTCCAGATGAAAACTGTTTGCTAACACTGAACCAGATCGTGTGAGCACAGCTGTCTATATTTTTAAAAGACTTAAAGGAAGCTATTGATGCAGGGATCACATTTTTGAATTTTCAGAGTGCTTTACACTCTGTACTTCAAAACTGACTTTCAGCGAAGATTCTATCATATGGTATATCAGATTTTGTAACTTGTTGATCGCTGTATGTCATCATTTACGGAGAAGTCTGTACTAATCTAGATGTTACATCTGGTGTCCCTCAAGGAAATGTAATAGTACCATTTCTTTTCTAGATTTTTATAAACGATCTTGGAAACAATTTTAATAACATTTTGAGATTGTACATTGATGATGCAGTCAACTACAGGGAAGTAATTGGCCGATTTATTGAAAATTCAGTGCGGTCTGGAAATTATTTTGATGTGGTGCAATTGATGCAAAAAGTGCAGGGCCATGTGTGTAGCTAACAAAAAGAATCTGACTGTTCAGGAGTAAAATGTAAACAGTTCAGTTATTGGGTGTAATAGCACAAACGAATATGAAATGGGACCAGCACATAATTAACTGTTATTTATAGGTTGAATTTTAAATAATTGTAATGAACATACAAAGGAGATAGCACACAATACTCCTTGTGTCCATATTTGTGCCATTTGGAATCAGTATTGCAAGGGAACAATTGACAATATATAGAAAGAACGGAGAAGAGCCACTCGATTCGTGACTGCTTGCTACAGTCCTTATGAAGGTGTCACAGAATTGTTACATAAATTGCAGAAAGAGCCTTGGCTGATGCACCGAGGAAGATTTGTGTTTTGACTAGAAGTCGGCTGAGTTTAGGAAACCTGCTGAAACAATTTATCTGGGATTTTGAGAAGAATGGATCTCATTATTGGGCAGTTTTGCTGGAAATTATAATCCTGCTGAAGGATTCTATTGATGAATTCCAGGCTTGAGTAGTTTTGTGTGACCTGGACTGGACAGTGGTTGGATTTTGGTGGTTTAAGGTGATCGACGGGCTGATCAATAATATACTTCTTAAAAATTTACATTTTACTTCGGCTGATGGTCACGGTGATTGTACTTTCCCATAGTTATCATTGATCAACTTTCTCTTGCTCCCTCCCACTCCACCACCATTCCAGTCCCCACTAGGTTCATCTTCGGCTCATTCAGGTAATAGGTCTGGGTGTGTGCACATCTTTTTCCTCACCACATATCTCGCCTCTGGCGTGTGTAAGGTTATTCTGTTTTCACACCGGCCCTTCTGCCATCGGATTTAGTTAGTGGTGCATTAATTTCCCCATCCTTCCTTATTTTTTTATTAATTATGGGATTTTTTTTGCAGAGTTGATGAGTTTATTTACATTTGTTTTGTTTACAGATATGTTTTTAGTTGCAATTGTTCATATTGGTTTGCATTCTAGGATTGCAGAAAGGTGACTGCCGTCCCTTCATCGTAGAAGGACAACAAGTCGGTTTGGTACGTCCGAACGTAATGCAACAGCTCGTGCATTATCCCGATGTTTTCCACATCCAGCCAGATGGAGTTGAGCTGAATCCTGCCTTCAGAGATTACAAGGAACGAAGTGACAGAGTAGAAGCCGTTTTAAAAGAATGCCGGTCAAATAATGTCTTTGTTGCACTTGCGGGATGGCGTGATGAGGTACCAGTGACATGTTTGCTTCACTTAATGTAGATATTTTATAATTACTGGTGTCACTCTTTGTTATATCAGCATTTTAACCAGTTTTGCAGGGTATTATCATGCTTATTGCATGGTGGATCTTGAACAGAACAAACACGCATGTTATTTCATTCATGCATCTTTGACGAAACAAAAGTAACCTTGATTTACACATAGGCAGCTATAAAATCCAACTATTAATACAAAATATTTATACCATTAATACTCTTTATACACATTTATTGAACATGAACACAATCCTTAAAAAAAAAAGTCAGTTTCAGCTGGTTACTGTACCTTTGCGTAACAATAAACCCAAATTTAATTACTGCATGGCTATGAAACTATTTCCTTACATAGATAATGATTAAAGTGCATGAAATATGGTAGTGGAAATGGAAACTGAGAAAGAAGTACTTTTAACTGCATGGGTAGAGAGAATTTGACATCAGACATTTAGAAATGCTATGAACCCATATACTTTTGTTCAGATAAAGATATAGAGAATTAGCTAACCCAATAACTAAAAACTCTGAAAATTCTCCAAACAAAAACTTAGAGGAAATAATGTCAATGGAGGATAAAACAAGTTAGCAAGAAAATAATATGGTAATCCAAATGTCAAAGTAAAGTAAAAGTTTGAAGAAAGAATTTTGAAGTGAACTGTAAACATAGTACCCGATTATTTTTATTAGAGCAAAGAAATGTGAATACCTTGGTAAATGGTTAATGGTGTTGGGCATCTTGAATTACATTTCCATATAGAAAAATTGAAGTTCACAGAAGACATGGTCAGATGTCAATGTAACATTGTGCACATATCATTGGTGTTTATGCAAATGATTAGAACTGCAATTCTCTGAGACAGGCAGAATTGCCACCGGAGTGTATTAGTGTCCTTGCAGAATACGAAGGCGGTCTAGAAAATTCTAAGCCTAAAAATATAAAACCAATTTGATATTTACCAAATCATTCTTATTTCTCAATATAGTCTCGCTGAGCATTGATACACTTAGTCCAACGATGTTTCAAGTTCATTATACCATCCCTGAAGTGGCTTTCTGGATGGGCTGCAAAATATCCATCTACAGCTGCAATCACCTCTTCATTTGATGAAAAACGCTGACCAGCAAGAAAGTTTTTGAGTTTTGGGAATAGATAGAAGTTGGAGGGAGCCAAATCTTTGGAATAAGATGGATGCTTCAATACATCGTAGTGCAGATCTCTTAATTTTCCAATTGCCAAAAGACTCTTGTGGGCAGGTGATGGAAGATGATTTTCTTCTTCCTCAAACTGGGCCTTTTCTCACAAATTTTTTCATCCAGGGTGTCTAAAAGATCGGAATAGTATTGTCCAGTTTTTGTTTTACCCTTTTCAAGGTAATTGATGAACAAAACTCCTTTAGCATCCCAAAAAACTGATGCCATCACCTTCCCTGCCGATGGAAGCGACTTTGCCTTCTTTGGACCTGAACAACCAACTTCTGTCCACTGCTTTGACTGCAGTTTTGATTCTGCAGTGTAATGGTGAACCCATGTCTCATCCATTGTTTTGAATCGACACATCAGTTTTTTTGTTTTTTTTTTGTTTTTTTTAACACTCCAAACACACTTCAGAAAGTCTCATGCGGATGCGCTTTTGATCAACAGTTAGCAAATGTGGCACCCATCTTGCACAAAGCTTCTTCATATGCAATACGTTTTTCAAAATGTATCCCACACGTTCTTTTGATATCCCTACGGTCTCAGCAATCTCACGCACTTTTATTCGTCGACCATCCAACACCAAATCATTCACTTTCTCGATGATTTCTGGAGTTGTTGCACTTTTGGGACTTCCTTCGTGTTCATCATCTTCGAGACTGCTACGGCCACGTTTGAACTCAGCAGTCCATTTCTTAAGTGCGAATATGAAGGAGAAGAATCCCCATACACTTTTAAAAATCTTCCGTTGATCTCGGATGGCATTAAACCTTCTTTTACAAAGAATTTTATAACTGCACAATACTCGATTTTTTTCCGTATCTGGTACAACTTCGCACCGTGCCTGCTTCCAACAATTGTACAGACCAAACTGCAATGTGGAATGATCTACAATTTCTTGCAGGCGGGTCTGGCACATGCACCAACTTTCACGGAAAAAAATCACACGGGTAGTGCTGCCATCTACGTTCGAGGCCGAGAACTTCTCTGACAGCCCCCGTATATAAGGGGCACAGACAGCTTCAGATGTTTAGTGATGACTTTGAAGGTGACAGAGATACCACGTACTCGTGTAATTAGCGTTATCAGCACCTGACAGTCTGAAAGGGACCTCATTGTGCGTCTCCATCTGGTCGGCTGGTCAAATTGTGCAGATTGGCATTTTGGTGTGACTCTGGCCCGATGTTGGACTGCACAGGAATTTGAGGGCGGGCATACAAGTCAAGGTTCTGGTCAACCGTATCTAACCACCACAAGGGAGGTTTGCCGTACTGTGCACCAAGCACATCGTAATCCCTTCACACCCGCACCTGCCATCCGATAACAAGCAGTGGATTACCAGCAACATTCTGTGTCATCCCAAACTATTAGTCTGAGACCAACAGCAGCTGGATTAAGGAACATGTCGGCTGCTGCGAACGCCACAATACAAACGGCTGCATTTGCAGTAGTAACGTGACTGGAATGTGTGGACTGCTGACGAATGATGTCACATTTTGTTCAGCAATGAATCGTGGCTCGGCGATTATGGTGGCGATCTGGGGAGAGGTCCCCTTCTTTCAGTCTTTTGGGGAGGGCACAGCAGTGAAACTCTGGGCGACACGGTGCAGGGAGCCATCACATGTGACTCCAGGTTATGGCCGGTAGTGGTTAAGGGAACTCTGACAACACAATGGACATCCTGTACACTCTTCTGTTACCACTCGTATGACTATCATAGCGCGCGCACACACACAGCACGTGTCTGCATTATGTCGAGGTACTTCTGTGGCCAGCAAGATCCTCGGATCTCTCATCAGTAGAACACTTGTGGGACCAGTTCGTACGTCAACTGCATCCCAGTGGCAGTACGGAAAATACGAAGGAGGAGTTACGACAGTTGTGGACCGTCTTGCCTCGGGAGAGGACTCGACGGTACACGTTTGTCAACTGAATCAGTGCATTCGTCCAGGACTGCAGCCTCGTATTTATAAGTGGGATCGTACTACCGAGTTCATTGTAATAATCACTTACATAACACTGCATACCTTCTCAACATGTGAATTTTCCTCACTTCTGGGTGCTTCACTTTTTTGTCAGGCAGTGTAAATGCATGAGGAATTGTAGTCCTTGTTGTGTTCTCACTTGGAGGCAGTAAGCTGATCACTTACTACAAATTTCAGCTGCTATGAGAATGGCTAATAGCACAAAAACAAATAGTAATAAATAATAATAATAATAATCTGATTTTTCTATGTTGTTTTGTAGGCAAAATGGTGTCCTGCCAGCTGAATAATAATCTCATGTATTGTAAACAAATTATTGTGTATCATGCCAAGTAATCCCTTCAGTCATTTTAATTTACCTCTCAGATTTATTTATTTGTGATTGTTTATTCTGGAGATAATTCAATTTAAAAATAGTTTGCAGCTGAATTATTATATATTTAATCTTTTTTCAGTTTTTGTTACACTAGGAGCTGTCTTTACAAATTTTAACACTGCAGTTAAATCTTATTTTTAAACGCTTTTTTTTCGATAATCTGTTTTATGTGTATTGACCTCTGTTTCTTTTTTTCCATTTTAATTTTTTTTAAATTTTTGGTGTATCAAAAACAAATTGTGGTGGTGGGCTGGTTTTGGAAACTTCAATTACATTTTAAACTTGTAAATAGAGTTTTCAGCTTTGTGAATAGATTGCAAAGCCAATGATTCTAATGCATAATGGTAATTGAACTAACAGATTGTAAGATTTTTTCAGATTACGGTAATCAGATATACTTGGTATTACTTGTGTCAGTGTAATTTGCTTCTGGGTTTGGGTGTCAAACTGTCCATTTCTGTGCTCAAATAAACTTACTGAGTGAAAGCCGTGAATCTATTGTCTTCCTCTAGTATATGCAGTTAATCAAAGACAAATAATTAACACACTTCTTGAAGTTGTTATTTTTTATTCTAAATGTATTTTTTTTAAATAAAATAATGAATTAATTTTTAACCATGAATATATCTTCTCTAGACTGAACGTAAACTTGCTTTTCTTTCCAGTGCTTTGAAGTTCGAGCTTCATTTGCATCAGAATCCCTCTTGAAAATGGAGCGTTCTGCTACTTGTGAGTATGAGATAGCATTTACTTTGTTTCTAAATAGGCACTTCCCACTGAATCAACTTGTGATTACAAGGAATGGTCTTATCTCTTTTTATACAGTTACCAGATGTGGTGGTTATACAAAGACTACAACTTATGACACTATCAGATTCAATCTAAATAACAGCCCTGTCACCGGCATGAGCCATTGTAAAACTACTGTTTTATTAACAAATTCAGTCCAGTACATGAAGCTATGTCAACGTGCGGTATAAAATATTGCATGTGATTTAGTTAAATAATCAACACACCTAAGCATTGGAATCTAGATTTTGTTTATTTTATTAACCAAAGCCACAGTTGGATGGCTGGTGTGATCTCAATCTGTCGAATATAGAATTTTCCAAGTCACAAATATGTGATATGAAATAGTCATATACTCCAAGCACATACAATTGATAGATAGATAGATAGATATGTTCATTTTGATTCCATGTGAGAATAATCTCGGGGATGTGGAACAGTACATACACTTATTATTAATGTCAATATTACTATATAATTGATAATATTATTATATATTGACAACAAGTTAGCTACAACCCATTAGTATAATCAATATCTCCTGTAATCTACCAATACAATCCCGAGTTAATTACTACTTATTTTGTGGAACAGTGTATTCACTTGTTACCAGCATCTTATAACCAGTTATTTTCTTACCAACCAGTTACCATGATAAGTTTCACTGTAATTTGTGACTACATATTATATCATGTTAGTTGCTATTTATGTGGTACAGTACACACACCTATTAACAATATCAATTATATTACCAGTCAATTACTTAAAAACCTGTTAGTATGATAATTTTTCACAGCATTTTATGAGTACATGCTATCCCATGTTAGTTACTATATATGAGTGAAATTTTGTAAACAGTGTAATTACTTCATTTGTCAAAAGTTTCAACAGAAAGAAAGAAAAAACATATCATTTTAGTAATAGTGGATAATTTTGTCACCTTCCCCTTCCATACACCATATATACTATTTTATCAGTCATTCTTAGTTACCAAATTCCAAGAGGAAAATTCCTTCACAGAGTAAGATGGGTTCTGAAGCAGAAACTCTTTCAGTTTGGACTTAAAGTAGTTGGGTTTTTGTAGATAACATTTAATTTCTGTTCGTAAGACATTGAATAAGGAAGCTCCAGTATATGTTAACCCTTTCTGTACAATTGACAGTGATTTGTAATCCTTGTGAATATTATATTTATTCCTAGTATTATGGCTATGTATGTCAGCATTAAGATTGAAGTGTTCAGGATTTTCAACTACAAATGATAGTACGGAGTATACATACTGTGCTGGCATTGTTAGTACACCCAGGTTTTTAAATAGATCTCTGCACGACGTCTGTGCGCTTGCTACACAAATAGTTCTTATAGCACGCTTTTGCAATTTAAATACCCTCTGTGCTTGTGACTAGTAAAACCACACTTTTATTCAAACAGTTCTAATAGAACATTACACCTGGCCACCAACTGAAAAATTATGAAATTAAACGTATTCTCGTGAAGCACAGTTATATCTCTAAGAGTGCAAGTTCTCGCAAGTGAGAAGTACAGGTTTAAACAAGTATTTGCAATAGTTAGTACTATAGTTCACTACAACAATCAGGATGCCACACACGGTAAATGTTTTTCCGGCATTTGATTCGACAGTCTGATAGCCCAGGGCTATCTTTACTGCACGAATACTGCTGCCATTACCTTTTACTGGCACGGAAGACCGAGATTCGAATCCAAAATTGACCCGGCACGGTTTCACAGCACTTTTTATTATTTCGTATCAGAAACGTACAGTTGCACAATTACAAACATCAAGTCGTACTGGACCAGAACTTGGCCACTTCCAGTGCATTTTCCGCGGCCTCGTGCACATCAGCTGCCGAGCAGGATGCCGGACACAGTCGAGTGTGCCGGACAGTCTGGTCTTCCCCGCAGTCGCACTGATACGTACGCGACACTCGACAGCATCTTCCAGCCACCGCCGTCCGTCGTGATCCACACGGCCGCGAGTGATTCGAGCAATCAAATTGATAACCTGAATATCGCCGATACATATACACAGTTACATCTTAACTTATAGATCCATGATGACCACAACCCCTTCCAGTTTATAGCAAGATTTTAGATGCCCAACGACTCCAAAATTACAGTGGTAAATTCTAAATTCTGAACACTGGTGGGATCATATTACTCCTGCTCTCATTGTAGACGTGTACCCAAACATACTCAAATTGATATACATTAAAAACTGAGGCACTTATATCATGGCTGGTGTTGGGGTATTACAAAAATAATCTTAAATTCTAATAACATTTTAAAACATATCTTCATTTAATTTTTTTTTCAGTCTTCTGTAAACGTGTTTGATGTCCTTAGAGTATCCGCTGTTTATTCTCAATGTATAATAAAAGGTCTCAATTCTATGACATTAAAATTCCCTTTCACTAGACTTTTTTGTGAGTAATCCAAGGTATAGAATTTTTTCCTAACTTCTTCCCCAAGACATTATTTCGTTCTTCCCCAACCAAAAATTGTGTGGGGAGAAGGAATGACTTTCAGTCGCTCCTTCGTGCCACTAGCAATTTTTTCGTAGTATATCATACATCAATACTAAATTTTCTTTCTCCTGGCTAGGCCATAATATTTTTAGAATTTTGCAAGCATCACATTGTTTTAACATAAAAATGCCCAGTTTCATCTTTGCGCCATTTATACATTCATTACCAAAATGTTTACAACACTTGTTCAAAATACTATTCTCATTCTTTACTACAACAATTTCAATACATTCTAGACATTTACATTTGTTACGCGATATGTATCTCTCTGTAAGTTGTCAGTATGTTTATTCTATTTTCTCCCCATATTAGAATTGAAACCCTGTTTTGTGAGCATTGTCTGAAGGTATCCTTCCTTTTGTAATGTATTAGCAAGTACTATATCATTCACTGTCATCTGATCATTCTCAATCCCATTTATATCATAATCATTAACATTTGACAGACCGACAACCTCTTTATGGGTTACCTCTGGATTGTTAACACTGGAATTTCATTGGTAAATACACTGACAATATCTTCTTTCCCTTCAATATTACTTGTATTATTGACAATCTTAATTGGCATTGCATACAGTGCTTATGGTGTAGCAGTAGGATCAATATTATCAAATTCTTTCTTATTGTATTCAGTCGACCTTGGAGTTGCTGCCTCAGTATCATCTAGATTACTTTAATTACATGTATATTTCCCACTGCAGATCAGAAATCTACCAGTTTTTCTTCAAGTTTATTTGATTGTGTTTGTATTTGAAACCTCGGTAATGTAATTTTAGGACACTGTGATCCAAATTGAGTTTTAATTTCCAATTTAAGATCGATAGATTATGATTCAATTTGAGATTTAAAGTTCACTGAATTGTGATTCAGCTTGATTTAGCTCACTGAATTGTGATTCAATGTGAGATCTAAGTTTACTGAATTTGAATTTAAATTCAAGTGTTTGTGAGTACAGTCTTACAGGAAGAGTTTTCAAATCAAACTCACTTCCAAGTGGATTGTCTAATACCTGTAAACTATTCAACTTTGTTTTAGGATTCTCACTGTTGAGTGATAATGTGAAAATGAAGTTGATTCTTTAGCACGTATTGGGGAGCCATTTATGGGTACACTGTCTCCTGACGCAACTAAGACATGAAAGTTGATTACGCCCCAAGAACTAGGCTGTCATGAGCATTGCCTTCCATCCGGCTACTGAAATTATCATTCATGATTATTCAGAAGGAAAATGGAATGTAGAAGTAAAAAGAAAATAGATGATGTTTTGCTATATTAAATATACACTAAATAGATGTGTTAATAGGTATTTCCACATTACAAACTCTAACAACTAGATACACTTGTAGCAGGGATAAAATATTTTTAAACTCAGATTGACAGAAAATAAAATATAGTTCAGTACTATATGTGGAAATTACATACAGAATTCTAACCCTAATTTATATATTAAATAACGTATTCTTTTGTTCATCCTTACTATATTATTTGTGACGAAAATTATATTAAATGTTGACAAATTTGTTCAAAGCATTCATTGTAAGAACTATGCTGGTTCTTACTTCGTAGTTGGCAGCAGTGGAATCTTTGTACGTGTTATCGCTGGCTGTGTCTGCTATGGCTCAACTCAATCAGCTGGAAATCTTGTAGTAGCATTGTGTTGTAATATAACAAGCACCAAATTCCACCTACTCTCTGTTTTGCTCAATATGCCCATGACTATAAAGCAAAACTATCACGCATTGCCTTGTGTCAAATTCTGATCCATCGTTTCTGCCTTATTTAATGTTTTGTAGTTATTTGCATTATCTCGTCTTAGGTACACGGTCACCTTTCGTCTTTTAAATATTTTATAAAAAACGCCTAATTATTGAAAGATGCATAAACAGTACTTTATTCTTATAATAACTGGGTGTGTCGACACAGTTGAATATGTCTGGTATGGTTCAAAATTAACAGAGGAAAAACCATAATGAAGAAATGTAAATGAAATAAGAGTTATAGTTACACTTAGGTACACATTAGTGTATAGTTAACAATTTTATGATCGGGGTACATGGAGAAAAAACACGCTGAATTTCACATGGACCTACTCCCACACCCAGGCCACATTTTTGGATGTGGACCTGTCCCTCTCCTATAGCCACCTCAGCTCCATTTTGACAGTTGCCATCCATACCATACCAAACATTCCCTCCCCTACAGTCTTGGAATTCGAGGCAGACGTATATGCTCCAATCAGAAATCCCTTATGGAATATTCAAACAACATCTCACAAGCATTGGTATCCCACAACCATCCCCCAGCTTTGGTTCACAAGCAACTTTCACGAGCCACATTGCAACCTGCTCTACCTATTGACTGCTCCAAACCCCCTGAAACCAAACACAGTTCTGGTTACACAATACTTCCCTGGCCTTGAATCCATCAACAGAATCCTTCGGCAGGGTTATGATTTCCTACTAACCTGCCCAGAAATGAGATCCATTCTTCCAAAAATCCTCCCTGGCCCTCCCAGAACTTGTTTCAGCAGGCCTCCCAACCTCGGCAAGCTACTAGTCCACAAACAGTCTTCCTCGTCCCATCTGACAGCCCCGAGGGTCCTTCCCATGCAATAGACACCGCTGCAAGATGTGAGACATTAACCGTGCCTCCACCACTTTCACCAACCCTATCACTGGCGACAGCTTCCCTATCACGGGACATGCCACCTGTGACACCTCGCATGTAATATACCAATTGACCTGCAGACACTGCTTGGCTTCCTATATAGGTTTGACTACCAATTCATTGGCCATAAGAATGAATGGCCACCGTCAGTGTTCACCAGGAATCCAAAACATCCAGTAGCTATCCATGCTATCTCCCATGACACCAATAATTTCAATTCTTGTTTCACGGTCCTCCCAAACAATAGCAGCTCCTCTGAACTGAGAAGGTGGGAACTTGCCTACCAATATAAACTAGGCACAAGGCAACCTCCTGGTCTCAATTTGAGATAATACCCAGTTAGAACTTTTCCTTCCCTCTATCCTCTACTTGCCTCCATGCCCACTGTCAACAGTATATTGAACCACCACATACCAGAGGTCATGTTTATCTGTATAGATTCTTTAATTTGTATTATTTTTTTATTTTTATTTTATTCTGTTTACTTATTTACTTTCACTTTTTACCAAAGTGGACAGATGCGATGAGAGGGAACACTTATGCTGACAAACAAGTACTTGTTCACAAGTAGAAAAATGGACCATTAGGCTCGGAACGTGTGTACACAATGAACGTTACCTAAAATGATCGTTGTGTACACACATTCCGAGCCTAATGGCCCATTTTTCTACTTGTGAACAAGGCAGATGCCAAAATATTGTGTAGTTGTTTGTCAGCATAAGTGTTCCCTCTCATCGCATCCGTCCACTTTGGTATGTGGTGGGTTAATTTCCCTTTCTTTTCTTATTTATATCGCCTAGAAGCCGCTTCCATTTTCCTTAGTTGCATCATTACTTTCACTTTTCAAATTTATGTTATGAACATTTTAATGTATTATTCTGCACGTTTTGCAACATTTTGCATTGCTCAGGTACTAGCTCCAATTCACTGTCCCCCTCTCCCTGTCCTGTGGGAGGCACAAACTCACAAGACTTGGTCACTTGTCACCATGTTCTCACTCTGGTGGGGAAGGAAATCCACCTCCGTCACTAGTTACGGCAACTTCCAGCTGTCTGACTTTGTCAATAGAGCTGCAAGCCGAGTGCACTGTTTGGGCACCTGATGAAACACCACAGTCCGTACACACTTTTACATCTTCCTAACAGTGAAGCGTGAATAGAGAAACTAGAACATACAGGTCTCTCTTCCCTACCTCCCAACCTGCAAATAGTAAAATCTAATGAAGATGATTACACAAAATTGATGGAAGTCTAAAAGAAAAATCTTTGTTTATTCAGATGCATACTTCACCCAGTTAAATGCTTTAAATCCAATAACTGATTAGGTTATAGCAATGCAGATGATCAAAAACAAATAAAAAACCACTGTGGAAAGTATATGGTAACTGTCACATTGCACAAAAAACACTAAAGGATTTTGTGAAACAAGCTACGCCGCAGGAAGATAAATATATTTGTTGACTGCCGGTGTCAACCATTACTCGACTGCAACATGAGTGCTATTGGAGATTAATTTGAAGCAAACTACATTGCTAAAAGCTATATATAATGTGTTATGTGAGTACTAATTTCTATCAACTACCTACCTATGTAAAATACTCTGGTATTCATTTAAAAGCTAATTGACTAATGCCAAAAGGAAATGACATCAAAACCTCTGGAAGTCTCTCTATTTCCTCTTATTAGCTCCACTAGGAAAAAAAAGCTGCTTACCATCTGGCAGTGCTTGTGTAGCAGACTAGAGGGTAAGGACATCGTAGCAGAAAACCTTTGTTCTCCAGGTTGGTAGTTGTACAATGAAATGGTGAAGGTAAATAAGATTTATTAACAAGAGTAATGGAAGAAAGAAGAGTAAATATGTTTTTCATTATGAAAACTGTGAAAAATTAATATCGTCTGGCATTGTTGAGTTCAGGTACTTGTGCAATGTTAGCCATAATGTGGCATAATGTGCTTTATCTTCTAATTTTGTAAGGACGTAGTCCAAAATATTGTGTTTCTATGGTGTGTTGTGTCGCTGCAGCCCTTTCTCCCTCCCTTCTTCCTTCAACTTCTGTGAGTGATGGTAAACTTCACCTTTCCTTTCCTTTCCAAATTAATATTGCCCCATACCACTTCTTCCTGCTCTTTTGTTGCTTAGATTGTCCCTTCCAAGTCTGTCCTATTTGTTTGTAACAGTGTTTTTAATCCTTTTCTTTCATTCTATTCCTGTATTATACACTTATTTTTGTGTGCCCCCCCTCCCCCCCCCCTACTTCTGGCCCCTTACAACCTCTTGTATTTTAAAATAACTCCTCTTCTTCTTATTGGACTATCAGACTTCATAATTTTTCTTTTTGTATGGGCGCCAGGGATGAATGACCCCTTTGTTTTTCTTTTTGGGTTGTTCAATACTTTAGACTTTATATTTGTTCATTTAATATTTTCTATTGAAAATAAATAATAAACCTTCAAGGAATTCATTCCATTTATTAACAAATTATCCAATACTAAAAACTCCGAAGATTACAAAAGTCCTTTGCTGCAGTAACTTTAACCATTCAAAACGAACACCCGCTCGTCCTAACTCTTAGCTACCTTGTTACTTTTTCATATTCCTAGCAACCATTTTTTCCCAGAGTAATATCATTGCTTTATAGTTTCTCTAATGTGTTATCCTACAAGCCTTCACACTTGCTCTACCTTTGGGCCATTGTGTTTGCTCGCCACTGGTGTTGACCAAAAATAGTTTTTGTATGCTACATTTTTCCACATTGATTTCTCATTCCAGGAAGGCATTGCAATATGGTCTTGATAAACAGCTCTTGCATTTTCCCCTCAGATGCATATCGTCTTGTTGGAATAACTTGCTGTTCATTTTCTTATTTACTATTTTTTCCCCTCAAAACTGCCAATTCAACTGCTGGAAAATTCTGCTTCCCATTGTTGTTCTCAGCTACTGTGTCTATAAATTTTTAAGCATTTATTTTTTTCCTTCTGTTCATCTATACATTGCATTGCAAGTCTCACTAACTCATTAACACCCCGCAGACACTGTTTTGGTCTAGTTGCTTGGTGAACTACCATCGTGTATGTTGTTTAGTATCCGTTCCTCGCCACGTCGCTATTTGAGTCATGTTTCCCTTTATTGTTTCTGTGCTTCCTGTCTCGCTAACTTTCAGCCTCACATCCTATTCCTCCAATCCTGCCTTTCACTAAATGCTCCATCAAATGACATTGTTATAAAATTTTCATATCCAGATGCTACCTACAACTTTATCCTGCATTTTATATTAATAATTTATGCCACTCCAATTGTTAATAAAAAAACAAAAGCTATAATAATAGTGATGGGTTCACAGTGTGTGTTTGGGTGGGAAGGGGAGGGTTCATTACTTTTTGGTTTACCCCTACCACTGTTGCCATTTATGAAGTTAGATTTAGATCACTATACCCTCCTGTCTTGCCAAGTTTTTTTTATCACCTAACAGGTTACAAGAAATTCTGTTATTTTCCTGTTTTGTCACATCTGTCTTGCCTCTAACTTTAGGAACTGATGGTTTTACTTTGGTGTCCTTTTTTGTTTTCATATTGTCTTGATACATTTTTCTTTTCTTCTTTTCACGTTAGGGCCTTCTAAGGACCAGGAGCCAATTTTGTTCTTCTTCTTCTTCTTCATCCAGTGCTCATTCATCTGTGTGTGTTTCTCCTCTCTTTGGACCATAGTGATCCTGTTTTTTCCCCTTCCTGCCTTGGAGTCCTTTCATTTTTAACACATTTTCATTTTCATTATTATTATTATTAATAATAATAATACAATTTTACCAAAAATATCTATTTCATCTGTTCTACATCCTGAAGATTGCTCGTCTGACTTAGGACAAAAGGGAATATGCATTTTCTATTAGGTTCTGATGTTAACTGTATTTAGGCTATTTAAATATTTTGTCAAATATCACAATGTTCTTAAAATTGTAAAAGTTGTACAATGTACTTACTGAGTAATAATTGCTCGAACATGACGTAAACTGCACGAAAAGTCCTCGGGCGCCTCTCTGGGGGAGTCGTCAGTAAGGTGCGATGTTTCAGAGCCGTTCTCCTTAGCGACAGCAGCTTTGAAACATCGCTACCCTGGTGAGAGGCCTGAGAACTTGCAGTTTATACACTGGGAAAGCCTTCGTTCTTTCCTGATGTAAATTCATTATTACTGTTTGAAGATCTTTAATAAACATTCTCAGTGCTTACCTAAAAAGTGCTTTAATTGTTTTGTGTGTTCTTAAATATATGGGATTTGCAGAGCTGTAATTATAATTAAAATTAAGACTGGATGGAAAATACCTTATTTTCATCGCCAAATAGCAGTTCCATTTCGCTATTATCCCAATTGTCGTCATAGTCAGTTATTCACAACCTGCTATCAGACTTTTGACAAGTTTTGTGAGTGTAATATTACAGGTACGAAGAGTTATTTTTAAATTTGTGCTCAAACAAAAGTTTTTAGGGCTATAGGAATGCGTTATCACGGAAATAGTTTCCAAATGTTGTAATTTTTTCTCAACCCACTTGCAAATCAATTATTATGTCTGTATGTTAACAACAAATTCACTAATGCCACCTGAAATAAATTGTTTCTTGTTTAAATGTTTTTGAAACAATTAAAGTTACTGGTGAGCAAGTATTTTTCTACCGAAGTTAATAATTTTCTGAGGTTCTCACAATTTTGAAGTCAGGATGTAATTTTCTTCTGCTCAAAAATCGTTTTAGGTCAGTTATGTGAAAGTCATTGTCTTCCTGAAGCTACTGACAGTTGATTCGACACGGTTCCAGAGAAGTGTACCATCCGATTCCAAGAAGACTTTCACATTCCGTTCCTGGCAAGAACAGAACTCGGAATGGAAAATGTGGTTTTAGGCTCAAGGATTTGATTGCCTAGTGGTGAGGTAATTACAGGAACTCAAAGCATTGTGTGTGTAACGCATAGAATGGGTGTCTCTGGTGGTGGAATAAGGGTGTTTCTTTAAAACACAAGTTTTGTGTGCATACTTTACTATTTCATTCTTTTGCATGTGGTTTATCTTCATGTAACAACTTCATAGTTTATAAATTCTTTTCTTTTATGTTTTTTTATTATTATTCATTCATATCATGTTAAATATTAACAGTTATATAGGAACAAAGTTTTTATCGGCGTTAGAATGGATGTAGTCTTCTCGGGAGACTAGCCGAGTAATTAAGGCGTTTCCACACGATATTTCGGCGATCTAAGTTTCCGCCGCCATCTTCTGGTAAAGATGGTGGCAGAGACTCGGATCGCCGAAATATCGTGTGGAAACACCTTAATTACTCGGCTAGTCTCCCGAGAAGACTACATCCATTAACAGTTATGTATTTGTTTAAAGACCGTAGAAGAGAAAAATCTCAATAATTGGTCATGCCGCCACTGTGCTTGTATGTGATTGGCGGCTTTCTTGTCATACTGTTGCAGTGTAATCTTGACTGTTGTGAAAACAAAACGTTTCATTAGCTGACTGTACTGTCTCCTTCAGACGAACACGGCATAACCAGCTCTCGAAACTCGTGATTTCACACCTTCCGTCTGGACACACATGAAGATCACTGGGCTTCGTACTTATAAAGGATATTTGAAGAAACATTCTTGCTCGTTCCACACTATCAAAGGCCATATTGTAATTCCCATTAAAAACATACTTTTCTTAGTTTATGCCACATCATGTGACATCTGAAACACTTAGTGTTTTTGTCTCTCTATCTAACAATTTTGATCTCTTGTGTTGTAGTGAAGAAAATGGCAAGAGACTTAAAAGATTGGCTTAAATACAATAGTGGAAGTTTAAGTACCATTAGTTGTCTTTGATTCAATGGGCCCCAGACTGGTGAATCAGGAGTGTGGATTTGGATAAGAGGAAACATTTGTGTTTTGCTGCACGTAGCTTATTACCTGACATTACCCGTCCATTTGGCAATGTGCTTTGTAGCACTATCTTACTGAACCAAGTACAACAGGCCCCGATTCATACCTCGGTCTGGACGTGCAAACAGTCCAGACTGCAGATTTAAACTGATTTCCATAATTGTCTACATGAAAGCTAGGATGATCCCCATTTCCTTCTTCAAAAATTACACATTTTAGAAACAAAATCTACACTTGTACTACAAGACAACAATTACACTTTTTACAGACAAATAGAAGTCCCTCCTCCCCTCCCATTAGCTCCAGTGAAAGGCTCTTTGAGAAGTATTATCAGAATATAAAAGAAGAATAGACGTTTTTTTGTTGAAGTGACCACCCATCAACAGTTAGTCAACAGTATAGAACACGTTTTCGTGCATATGATAGCAAGATCTAATTGAAATGACTGTTAACTGTTAATCATTTGGCAGAATGATCCATATGTAACTCTCAAAGACTCCGCGTGAGGTAATCTTCTCTTTTAATAACTGTGTAATCATCCGTGTCAAAAATTTATGCAGTATTCTCTTGATTCTCCAGGTATAGCCGCTTCGATTAATTAAATCCCAACATTTCAATTGTACCGTTTTTACGGACTATAAGACGCACTTTTATCTACAAAAACTTGCCTTAAACATTCAGGTGCATCTTATACTTGAAATTATTATGAAAACAGATTCAAGGATACTATTGTATTTTTTTACATTTTCAGACTTCATATTTTTTTATAGCTGTGATCACAATTGCCAGTGATACATGTCCCGTTTCAACTCGTTCTTCAAACTTATTAACTTAATTTCTTCTATTCAAATAACAACAAATTTTCATACGATTTCTTGCAATTTATTAAAGTACCATTAAATAGATGTGGATCTGAAGATACGAGGCCCTTTGCTCACAGTAACGGTTTATAATCATCTGATACACTCACACCTATTACCTCGCTTGCTCTCTGTTTGTTTGTTACTCGGTTGTTTCCACGGCTAAGAATTTCTCCCAGAGTAACCTTAAGCCTTTTGTAATTTTTCCACGAAACTCGTTATGCTACAACACCGTCAAAATGGCATTGGAATTAAAACAAAAATGATTCAAATATACGCTCATAAGCTAGCGCTACAGTGGAACTTAACAGACTTTAAGGCTGGAGTGAGTTGGTGCTACATTTTATGAGGTTGTCACGGACTTAGCGTGCGAACCAAAACCAAACTATCTCGGAAAATGCCGAAAGAGTATGAAGAGAAAAAATTATCTTTCCATCGCTTTATTACTCAACGTCAAAAGAAAACCAGTGTGGAACTAAGCCAAATAGCGAATATGGACGAAACTCCTCCGACATACGATGCGCAGAGTAACAGAACTGTTGCCACGTAAGGTGCCAAAATCGTAACTACATAAACAAGTGGACATGAAAAGACGCACTACATGTTTTAATCTAACCGTGGATAGTCATATCTTAATTTATGGGTATAAGTTGTTCTTTTCATGTATGAATGTGTTCAGTCTTTTATGCTGTAATCTTCAGCAAGTGTTGGTTTTTAATCCACCATGTCCATTTAAATTGTTTTTACATTCCTAAAAACACTCCATTTTGAGCATAATGCTCAGTGTTTATTTTCTTTGTTTTCAGGCCCAAGCTCATGTATACAAATTAAAAATATTATTGAGAATTTTTTAATTTATAGAAGTATTTTTAGTATTATTGAGAAAGGCTTATCAGTTTTACATCATTCACAGAACAAATAATGTGGGAAATTTTTGTACACTGGCATCTCTTTTTTTTATGATAAGTTACGTAAGGAAGCACTATGATATTGCTCATTTATTTTTTGTCAGTTGGAAGTCACAATATCTGCTCACGGACAATGGTTTGAGAGAAGCATATCCAAATTTTCCAGGACAACATTTTACATTCATATATTTTCAGCTTGATTCAAAGCAAGTGTTTCTAAACGTACGCAACAAAGATTCAAAGGCAGAGAAGGAAATTGTCACATATTTTATTACATTTGCATCAAAGTACACTTAATCCACTGGACTAAGCCACTTGCATATAGTTTCTGACAGTGGTAATTTCAGCAAATGAACAGAAGGAATTTCTCAAGTACCAAAAATAAACACTCTTTATTTAGTGCACCTGTTTTGCGCATGCAGAACTAGATGTCTGGACACATTTGAAGTGCATATGGTATGGTTCGAACTGAACAGAGGAAAAACCAGAATGATGAAAAGTAAATGAAATATGAGTTACAATTACACTAATGAAAAATACATTCATTACTGGTGTGAAAAATAAATAGGTGAATAGTTGAAAAACAAATTTGAAATGCTACAAACAATGATAGTTGTGAAAAAGAAATGAAAAAAAAAAAGCTTCCTTGGTGGGAATTGGCCATCCAGACCTAAGTACAGGAATGTAATCTGATGCCTCAACAAGCATAGCTGTCCATCCACAATTGCTTAAATGCTTTCGTGTCGGTGAGTGAGAAAATTCTCTTTTATAGATAAGGGAGAGGCAGTTGAGAATTTATAGTACTGAAATCCGAAAGTAGGGGTATAGTGAAATTGCCACGGGCCAAGTGTTCTGCCTCAGTTAAATTAATTGATATAGTAAAAAATTATAAGGCACTGGTTCTTTTTATTCTTTGTAAAATCATTTAAAACCCATGTAAGAAATCTTTATCAATGATTTCCTATGCAGTTTGAAGTAAAAGTTAATAGTGCACAGAAAGATACAAGCAGAGTAGTTGTCAGTGCCTGTGCTCTTTTCCTAAATAAGTTGTTTGTACATATTTTTACTGTGATGATAGTCGTGCATGATACGTGATTTATTTTCTAATTTGACAGTATAGTTTTATTTATTTGTCATATGGCTAAGCAACTAATGTAATACATACAAACAGCTACAATACATATGACGACAAGAGCGTTGAACATTATCATTTTAAATTTAAGAAATGCGTAAGGAATGATACATTTACACCAAAGATTACATTCTTTATTGTTAGAGTACTTCATGATTAGAATAAATGATTCATGATGAAAGATGTCTCTACTTTATTTACCGCAATTTTATTATTTGTCAGATGCCTTAGAAAGCTCCAGTGCTACATTATTAATCCTGTCTCCTTTCTCTATTTCAGCGGAAATATCTTGCATATAGCCTTCTACCGACATCTTCGTGAATATCCTTGCCTAAAGACATGTTTATTTGAAACCCAGTTCCTTGCATATATTTCTGATGTGGTTGGATGTCACTCTCTCCATTAATTTCCCTACCACTGATGTCAAACTGATTGGACAGTAATTTTCAACCCTATTTCTCACCCCCTCCTTTATGTACCAGTACTACTAATGCACATTTTCAGCCCTCCAATAAGCAGCAGGAACCCAGATTCAATGTAAATAGCATTTCACTTGTTTCTAACTGTGTCGGTAACCTTATTCTCTGATTTATACCCTCCCATTCCTGATTAGTAGTTCCCAATGGTCACATCAAACCAGTTACTTAATATCTGTCTTTCTCAAGTACAGTAACTTTTTCTCTGTTCTTAACTATAATTCAGTGCCAGATCTGGAAAAAGGGGGGGGGGTGTCAAACTGGGACACTTTCCCTAGACTGCAACTTCAGAAGGAGGGCAAATGGCAAATTCTTGTGTCGGTGACCTTTCCTTAGCTCTACTGCACCAGGACGGCAGCGAAATTGAAGAACAGCTTCATTCTGGCCCGGGTGGCAAGTTCGTGTTTGGAAGGGGTGCCAATCTCAAGTTTTTGCCCCCGCTCGGAAAATTCGTAGATCCACCAGTGCTATAGTTGTTTGAATACCTTGCATCATTCGGCGGTACCACTGCACCAGTAATATTTGTCATAAACCTTCCTTCTTTAGTGCTACGAATTCCTTGTTTCGTTATGTTAAGTGCTTCCCACTGTCTGTTAACTCCTTTGCGTTCTCTTCTTCCCAGCCTCTTGAACCTTCTAACTTCAATATTATAATATGTTGGTTCCATACTATTATTGTATTTTTTGTTTTGTTATAAACATTTCTGCTTTCATTCCTATTACCTTCACGAACTGTTCTCACTTCAATTCCCCCATACTTAGCCTTCTTTCCATGAGCTAACCTTTTCCTGAAATATCTTTTCAGTACTGAAATATGTGTTGTTTTTTTGTAACTCTACCTATTACCACCTTCAATTTTGGCAGCTTGTTTACTGAATCGGGACTGCTTTGTCATCATTTACTTATTCCTTCAGTTATTTGAGATACTCGGCATCATGCTGGGTCCCCTCATGCTCTACTCTACCACTCGTGTGAACCTCCTTCCCTTTCGAAGGTATTTGCAAATTTCTGTTCGCTCGTGTTAGTAAATCTTACGTACTTCCCAGATGACAGCTGGTAAATTTAAATCCCACCAATAATTACTATTCCACACTCAGCTCTAAATTCTTACCTAGGAACTTAATATTTGTTTCCAGTACATAATATCGTATATTTAAAAGTCAAATAGTAAAAATAATTACATGTAATTTAGTTAGGAAAAAAATTTTTTTTGTGTTATTTTGCCATGTATTAATACTTTTTTTTTTTTTTTTTTGCTGTCGTCAGTCTTTCGACTGGTTTGATGCAATCCTCCATCCCTTCCTGTCTTGTGCTAACCTCTTCATCTCTACTATTTACATTAATACTATTTTATTGAAAAATGCTGTTGATTGAGAACTTCATTGCACATTAATATATCTATTACCTATTTTATTGGATGCAAACGATTACACTGGTGTTTTGAACATCAACATGGCGCAGTGTTGGGACCCTTGGAACGGACTGCACTGGTTAATCTGAAAACGTCTTAAGTATTGATTTTTGTACCTACTGATCTGCCGTGTACAAACTACCTGTTAAAACCACTATAATATGGAATCCTGATGTGTGAGGCTCTTCCCCCACTTGCTTGGTTACTTGTGTTAATTGATTATACTGCCAATTACAAATGGGTTCTTCATAAAGCCACATTTTTAATTGTATTGTGTTCTATTATAGCTTTCTCTTAGATTTGCAAATGGAGAGCTGTAATTTTACTAACATCTTTGTATCTGTGGTATGTATTAGGGGCCGTTTCTTGTGGTAGTGGTTTTTTTTTTTTTTTTTTTTTTTTGAAAGATCTTATTGTTTGGTGTACAATTGGCTGGTTGTTGCTGATTTTTTTGTCTTTGGTGATAGCATGTTGGGAACTAACCAAAGTGTTAAAAGTTGTGTAAATTAAGAAAAAATGTTAGTCAGAGCTTATTAAAAGGGGCAATACCATGATGATAATGCATTTTATCCATTGGCGCTTCAAATTTTGTTCAACTCCATTTTTCATTATGTTACAGGAAATTGATTTGAAATCAGGACTCGCCATATACTTGCCATGATAAATTCTCAAGTGAAAATATTTCAAAAGCTAAACATATTTTTGCTGTGAAAATTGGACTAACACATAATATTCATTAATAGCCACCAGAATACATTATAATCTCTTCTTTTTAATGAGCCTAACAGGTTTTATCAATTTCCTCTTGATTTGTAAAATATACTTACTGGACATAGATTTTCAGCTTTGTATGGTAGAAACCAATTTAACAAAGATGTTGAAAAAAAAGCGTTTAATACAAACACTGACAACAATTTAATCTCTCTCTGTTGTATAGGCTTCTGTGCAATTCACAATTTTATCCACATTTATTTTTTAGTGTGTTTCGCTCTGCGACTGCTTCCTTTAGTATCTTTCTTACATTAAAGTTAGTATACATTAATAATTGACTAATTTGTTGTTTTGTTTATGTATGAATCTTAATTATTTATTATGAGTGAATATGTTTGTAGATACTAGCCATAGTAAATATTTTGTGGCAAAAAAATGGTTACTTATTATGTAGCATAGGTGAAGTGCACATTTCAAGAAAATGTTTGTTTCCTTTCCTCTTTCGGCTGAAGCCTGAAAGGAAAGAATATGTTGTGTTTTTCATATATGTATATTATATATAATATTTATATTACTTTAGCGACTATAGTAAGAGTCAAAATGCTTTAAGTCACTACTGTCGAAACGAATGAGGAGATGCAAATAGAAGACTGCGAGGCTATGGCAAACAATCGAGAGTAAGCTCCCGTGTGTCTGTGAGGAGACGAATTGACGAGTTTCTCAACAGTGCAGTGGTCACCACAATTTTAAAATTCAGATAACCTCAGTTTTGAATATTATTATTTCTCATCCTTGTTAAAAATCTCTTTATTCAAAGCACTCAAACTGAATAAAAACACTTCACTTTCAACACTGTTTCACTGAGCTTAAGGTTCTGGAATGAGTAATGGCTTAACGTATGATGTTAAATCTGTAGTAAGGTTTGATAGGACCATGAATACTTCTTGGCATTACGTCACATTAACACAGACCAATATTTGAAACTCGCAACAAAATTTCCTGCTCAAAATCTACTGTGATTTAGACCTTCCCTTGTGTTTCGTGTGGTTTGCAACTGTCTTGCACAGGATCTTTTCTTGAAGTTTTTTCCAGAAAGTTCAGTAAACTTGCCTTATAAGATTGTCATCTGCAGTTCATTTTTTGTGACAACAGAGATAAATGGTTGTTTCCCTGTCAACAGTTAATTTTTATTTTTATTGGTATTAAGATTCAGACATTCTAATACCTCCTATGTCCAGTTTGACTGCTGCATATTTATTCATACAACTTGTTATCCAGTAGTGTTTTCAGTTTTTTGTTATATCATTATCTGATATTTTAATATTACAAAGTGTTTGGTGCTATCATTTTTCCCCCTTCAGGTATTTTTATAAGGATTTCACTAGGGTCACTCGTGAGGTTTTTCCCTTTTTGTTTTTGTTTCTTTCACGGTGTGTCTGAATGTCTGTTTATAACTTGCAAGCAGCATTCTTCTGTCCGTAACTTGTGTGGAGCTTACTTTTCTCTGCAGTACCCCTCACATCTTCTTCAGCACTGTCAGTTGATTTGTCCCACTTTGTACTAAAGTGGATTGCTGCTGGGTTGGATGCAGTGAACTGGTCCCTCAGCATTTTCCCATTCAGATTTTCTCATATCTCAAGATGATTTAATTTCAATTTTCACGTGTAGGCCATCGTTCATTTTGAAGACAGTTATCAGATGTTGTTATATTATTAGCCACATTCCAGCTAGACAAATTCATAGCAATGCTTATTACCTGCTCTGTCTGAATACTGACTGTTATCTCCAATTCGCTTTCTCTACTAACTTCCCTCTTACACTTCCACCTAACCATACCCTCGTCAGCTTTGTGTATTGTGTTGTAATATCGTTACGTATCGTGTATTTTGTTTGTTTTTCATTCTGTAAAATAATCTGGGACATGACAGACAGACAGGCAACAGATTATGAATATTCTTGATTATGGCTCCTGTGGAGTTGAATTAGACTCCTTAGCTGCCTTTTTTATATTTTTGTAGTGCAATGGTCCTGTTTGTATCCTTCAGACAAGTAACCCGTTACTTATTAGTTAAAGATATTTTATACACAAATTGTGTCCAAACTGCTTGTGCATTTCATCAAGATCTCTTTCAATCTTTTCATCAACTGTAGTTATAAGTTGAAATGTACCTGTTGAAGTATTTGGTGGTCTTCTTACTACCAACTGCAGGATTTCCTTTTCTTTGAGTCTTGTTAGGGTCAGAGTATTTTTAAAACGTGCGTGAGTACTGTGGGATCTGTTTGTTTATATTGTACTTCAGGAAATATAGTTGACTTGATAACACAATGAACAATTACAAGCAGACAGCCTTTACTGACAACAAATTAAACGGTGTTCGTGCTCAGCACCGCTTGTTCTTGCAATAATGTGCAGATGTTGGTTTTATGAACATCTCTTCCAACTGTCAAAAGGCATTTGTATTGACTCTCATTAATGTTATAATTCTTTCTCCCACCATTATTTTAGAACTACCGAAGGTATTTCACGCTGCCTTATTTTAATTTGTCAAGATCCTTTGAAATTTTGTCATTATAAAACGTTCTCTCATATCACTCTTTTTTTTATGTTAAATTACCCCCATCATACAGCTTTACCTAGTCTTCCTTTAGCATATTTGTCAGCAAACCATCTTAAATTTTTTTGTGTGTAAGAGTAGACATTGCATTTGCTTTGTGGTTCATATTTCTTTCAAAATTCTGTAAGATTCTCCAATTTGTTTTTCCTGGTTGAAAAGTACTTTTACTTTCTCTTTATTCATTTCTGTACCATCTGATTTATCTTTACACTAGATTTTTCTTACTCATTTTTATTCAATTTCTGTGCACTTGCATAGATGATACTCCATTTTATTATTGCAATTGATCTATGTATTATCTGTACGTGACATTTACTGCCACTCTATTTTTCATAATAGCTCACACATTCTTATACCTTTGTTGAATCTGGGCAAGTGAAGAATTTACAGCTACAAATGTTTCTTTGTCATTTATAATAAATTTACTATTACTAAAGCCTTGTAAAGCAGTCAAAGAAACTGAAAATCTATTATAACTCTAAAATGGTGTTTTCATAGTTATAGTTGTTTTCTCCTCCACATCCAGGTTTCCTATCTTCGCCCTTTCCCTTTACATCAGCCATTTTCCCAACTCTTCCTTCCATATTCACAGTTATTTTTCTGTAGGAAAGTTACAGAATTATGGGAATTACTCTGTCTTGGGACATTTTAGTTTCTGCCATAATGTAAAGAGGCTGTACTGAACACACCTAAGAAAATATAAAATACACCACTTACTCATCAAAGTTGAAGGGAGGGAGATAGCAGTGCCAGAGCTGCTGCCCTCCTCCCTTCAACTTTGTTGAATGATTGGTGTATTTTATCTTTCTTTCCCATTTTAATATTACCTTATGCCATTTCTTCCTGCTCCAGTGTTGCTGATTTATTTTGTGAGGGAAGTAATTATTTAATTTCTGATTCCAAACTACTGCAAATCATACTGCGGCACAGTGGAAGGGGTTTTTTTTTTTTGTAGGTGTGAGAGATTAAGGTATTAGCTATGGCTCACAACGGGATTACGATTTTTTTATTTGGTGATGATGGGTGGCATTTCTTCATTGTCCAGTGGGATAGGAGATTCTACCTCACATCGCATCATTCATTTCAATAAGCAGATGTAAAATCATGTCTCCATGCACTGTGTGGCTATTGTAATGAAAGAAGAGATAGGGTGGAACTCTCAACCACAAAGTGTTCAATAATCGCATCATTGTTAATTTTTTTGTTGTAGTTGTTTCTGGAATTGGTCGGAAATGTTGCGACCATATAGCGGCTGTCGCCTCTGTCCTCTTGATTCTCCTACCACCAACACAATTGAAAACAATCTTATGAAATACATTTTCTGTTGACTATACTCGGGAGGAATATATACCCTCATCATTTGATGGAATGTATTACAACTCCTTACACAATACAGACATTTTAACAATAGGTCCAAAGATTCTAGATGATATTGCTACCAATTGGACAATAAAAATAAAAACTTTGCCTCCAACATTTTTTTATGTTTGTGAAAAAATAGGAAACTAGCATTTACCCGTTGCTTCGCACACGCGGGTCTTAGCACGTTTAGAAATACTCTTTAGTTTAGTATCTCATTAACTTTGAGAAACAAAAAATATAGATTTCATTTAAAGATTTTCCTTGCTTTTAGTTTCTACCCGAGATTGTTTTCATACTAGTTCGAAAAA
>JARYHS010013630.1:7650433-7803884 GCA_031002005.1 Vandiemenella viatica
ATTAGGGGCTTGATAATATTCTTACATAATAGAAATAAAATTGCAGAATACAGGCTTAGCATTATTATCACAGAAGAAATAAAAGCTGGACACAGTTTAAAGAGTCTGGATAAGGATTCCTACCTATTTTTTCCTTGGTTTGAATTTCATGATGTGGTACAAATTAGTTCGATTTCATATTGTCCTTGAAATGATTTGCCGATAATCTGAAGGATTAATTGAAATACTTGGTTTATATTTCATGTGTGTTAGATATTACATCATTATTTCATGTTGTATACAACTTGATGTAAATAAAGATAATGAATATTATTTCTACAGTTTCAGTTGTACTTTACAGGTTTATTTGGAATACGAAACTATGGTGTTGATATAAATGGTTATGTAATGGATCCAGAGAAAGGTCTCTGCATTTGGTTACAGAAGCGGTCAGCAACAAAACAAACTTGGCCTGGAAAATGGGACAATATGGTACGAATCTATATCACTTTACCAGGCATTAAAGAACGTATACAAGGCGTAGACCAGTGATGTGCAGAGTACTTCTTTTTTTTCCATTAATATCGTTGTTCTGTATTTGTGATTTTCATTGTGCTACAGCTTTTGCTTTAATAGAATATTAGTATCGTCATGGTGAGTGGTACTTTGCTGTTAGCTTGAATAGCATTATGTCTAGTAGCTGTCGAAGTTTTATTATTGTAGCAGTTATTTTGTTCGCATGACTAATTTTCAGTTATCTTCATGGAATCAGATTTACAATATTAGAGTCTAATCATATTTTAATGAAGTGAAAATTATCTTATGTCTAGGTTTCATTTAGACCTGAAGTGTAAGTCAGCTGTAGCAAATTTTACACTAGCTGTCAGTCGGAAATAGCCGTAATAATGAATTACACGATGCCTGCTTTGTAGTTGCAAACTGTATTACCTGGTACTGTTGGCTTAAGGTTTTTGTCTGTGTAGAGTCGTTCATCTTTGTGTGTACGTGTGTGCGTATCTACTCATTTAGCAACTTTTGTGGTGATTTACCAAAAAGAAGAAATATTGTGCATGACATTTTGTCGTTTAGTGTAATAAACTGCAGCCGACACCGTTCACCGACTCTGTAACGGTAACATTACGGAAAATCTTAAGTCGGCAAAAGGTCTCTATTTGCATAATGGCAACATGTCACTGTGGATGTGCTGTGATTCAGCTGCCTTTAGTGAGCAGAAATTGAGAAACCAACATAGAAGTTCAACAAGGCCCTGTATAACAGACGCTACAGTGTTCTGACACTCGTGGTATTGTCTGCCTGTCACTTCTTGCTAAAGAAGAATGTGATAATTCTAACCCCTCCCTCCCCTCCCCTCCCCTCCCTTCCCTTTTGTCCTTTTCCTGCCGATCTTGCCTCGTTTGACAATATTACGAGTAAAGAGTTCTGGAACAGTCTGCAGCTGTGCTAAGTTATTTAGACAGGTGCATTTTCTCAAGTAGAGAACACATTGAAGGCCACTGATATATATAACACACACACACACACAGAGAGAGAGACACACAGAAAAAAGTAGTAGTGTGTCTGTGAATGAAGCAGGCTGGTTCCCTTGAAGATACTTTACACTGAGGTATAAAAGCAGTTGAGGTGGATGAAAAAGACACTTGCTACGTAGAGAAACTATTAGGTAAAGAGCTATAATAGGAAATTTAGTGATGGAGTACTGTATCTTGGGATGTTTGCTATTCACTACTCTAATAAATGATGCTGTTGGTGATTTATAGTTTGAAGTTGGCTTGCTTGCAGATTACATAATTATAATTATGTAATAGGATCAAACTGGTAGAAGACTGAACAGCTGTAGCTCAATATCCTGTCAACATGGAATGAAGATGAGCACCAAAAAGACCCTGCTTATTAGCTTCACAGCTATAAAAATAGTTTTATTGTGGAGAAGGTATTGCTTGTTGAAGATCAGGAGTGTAAATCTGTTAAAATAGTATTAATCTGGTAATAGGCCCTATTTCTGCAGTTGTTGAATGATAATTTTATAAATAACTCCATCCACAAACAACTGTTTTGGTAATTTTTTATTATTATTATTTTTATTTTATTTCCCAGATGCATTTCACACTTGTGGTGTAGGGGATCAGATATACTGGTAATCCTCACGTGCCGGTCTGTAACAGCACCTCGTGCACTTTTTGAGCACTGTTCATTGAAGTTCCAGTTGAACATTCTTACACTACTTGTTTGCATGCCGCACTGTAGCTATAGTAAAAATGTTTATTACAAACCGATTGCTAAAAATCAATAATTGTTTATACTGTTAATATACACTGAGGTGACAATAATCGTGGGATACCCTGCTAATAGCGTGTCAGTCCTCCGTTTGCCCGGCGTAGTGCAGCGACAAGACGTGGCATGGACTACACGAGTCGTTGGAAGTCCTCTGGAGAAATATTGAGCCGTGCAGCCTTTATAGACGCCCATAATTCCGAAAGTGTTGCTGGTGGATATCTCAATTATGTCCCATAAATGTTCAATGGGATTCGTGTCAGGCGATCGCGGTGGCCAAATCGTCCGCTGGAATTGTCCCGAATATTCTTTAAACTTATCGCAAACAATTATGGCCCGGTGACATGGCGCATTGTCATCCTGGAAAATTCCATCGTTGTTTGGTTATATGATGTCCATGAGTCATTGCAAGTGGTCTCCGAGTAGCTGAACGCCATGTAAACACAGCCCACACCATTATGGAGCCACCACCAGCTTGCACAGTGTCTTATTGACAACTTGGGTCGATGACTTCATGGGGTCTGCACCACACTCGTACCCTTCCATCAGCTCTTACCAATTGAAATCGTGACTCATCTAACCAAGCCACTTTTTTAAAGTCATCTACGGTCCAACTGATATGGTCACGAGCCCAGGAGCGCCGCTGTTGGCGATGTCATGCTGTTAGTAGTGGCACTCGAGTCGGTCTTCTGCTGTCATAACCCATTAAAGCTAAATTTCACCGGATTGTCCTAACGGACACGCCCGTCGGACATCCCACATTCATTCCTGCGGTTAGTTCACGCAGTGTTGCTCGTCTGTTCACACTGACAAGTCTACGCAGACGTCGCTGGTCGCACTCATTAAGTGCCGGCAGTCGACCACTGCGTTGTCTGTGATGGGAGATTATGCCTGAATTTAGGTATTCGCGGCATACTATTGACACTGTGTATCTCGGAATGTTTAATTGCGTAACGATTTCCGAAATGGAATGTTCCATGCATCTAGCTCCAACTAGCAAACCACGTTCGAAATCCGTTAATTCTCGTCCTGTGGCCATAATCGCATAATCAACCTTCTCACACAAAGCATTTGACCTCAAATAAAAGTCCTGCCCAGGCACTGACCATTTATACAATTTGTAGGCAGCAGTATTGCCATCTCTATATGTGCATATTGCTATCCCATGACTTTTGTCTCCTCAGTGCGTATATATATATATATATATATATATATATATATATAAATTAAATTAGGATAAGGAAATTAGCCACCACTTACCTTTAGATGATGGATGTGGGGCGCGTACACACAGTAAAGACAAAAACACAAACTGACAAAGAAATTTTTGAGACGAGCCTTTTTTCAACACAAGAACATTATGGGAGGTGGGTGATGTTGGACCCATTGTAGGTTATGCATATGTGAAAGATTAAAAAAAAAAAAAGTTGAGGTTACATACCCATTTTCATTTCCTGGTCTGGTGGCAGGTCACGTAACATGATATCGTATTTTAAAAATGATCTGCCCTGTCATATTTAATATTATTTTCAGTTGGTAGGTGTACAGAATCTTTTAAAGTCTTGTGGCGAACCTTCAATGCAAGCTTAATCTTTAAACATTTGAGTGACGATAAACTTTCATATAATTCATCGATCTTTATTTCCGTTACATTTCAATAAGACGTATCCAAAGATTACAAAGGTCCTCGGCAAGCAGTAACTAGATTCCTCAACTCAAAAGTGAACACTAAACCTTCACGCTCACCGGCCGGTTCCTGTTACGTTTGTTGTTGCCATGGTTACCAATTCCTTTTCATAATTTCTCCATGTTATGCCACAATAAGACATGTGGCAAATAAGTCTGATTGCTCCAGGTGGCGGAAGCAGAGGTGTGGTATGACGTGGAAGTTGCCTGCTCGTGAATACACAACCCTAGTCAGAATACTGACTTCAAGTATGACTCGATATGTTGGAAGTCCAGCTGCATTCAGCAAATTTAAAAATTTTACATCTCCTTAATTACAATCGACACGTAGCCGAGATGTTGCAAATGCAGTGAGAAATCCAGTGAGTTTCCATTACTGATGGTGATTTTGCAGTCACATTAAATACATTGCCAACCAGTAAATAAGAGGATCATAAACATTGAAAAAACCGCTGGTAAACTAGCCCTTTTTCTGACAGTATTTACAACTCTTTTGGCGTAGGTGGTTACCTTCATTATTGTAACTTAATTCCAAATACTTTAGACGCCCATAAATTGAATTGAACTTTTGTGTATGTGATCATGGTAAACACTTTGCCAGGCAATAAATATCAAATGGAATACTATGGAACAACTAAATTTGCAGAAATTTTTTCCTTAATTCTTCGGCTTCTCAACAGCACATCAAAATGAAACATTCCTTACTTTGCTCCTCATTTTGTTTTCATTCAATGAAGCTTGTAACAATCTCACACCCAAACAATTAATTTTGTTACCATTATTTATGTTTTATTTTTCTTTGTTTAATAATAAGCATCATATATATTATTTCTATAAGGTATTTTTTTGTCACAAGCCTATATCTTCCTTCATACTTAACCGAAATCAATGAATGAGGTGTCATTTTAAAGCTTATGGTCTCCACTTTGGTTAAATCGTATTTTAAGCAAGAAAGTTTTCGGAATTCGACCCTTAAAGGGCAAAAATGTAAATTTTTCTAAAATGCTGTTTTCTGTGTTACGAGTCAGTTATCTCCCTGGATACCTATCTGAAACCGTTTTATGAAGTATCATTTTAAAGATTAAGATCTCCGCTTTAGTGACGTCATATATTAAGCCAGAAAGTTTTCGGAATTCGACCCTTAAAGGGCAAAAGTATCAATATTTTTACAATGCGTTTTTGTGTCACGAGCGATTTATCTCCCTTAATATCTAACCGATATAGATAAATGAGGTATCATATTAAAGAATAAGGTCTCCGCCATGGTAACATTATATTTTAAGAAAGGAATTTTTCGTAATTCGACCCCTATAGGGCAAAAATGTCACTTTTTCTAAAATGCGTTTTTTGTATTTCGAGCCATTTATCTCCCTGGATATCTAACCAAAATCGATAAATGAGGTAGGATTATGAGGAGTAATATCTCAACTTTGTGACATCATATTTTAAGAAAGAATGTTTTTGGAATTCAACCCTTAAAGGAAAAAAGTATAAATTTTTCTATTACCGATTTTTGTGTCACGAGCGATTTATCTCCCTTAATATCTAACCGATATAGATAAATGAGGTATCATATTAAAGAATAAGGTCTCCGCCATGGTAACATTATATTTTAAGAAAGGAATTTTTCGTAATTCGACCCCTATAGGGCAAAAATGTCACTTTTTCTAAAATGCGTTTTTTGTATTTCGAGCCATTTATCTCCCTGGATATCTAACCAAAATCGATAAATGAGGTAGGATTATGAGGAGTAATATCTCAACTTTGTGACATCATATTTTAAGAAAGAATGTTTTTGGAATTCAACCCTTAAAGGAAAAAAGTATAAATTTTTCTATTACCGATTTTTGTGTCACGAGCGATTTATCTCCCTTAATATCTAACCGATATAGATAAATGAGGTATCATATTAAAGAATAAGGTCTCCGCCATGGTAACATTATATTTTAAGAAAGGAATTTTTCGTAATTCGACCCCTATAGGGCAAAAATGTCACTTTTTCTAAAATGCGTTTTTTGTATCTCGAGCCAATTATCTCCCTGGATATCTAACCAAAATCGATAAATGAGGTAGGATTATGAGGAGTAATGTCTCAGCTTTGTGACATCATATTTTAAGAAAGAATGATTTTGGAATTCAACCCTTAAAGGAAAAAAGTATAAATTTTTCTATTACCGATTTTTGTGTCACGAGCGATTTATCTCCCTTGATATCTAACTGATATAGATAAATGAGGTATCATATTAAAGAATAAGATCTCCGCCATGGTAACATTATATTTGCAGAAAGGAATTTTTCGTAATTCAACCCTTATAGGGCAAAAATGTCACTTTTTCTAAAATGCGTTTTTGTATCTCGAACCATTTATCTCCCTCGATATCTAACCAAAATCGATAAATAAAGTAATAATATGCGGAGTAATGTATCAGCTTTGTGAAATCATATTTTAAGAAAGAATGTTTTTGGAATTCAACCCTTAAAGGAAAAAAGTATAAATTTTTCTATAACCGATTTTTGTGTCACGAGCGTTTTATCTCCCTTGATATCTAACTGATATAGATAAATGAGGTATCATATTAAAGAATAAGGTCTCCGCCGCGGTAACATTATATTCTAAGAAAGGAATTTTTCGTAATTCGACCCATAAAGCGCAAAAATGTCAATATTTCCAATATTTCTAACCAAAATCGATAAATGAAGTAGGAGTATGAAGAGTAATTACTGAGCTTGGTGACATTATATTCAACCTCAATATTCATCGCATTTTATTCGCGAAATTTTCGCACGGGTCGTCTAGTATATATATAATTGTATTGATATCTGTAAATTGATTTGTGTAAGCAAGGGTTCCACAAACTTTTTTGTATAGTCTTTTGGGTAGCGGTAGCTATTATTGTAAGAACCTTTGACTGTAATGTTTGCAACAGCTATGAGGAAAAAAAAGTCCACAGTTGGCGCCTGATTGCTGTAATGTGCAAGCGTGTATGGAAACTTAGCTACGTGGAGGAAATAAAATACATCTGTTTTGTACTCGGAGAGTGTTAAAAAGTGCAGTACAAGTATTTAAATGTTTATTACAAGTAACAGTAATACATAAATTGAATGACTATTTCCTGGAACCGTGGATTTCATTTCAACAGCAGTGACAACTCCTATTTTTTTTGGCAAATTTAAATTCATTAATTTTATTTTGTTTAAAAATATTCAAGCTAAATTTACATCTGTTCCCGATGAGCTTTCTCGTCCATAACACACTGTTATCCCAATTAACGTGGAATGTTATTATCTACGTAATTTTTCAAGGGCTCTCATGGTGATTGTTGGCAGGTAATTGTTCACACTAATTACTGGAAAGTTCAAAAAATTCATTAATAGTTGATTACTGTTCTATAGCTTATCAAGTGTCCCAGATTCAAGCCCCCCCCCCCAAAAAAAAAAGAATATATATATATATGTGCAATGTAAAGACTTTTTCCTGTTGAGTTTTGTTATATTTATAGGCAAACTTAATAATTGTTAAGTTTTATTATTTGAAATTAGGGTCTTTGCTAAGGCATGAATGCAGGTTATCAATAAATCCTATGAGTTGAGAAACAGTGTGGTGTCAATTATATTAATATAAGTTGCTCATAATTTTAGTTAGTAAATTTCCTTCTGGAAAATCTGATTACTTTTTTTTTGTTTAGCAAAGAAATTATTGGAATTGCTGTTCTGATTAAAAATGGAAAAGGTTCTAACAAATTTTTTGCTATTGAATTTGATATATTTTTGTTTTCAAAGTTTGTAATAAATAATAATAATAATTTCATGTGACTTTAATAGTGAAGGAACAGAGTGCATCGGACCCGTCATACGTTAACTTTGCCGGTAAGCTTTATGTAGAATCTCGGCCACACGTTGTGCGTGGAACACTTCACATGCACAAAGCAAGTTTTGCAACAGTGATCCTCATTCCGACTACTGAACCTCCAAACCATTCTGTGTTTAGGTAGATGTATTGTGTTGCTGACGATTTTAGTTCTGTTGGTCCCACTTTAGTGGTTTAACTTTTGCAGGTTGGAGGTGGGCTTTCTGTGGGGTATACAATCATGGAGACTGCCGTGAAAGAGGCGGCTGAGGAAGCCTCCATCCCTCCAGAGCTGATGAAGGGGCTGAGGCCAGCCGGCAGTGTGTCGTAAGTATTACCCGACACGCCTACGAGTGGGATTCAGATTTAAATTATAATGTATTCAAAGAATTAGTTTGCGGACAATGCTCACGGGTTGCTTGATAGTAGCTCGTTATATTTTACTTCGGTGGAAAACATATTTTCTGTTGTTGAAGTTTTCAGTACTTTTTTCTGTCTTTATGATTTTCGTCAGTCATGAAGGATCCTATTTTTAGTTCTGAGAATACTCTTACATGGATACCATCAGGATACATTACTTTCCCTCCTTCCTTCAGAGTTCTAGAGCTTCAATTTGGGGGTTTATGATAAAAAAATTGAAAAAAAGATTAATTGATTCAGGTGGTGTAAGAGGAATGGTAAAGTTGATAAAGCAGAGATATGTGGTAACGTCATTGTGAGAAGAGTTCATGGACCTATTCAGAAATATTTTTGGATGCCAGGCAAGCTGTCAAAAGACTGTAAATAACCCCCCAAGAATGTAATTTTTCAGTTGATTGCCGGATCGCTTTATTTCGTGAAAGGAATCCACAATTATTGATGCACGAGTATGGCAAGTGATTTACAATGTTTTGTGTGGATGGAATATTTTGTCTGATTTTCGAATAATTAAGAATAATGTGAAAAGGGGAAGGTAGTTGTTGCAAATAATTTCAGAATATTACTAAAGTATTGGTTTAACGATAAAAGGAAAATCAGTAAAAGTAATTTCATACTCAAGGAAAGGTGACTTATCTTTCAGCCTTTTTGTGTTTGTGTATGTCTTGGTGAGAGCATTTAGAACTAAAAATTGGGCTTGTGGATAACAATAACGATCATCATCAATTTTTTCTGGTGTGATGGTTATATTCTGGTTGCTTGTATATGTAAGAATTGTGTCGAAAGAAATTTTTGTATTAATCGTGGTGTTAGCTATTAAAGTAAATATTTTCAACTGGAGACAAAGAACTATAATTAAAAGTCAAAAGAAAGCCTTGACAGAGGGCAGACAGACACCCACGCACTGTGACGATTGCTCTGGGTTTGTGTCTCGCCACCTAGTACGAATTAGAAGGGAATGAGAAGCATAATACCTCAAGGCCAATGGATGAGCTAGAAAAGGTGTATTTTGCACTCGTAAATATATGCCTTGAAAAGTCGTTTTACCGTGCAGAAAGTTGCGATATATTCATATGTCCTTTAAATTTCTGTTGTAAGATATTTGTTTTTAAAGATGACATAAGTTACACTTTTTAATGTGAATATCTTGTAACAACAATTTATCATTTATTGTTTTTTTAGTTTTACTTGTGGCATGTGTCAGTAGTTAGTTGTATATTTTTTTCTATTTCTCAGTTTAAGCAAGAAAATAGTTTTTTATGTTTGTTTTTGTATATTGTTTAGATAGCATGGTGGGTGAGCCATTAATGCTCTGGCCTCACATTTGGGAAGGTGCCAGTTCGAATCGCCATCCGAGCATCCGGATTTGAGTTTTCCACGGTTCCCGAAGTCACTCCGTGCGAATGGCGGGATTCTTCCTTCAAAATACCATGGCCAATTTACTTCCTGTTCCTTGTTCCTAGTCCCATCCTACATCTAATGACCTCAACAAGGTTTAAAAAAGTGTCATGCTATCAACCCAAAAGCCATTCAAACCTAACCATTTTCCAGGTTTCATGTTTTGGGGAGGAATTCTTTCCAATCCCTATTTTTTTTTTTTTTTTTTTTAATTGTTTATGGAGTTTAACCAGTCAGATAGTTGGAGTGACTGTAATAGAGTTATTCTCTATCTTTTGGTCGTTATAAGTCTGAGTGACGGGTGTCGGTATCTGGTGCAGCAGCAGGCCGCCGTCTCGTGCCGAGCCAGGTGTCACACTGTCGGCAGAACCAGACATGCTACGGGTCTCGGCTGCGTATTGGCTGGTGTCAGTCACGCAGTGTGGAGTATGCAGTTAGATAACCAACAGCAAGAATGCAGTAGCCTAAATACAACCAGCTGTTGAATGGTAACTTATTGTGTGACTGAACTGGAAACAGCTGCTTTTCATCTTGATGAACCTCAATTTACTTAATAGTCGGAGAGCTCGTTGGAATAGAGGAAGAGTTAAAAATGAAAGTAGTTAACACAACTATCACCTTTATGCATAATTATACCACCTGTGAAAATAATGGTTTACAGCATGCGCAACATATTTGAAAAATGAAATGGTTCTTCTGTGGTGGCACTGGAATATGTTGTTGTGATACAATATTTGCCCTCTACTCTACCTACGGACTTCTTTCTTGGCTCCGTCAATGTCACTTCCTTGAATACGAATATCTCGTTGCGTAAATGCCACGGTGCCCTTGGATTTTTTTCTGACAATGTGCCACCCATTCCACCACATCATTCCTACTTCACTTCATTCTCTCCAAAGACACATTTCCTTCAACTTTATTACCAGATGTATTAAGTCGCAAAATTTAGTGTGTCTCTATCAACTTTTGTCATAATTAAAAAAGAAATGGCAGAAATGTTCAACAAAACCACAACTCCAATACATCAGGTTTGCAAATGTAAATCTAAAAAAAAGATTAAAATCGAGGTATTGACGGTGGAAGTTTGGTGATACACCGATCAAAAACATTTCAGCATACACGAAGTATGACACACTGACTGGACCAATTCTAACCAGTACAAAACAGCTCTACTCTGAGATCCTGAAAGACAACCTGCTGCATTCGTCCTACTAGGAAAATCTGGACAATGTCGAACCATGTGAGAAAAGGCCAGAGCTGATGCAACTACAGCATGCACAAGTAGAGTTAACAAAGAACTCCTTACACCTAATGGTCATTGGAGGTGGGAAAGGGCTAAGAGCCAGGATTGGTATAGGAATTTGGCCATGGGTTTTTGAAGCAACCATCTCGGCATTCACCTGAAGCGATTTCAAGAAACCGTGAAAACCCATGTCTAGGTGACTGCATCGGTATTTGAGCCCGTGTCCCTCTGAATTTGAGGCCCGAGTGTTACCTCATTAATCACACTCGGTACCAACAAAAATCTGTCCACCACATAAAATAAAAGAAATAACCAGATAAATGCAATGCCATCTAGGTAACATTGCTATTCCAGTGTGTCCCTAGCCTTTCTAAGGAGAAAATTTCTGGAAAATATTACCGTCATGTTGCTTGTTTAGTTCTGATAAATTTACGATCTGGGACCACAGTGAAAACCACTGCCTCGATTTCCTCAGTTCCGTGATCAGTAGCCATTCCATTCATTTCTCCTGGATCTGCTCCACTCATACAACACATTTGTCGTCGGATGTCGATATTTCATTAAGGAAAGTCACTTGCACAGTTTACATCATATTGTCAAATTCAAAGAAATTTCTGCACGTTGACAAATTGCCATCCCTTGCACAGCTTGCATGTATTTTTTCTGTTGAAGTTCTCTAAAAAATACTGCTTCCAATGCCCTCTCCCATTTTTCCATATCTTGAACAAAAACAAATTTCTTGTGGTAAAATCTACCACTCATACCAGAACTTCATAAACTGACCACTGCCCTGTATTTGCTACCCAGTTCTATTGTGATACGGAGTTTAACTGAATCCTTTGTAATAGGCACGACTTTTTTCATTTTTTCCCCGAAATGTGCTTCATTGTCTCAAAACTCCTTTCACATCACCTGTGATGTTTCCACGGACCATACACTTCAGGAACATCTAGGTCGATTAATATTTACCTCCTGATTTTTATGGACAACTGATCCTCCTCTTCCAATAGCTTTCAGTATATGACTTGCAGCATGCATCCATCCACTACTACTTTTTCTAATTCAACCACAAGTAAAATAAATATTTGCCATTATAGGGTATGCAATGTGAACAACACACACACACACACACACACACACACACACACACCAACTTAACTCCATTGCAGTAGTTAATGTATAGATCTCTTCTCCAAACAACATAGATTGTTCATTTTTTTTCAAGTGGGCTGTCGGAGCCTTTCCAGAAACAGCAAGCCACCTCTGAACTCATTGGGTAACGTACCAACATATTCTAGACATGATTCATACCCTATCGGTAAAATAATCACAATTTATCAAATTTTTCTGTTTCTTGTTGATTACTTATTCCTGTATATTTTTATACACTTATGTTTATTATTATAATTAATACTATTTACTCGCATTTCTATTATTATTGGTTCTTTACTGTTTGTAAGTGATGTGTTTTTCTGATACCTAGAAGCATTTTTATTCTCATTATTATCTACATTATACATTTCCTAATCTTCTGTTCCTCATCAGGTGGGACCCACTAGGTAATACAGTTGCATTTTATATCTCTTCTCGCAGTGGGCCTTAAAATAAGTATGTAAAAAGCAAAATCTTGCAAAACAAATGGACAGGAAAAGACAAAGACAAGGCAGACACGAAAGATGCTGGTATTGAGTCCGTAGAACAGTACATCTATCTTGGCCAACTGATCAATATGAATGGCAACTCAAAGCCTGAGATCTACAGACGGATAAAGCTGGGCTGGAGAGCATACGGAAGAAATTCCACGGTTTTTAATATTAGGGACAATAGCAGTAGTAGTAGATTTAGTAATGGTGTGGTACCCATTCTGTTTAATAACAGTAGATGTAATAGTTATTGGAAATTTAATCAAAATTTTCTTTCATTCGTTGTTTATAAGATACAAATATATGTAAATGTAAAAGAGTGGAAATAAGGGCCCAGATTAGATGCTAGGTGCTGGGCTATGTTGCATATGGAAAATAAATAAATAAATAAAAATAAAAATAGTTTTTAAATATAACATGCCAGTACATCTTAAAAAACAGGTATTTGAACAATGTGTATTACTGGTCCTCGCATATGCCTGCCAGACTTGGACCCTAAATAGTCACACGAAGCAAAAACTGAGAACTGTCCAGCGAAGTATGAAAAGAGCAATGCTAGGGTTTATAAGAAGCGACAGGAAAAGGGCCGTGCACATTCGTTCAATAACTAAAGTGACATACAACTCAAAAAGAGTAATGATCCAAAAATGGCAATGGGCTGGTCATATTGCTCGAAAAAGAGATGGAAGATGGACTACGGCAGTATTGGATTGGATAACAAGGAATCTTGAAAGAGCAAGAGGAAGACCCCCGGATCGCTGGGATAAGGATATACGTCGAGTTACAGGCGTGAACTGGAAGAGGTGGCTCAAGATCGATCAGCCTGGAAAGAACTACAACAAAACTATGTAGAACTAAATCCTAATATATGGCCCATTTGACTTGAAGAGGCTACATCCTGAAATAAGGATTGATATAGTTGCAATAATAAATAATAATAATAATTATATCTTTGCTTAATTTTTTTTTTTTTTTTTTTTTTTCTGTCGTCAGTCTTTAGACTGGTTTGATGCAATCCTCCATACCTTCCTATCCTGTGCTAACCTTTTCGTTTCTACATACCCCTTACAACCCACGTCCTCAATTATCTGCTTCATATATTCTAATCTCTATCTACCTCTACAGTTCTTACCTTCGACTCTTCCCTCCACTAACAAATTAACCAATCCAGCATGTCTCAAAATATGACCTAAAAGCCTGTCTCTTCTTCCTGTAAGCTTCTTCCATAAACTTCTTTTCTCACCCATCATTTCCAAAACTCGTTCATTTCTTACTTTCTGTCCACCTAATTTTTTGCATTCTTCTGTAGCACCACATTTCAAATGCTTCAAGTTTCTTTCTTTCCGGTATTCCTAAAGTCCATGTTTCACTACCGTAAAGTGCTGTGCTCCACACATAGAGTTTTAAAAAGTTCTTTCTAATTCCTAGATCAATATTTGAAACTAAAAGGTTTCTCTTTTTCATGAAGGCTCTTTTTGCTAGTGCTATTCTGCTTTTAACATCATTCCTGCTTCGGCCATGGGTTGTAATTTTGCTTCTCAAGTAACAGAACTCATTCACTTCTCCTGTAGCATCCGATCCTATTTTTATATTTAATCTGCTAGTATTGGTATCATTTCTGCTACATTTCATCACTTCTGTCTTACTTCGATTTATATTCAGTCCAAAATCTTCCTTCAGTATTTTCTTCATGCCATTCAATAACTTCTCAATATCCTCAGCCCTCTCTGCTAACAAGACAATGTCATCAGCAAATCGTAGCATACTGATTTTTTCTCCCTGAAAACTTATGCCGCATGAAAATTTTTCTTTGACTTTCTTCATTGCTTCTTCTACATACAAGTTGAATATTAACGGGGATAGACTACAACCTTGTCTTACACCCTTTTTAACCGATGCATGTCTCTCGTGATTCTCTACTTTTATTACAGCCACTTGATTCTTATATAGTTTATAGAGTATTCTTCTATCTCGATACTTTAGACCTGACTTCTTTAAAATTTTGAACATCTTGTCCCACCTAACATTATCAAAAGCTTTATCTAAATCAACAAATGCCATAAAAGTATCTTTGTTTTTCTTGATCCGCCCTTCAAGTATTAATCTTAAAGACAGAATTGCTTCCCTTGTACCGCGATTTTTCCTAAACCCAAACTGATCTTCACCTACTATCTCTTCTACTACCCTTTCCATCCTTCTGTGTATTATTCTCGTCAGTAATTTTGAAGCATGTGGTGTTAGACTAATGGTGCGATAATTCTCACATTTGTCAGCTTGTGCTTTCTTTGGAAGTGTAAAGATGATATTTTTATTAAAATCAGTTGGAATTTCTCCTGTTTCATAACTTTTTGATATCAGCTTGAATAATCTTTCGATTCCTTCCTCTCCTAGAGATTTAAGAAGTTCTGCAGGGATCTCATCTATTCCAACTGCCTTATTTGCTTTCAAGTCATTCAGAGCTTTATTAAATTCTGTTCTCAAAACAGGATCTCCTAAGTCATCAATGTCGACTTCGCCTTCCTTTTCCAATACACTATAGTTCAAGTCGTCCCCATCATACAGTTTCTCAATGTATTCCTTCCATCGGTTAGCTCTATCTTCTGAGCTTAAAAGAGGTTTCCCATCGGCAGCTTTAATGTTCATACCTCTTTTCTTCATTTCTCCAAAATTCTGTTTGATCTTTCTATATGCAACATCTACTTTTCCTACGACCATTTCCTTTTCTACTTCTTCGCACTTTTCTTGTAGTCATTTTTCTTTTGCTATTTTTCATTTCCTATTTATTTGATTTCTAAATTGCCTGTACTGCTCTCTTCATGCTTCATCCTGAGCATTTTTGTACCTTCTCCTCTGATCCATCAGCTCCAAAATTTCTTCTGTGATCCAAGGTTTTCGGGCAGCTTGTTCTCTAAAGCCTAATGTTTCTTTGCCAGCTTTCATTATTTCGGTCTTTAATGCATTCCATTCGTCCTCGGTTGAGCTCCTTTCACAGTTACTTCTTAGACCTAAGTCTGCCATTTCTGCAAATTTTTCTCTAGTGCTAGATTGTTTCAGCTTATTCACCGCCAGTCTGTTCTGCTTATGCTGCTTCCTTATTCGCTTGAATTTCAGCCTGCACTTCATTACTATCAAATTATGGTCCGAGTCTGTCTGCTCCTGGGTATGCTTTACAGTCTAGAACTTGATTCCTGAATCTCTGTTTGACCATGATATAATCTAGCTGATATCTGCCTGTATCCCCAGGACGTTTCCAGGTGTATATTCTTCTTGCATGGTTCTTAAACAGTGTGTTCGCCACTACTAGCTTATATCTTTCACAAAATTCTAGCAACCTGCTTCCTCGCTCATTTCTTTCTCCTAGACCAAAACTTCCTACAGTATTCCCCTCTTTTCCTTCTCCCACTACTGCATTCCAATCACCCATGATTATTAGATTTTCCTCCCCTTTCACATATTGGATTAATTCTTCAATTTCAGCATATATTTTTTCTATTTCTTCGTCATCTTCCTGTGACGTTGGCATATATACTTGTACTAATGTGGTTGGGACGGGCTTAGTTTCTAACCTCATCAAAATAATCCTGTCACTAAACTGTTCATAATAACTCACCCGTTTCCCTACTTTCTTGTTCATTACAAATCCTACACCAGTGACTCCATTGACAGCTTGTGTGCTAATTATCCTGTGTTCCCCAGACCAGAAATCCTGTGCGTCCTTCCATTTAATCTCACTAATCCCAACAACATCTAACTTAAGTTGTTCCATCTCCCTTTTTAAGTTTTCTAACCTACCTGCCCTATTCAGACTTCTAACATTCCACGCTCCGACTCGTAGAATGTTTCTATCCATTCTGATGACTCCTCCCTGAGCAGTCCCCACCCGGAGATCCGATTGGGGGACTATTTTACCTCCGGAATATTTTACCCAGGAAGAAACCATCATGATATATGTAATTTGAGAGGATTACATGTCCTCGGGATACCCTTTGGGTCTTTAATGCAGTGGTTTCCCATTGCCTTCTGCATCCCCATGCCGTTGATAATTTCTGGATCATCCGCCTTTAGGAGCAGTTTCCAACCCCAAGGGCAAGAGGGTGCCCTGAACCACTACCTGCTCTTCCGCCCTCCTTTCGGAGGCCGTTGGCAAGCAGTGGGTGACTCCTTATACCGGGAATCTTTCAGTCGCCAGAGCCTCGTCCGTGCAAACAGGGTGCACCACGTGAAGGAGAGGTTGACATTTGGTTGCAAAAGCCTAGTATTGTCTCTCCCAAACCCTTACACCCCGCTTAAATTTTAACTTTGTAAAAGAAAGTGGGAAAACTTAAGTTGTAGAAAATTGCAAATGATGTAGATATACACTGTCCACAATGTTGCGAAAAGAGATAAATGTGTATTGCATTGGTACTTAATTTCGTTCAAACACCAGACAGGTTCAGTGGCTTATAGATTAGTCTAAACATTCCATTGTCTGTGTGGTAACAGGCCCTCCTTAAATTTGCCAACCATTTTTTGATTTCTATCAAACTAAATATTGGTATTAAATAATAAAAGTATCGTAATTCGCAACATTTGTTTTAGTCGTGTCTGTATTGTTCTTATTTGTCTGTGTTGCAGATTTTTCTTTGAGAGTGAGAGGGGTCTGTTCCCCAACACAGAGTTTGTCTTTGATCTGGAGCTCCCCCTGGATTTCGTTCCTTTCAACGCTGACGGTGAAGTGGAATGTTTCCAGCTGCTCCCTGCCGCTGTGAGTCGTACAACTTTACTTTAAAAGAAATAAAAATATAAGATAATTTGTCACAAACTTAACTTCAGATTTCGAGATAATGTTTGTTATGTTCATATAAGATATACCTTCCAAGTTATTTAAAACTACATTAAGCACTCATTAGCACATTTGACACATTTGTCATGTAGATGGAAATGGTTTCAAAATCCTGCATTTATTGGATAGTGCATGAACAAAGGAAGTGAGGGAATTGGGCTTTACAAAAAATTAATCAAACAATTGCTTGAATATGGAGGTGTAGTATGGGACCCACATTTTGTGTATCAAATACCGGAGTGGGAGGGTGTGCAGAGGAGGGCTGCCAGATTTATCTGTGGAAGTTTCCACAGAATACAACCAGTAACTGCCATCATAAAGGAGCTGGAAGAAAGTGATGGAACATACAAGGCGTGTATTGGCAATGAAGCGCAGAAAGATATTGGTAGAAGAACTAAGAGATTTATGGAAGGGAAAATTTGACCTAGACTACAAGCTGGCACTCAATTTCAGGCAAAGGGGTGTGGGAAGATATTTTTTTGTAGTTAAGGGAGTAAGGGATTGGAAAAAAATTACTATTAAAAGTTATAAATAATTTGCCAAGAATGTTGAAAGAATTAAAAATTAAAAAGTAGGATTTGCACTGAAAGGGTTTAAGATGATAATGATAAAAAAATAGCTGAGCAGGGAAATTGTCACTGGAGCGTACACTCCATCACAATTAAATTAAATAGTTTAGTCTCGTGCAGATTTGTATGGCTAAAATTTTTCCTTGGCCATCTGCAAACCATTTTCATTCATTTGATCAGGTATGAAGTAAAGAATCTGGTTAGTTTCATCATCAAGAAATAGCTCATCAGACGCCACGACAGCAAATAGTGCCATTTCCTGCCAAGGCCTATCACCAGGAAAGTTACACCCTTACTGGCATATGGTCATTTCCTGCCAAGGCCTATCACCAGGAAAGTTACACCCTTAATGGCATATGGTCATTTTTAGTTTTTCTAATGTCTTTTATTATGCATATTTGTGTTTTACTTTTTTGCCAACATTGAAAATGTGAAAATGCACCATCTCACACAGGGGTATTTGATACAAAAAGCCGATCAAAAGTCAAAAAATTTTTTTAGCAAATTCCAAGTACCCGTATATGCCTGACTCAAGGCAAATGTCTACAGAATCACAATCAGCTATATTTTTTAGATAATCTTCATTCCCCACCCTGTGAACAGTCATCTTCTGAGCACATTCCTAGACCCACGTACTATTGCCAAGAAAATACAAGAAAATTATAAGTTGTACCAATTTAATTTGTGAGTGATGTTAAGTGAGTAGCGGTGATTTTAATCATGGATATTGTTTAGCCAGATACCTATAATTGAAATAATTGTAACGTACATCCAAAAGTATAGCACAACTTTATTTCTGTACATTTTTGTAAGCTGACTCATTTTGTACTGATTTTTATATTACGAAACGTATTAAAGAGTGATTTTGTTATATTTCCGGACCTTTCCCGAGTCTGATTTCTTGTATGGTATTAGTTTAGTGTACTATCTTGGTGATTCATTGAAAATTAGGTGCCAAAAAGTGCCCAAACGTCTATTTATTCGAAAAAATTCTAGATTATTTACAATGAAACAAACCTACTTTTTTCCGTCACATTAATCCATCTAAGATTTTCTTTTTTATGGGATCTTCTGGTATCATGCTCATGACCCGAAAAGTTATTTATGATATGATAAAATACGAGATAGGAAATGATTTCGTGCAAAAGTTGGAATTAGTCGATGAAAATATTTTAAATCAACCGACATTCACGGTCGAACAAACGCAACAGTTCGAACAAAAGTTTTCAAAGCTTAAATTTGAAATTAAAAGAAAATGGCAGGCTTCTAAGAGAAATGAGAGTGTGTTTTTTTAAAAAAAAATACCATGATTGGTTCAAAAGATGTATCGAAATCCCCATAAAATCCAATCCGACCACTGTGGGTTGGCCTAGAAAATCTTTCGATGATTTGACCGATTTTACCAAATGATGCCCGCAGAGATAATAGGTATTAACAAAACATTGATTACAGGTTTTATACTATTATGTGAATGATATCTATTGGGCACAAGATATATATAAAATATTCCCCACTGTCACGAAAAATTTAAGATGTACTGTACACTGAACTGTACTCGTGGCATCCAATGTCACCTATACACGAAGTATTGATTCAGGGCCCACTTATTATAGACTATGCACTTTTGCCTATAGGCACTCTGTCAGAAGCAGCAGCAGAAGCTAGAAACAAATATTTTCGACGGGTTTAGCGAGACACTCCAGAAAACTTAGTTGGGTTTAGTGCAACACAGATGTCATTAATAGGCTTTCATTAACTCAGGATCCGTATTTGAGCTTCATCAGGCACAAAACCCGCAAAACATCTAAATCATTCAATCCAGAAACTATTAAAATATTACTTTAATGGGACCCGAATACTCAAGAAGGAACGGGCCATAAGATGAAGGTTCCGACGACGAAGGATGGGACGGTTCGTCAGAATGATATTCTAGTGTACATGTATGATTATTGTTTAGGTAATCTGTAAATATTAGCTTAATATGTTATAAAGTGTATGAACACAGTACGTGTTCTTTATTATTACTCCTACTTCACAGTTATAAGTTCCAATACGCAAAAGAAGCGAAACAAAAATACAAATTACGTAGAAATAATTTTGATCGACTTTTTGTGTCAAATACCCTTGTGTGCATCTGTCAGTACTTCCTGTGGTCTTACAAATACAGTATTCAAAACTAGCTGTTACATGTGTCATTAGCTACTTAAATTTAATTTCTTTAATTGCAATGGATTATATGCTCCAGTGGAAATTTTCCTGTAATCCTTCTTTTATAATTTGAAGTTATTTGAAGGCCATTCCACCAACCAGCCGTTTGCTGTGTACGGTTTTTTTTTTTTTTCTCATTGTTTCAGGTAAATTGTTTATCATTCCCCTTAGTAATATATTCCATCATCTAACTATCTTACCAATAAAAGATAAATTTCCCTCTTATCCTGGAAGTCGAGTGCCAGCTCGTGGGTGCGGTCATCCCTTCCTGTCCGTGTATCTGCTGCTTTATCATATCAGTAAATGTGAGAGTTATGGTGGTCGAAAGTGGCCGATCGAGGATATTTTCGTATTTCGACGAAAGACGTGTGTCTCCACCTATGTCACTTTTCTGCTTCAGCTACATAGCATAGAGCTTTGGTGTTTGTGTGTGGTAGTAGTATCGTGTCTCCTGTCGGTATCAATGGGGTCGGGAGATATGGTGGTTGAAAGTAGTCAACCTGCTGCAATTTCATATTCCTGCCAAAGACGCATGTGTCTCGGTCTATCACTTTTCAGCCAAAACTATCTATCGCAGATCACTGCCATTTGTGTGTGGTAGTAACACAGTCACCTTTCGATAACAGCATTGGCAGAATTTCATTAACTGTGGGAATTATGGTGGTTGAAAGTGGTCGATCAAGGATATTTTCGTATTTCCACGAAAGACGTGTCTCCGCATATGTCACTTTTCTACCGCAACTACATAGCGTAGACCATTGGTGTTTGTGTTGTAGTGGTATCGTGTCTCCTACCGTGCACTATAATATTTATTTTTCCTTCTCTACATGAACAAAATCTTTACAAACTTTGGCAGGAGCTTTATATCACTAATATCAAGTAATACGTTAGCTCCTATCCAAATTTTGTACAAGTCGTGGGTACCAGCTAGTATTATATATTTTCTTAGCTCTTGTTTCACCAGAATAAAATCGATCTGATTTCTTACTTTATTTTCTTCACTATCGGTGGGTAACGTCCATGTATATAGCATCCTAGGATGAAGTTTGAAAAATGTATTAGAAATAAAAACTTCATATTAAACTGTACCAGTCTGTCTCCTCTTGTGTTTCATTCACCAAGGCCATAGCTTCCTACAGTATTACCTTCAGCACCACTGCCAATTGTTTAGTTTAAATGCCCCATGACCAGTGTAGTCTCTCCTTTTTTGTAAGTTCCATTGCTTCTTCCAAGGTGTTATAGAAGGATTCTGTTTCTTCATCCTTTTTGTCTGCTGTTGGTGCATGAACTTCAATAATGTTCATAGCTTGATGTGACGTTTGCAACCTTAAAAACATTACACGATGATCAAGTGGAACAAAATCAAGAACTGCTTTTGCTATCGTCGTTGACACAATCGCGGCAAACCCATATCTTTGGTTGGTATCATTTCGACCGGAAAAGTACAGGGATCCTTCCTTCATAGTGTGAATCCCAGATCCAGGCCACCTTACTTCGCTTAATCCAAGGATGTGAATTTTCAACCTGCATCTCCCTGCCTCCACATTTCTAAGCTTCCCACTCATATATAAACTGCGTACATTCCATGTGGCAATTAGAATTTTGTTGTCATATACTTTCATCTTTACAGTCATAGCACTGTTCGAAGCATCTCCTCCTCCCCCGGAGATCCGATTGGGGGAATATAAACTGCGGATGATTTTACATTGAGCGTAGCCATGCCATGTGAACTTAAAGGGATATCCTTCAGGACCTTTAATGCAGTAGTTTCCCTTTGCCTTCTGCATCGTAATGCCGTCGACCAGTCGTGGATTCTTCCGCCTTTTGGGAACATTTCCTGCCCCAAGGGCAATAGTGCCCTTTCCTCTACCCGCTCATCCACCCTCAAGAGGCCGTTGGCACAAGATATTCGGTCCCTTCATTCGTTAGCCGCCAGTGTGTAACAACATTATTATATACATTCGTTGCCCCCTCTCTACCACAGGGAGGTGAATGTCAGGTTTTCACCATCATTGAAACTGAGACCATAATGTCATTACTCAGTTTATCTGGATTATTAGAGAATTATGGTATACCTTGCAGTAATCCAGATTTATTAGTTTATAATTGACACACATGCACACAAACACTTTCAGGAATAATGAACCACAGGGAGGTGAATGTCAGGTTTTCACCATCATTGAAACTGAGACCATAATGTCATTACTCAGTTTATCTGGATTATTAGAGAATTATGGTGTACCTTGCAGTAATCCAGATTTATTAGTTTATAATTGACACACATGCACACAAACACTTTCAGGAATAATAATGTTACAATTTTTGTAAAATCCAAAGAATCGGGCTATTTTGTCCTAACCTTTTTCAATTTTTGTTTTAAGGATATTTTGGAAAAGATTTGTTCTTCTGACTTCAAGACAACAAGCTGCCCAGTAATCGTGGATTTTTTCATAAGACATGGCCTAGTGACAGTAGAAAATGGTAAGTAAGTGTTGGCAAAGATTTTAAACAAATTTTTTGAAACTGTCTAAAAAAAATTGTAACAAAAACAACTGAATAACTACTGTTTACTGATGATTATGAGAGGGCTGACGATTTGTAGGCTAATTGAAGTGGTAGGAGAAGAGGCACGCGAGGAAATGAAAGCAGTTCTGGACGGATTTGGGTAAAATGTAAGTTAAATGTACAACTGGGCAGAAAATTGTTAATCCGTTAATTAATGAAGTTAACAAATTTGCAAAAGTTTAACTTTTAAGTTAACCTAAAAAATCGTTAAGTCTTCTTAACTTCCATTAAATTAACTACCATCAGCTTTAGTCCTTTACGTTTGTAGTTGATGTATCTGGTTCGATTTAATTGCCCGCCACGTCACACTCGACCATTCGGCGAGTCAGATGGCGAACGAATTACGTAATACGAAGTGCGAATGTGATGCGTATACGACTGTTACGCTCCGCATGGTGTGGGTGTGAGCAGGGAAGCTACCATTTTGGAGCGTTTCTATTTTACGTCGCTCACTACTCATTTCTAATTCGATCGGTGATTAATTTTGATATTTTTATAGTCTTACACTTTTTAGTTTGTGTTGGTTTGGTGTTCATTAGTGAAATAAATTAAACTGACATTTGTTACATGATTAAATCACAGATACTGAACTCTTGAATCTGTTAGTGAAAACAGCAATGCTAACAATAGCATATTAAAAATCCTCGGCCACATTTATACAATAATGTTCCATTTACATCACGACTGGGAGAACAGTTGATATATGAATTCAAACTGTGTTTGCCTAAACTTTCTACAGTCAAGGCTCGTGTGTCTACCCTTAATAATCTGATAAACAATAAATGAACAGGATTTACTATATCAAACATGAACAGTTGGAAGAAAAAGTAAATGCAGGCCACCTTGGTACTACTTGCAGTAATACCCATTCGAAAATATAAACGTCAGTTCCACTGTCGGATGGTTATCTTTTAATATTTAACTTTATCTTGAATTAAATTTGCAAAAATGTAATGCTTTAACGATTATCAGTTTACTTTTTAAGTAGCGGATTAACGATTAACAGAATTAACTTTTCCTTCCTAAGGTTAAATATAAGGAATATACAGTGCTTCGTCCTTGGAAAATGCAGTAGTTGGACTAAAGAATAAGTTTGCTAATTACTAGGCTAATACAGATGTGAATGTATATGGTGCAAATGTTATGAAGGCTGTACTGATCAAGCAAATACAGAACTAACTGTTAAGGTGCCTGTTACTAAGACAACTAGAAAATGCTCCTTTTTTGTATAAATGCACACAGTTAGAATACAACCTACTTATGTAGCAGCTTAGAAGTAGATATAACAGTGACCATCCCAAGTGAACAACACAACCACATGGGTGTAGAAGAAACTAAAAAGGAGGGGGGATGAGATTTGGAAGATAGTTTTAGATGTGTCAGAAGCCTGATGATATGCATCAAGAATTTGCCAGAGAAGAAAATTTTTCACACATACTGTGTTCCTATTCTCATATAAGGTGGTGAAACATTGACACTGAAGAAGCAGGATAGTAGCAAAATTTAAGCAAGTGATATGAAATTCCTAAGAATGGACAGGATAATGAATGAAATAATTAGAGACACAGTAAAAGGGAAACATCTGCAGGGAAGGCCAGACTAAGTTGGAATGTTAAGAGAATGTAGGAGCAGAGAACAGTGAGGAAAATGAGGATGCAGGCTAAAGGACACAGAGGAAGATAAGGAATGTGTAGTAAATAGATGAGAGGATTGGACCAAAATGATGACTCTAAGTTGGTACGAATAAAGAAGAAAACGGAGGTTTGTGCACGAAGCAGACCCGACCAGTAGCTGGAAACTCGATGAAATTTGTGATCACATCTACCTGGTTACGGCACAGCAGTTGGATCTTACCCGTTACCTGGAGCCACTGATTGTCACCAGATGATTTATGCTTTCACTAAAATATTCTTGTTAATCCTTCAAAATTCTTTACACTACCAATAGTTTTCTTACCAGAACTGTTTGGCACAGCACAAATGAAGAATCACTTTCCAAGAAGGCACAGAATCTAACAAAAGCCCTCGTCCCAGCGCTAGCCTCGTGGTCCTGTACAAAACAAAATATCTCACGTTACGGCCCACCGTAAACACGAGACACTAGAAAGCTGACCCAGTTCTCTCCTGGTATCAAGTTCATTAACCATGAAAATGACTTTCTACATTCCTTTCCCAAAGTGCACATTATTTCTCTCAAAATCCCACTGCCCTCCACATGTGCTTCAGCTAACCAACCAATTTAAAAAACACCATTATCCACAAATACACACCTTTTTATTCTTCCAGCACACGGATCTTTTCTACAAAAAAGACCTCACCGTAAAACTTGAAGCGTGTATCCGGCCACCGCTGTTTAGTCGAGTCCTACTATGGAATCTTCTCTTATTGCTGGACATGTTACTTGCAAAACTGTGGGTAAAAAAAAATCACAAACTCGTATTATGCCACATAACGGGATACATTTCACGAGGAATGACCCCGTTTGTCGAAGATAAAGATTTTCTCACACCTTGGCGACACGAGTCGGTGGCTTAAGATGTAGAGTTGCACCACCTCCCACACCCGTCCTCTGCATTTGGCTTGGAGTAACTTCTTTCTCTTCAAAAACCTAAAGAGTAGACCCAGTGAAGATATCACAGCAGAATACACGGCTAGTCAAAATGATTGCAGTGATTTCAGAAAATTACTGCAGATTTATTATTTGACATATACTTACAAGATTACGCAGATATATAAACAAACTGTGAAAGTTTTTTTGAGTGTCTGCAGATGCTAAATATGTGCACCTTAAGTGACTCTGAACACATCAAGTCTATAATACCCAGGACTGGCAGATCAACTGGTACTGGTGGCACGAACATTGTGTTTTTTGTGAAACCCCAAACAAAGACGAGACCTGCAGGTTCGCATCACCAATGCATTTGCTCTCATTGGCACACACATGCTGCATCGTGTATGGGAAGAACTCGATTATAGACTTGATGTGTGCAGAGTCACTAAAGGTGCACATATTGAGCATCCGTAGACACTTAAAAAAACTTTCACAGTTTGTTTGTATATCTGTGTAATCTTGTAAGTGTATGTCAAATAATGAATCTATAGTAATTTCCTGAAATCACTTCAATCATTTTGACTAGCCCCGTATTTTGCAGGTGGTGAGAAAGCCTTGAAGGCACAGATAAATTCCTGAAAAGCTAGCTAGGCTAATTGTATTGAACTTAGAAAAGAGTATTGAGAAATCTCACCCTCTAATGAATAGTATGGACGTATATTAATCACTTGAACTGTGCATGAGAATAACTTTGTTATATAGTTGTTTTTTAGAAGTGTTGGTGAAAATTATTTATAACTTTCTTTTTGGTGATTTCAGAGCCCAATTTACCCCAAATCGTCGAACTGCTGCACGTGCCACTTCAAACCTTGTACCGTTCGCATCGTTGCAGATCCTTAGGAGCGAATGGTGAGAATAGTTCCCTGTAGAAGCCTTTCGTAACAATTTATTAATTATGGGTCAAGTGACTTAAAAGGAAAAACAAATGTTTGGTACAAGAAATCTGTTCTCATATGTTATATTTTAAAAGTTTAGTATTTTTTGTTAGGAGTTGTGTAACTTTTTGTCAACAGAAATCAGCAGTATTATACTTGGTGCAAATATGTATGTTTAGAAAATATATATAAAAATTTGTTTCAAAGTAATTGTCTGCATTATTTGCCACACGTCCAGTCACAATTTGTTTAAAGAATGATTTTAATTATTTTGTTATATTTTAAAATTTTACTATGATATTTCAACAGCATTATTTACATAAAAAAGGCTAAAATACGTAATTATGGCCTAAACGATCTTTTACTATTAATACAGAATGTATGTCAAAACTGACAACGAAAGTAAACCTATCATATACCAAAGGTGGAGGCAGGAGGAATGCTACAACAACAAAAAACAAATACAAATGCACAATATTTTGGGTGGAATTGAGAAAGGGGTGACCTAATATATAGTATTTATTATAGTTGTCTTCTTTTCTCTCATATCATCACAGCTCGCCTGCCTCCACATTTGTTAAAGCGATGAGTTTATTTTCCCTACCCTCGTTTGTTTTTACACTGTCTTACATTTTCTTTTTATTGTTATCTTGATCAAATTGTACAACAGGATTTTAATTTGTGTGCTGGTCTGCATTTGTTACTTCATAGTGTTGCCAAAAAAAAGAAAAGAAAAAAATATCCTTGCCAGTTTACAGCAGGGAGAAATCTTGGTTTTTCCAGATCAATGTGTAGAAAAATTTGTACAGTCGTCAAAATTGGCCCTTGGGATACTTAGAACTAATTACATTGTTTGTTTTTCCAGTACTGAAGAAAGGCTTATTACTAAAATTTTGTACTATCTTTTTTTATAAGTTTTTCAGGCAGAATGGAGCAGGAAAAGATATTATAAAACAATATTAGTATGAAAATTAAAGATGAAGAAAACCCATCACTTACCAAAGTCGAACAAAGGAAAGCTGTAGTGACAAAAAGCAAAACAATTTTTCGGGCATAGCTCTTATTCATAGTTGTAGAAGATGAAATGCATGGCTCAATTTGCATAAGAAATCTTTATCAACCCAGTCACACGAATGATTGTTTATGACTACTAGTGGGGGGGGGGGGGGAATGATCAAAACAATATTGTTGGAAATGTTACGCGCAGAACAGAAATTAACCATATCAGATAGTAAGAAATATGAGGTAAAAAGCATCTTCCGGTCTCCTGACAAATTACGTGATACACTGCATCAGATACGATGACTTAGGCTTGATACTACCTGGGATTTATTCCACACCATGTCGGTGTGTCTTCATTCATCAAACCATCAGAACAACCGAGGAATGCCTAACTGAGCATAAATGATACCTGAGGCTGATGCAATTTGAAAAGACTGTCACAGCTAACCGTGCCTTGACAAAGAGTAAAGAGTAAGAGTTTAATAAAATAGTAGTGCTGTTGAGGATCTCTTGTTTCTGTGACTGTCATAAGCGAGGCATTGGAAATCTGGTCAAATGAAAACAGTTGGTACACATTACAAATTTCCCACAAGAATGTGACAGATCTTCAAGGCAGGGCGGGAGTGGAGCAAACGACACCACTGGTGAATCGCAGGAAGTCGCAGTTTGCGACAGTCGGAACGGGAATGCCGGCGTCGTGGACCACCTGTTCTGCCAGTGAGTGAAATCAGAGCACCGAGGAGCATAGTCTCTTAAGCGTGTAAAAGGAAGCCCGATACGATGCTCGGCCAGTTAAGGCAATCGTGAGGTTATAACGTCTGAAAGTTTCACTTCACACGATGAAGACGGCAGAGACGACGGTTGAAATGCCGTCTCTCTGTAACACCACCTGGCTTACACCTGAGAACATATTCACTGTAATAAGAAATATGTGAGTAGTGGAACATGGAATACCAGACAGAAGGAAAATTGAAGCATTTGAAATGTGGCGCTACAGAAGGATGCTGAAAATTAAGTGGACAGACAAAGTAAGAAATGAACGAGTTTTGGAAATGATGGGTGAGGAAAGAAGTTTGTGGAAGAATCTTACAGAAAGAAGAGACAGGCTGGTAGGTCATATTTTGAGACATGCTGGATTGGTTAATTTGTTAGTGGAGGAAACAGTCGAAGGTAAGAACTGTAGAGGAAGGCAGAGATTACAATAGATGAAGCAGATAATTGAGAACATAGGTTGTAAGGGGTATGTAGAGATGAGGTTGGCACAGGATGGGAAGGGCTGGAGAATTGCATCAAACCAGTCAGAAAAAATATGAGCAATATAAATAAATAGAAATGAAAATAAGCGAATAAGCTTTACTTACAATTGATGGGTTTACCAGGATGGTAGGCCTAAAGGGAAGGTAAATATTATCTGAGCAGTTTCTGGTGTCCAGAATGTGTCGGTAGACCTTTTCCCACCTTGAGAGTTCAGTTGTAGATCTAGTTTTGGGATCACATGAGTTGTGGATAGTGGCAGGGTGGTATAGATTTTGGAACTAAGAAGTTTATTCTGTGACCATTCATTGGTTTGTGGTGAGGCCGGTGTGTGACAAGGGACGTGATACAGATGATGGAGTAGGTATTTAAGATGGGACGTGATGCAGACGATAGAATAGGATTCACCAATGGCAGGGTTGCCACATGAATACTGCTCGTATTGCAACAAGATCTATTACAATTGAAAGTGGCACGAGGTGATTTAGGAGCTTTAGAGAGGATTAACATTTGTGATTAAGGATCAGATTGCTTACGAGATGGATGTCTGTAAATAGCTTTTTGATCCCTCCACATACCGACCCCAATACGCGCACACACACACACACACACACACACAAAACATCTTCATCTGCCTAGAAATCTAGTCTTTTCTCAAACTCCAAGACTGTCACGCAACTCTATTGTCCTCATTTCTCCTAAGAGTCCTCCTACCCAAGATCTGTCAGGCAATCCCAAATGCCCCATTTTCACTGCCTATGGATCACCCAGAGAACCTTCTTGAACCATCACTTCCAACCATGAGTCCTCACCCTCTCATCATATGTCACCAATCACTAGAACAGCTGTCAACAATCCTCACACGTGCCACCTCTCTGTATATCGACATCCCCTGTTGCCGGGGCCTCAGTGTCCTGGTGGCTGAGTTAGTTAGGACACTTGACTGGCAAACAGAAGATCCCCGGTTTGAATCCCAATCTCAGGTGGAATTTTTGTAGCCTTGAAAACTGAACTCCACCTCTGGCAAAGCTATGCTTTGTTCTCGTCTACAGGTACGAAGCACAATAGGAATTCTACGTAAAACCGTAGGTCCGCTTTAGCTGGTGGGATTACGGGGTCAGGTTAGGGTAGCCAAAACTCTTGACAACCATCAGCCAAACTACCCTGAGAAAAAAATGCCCATTTTTAGTGCCCTTGAACACTACCTTGGTATGTGATTCCTAATATTTTCTTTCTCATTTCACTGGTATATTTAATGCTATCAAAAAAACTTCTTTATTCCCTTCGAGTCCCATGTCTGCCAACAGGTTCTTTCATGGCACCTTTCTTCCCAAAGCAAATTACAGGAAAACTTTCCTGAAAATATTACTATGAAACCAACTGCATGGTTCAGGTATATAGATGGCATTGTTATGATCTGGACACACGATAAAAACTTCCTCACTGACTTTCTAAACTCCCTCAGTAACATTCACACGGTCTTACTCTCACACCCACATCACCTTCCTCGATGTAGTCGCCCTGTGTGTAACGGCCACTTACGCACCTCTGTTCATCAAACAGCAGCAGTTACATTTTGATAGCTGCCACCAGTATCACACAAAGATGCTCCCAATCATATGAGCACGCTTGTGGTTTTTGGAATTCGGGGAGGGCTTCTCGATCAACAGGCTCGTACTGATCTCGGTTACTCCCAGAATTAGCCCATAAACAGACATCCCAGGCAGCACACCAAAACACCCACTTTGCACAGTCCTAAACCTACAGTTCTGTACTCACCTCGTGCTCCTAAAACACCCTATGGCTCCTTCCCTTGCCATAGGTCTCTGTGCAAAACATGGCATATGCATCCCATCCGCCACAACCTATCGTCACCCTATCACTGGCAGAACCTACCCCATCAGAGGATACACCCCTTATACCGTACCCCATCTCATATGTCTCCGTTGCCAAAGTTCTTACATAGACTTCAAACAGTTTACTTCCAAACTCTAGACCCGTGCCACTGCCAGTTCCCGCGACACTTGTGAACTCGGTAACGGTTTCACAGTCGGAGCCATCGGAGTACTCCGTGAAGCCGACTTGGTCCACCGACACATTCTGGACACCTGACACCCACTCTGCCCCAATTACAGATATAATACATTCGTCTTGACGATCCCACCCTCGTAAACCCGTCACTTACAAATATTTTTTTATTCATTTGTATTGCTCATATTTTTTGCAATAGTTTTTTCAATGCTTACATATTCTTTTTATCGCACATGATTATTTATAATTTCCTTTCTGCAATTGTCATTTCCAACAGCACCGTTTTCATCATACACTCGCCCCTACCTGTCCGCTGTTTTTAATTATTGGTTATAATTATCACTCGTGCTTGGACTACCCGAGCCTCATCTTCCTCAATCGTGAGTGAATGTTATGCCTTTAATGTTGTTTGTGTAGTGTTTTTTTTTTGTTGCTGCAACCCTTCTTCCTACAATTTGTCACACGTTACTAATTTAATTATGGTCATTTACAAGTTAATGAGAAAATTACAGGTGAGCTTTTTTCTGTTCCGCATAAAAAAGTTTGCAGGCAAAACCTCATTGATATTATTAAGATCCATCTAAAACAAATTTTTATTAGTTTGTGTCCAAATATTTTGTTAGCTTAGATAAATTTTGAAGAAAGCTCTGAATTTCTCAGATAAAGCTAAACACGTATGGCGCCGTTGGCCGGGAGATCCCGGATTGGTCGACCGCCGCGTGGCAGAAATAATTAAAGATAGACAAAGGAACCATCGCTACCACAGTTTGTGTGCAGGATGGTATAAACTGTTTGTTGTCCAAAAATCATGGTGTCTGCTGTAGGGTGAGTTGATGCTCGCTGCAAATAAATTCCACAAGGGGTGGGGGCAGTTAAGTACTTTGGTGGGTCTTTCAAATCAGGAACTATAGGAAAGTACTTTGCTGTCAGTGGCTGAAGGGAATACGCCCAGATTGTGTAAAAGGAATTAAATATGCAGATGAATAAAAGATTGATATGGCTAACAATTGTGGGTGGTGGTTCCTCTTGGGGCAAGGTAGAAACAAAAAGGGAGGGGGAGCAGAGAATATGTACGGGAGTTATTAATTACCTCTGGTTGGAATCTGGAAATCAACTGGTCAGTGATCCAGTAGTCAGACACGTGAAGAATGCTGAACAGTTGTTGCGATAGAACAATCCGACTTCACGGCACCTTCCTAAGTAATAAATTACACTGCAAGACTTTCAACATACACCACTTTAACCAAGCAATTTAGGTGCGATATTAAGTCTGAAGCACAAGGAGAGGAGTGTGGATAACACTTAATTTAAAACACGTTTAGAATCGCGATGTACAGCAAGCGAAAATGGAAACGTTGATGAGAATTTGTGAGTGGCATTGATTATAATATATCTTAAACCCAACATATTATGTTGGTTAAAGACATTGCAATATTACAACTGAAGAAAGACCTTACTGACAACATAATCTTTTTGAAACACTCAAAAATTCACTTAAAAGTTGGTGGCGGAGGGGGCATTGCACTTGTAATAGTGTGACTGATGTGTCGGTGCCCTATTTTGCCTCGGCACACTTCATTGCTGTCAGATTTATTGATCCTTATGGAAATGGCTTTGTTAATAATAATGCTCCTGATTTTGTAAACACTTTTCTGCTTCCGTTTTCTGCCTGCCTTATTAACCTGACATCGTACGAGCCGTCTTTGCTCTATGTATTCTGTTCACTCAATATAAAGTGATGGACTCGATGATTTAATAAACACAGGTTTTTGCAGTACCGGAAATTTTGAAAATTTATTTCAACCCAAGAATTACTTTGCTGCTTTCAGATAATAGTGCCATAGCACACACAGCAGTGAATAATATATGTAAGCAAATTACTCTGTTGAAGGATAAGTTGTTTTATGATTGGATTAAAACAACACAGTTCATGTTTTAAGTCTTCAAAACAACAGTGTCATCATACACAAGATTGTGCAGTTAATTAGTCACAAGAATGTTCCATTTCACTCTAGTAGCTTTCATTTAGTAGTCACTTCATGAAAATGAGGTAATCTAGCCTCTCTCCCCTACCCAAAAAATAATATAATCTTGTGCATAATTAAAGATAGAGAAAGGAACCATTGCTATCACAAATCTTGGCAGGATGGCATAAACTATTTGTTGAAAAATATTGTGGTATTTTCGAGGCATGTATATATTCCATAACAATTGTATTTGAATGTTTGGAATTAAAAGGGTTGGAATTTATTAACCCATTTCAGTTGCTCAAGCATGCTAGGATAAATACAATTGGAAGTACCTTGTAATTATAAAAAAGAGAAAGAGGCAGCAATTTTTATTATTATTTTTGTTTGGGGGCAGGTGGAGAAGGTAGGTTATCTCATTATCATGGAGTGCTAATGTTAAGGATAAGATGAAAGCTATCAAGTGTGAACTGGAACATACTTCGCTTCGTGTGTAGTGATAAAACCAGACTGCACTAAATGAGCAAAATACATTGAATGAAATTTCACGTTGGTGAACATTATCTACAGAAAAATAGTTTTCTTACAACAGCCTCTATATGAGGGTTGGAACTTAAATAGTGGCAACAATTTATTCACAACCGATACAAAAGCGTTACATGTTTGCACCTGTTACTGTCCTTCAAAGTAGTCACCAGTGTTGTATAGAACCCATTGCCAGCGATTTGGAAGGCGTAGTATACCGTTAGCAGAGCCTGTTCTGTTGATGGTGCGAATGGAGCGGTCTACTGCCTGTCGAATCTCTGGAACAGTTCTGAAGTGAATGCCACGAAGTGGTTCCTTCATCTTCGGAATAAAATCAAAGTCACAAGGACTTAAGTCCGGAGAATATGGTGGATGGTACAGTACTTCCCAGTCCCATCGACCAAACAGAGCAGCCACAGCTTGCGCTGTATGCGCCCGCACATTGTCGTGCAAACTGATGAGGTGGGTTGTGCAGAAAGTGTTGCCGCTTCTTTCGCAAAGGTCATCGCAGGTGATGCTCCAAAAACGAACATTAATACTGTGCATTGATGATCTGCCGTCGAGGGACATAATGCGTTAGGATAACACCATCAGTCGTACACGAGAATCACCATAACTTTTGCCATACTAGGGCTCTGACGCACTTTCAACTTTCGCGGTGACCCATAATGACGCCATTCGTTAGATTGGCGTTTCAGTTTTGGTTCGTACGATGTGGCCCATGTCTCATCCAGTGTTACGATATGGCGTAACAAAGCCTCTCCTTTATGCTCTTAGTGCTCCATGTGCGTCTGAGCAGTGTCGTAACCCATCCATTTCTGCATTTCCAACAATTCTAGTTTCGAAAACATAGTGACACCGTTACGTTAGACCGTTCGCTCGCAAGTGACTGCGTTTCCCTCGATTGTGTGCATGCCGGGGACGTGGGACGGGCGAGTCCATTTGCTCGGAGGTAAGGTAGGTATGTCAACAGCGTGTCCTATCAGCGTCAATAGTAGATTCCATTGTATAGTGGCTCCACAGCAGTGTTGCCACTATTTAAGTTCCAACCCTCGTATTTATGACTATAACAAGAGACATGCGCCATGTTCAACAGCTGAAGTTCTACAAAAAATTGTGTTAAATCACCCTGTTAATATCTCCTGCAGAATAAGAATAGAAGATATATTTATTTCCTCTGTCATTTATGTTGATGAAATTAAAACAAACAACTTTAATTCCAGTATTTATGTACAAAGACACTGTTGAGTTTCTTTTCATTACATCTTATTTTTGTGTCCATATTGTAGGAAGCTTTATTTTTTAATTACCTTTGTAATAGAGACAGTATGCCACACTTACCTTCTAATAACCTCAAGATTATGATTATAAATGAAAAATGTTTAGATAGTAATTGCTCTTAACATTTTGTCTTTGCTCAGTACTGGATTAATCTTTCTTCGTATTACTTAATAGCTTTAATAGTTATCAGACAACAATTATTTATCAAACAAAATCAATCTGTGGTTATTTCACTTTAATTTGTCTTTCTGCCCCCTAATCTTAGTAATTATGCAAATTCATATTTACGAAGAAGAAACGGATATTGTGAGTGTAGCCAAGATTAAATTATAATTTATTTATTTATGGAGTTTCTGTGTTGTAAAAAATAGTTTTTGCTCGTGTGGACAATAGTTTAGTGTGCTGCCAGTTTGATTAATAGTGTATATCAACAAAAATTAAGACCAGTTCCTAGTGCCTTAACAGTTAAGTGTGTAACTAATTTTTTTTTGTAGGTATTTAAAAAAAAAATAGTTCCTATAATCATTTTAGCTGGTGAATACTTTTATGTTATTGAGTGATACTGGTATTTTTTAAATTGATGATGTTTTTGTAGTAGTGGCATCATTTTCAGCGAAAAAAGAGAAAAACCTAATGTGACAGTATTTATACTACACAGAACTGTCAAGTTAGTTAATTACAATTGTAAGCTAAGAGTTTTATTGATTTTAAGTATTTTAAATGTCATACAGAAAGAACACCCAAATTCAACAATTAATTTAAAAAAATATTAATTTTATTATTGTACCTTAAACAAAAGAAAATTGTGTTGGTACAATTTAAATACTGTTTAAAAGTTGGCAAATGTAATCTTATCATCATTGTTGAATACTGCTACTACAAACCTTTCAGGTTTAGCTCGATTGATTTGATGTGGGAATTCTTGTATAAGTTGCTTGTTGGATTGTTGATACATTAACAACTGTCTGTGAATATTTGTCTTCATGTAATTGCAAAAGCAATACCTTCCTTTGGATAAAGGAAACAAAGAAACTGCCGCGAGGCACTGAAAATAAGATAGGATAGGGAAAATAAACAGTTACCCGTCACTTACCACAGATGAAGGCAGGAGGGCGAAACACGTAAAAACACAAAAACAAAAGAATTACACAATATTTCGACTTTTCAGTCTTACTCGTGTAGGAGGCGAGACATATGGCAGGGGGAAAGATGTGGTCACATCCGAGCCCGCCACATGAATGAAGCACAGGCGGAAAAAACGCGTGGTAGTGGAAGAATTGCCGGGAGGGGGGGGGGGGGAATAGGCCTGACCAGCGATAAAAGTGAAACAAATAAATATAATGTCTGTGTAGCTTAGTTAAAAAAGTTATAATTGAAAATATATAAAAAAAATAAAAAAAAAAAAAATAAAAAAAATAAAGAAAAAAGAAAAAAAAAAAAAATTATATAGAATATATATATAAAAAAAAAAAAAAAAAAAATAATAATAATATAAAAATAACCGACTGTAAAATGAAATGAGAGATGGCAAGTGACAGGTTTAACATCTCTCATTTCATTTTACAGTCGGTTATTTTTATATTATTATTATTTTTTTTTTTTTATATTCTATATAATTTCTTTTCCTTCTTTATTTTTTTTTTTTTTTAATTTTTTTTTTTTTTTTTAATTTTTTGTATATATTTTCAATTATAACTTTTTTAACTAAGCTACACAGACATTATATTTATTTGTTTCACTTTTATCGCTGGTCAGGCCTATTCCCCCCCCCCCCCCCCTCCCGGCAATTCTTCCACTACCACGCGTTTTTTCCGCCTGTGCTTCATTCATGTGGCGGGCTCGGATGTGACCACATCTTTCCCCCTGCCATATGTCTCGCCTCCTACACGAGTAAGACTGAAAAGTCGAAATATTGTGTAATTCTTTTGTTTTTGTGTTTTTACGTGTTTCGCCCTCCTGCCTTCATCTGTGGTAAGTGACGGGTAACTGTTTATTTTCCCTATCCTATCTTATTTTCAATACCTTCCTTTGTAAGAGTTAGCGTAAACTATGAAATAGGCCTAGGCCAAACAAGCAGTGTGTAATACCTATATATACTACTAATTAAATAATAATCTTTAATGGGGGCAATTGACTTGTATTCAGATTTGCTGCTAAGTAACATTGTGAAAGTTAAAAATAATGGGGGAGGGAGGTATTGTGGCTCCAAAAATCTACATTCTCCATATACTTAGTTTTAGGGATACTCGAGCATTTTAATCTTATGTCGGGTACAAAGAATTTGGTCCCTGCTTCAGCACTCTGTATCTTTTAATTTAGTTGTTTGTAGACATTTCAGTATTGATTAATTCAATTTACTTCAAGCAGAATAAAGCATTTTACAGTTAATTCGAGCATATAGTAATATACCAATTGAGTGCAGATACTTTTCAATGAAGATTGTGTACAACTTGTTTTATATATATATATGTATATAGAGAGAGAGAGAGAGAGAGAGAATCATTCTGCTGTCAAATAGGAACATTTGTTATATGATTGTTTTATTAAATATACTACTGCTGCCAGTATTTACTTTTTTTATTCTCATTTATTACTTGCAGGTGAAACCACACATTAAAATAGATTTGGTAAACTATTATGATTGATCAACAATTATTATTACACTATTTCAGAGTTTGCACTTGTTATGTGATTCATTCTTGTATGTTTTACATTCAGTTTTTTGTACCAGAATTATATATATTGTGAAGCTCCAGCAGAGCAGTAAATTTAACGCTTGTGTTGAGTTTATATCGTGCTATATTTTCTCTTCCTTCTGTTACCACTCCTTCCTGTTGACGGCTGGTGAATACATTTAAACTTACAATTTTTAACTGCAGGAAACACGAATTAAATGTTCTAAATTAGTGTTCCTCAACCTTCGGTTCGCGATGACAGGACAGTTGGTCCACAGGCAGACTATTAAGAATTTAACTCTAATCGAATTAAAGGTATTGTAACAAGGAATATGTTTGTGAAAATAGTTTACATAAAATGTATATGATACATTTACTACTTTGTAAATGCCATGAATATTTCAAGGAACAAGCAAAAATATGGTATTCCCAGTAATGATTGTATGACTGCATTGTTACTATAGTAAGACTTCGTTCTTATATATAGTAATCACGTTTCCAACTTGCATCAAGTAAAGCGGTATTCCTTTGAGGATTAAGTTAATGACTGTTTTACGAGGGCAATATCTTAGGACCCGCAGTACGTGCCGATATCAACTGATTGAGTTGGTTAACAATATACACTCGGATAAAAAATTAGGATCTAAGTAAGTGATCCAGAGAATTATTTTTATTTTATTAGTCCTTGGGTTCAGAAAGATTGAGAAATATTGATGTAAACATTTGCTTTTAGAAACTGTTTTACTTGTTAAATTGACTGTACTGCTGCATCGAAAAATTAAATGCTATGGTTGAATGCAAAAATCAATAGCCACAGCAATTAAGAAACAAGCTTTGCTGCTGTTTCAAAAATAAGTATACAGGAAGAGTTACTGATGCAGCTTTTTCCCACGCAGCACTGTAACATTTTAACCACAAAGGAATTACTTTTTTCAACATCATGTACGGTTTACATCCACAAACAGACTGAGGTATAAGCGACACGTGAATTGAGGGTTAAAGAATGAGGTTCAGTCTCAATCTACGTGCCAATGCTTTCACCAAACCACGAAGCGTAGTCCAGTGATTTGCAGTCATCGTCGACTCCAGCAGACGGTGTGGTAATCTCCCGTCTCACCGCCTCTTCTCCTATCCTGGGATGCGAGTGGCTGCGTCCTGCATTTGCTTCACGAAACTGCCTCTCGATCTGCTTTTACCCAGATGTCATTTCATGTTTAAAATATGACTGTTTACCGATTTTGTCCTTTACGGTCAATCTTTTAAATCCAGTAAAGTTATTAAATGTTTCTGTTCGCTGTTGAGTTCAGTATGCCTTATTTTACCATTAAACCAAATAATATCTTCTCCAAAAAGATTACAACTTATATAAAATGCTCAAATTCACTCCAACAGTTATTCCAACCTGAGAAATGTGCAGTAGTTCTGCTCACTTAATTTGGTAAGATTTGTAAATTTACTTTCCCTTTTAAAATTCCATTTTAACCCATCGAAATTTATTCTCAACACTTTAAAAATACTTTCGGCAAATTTTCCTACATTTTCAGTAAACATTGCAAATCAAACTAGCATGGACACATTCTTGTGACAGTAGGAGACAGACTGGCAGCGTCCAAAGATGCAGGGCTTTTTATTTGATCTGTTATGTTCGCATTATGCCCTCGGTGAAAAGCGTCAAGTGTTCACTGATCGTCAGAAATTATCCCAAAATGAAATGCACCCAAATTTCCTGCTTAAACCTTCAAAACAATGTAGAATAAACCACTTTAACTTCCCACACTTAATATTCACTTGTAAAGTGTGTATTCAATTAAATATTCAGTATTTTATTGTTTTACACCAAACTGTACAATTCAACCAGCAATCAAACTACTACTCCTTTGTTTCACTGTTCACTCTCATTTATTGATATCCCTATATTGTGGAAAATATTTGAATCTTGCAGTAAACTGACACTGCCATATTACCATTTAATCTACTGTGAAACACTTCTAAAGGATTTTAAATAATACTATAACAATTGAGAACTACCAGAAAATACCCACAGTAAACAGAGCTTTAAGGTTTTATTCAAACTAACTCTGTAATATTCCATAATAGCTACCTCGTCACTTATCAGTCCGTGTGATAAGATCAATAGAAACAAGTTTTAAATGAAAATATTTTGCTGCTTGTATAAAGCTAGGCATGCACACACACATTTGTGTACCAGCAAGTCCTTGGTGATCCATATAGGCAATGAAATGTTTGTGTTAACTGTCTAATGACAAGCCACATCGCGAGCGAATAACAATCATCGCAGATTGGAATGTGGCGAGAATGCGCAATGGTAACAATACACACCCCCGCAGGGGCCTGGTACGCAAGTGCCAGGTACGGGTTTGTCGAACCCGCGGTGCCCGAGCTGGAAACCTGTGAGCGCCGCAAGTTTCCCACACCGTAAACTCCTACCATGCTTCAACGACCACCGTAGGGCGTGGCGGTGGAACGTTGTGTGCCTAGGAGAACGGGGATCTTGGCTTAATCGCCCGGATCGCGAGGACGGAACAAACCTCTATAAAAAAACCCTCAACCTCAAGGTCAGCCAGGTGCCGAGGAGGTGTATGGGTGATGAGGTAAATCACTCGTTAATGTGCAACCTCAGGGGCACCTGTGCACCCGTGTTGTATAAGCATTCCTGTATATCATGTTTTTGCTCGTGGGACCACAATTCCTTCTCACAAACAAAAACAAAACCCCTGCGGTCTAGGTGTGCCGCAGGTTAAAAAAAATACACCCAGTTCCAACAAGCGGGCGAGGGTTGACAGCCCTCCTCCGGAACAAGTCCAAAGTAACGGGAAGGTTTGTCTAATAGACAACGCCTTTGTGATCATGACAAGAACGGAGGAATCCTTTGAAAAGGTCTCTCCGTTCTACATACAGAAAGGATTGGAGGTAATAGCGGGAGGTTTGAAGAGCGTGAAAAAGCTGAGGAATGGGACCCTGCTTCTGGAAACATCTAACCACAAGCAGGCTGTTTCACTCCTTAAGTGTGAGAAGCTCGGGGAGTTCGCAGTGAAATGCGAACTCCATCAAACTCTAAACTCTAGCAAAGGAGTTATCACTTGCAGAGATTTAATGGATATAGAGTCCGAGGAACTCCTTAAGGAGTGGGGATCAGAAAATGTGGTCGAGGTTAGGCAGATCAAACGAAGGGTTAACGGCAATCTTGAGAAGACTGCCACCTTCGTCCTAACGTTCGACACTCCAGTGTTGCCAAAAGCCATCAAAGCTGGCTACTTAAACCTAAACGTTCGCCCGTATGTCCCGGACCCGATGCGCTGCTTTAAGTGCCAGCGGTTCGGGCATACGACGGTGAACTGTAAAGGCAACGCCACTTGTGGCAAATGTGGAAAATCGGCGCACGAACCAGGTGCAACTTGCACCCTCCCACAGGTGTGCATTAACTGCTCCGGGTCACATCCAGCCTGGAGCAGGGAGTGTCGAGTGTACCTTGAAGAAAAGAAGGTACAGGAGTTGAAGACTAAGGAAAGAATATCCTTTGGCGAGGCGAAGAAACGGTTTAAGGCGCCGGCGCCACCGGTCTTTGCCACTAGCTTCGCCAAAACGTTATCAACTCCCGTCAGGAAGGAGAGCGTTGCTACGCAGACGTCCGTTGTAGACACAGGCACGAGCACGACATGCTCGTGCCAGTGCAAGTGTGGTGCACAGCCCACTAAGGTCCTAACACCAAGGACCGCGGTCGTCAGTAGTAGCGCTTCTGCTATCTCAACCACTAGAGCAGCAGGTCTATCAAGTCCACCAGCTAAAGCACGGCCATCCGCTCCAGTAGCTGCAGTCGTGGGTGCCTCTGCAACAGCAGAAGCAGCACCCATGGCAAAAGCTGAATCTGCAGCAGTAGAAGCAATTGAAACGCCATCTGTCGGAAGCGGATGGCAGGTAGTGCAGAGAGTTCGGGGTCCGAAGTTCCAACTAACGGACCCCACCATGTTCTTGAAGTCCCCTTCTACTTCTCCTCCCAGTTCCCCAACTGGCGTGGGGAGGAGGGGGTCAAGGCCTCGGCGGAAGAAAGATCCGCAAGACGCCGAGGCCTTAGAACAAAAGTCATCTTCGGACCCCGAAGATGACGTTATGCTGGTGGACGAAGGACCTGGTCCCGTTCCTCAGCGGTCACCATCGGAGGACCCACCTGACCCGGGGCGGGTGGTTTTAAATAGGTAGAATGGCTCCCATACTTCAGTGGAACGTAAACGGCTTTCAGGCTCACAAAGAGGAAGTCCACCTCTTAGCACGGTCTAATCCATTGTGTCTCTGTCTTCAGGAGAACATTTTAGACCTTTACACCAACCTGTGCTAAGAGGGTATGACATCTATAGAAAGGACGATACCGAGGGTGATCGAGCGAAGGGAGGAGTGGCTGTGTTGATCCGAAACACTGTCCACTCTGAACCCGTTGCTCTCACCTCCACATTACAAGCAGTTGCGGTGAAAATACACTGTCAAATCCAACTGACCGTATGCTCTGTCTATCTGCCACCCAGTGTGTCAGTCGGCTACGACGACCTGGTTGGCATCATACGACAACTCACTCGGCCCTTTCTCCTTTTGGGAGATTTCAACGCCCACAGTGCGTTGTGGGGTTCCACCACCGATTGCCCCAGGGGCCGAGTGGTGGGTAGATTGATAGAGCAGGAGGAAATTTGTATCCTGAATACAGGGCAAATGACTCATTTCACCACTGCTACCGGTACGTCTTCTGCCATTGACCTTTCCTTGTGTTCCCCCTCAATTGCGGTCTCCGTGCAGTGGGACGTGGATCGCGACCTACATGGTAGCGACCACTTCCCAATTTGGATGCACGTCGAGTGTGAACGTGGAGGAGGAAATAACCGACGTAAATGGAACGTCAGTTGTGCAGATTGGCAGCTCTACTGCCGTGCTGTTCAACTGCAACCCTGTGGCAGTATACAGGAGAAGGTGAATCGCTTGACAGAAGTGATTCACCGTGCAGCTGACGTTTCCATGCCGAAGAGCTCCGGAACGCTGCGAAGGACGCCCGTCCCCTGGTGGAACGATGAATGTCGTTCCGCCATCCAGGGTCGCCGATGGGCGTTGCGTCGCTTTAGGTTGTGCCCAACATCTGACAACCTAGCAGCGTTCCGTATTGCCAGAGCTAAGGCGCGTCGAGTTATTAAGGAGAGCAAGAAGAGGTCATGGCAGAACTTTGTGAGCAATATAAATCGTTCCACGCCTTCGTCGAAAGTATGGGAGTCCATTCGCCGTATATCTGGAAGGTACTCCGGCCCACCAGTATCTGGGTTACTGGATCATGGATGGATAATTACTGACGAACGAAGCATAGCGCAGCTGATGGCGGAGAACTTCGCCGCCATCACTTCGTCCGCTAACTTTGACCCTCAGTTTCAGCGACGAAGAGTCGCTGCCGAGAGGCGCCCGCTGTGCTTCGATTCGTCGAATACAGAGGCCTACAACTGCCCATTTACATTTTGGGAGCTGGAGTCGGCTTTGAATAGCGCTAACGACACTGCTCCAGGGCCTGATTTGATCCAGTACCAGATGCTGAGGCATCTTAGTAAAGATGCTGAGGGATACCTTCTGGATATTTTTAATGATATATGGACTGGAGGACACTTCCCCGACTCGTGGAAAGAAGCAACATTAATTCCCATTTTAAAACCTGGGAAAGACAAATTGTTGCCAGGTGGTTATCGTAGTATTGCCTTGACTAGCTGCGTGGGGAAGACACTGGAGAGGATGGTTAACCGCCACCTCGTCTGGTGTCTTGAATCCCGTAATCTGCTGAGCCGCTTTCATTGTTGGTTCAGGTAGTTCCGTTCCACCTTGGACAACCTGATCCTCCTGGAGGCGGCAATACGGGATGCGTTCATCCGCAGCCAACACCTTGTGGGTGTCTTTTTCGACCTCGAAAAGGCTTATGATACTACCTGGCGGCATGTTATTATAAAACAATTACATGACTGGGGTTTTAGGGGAAACCTGCCCCATTTTTTAAAATCATTTTTATCTGGACGTTGCTTCCGGTACCGAGTCGGTAGTGAAGTATCTGATCTTTTTATTCAGGAAAACAGTATTCCTCAGGGATCTGTTTTAAGTGTGACCCTTTTTGCAATTGCTATAAATAGCATAGCAGCCATTATAAGGAGTCCTATAGGGTACTCCTTATATGTGGATGATTTTTTAATTTTTATTGCATCATCCAGCCTGAGAAGCGCTGAGCGGCAGTTGCAACTCACGCTGAACAGGCTGGATGAATGGTCAGTGCACACCGGTTTTCGTTTCTCTGCCGAGAAAACCCGGTGTGTACTGTTTAGTCGTAGTAGGACTATTTTACCAGAGCCTCACCTTACCTTGAGGAACACCGTTTTACGTTTTACTGACACTGTTCGGTTTCTGGGCCTCATTTTAGACACTAGGCTAAGCTGGCTGCCACATCTTAAAGATGTGAAAGCCAGAGCCTCTAAAGCTCTTAATGTTTTAAAATGCCTGTGTGGCAGTTCATGGGGAGCTGACCGCTCCTGCCTGCTACAATTTTACAGAGCCTTTGTACGGTCGCGGCTGGAATACGGTTGTATTGTGTATGGTTCGGCACGGGACAGTTATCTTCGTATACTGGATAGTGTCCACCATGCAGGAATTCAGCTCGCCACGGGTGCATATCGCACCAGCCCCATTGTCAGCATTTGTGCTGACTCGGGCGAGCCGCCGCTTACCATCCGCCGGTGACTCCTCATGGTGCGACACTTCCTACACGTTGCCATAACACCTTGCTGTCCCATGTACGACATAGTTCTGCACCCCAACTACGAACGGCTCTATACCAATCGGCATAGAGCCACTAAACCATTCAGCTACCGTACAAAGGCAATTTTAGAACAATACGGATTCGAGCTTCCTTCTTTTTATCACCAGGGTTGGAGTAAATCTCCTCCCTGGCTTTTAAAGAGGCCCAGAACGATTTTAGAATTATCGCGGCACAACAAGCTGTGTACCGCGGCTAATGTTTTTATCAGAATTTTTAGAGATGTCTTAAACCAACATCATAATTTGACCCCGGTATTTATGGATGGGTCTAAGCAGGCTAACGGAGTTGGCTGCTCCGTCGTGTTCCCTCGTGCGACTTACACATATAAACTTGACGGCAGGTGCAGCGTTTTTACTGCCGAGTGCTACGCCGTGCTAAAGTCGCTCCAGCATATGAAAGTATAGCACGATAAGTGTTTCATCATATGCTGCGATTCCCTCAGCTGTATTCAGGCCATAGGAAATATGTATCCAGCAGATCGACTAGTCCAGGACATCCAGGACGCCCTCCTTTCCCTCCAATCTCGTGGAATGGAGGTATTATTCTGCTGGGTACCGGGCCATGTGGGAATCAGGGGGAACGAGGCAGCTGATGTAGCTGCCAAGTTAGCCTGCGACAAGGTCAGAACCGACTTTGAACCGGTCCCAAAGTCAGACCTTGCCTCGGCGGCGAAGAGATTTGTTTTTGATTTTTGGCAGAGGCAGAGGCTGGAAGTTGAGCATAACAAGCTCCGGCTGGTCAAACCGACCGTTCAGCCGTGGAGCAGCTCCTTCCAGCGGGCGAGGAGGGATGAGGTTCTCCTTACTCGCCTCCGAATAGGGCACTGTCCTCTGACACATGGTTTCCTTCTCCGCCGAGAGGACCCTCCGGAGTGTGATGCATGTGGCGTACCTTTGACGGTACGCCACATTTTAATAGACTGTGTACTGTTTTTAGACTTAAGGGCAGACGTTGGCTTGGCCAACGATCTGACCCTTATTTTAAACAACGAGACCAGCAACGTGGCGAGTGTTTTAAAATTTTGTGTTTTGGCCGGTCTAGTGCCTAAAATTTTAGGCAGATCGGCCTAGTTTTAAGATGGATGGGTGGCCTCTTTACAGCCACCCATGCATATGCATAGCTATAATTTTTTATATTGTTATGACTCACGTCTCGCTGGCCACTATACAGCCAGCGAGACTTGTGTTTTTAATTCTCCTTTTAACATTTTTGGCCCCTTTACAGCCATCAAGGTGTACGGTTTAAAGTACCGGTGGCCCTTTTAAAGCCACGCGTGATATTATGATTTATTTTATTTGCTGTCTGTATGGCCGACCCCTTTACAGTCGACCATGCAGACAGTATTTTAGTACATTTAAAAGCCACAGTAATAGCTGGTTATTGTTAGGGCGCTAATGACCCCAACGTCGACGTGCCCTAAAACACCAAAAACAACAACAATAACACACACATTTATCTAGTCTGACAATTTACTTGCAGTGGGTAAGATGTTCTTAGTACGTGGCAAGTAAGATGAATAGAGAATTCGTAATTTATTTCATTGCAACATACCAGCAGCATGCTACACTGTGAAAGGTGAAATCAAACGAGTACACTAACAGTACAAAAAAGAAAAGAAAAAAGAAACCAACTTAGGCTACAGCCCATTGATATAAGTTTGTGGGAAATATAATATAAAAGCTGATAGTGCATTAGTAAAAAATAAAATTCATTCTTTGCGGAGTGCTTTTCGCGAGGAGTATAAAAAAATTGAAAACTCAACAAAAAGTGGGATACGTGAAGACGAAATCTACAAAACTAATCTGTGGAATTGTGACTTACTTCTGTTGACAAGAGATTAGCACGAACCAATGGACAGATTAGCAATATAGGAAGCCCAAATTATGAAGATAGAGATGAAGGGAATGCAGAGGAATATGTTTTTGTGCATTTATGTAACAGTTAAGAAATCGAAGAAAACACTCCTCAAGTAAGTGATATTTTTATTTATATTGATATAAATACCTACAAAATTTGTTTCTGTGAATGTAAAATAATGTTAATCATTCAATATTGTATTAAATATTTGCTACGTAAACCAAAAAATTGCAGATGGTTAGCCACTGTCCCTTGACAACATTTACTGAGCGTGGCGTTGTAACGGTTCGAATCCCCGTCTGGGCATCCAGATTTGGGTTTTCCATGGTTTCCCAAATCACTCCAGGCAAATGCCGGGATGCTTCCTTCAAAAGGCCACGGCCGAATTCCTTCCCATTCCTTCCCATTCCTTGCCCCCCCCCCCCATCCTTTCCCATTCTCTAAAGACCTCGCTGTTGAGAGACGTAAAAAAGTTTAAAAAAAAATTGACAACATTTCTTCTTGCCATGGTATCTTACCACTGCCATTGAAATATCTGACATAACCACTTCGGTTTTGTTTTGCCTCTAATAAAGCTTTCAAGCATTTAGAAATTCCTAACAAGAGTTAGAACTTGCACAGTTTCCTCTGTCTGCCATTTTCTGCTATTTCTTTTGTTTGTTAATTTTCACCGGCAACAACCACATAACTTCCACCAGAAGAGGATTTCTTTCTGATTAAGTAATTATGTAAAATATGTGCAGCTAATACTACACATTGAATATTTACTGGTGAATTGATTGCCATCAGCCTGTCTTCAGGTGCAAGACTTTGTCACATCTCAGTATTTTGTTTTGTAAGATACAGTTTCACAATGTTTAAGAAATCATTAAGTACATCTTCAGGATTATTATCTCCGATTTCCTACAGTAATTGTAAATTAGATAATGGAACCACTGTTAGGCACGGAAGTGCCTGACAATCTTAAAAGTGGAAATGCCAGATGGTGATGAAAAAGCTTATGCCCCATAGTATTTGGGAAGCAGAACTGTAAAAGTTGGTTGCTCTGTTAATCTTATTGTTTATTTTCCATAATCAATTATAATCTAAAGTAACAATGGCAAGGCATTTGAAATCCTAAACAATTTCATAGTGTCCTAATTTTAGATGTCCGGTTTGTAATTTCTGCTCACCACTGAGTATACAATTTTGATGTAAAGTTGTTTTAAATCAGTGAAACTGTTCATTCAATCTAACTATTGTAATTCTTCTTGACCCTAAATCATTATCAAACAGTGTTGCATCAGTATTCCCCTTTTTGGCCAGTGGAGACAGAATCTTGGGTTGACAGTCAGGAATGGAAGACGATGTGCCAAAACAGGTGTTTCTGTGAAAATAAATTATTTCTTAACACACAGAAAAAAATATACTCATTACAAATAATAAGACAGGTATAATGTGAAATCTGAAGGAAAGGCAATCAATGAGAACAGTTGTACAAAATTCTTGGGTAGATAGGAATTTAAAATGGAATAAACTTTTTGTTTGGGGGGGGGGGGGAAACTTTTGTGGCATCTCCTCCTGGGAAAGCTCTTCATAAGCACAAAAGTCTGAAAAATGTACTGTAAGAATTATTTGCAGAATCAAACACGAGATGATGTGCATAAATTTGTTTTAAAATCCACTTGTAGAATACCAGCACAATACATATCAGACAACTGTGCAGATATAAAATGTTAGCCACACAAACCTGACAGCTTGAAATCCCTACGGCAAGAATTTTTGGTCGCTAAAGAATTTTCTAGGAACTTGGTAACTAAAAAGCACAGAGAAAGTAACTATGCTTCATGTTATGGAAGGGGAAAAGTTATTGACAACCACCAACATGGCAAATAATACTTTTTTGTGGAACTGTGTACAAAATAACAATCAACTATAGTCTCTGAAAATTGCATTCAAATATAGCACAGTAACATTGCATATTATGTATTTGTGGTTAACACTGTTTATACTGTTGGGATATTAAGTAAGTAACCAGCAATGAGTAGCCAGTATACCAAACTTATAACTCACCACAAATGAAGACAGGAAAGCGGCAATTAAAACAGAAACAAGAATAAATTTCACAATATTTGAGTGTAACCTGTAATCCCACGCGGAGACTAGACGGGTCATGGGGTGAATCTCAGTGAGTGACACGTATCACCTCTATACACGATAAAGGTTTATACCGAAATATTGTCCAGTTGTGGTGCTACTGCCATCTCTGCAGTGAGTGATACGTTTAGTTGCCATTTTCTTCATTATTTTCATTTCCAAAATGCATTTTTATTGTCAGTGGTATCGATAATTATAATTGATTAGTTAAGAATCGTGTGTGCTGTTCCACACTGCCAAGACTCGCAGGGGATCGAAGTGAACACACGTAATCTGATCTTCCTCAGAGTCCCCAGTATTCCATCACTTCCACGTCCCTCCCAATGTGCTGGTTAAAGTCTCCCATAATAGCATTCACTCTGTCAACATCGTGTCACTTCTCTGTTCTAAATGCTTCCTCCCATTCAACTGGAAAACCTATCTGTAAAACATGTGTCTGCACTAATAAAACTGTTATTAATAGACATTTGGCCAATAACCAAGTTATTAAGAAGTTTTTTAATTTAATTTAATTGCAATGGTGGCAATTTCCCTACACACCCAACTTCCCCTTACCCTGCACCCACCTATATTTGTCCTCTACAAATTTCAACTTTAAATTCTTTTAACATTTTCGGTAAGTTATTCATCATTTCTCTTGGTAACTCACTCCAATACCTGACACCCTTACCTAAAGAGGAAAATCTTCCCACACCCTTGTGCCTGAAATAGAGTGCCAACTTGTGGTCATGATCATCTTTTCCCTTCCATGAATTCCATTTCATACCAACTGCAATATCTTTCCATGCCTCATCGCCAGTATACACCCTGTAAACTCCCATGACCCTCCTCATCCTCCTCCTGTCTTGCAATGAATCCCATTCCAGCTCCTTTAACATATCTGTCAATGATTGCATTCTGCGATAATTTCCAGAAACAAATCTAGCAGCCCTTTTTTGCACCCCCTCTAATTCCTGTATTTGATACACAAAATGTGGGTCCCATACTACACTACCATATTTGAGCAATGGTCTGACCAAAGTTTTGTAACACAGTTCCTTTATTTCTCTCGTACATCCCCTCATCACTCTCTCCAACAAGTGCAGAATTCTGAAACCTTTTTCTACCACCTGTCCAATGTGTCCTGCCCAGTTAAGCTTGTTATCAAATGTAATGCCGAGATATTTACATTTCAAGTCTTCAGCAAGCAATTCTTTTCCCACTATTCATAATTAACCTTTTGTTTTTTATTTGTGTATCTAATAAGCTGACTCTTCTTTGCATTTATCTTCATCCCATGTTTACCAACCCAACTAGATATCCTGTCCAGATCAGCCTGTAACTGTTTACAGTCCTCTATCGTTTTGATCCTTTTATACAGCATTATGTCATCTGCAAACAATCTAATTTCAGATAGTAAACAATCAACACAATTATTCATTAGAATAATGAATAGCAATGGTCCCAATACGCTACCCTGCGGCACTCCCATTTTTACTTCCACTTCCTTTGATACTGCATTTCCTACCCTAACTTTCTGTTTTCTATCTTTTAAAAATTCTTCTACCCAGAAAATCACTTTCTCATCCACTCCAATGGTTTTTCCTTATTTACTATCATTTTATGGCTCACTCTGTCAAATGCCTTTGGAAGATCTAGTGCTACACTATCAATTTGGCCTCCCTTGTCCATTTCATCTGAAATATCTTGCATATATCCCACCAACTGAGATTCGCATGAATATCCTTGCCTGAACCCATGTTGCCTGCTTGGAAACCACTTACGTTCCTCACATACATTTCTGATGTGGTTTAGTCCAGACCTCCAGTACTCCACTCATTAGTTAGGACTCGTGATCCTCCACATCTCCCGTCCTCATGGCAAAGGAATTTGAACTAACTAATGTCTACAACAGAGGTCCATAATTTGCTTCAGAACTGCTTTAGTGATGAACCTTTGATTGCTGTTTCTAATTAATACAGGTTTATCCACACTGATTAATAAGTAGTGGTAATGGTCCACACAGTACTCACCTGAAATTTTAAGGCTCTGTTTAATCCTTCAGAGTAAGGATGAGAGTTTTCGAGATCCACGCATTTTCCCTATCTGGGTCTAATACAAAAGTTGAATCCTGGAAAGATGTTCAGATAAGACAAATGAGAACAGAATAAATGGGTTTGAATCAAATTACCTTCTAAATGTAACCGAAGGCTTCCAGGGCAGAGTCAATGGACTCTTGGTCGTGGAATGAAATAGTATAAATGTAGTTCATTAGTTAATTGTAATTTAATTGGGCCTTGTAAGCACATCTGAATTTGTAAAATTCTAATCTTTCGCTAAGGGATATGGGGAACGGGCATCATACAGAAGATGATACCGAAGCCTAAAGCCACTTACAGGGCGATTTAAAATATAAAAACTAACTATACACATAATATCAGCCGTAATTAAACTGTAAATGAGAAAAAATAGTCTTTAAACTCGCTGCAATAAAGAATAATCCAGCTTGTTCGGCAATAGTTACGAAACAATATCACCATTTTACAACACTTTCGATGCAGCAAAAAGTAGTTATAATAGTAATCGACCAGGAGAAACTAAATTCTGCAGTAAATAACACATGATCAATAGTTTCAGGCAGTTCAAAAATAAGAAAACACAAGTTTTAAATCCAGTCACTCATATTAGCATTTTTAAACACTAATAACGAGTGACGGCTCTAGACGCAGTGACATTGTGACATGTCACCACTTCATAATCAAGAATAAATAAATAAAAAATAAATATAACGAAAGAGAAATATATATTTAAAAATTTAGCATTTCTAGTATACTATTACTTCAGACGGATGGGGAAACATTAAACATCCTCTATTGGCCACATCAGCGAACTATTTCACCCTCGTGGAGACAGCTCTATTTTGTCTCCAATCGTGCATGCGCACTAACAGCTTCGCAGATATTTGGGAGGGTGAGGGACCCATGGAGGAACGAAATATATGGAGGAGAAGTGACGTTAAATTGGTGAAGCAGGCTCGCGCATGCGCAGTGGCGGCAGCGGCGATATTGCGCTTCCAAACAATTGCGATGTTCCCAGTATATCCCGAAAACTAAGCAAGATATCGAAAAATTTTATTCTTTATTTTCGATTTGTCTCGTCGTTTTACAGAAGAATCGATCATTAAATTTGACTTTTGCGAAATTTTTCTTCTCCATTTCAACTCAAGACACCTCACTTTTGATACAGTATATCTCTAGAACTAGGTGAGATATCGAAAAATTTTATTCTTTATTTTTCATTTGTCTCGTCTTTTTAAATAAGAATCCATCATCAAATTTGACTTTGACCAATTTTTTCTTCTGAATTTCAACCAAAACCATTTCACATTTGGGACAGAATATCTCGAAAACTAAGCAGGATATCAACAAATTTTATTCTTCATTTTTTATTTGTCATATCGAGTTACATAATAATCCATCACCAGATTGCGGCGTCACCTTTATCCTAGAGTCCCCTTGAGGTTTTTGTACATATTCCCCGTGTCTGTATGGAAGCGGCCATGCCCCCTCCACTCCGGCCATGCCCCCCCCCCCCACTCCTCCTCCGCCCTGCTTCACTTCAATGCGTGGTGAAGGTCTCTTGCGTCGTCTCCATATATTTCCTTCCTCCATGGGACCACGTTGCAAATACGGATTTGTGCCAACTCTGACCAGTCTCAAGGAGCTTGAAAAACTTAGTAACACCGTCGGTAGAGTGCAGCAGTAGCTGCTTTTTTTTGTCACATGCCCTAGGTGGAATGCATGTAATGGTAGCAAAACTGAGTCTGCAGTTGTGCGCCGAATACTGACCACATCTTGTGACTATCAAAGGGTGCGTAAGGTGTCTTTGCGTGATGAATTATTAAAGAAGCCATTCTCGCTACTATCTTACGAAAAAAAAATTAGGAAAACCTACATCGCATTTAAATATTACGTATCGTCAAGAAAGTGCTAAGTATCTCGGTTGAGGAAATTTAACCGTAATGAGTACTTAAAAAGTAACTTGCTGTGTGGTAGCAATGTGAAAAATGCATTTTTCTGTTTTCCAAGTGTTCTATTTGGTGGTGAATTTAATTGGTCACGTGGTGGAGTTTCTGATTTGGTTCATCTTACAGGAAGAATTAAGACCCACGAAAAATCAGCACTTCATATTAATAATGTGCTTAGGTTAGATATGCTTGGAAAAACAAACATTCAGAATCAACTTAATTCTCAGTATCACCTCGCTATTGTTAAACATAACGAACAAGTGGATAATAACAGGTACATTCTAAATTTAATTATAAACTGTGTGTGATATTTTGTGGTGCTTTGGAATATGCTTTGCGAGGACACATTGAATCTGATAATAAAGGTTCGTGAATTAATTCATTTCAGTTCGGAGTTGGTCAAAGAGTTGAAAAGTCATTTGCAAGGATCCACAGCATTTAAAGGCACCAGTAGAACCATTCAGAATGAATTGCTTGAGTGCATGTTGAGTATATATCATGACAAAATTGGAAAGAAATCGACAATGTTAAATATGTAGCCGTGATAGCTGATGAAACTACAGATGTGTACAGATTAGTTATAGTGTTGCACTATATTGTTGGTGGAAAACCTGTAGAAAGATTTTGGAAATTCGTGAACCCAGATGGCCATCATGCTAGTGCTATTGTAGATTGTATTTTGCAAGAACTTGACACACTGATTCGAAAATCACCCGAAAAATTAATTGTTCAATGTTACGATGGTGTCTCCGTAATGAAAGGAAATTTAAACGGAGTGCAGAAAAAAATTAAAGACATATATCCTCATTCAAATTTGTTCATTGCTATGAATACCAGGTAAATCTCTTAATGTCAAAAGCGGTCTCCATCAATTGGGAAGTGCGCCTGTTTTTCGCAAATCATTCCGGAATTTGTTCTTTCTTTTCACGTTCATCTCAAATAACAAGAGTTTTAGATGAGATTTTGCAGAAAATATTACCACATGCATCTCAAAACAGGTGGAATTTTCATTCTCGAGGAGTCAACTGTATTTACGAATATAGAAATAATTAAATAGATGTAATGGAAACCATTGAAAACAGGGAAGAAATATGTTTGCCTTTACCCTTCAACAAGCATGTGCATATAAAACTTTGTTAAATGGTAAGAACTTTGTTGTTTGGTTAACACTATTTCACAAGATAATGCCACATGTCGAAATAGTTTTCAAAGAACTACAAAAGAAAGACACTGACCCTGTAAAAGTTAAAGTAAGTATGGAGACCTTTGAAACTTCCATTCAAAGAATTAAAGAGCAGGCTGATGATAATGATGAAATTGAAGGGTGTGAAAAAATTCCTGTGAAAAGACTGCGATGTGATGATTCTGAGAACCAAAAGAGACAATATTTAGAAGTTTGCAATGTCATTGTTTCTGAAATAAAAACTAAGTCTCAGTTTATGGGACATCTCACAGCATTAAACTTATTTGATGTTAAAAAATTTAAAAGTTATCAAACAAAATTTCCTGCCGAATACCTCAGTGATATGGTAAAAGAGTCCCCGTTTTTGGAAGAAATAGATTGCACGGGAACGTGAAGTGTGTTATTCGAGACCAGAAATAAGAGCCATTTCTGGTGCTGTTCCATTTTTATCATTCATTATTGAAAATAACCTTACCGATACATTTCAAGAAACATCAAAATTATTAAAACTGTTGATAACAATGCCAATCTCAACATCAGAAGCCGAAGAATGTTTTTCTATGATGAAAAAGGTAAAAACCTTTCTCAGAAACACAATGAAAGAGGACTGACTCACCGCTTTAGGCATGCTTTCTTGCGCAAAATCATTCGTGAGTAACACAGACAATTTCAACAAGCAAGTTACTGATTTATTTGCCACCAAAAAGAACAGAAAAATTGACTCATTTTGGTGCTTTAATTCATTGAGACAGTGACTCTTAATATTATTTTCTGTGACTTAATGTGTAAATAAATCTTAAATCATATCGCTGAATATGATATTTCTTCACGAACTGCTGCTTAACGTTCACCCCTCCAGTAATTCTTTGTTTTTTGTTGCATGCCCTTACTATATTGTTTTGAATTATTTTTTAAAAAAAAAACTCTGGAGATTCGTTGCTGAATATTGTTTTGAGCAATGTAGGAATTCAACTACTTGTCCTAGAAGCTTTGTCAATGCGAGGAGGCGATATTTTTTTCTATTTCTTAGTTGCTTCCAAGGAGTATTAGGCAAGTTTATGAATACATGTGGCAATAAAGGACTCTCAAGCTAAATGTGTTCCACTGCGTATAGAGTTTGCCATTGAAGTCATGGATATTGAAGGCAATGGCTATGCCCTGTAGGCAGCGCAGGATAAAGAAAGTATCTGACCCCAGTTCTTGGCGCCCTCTGTTTTGAAGGGGGGAAAAATCTATATTTTGTATGAACAAAGATCAGATTTCACGTGCCGAAGGCCGCCGGTTCGAATCCGGCCGCGGGCATGGATGTTAAGTGTTGTGTGTCTGTGTGAATGTCTTGTCCGTCCTGTGGCGTCCATACATTGGAAAAAATACACATTGAGCTGGCTGTATGGCCTCCGTTGCCGAATGCCATTAAAAGATAAGATTTCGTAGGTGATCTATTGAATAGATCATATTTTTCATACAGTTTTTAAAAAAGAATTTTACATTTTATGATATTTTGAAAACTGCTTTTATTTCTTGCGCTACAATGAAAACAAAAAAATAGTTTGCATGTGTTTTATATTATTTTGATCGTTTTATTTTGGATTATTCTATTCATTTTTCTTATTTTTTTCAATTAAATATATTATCTTTCATTGGGAGCGTTAAAAATTAGAAGTCTCAGTCTACTGTCTAGTCGTATCTATTGGATAATCCAGCACTGCCTGTAGTTCAACCTCTCGATTTTTGGCTAATCAGTCATTGTTTACCTTTTGATCATTTATCATTTATTTCTTCAATTACAAAATTATTTCTTCAATCCGGCAGCACACACTTGTAAAGAGACATTCAAACGTAGTAAATGTTTAAGTTGCCTAGATTCTTAGTCAAAACTGAACTTTTTTCTTCCTTCCACCTTTCACTTTAAAAAAAATGTAATTTGTCGAAACATTTCAATCTTGTCACTCACTACCTAACTGAATCACTTCGGCCGCCACTGCTTATAACGACACATTTGAAGCAGTTTCTGATATCAGCTGATATTGTAATCAAAAACTTAAATTTTTCCTGTACATCGTGCTGAAATTTCAAGCAATTCTGTACAGTTAATCAAGCCTAAGAAGAATTTCTAAATTAATTGCTTCTAATTTGGCACGATGCCGGCTTACATTAATTATCACAGTTAAACAAATCAAGGTCAGGGGATAAAAACACTTTTGATACATGTAATGGGGATAGCAGTAAACTGAAGGCCATTTTTCGAGACAGGCTTTACTTTCACAGTAATTCACTTAACCTTTTTTGAAATAGGAAATTTTAAGATGGCACTTGGCCAAGAAGAACTGGTATTTCATAAATTTGATTATTGCACAAGTACACCAGTTAAAGAGAAGATCGGCACACCGTTGTAAAGCTGAGAGAATAGAGAACAAAATGAAATATATTTAAAGTCCGAAACAACGTTTTCACTGCGCATTGATATGCTAATACACATATTTAGAGCAGTGACTTCAGGCCTTCTACGCAGTAACAGGCGGGAACTATTTACGAGTAAAGGATCGAGTTTACGATAAAAGTTGGAAGGGAGTAAAATAATTGCTATGCCTATCTCTAAATAATATAAACTTCTGAGGGTCCTACATTATTTAGTTCCACTGCACTAAATTTTGGGTGTCACGTGACTTCCCCCATTCCGGTATTCGAATGTGGGTTTTAGTAGCGAGGGGTCCCGTTGTGAGCCACCCCAGGCTGGCCTCGCAAATAGTTCCTACTGCCGCGCTTCCTGGCAGGCATCTCAGGTTTTGTGGGGAATCGGCCCACACCACGTAGTCAGGATATAACTTCAAGTTATTATTTAGGTGTATTCTGGAGGTTAGTCTTCTTTCATAACTTACAATTCTTTCGGCAATGATTTGTCTGATCTCTGATTGCCTATTTCAGCTGTAATGTTAAACTTGAACAGTGCTTCTCTTTCGTAGTTGCAACCTGACCTTTTCTTTCCCGAGGTTAATAGTGGAAAGTGGCGACCGTAGTACTTTACAGTTGATATCTCCAAGGTGTTTTTCACGGTCTAGAAATTTTGAACATTTGGAATTTTGGCAGAACTTATCCGAGTGTGAAAAGTAAGTTAAGGAGATGAAGACTTACTACTACCCCGGTAGTAGGCTTTCTCCTTACAGCCTGACAGGAGCCAACAACAACAAACTGGTGTATACCAATCAAAATCTTCTACAATCAAAATAACCAAATTAATCTAACTCAAAATAAACCTAAAAATACAAATTTAAAACACATCTCCAATCACATGCATAGCGCTTTATTTGCACACAATGTGTTTGTGCAGGAGACAAAATTAATCACTACTCTCAACTTTTTTTTTTTTTTTTACTTCCAGTTCAATTTTTGTATAGTTGATTTTATTACTTTGATATCATCATTTTTATAATTTTTCAGATACAATAAAACATCTATCTATCTCCAAATACAAACAATAGCTGTTTTGTGTTCAATGTCTAATCAGATTGATTAGAGGACAGAAGTAGGGTGAAGAGAGTCTTGGGAGTGTACCAGCATATAATGATGATGACGATGTGTGGAAAGATATTGGCAGGAGAATTAAGAGAGGCGTATGGAAAGGTTGTTTTTGATCGTATGAGCCACGTCTGGACATTCTGATGTTTAGATTCCATGTTAAACTATAGATCCCGCCAATTCAGGGATGGAATGCTCGGCAAATTGTTGGCGGCTGAACGATTCTCTGGAATCTCCCGGCCAACAGTGCCGAATGTGTTTACTATTTTATGCTGTATTGCTCCCTCGGGCTTTATTTCTCTCGCAGGAAGTTTGTGTGTGATCTACACTAATAATATTATAAATGCGAAAGTAAGTCTGATACGTTTTGACGACTAAATGGCTATACCGAAATTTATTGTAATTTGACAAGGATCTTTAGGAAGGACACAGGATATTTTTTTCAGTTTCTGTCACGAAATTTGGATAACTTACTGAATGGTGACAGATGGATGCATGTGTAAGTCTGTAATGTTACATTTGTTGCTCAGGCTGTGCTTCTCGCGCAGTCAGTTGGTGTTTGATCTGTTAATAAATTTCGTTTACAGACAAAATTTATTATTTACTGTAGATGTTGACTTGTGCTGCACTATTCTATTATTTTGTGTCTATCTAAAAGTTTCTGGCATCAGTATATTCTGTCTTCTTTTACGACATGCCTCGCGGGCATAAATCAGACATAATATGTAGTTCTAACAGAGCACGAAGAACTAAAGTTATTAGCACCTAAAAATCTGATTTTCATGCTGAAGAAAGAAGAGAAAACAAAGCTGAAATTGAAGCTGCCCTCAGTTAAACCTCCCCCCTCCCCGTACCTTAGTTTTTTTTTCTTTCTATTTTTAATCATGTTGCAAATTCGTGAGACTTTTTGCTGGATGGTAATTTTGAAGTTGGCAAGGCGGTATCTTCTACTTGTCTTTCCGAAAATGATGACTTGGATTTTGTTAGAATTTATGATTCACCTCCAGCGGTTGCACCATTGTACAAATTTGTCCAGTTCTGTCTATGGATTTTTTCAATTGTTGTAGTGATTTATACATGGCTAGGGTACGCTATGTCATCGGCGTATTTGAGGATGTATATAGGTAGTGCGGGTATAGGTATGTCAGAAATGTATAAGATGAATAGGAGCGGCGAGAGTACATATCATTGTGGGGACACCTGCAGTAGGGGAAAAGATGTGGGAGAAGAAGTTATTTTTGGCTACAAACGAGGTACGGTGTGTGAGGAAGGAGGCTATTGAACAAATGTAGATGATGGGTAAGGCGAAAGTTTGCAGTTTAAAAATGGGTATAGTATGCCATACTTGTTCGAAAGCTTTTTCCATGTCTCACAAGAAGAGAATTGCGGATCGGTGGGTGTTGATGTGGGTGGTCAGGAAGTATACTAGTTCGAGGAGTTGATCTTGGATGGATAGTTTTGGGTGGAAGCCTCACTGGCCTGGGGATAGGAGTGAGTGTTAAGACATGTGTTGGTGGATTCTTTTTGATAGTATGCTTTCCAATATTTTGCTAAAGACGGAGGTGAGGCTGATGGGCTGGTATGAGTTGGGATCTGATATTGGCTTATTTGGTTTGTGAAACATGAGGATTTTTGAGGATTTCCATTTAGGGGGGGTAGATGCCAAAGTATAGGGTATTGTATACAGGTGGGCTAGGAGTAGATGGAAGGAGCTGGTTGCTTTTTTGATGTGTCTGTATGTGATGGAGTCAGGGCAAAGAGTTGTATTTTTCTTGGTGTGAAGGACAGATAGGATATCGTTAGTAGTGATGGGGGTGTTAAGCCCAGTGCGGCTGACGGTTTGGATATAGTTGAAATCGGGTTTGAGCGGTAGTAATGAGGGGTCGGCATGCTGTTCAATTATGGCGGAGTCAGCGTAGTCAAATCGGGGGTCATTTGGTGTAGTATGGATGGTTTATAGTTGGCCTGCGAAGAGATTTGGTGTTTGGGTGTTATTGGATACAGGAAGGTTATTTTGGAGGAGGGGGTATGTGGTGGCGGGTCATGCGTCGGAAGGTGGACGAATATTGTGAGGAGTTCTGTATATACTTTTTATTTAGCTGGTTGCAGGTGACCCTCCAAGTACGTCGTTTGTGGGCGGTTATATAGTTACAGACTGTTGGTTGGAGCTGACGGTTGAGGATGGATCGTGGGTGCGTGATAAGTGCGGAAGAGGCGACGTGAGAGATGAAGGAGTTGGTGTGTTTGTCTTGGTAGTAACAGTTTGTGGGGTGATAAGAGTCAGGGGGTGTGAGTGTCAATAGCGTCTATGGTGGTGTGTTGAAGGTATTAGGTGGCTTTAAGTAGGCTGTCAGCGTCGGTGTTATTTGGTTTGTCTGCATCTATTAGGTCATCGATGAATTTTCTGTAGTTATTCAAGTTGGTATTGCGGTAGTTCTGAATGTATCGGTGGGGTGTAGGATTGGGTGGGCGTGGTTTCTTAGGGACATTGAATTGGATGGAGAGCATGATCGGGAGGTGGTCGCTGCCATTGGGATCGAGAACATGATGTGTGGTGTGGGTTAGGATATTTGGGGAGGCTAGGGATTGTGTTTAATTCAGGGCGCGTGGGTGATGGGATGATAATGATGTCACCTCTCATGGTTGCTAGGGTTTGATGGAGTTCTTGTTGGGTGCGACTATGGATATCGATGTCTGCCATGATGATATATGAGTTGTAGTGATTATCTATGTAGAATATGAAATTGATTGGGAGTGGAACGCGGGGTTGGATGTATATGGTGAGGAGGGTGACGGTGACATGTTCAGATGGATTATTGAGGGGTGGGTGTATTTGGGTGGGGATAGGAGTTTTATAGCCAATGACCACGCCTCCAGGCGCTACTTGTGAAGGTTGTCGGATCTGGTGAGTTGATGAGGGGACACACGAATTTGGTGATGTGGTTGGAGGAAGATTTCGTTTAACTTGATGCCTTGGGTATCATGTATGGTGAGGGTATGTAGGAGAAGCGGTTTGTTGGTAAGAGTGAATGGATGTTGTTGAAATATGAAAAAGAGGCATATTTGGGTTTTTCGTGTGGGGCTTGTACGAGGGTTTCTAGCGCGAGGAATTGGAAGTGGGCGTTTTTGTGGGAATAGGTGGCATTTTTGTGAATTCCAAAAACTGCTCGGGCTGTGATAGATATTTGTGCGAGTGTGTGATCTCGCGGGAAGGGGTTTTAGATATTTCAAAGTAATGATAATCAAGCGCAGGATATCTTCTATGGTTTGTGGGCGGCGTATGAAGTTGGTGGGTGGTATGGGAGGGTCGATGGGTCAGAGGGGTTCGGTGAGTTCAGGTTTGATGGGGGCTGGTTTGAATTTGCATTTGGTGGAGAGTAGGTAGGGTGGTGTTCACTGCATGTGTTGCAGGTTGGTGTTTTCTGCAGGTTAGGGGCAGGTTTTTAGGAATTAATTCTCTTTGTAGTGGGGACAAATAGAAGGGTTTTTTACAGTTCTGCGTGAGGTGGTCATTGTATTGTAAGCAGTGGGCACATCTAGTAGATTGGGGAGAGGGAGTATTTGAAGGTTCCACTCTGTGTTTTTGGTGGAGGATCGCGGCCACATTGCGTGGTCTATTGTTGATGGATCTTGTTAGGATATAAGTGGACCCAAAGTTATTTCTGATTCAGAGGTACATGTATGCCTTCGTTTGAGTTTAGCTCTGTGATTACTTCTTCTTCGGTGATAGATGGACCTACCGCGTGGATGACGGCTGTGAGTGTTAGGGGTCTCTTAGGTGGGGTTGGTTGTTTAGGGGGGGGGGGTGGGGGGTAAGGTAGAATTGTTATCAATTTTGTTTTTGATTAGCTTGAAGAGGTCTGTATTGTTGCTTTTGATAATGATTCCGTTTTTTGTGGGAATGAGTTGTTGGATTGATATGTTTGGTATGTGGCGCTTTATGAATTTGGTTAAGGTTTTACTATTGGTGTATTCAGGGAACATTCCTTCCAGTACATATACGTAAATTGTCTGAGAAGTAGTAGGAGGTGATGGTGTGGTTTCTAGGACTTCACATGTGGTAAATATAGTTTTTGTTGAGGAGGTTTGTGCAGACTGCAAAGTGCCGCATTTTGACTGGTCATAAGGTTTGGCATTGTTCCTGTCTGTTTGCAGATAGCTACTACCCCGTGAGGGTTTTTACACTATTTGTGGAATATGAGGGTGAATTGCTTCAGATGTCGAGGGGCTGATGATTGATCCCGTGGTAGTTGTCATGCTAGTTGCAGTTGTAGTTGAAGATGTGTCTATGGTGGAAAGGTGGCTGCTAGTAGTGACAGTGGGTGGAAGGATGGTAGGGTTTGTGCCGGAATGTTTACGGATTTACCATTACTGTTTTGTTGCTGAGTGTGGCCCACTAGACAGGCAGATCGATGGAAGTCCATTTGTGAACAGCGGCGAGAGCAGGCATTGTTAGTCAGTAAGCAGGTGTAGACGGGTGGCAGGTAGGACAGGCGCAGTCGGATGGCCGGCGTACTCCGAAGCAGGCAGGCAGGCGTAGTCACAGAGCAGACAGGCAGGCGTAGTCCGAAGACAGGTAGATAGACGTAGTCCAACAGCAGACGTAATCCAAAAGCAGGCAGGCAGGCAGGCATAGTCCGAAGGCAGGTAGGTGAGTTCTGAAGCTGATAGTCGAAGGCCAGGGGCAATCAGGTGATATCCAAAAATTAGCAGGGGAAGTACCAAAGAGATAAACCAAGAAGCAAAGTCCAGTAGTAAGTGTAACCCGGTAGGCGGCGACAACTTGAAGAAAGCGAAGGAATCCAGGTTGAGCTGCTACGTGTTCCTCCTCTTTAGTGAGTGTGTAGTGTTGTTATATAGTCAAGGCCCGTGACCCGCCAATCAGAGTATGCGAACCGTCATGTGTTTCGTTGGCCTAGTTGGGGCGCGGCACGTTCTGGTGGGAGGTGACACGTGACCTGCTCTGTCCGCACTAGCGAGATCCAGGCGTCAAGTAATTTAAGCCCATTGTCTTTTGGGCGTTTGGCAATTTCCAACGCCTCCCTGGCCCTCCTTGGTCACCATTTATCTTCACGCACTATAAGGATGGTGTTTTTCGAAGTTTATGGCACGATTAGTTTCGGCTGCATGCGGATTTATCGATGTTTTTGGATCTATAATTGCGGATGTGCTCACGCAGCCTATCCTCTTCTTAGTAACTCAGTATTAGTATGTCTAAAGTTTCAAAAAATCAAATTAAAATGACTGAGCGTCCTGGTCTTCTATATTTTGTCAGAGTAATGATCCATCCGATTTTATTTTGCTCTGGAGCCTCTTCTGGATCTGGGTTCTATTTTCAGAATTGCGACTTGTCATAGAATTAGATCCTTCCAAAATTTGATATATTTCATCTGATCTTAGTCAGTTTTTTCATTTTGGACGCACTTTACGATTGTTATGGCGTCTTTCAATCCTGCGCTTTGGGCTCGTAAAGCTGCGTCTGCAGGCTGAAGCATGAATAAGATTTTTTTGTCCACAACCATGGCCATTCGGAATTCCAAGTTGAGTATCACTTTTAATGCCAATACTCTTAGCGATATCATCACCATTAAATCTGCCTTTTTTTAAATTTCATCTTATGTCGACAAAATTGATGAATAATTATTGTTTACATCTTTTGTAACCACCAAGCGTCCTGACCAATGCTGTTCGAGGGGCCAGCCAATCCTTTTTCCACCATATGAGGCAGCTGTTTTTCCATGGTGAAAGAATTCATGTTACATGATGCATAAAAAAAAAAAATGATGAATGAAAGTCTTTTCCGAGATTGTTGTGACGTCTATAAAATGCAAAAGATGGTTGCAGCAGTGGATGTGAGGAATTTTTTGGCCACATTTATTTTCTGTTCCGGTTGCAACTCCTGAAACTTTCCCAAACATTACACTTGCGCTATCATAGCATACCAGAGAGGTCAAAGTTATTTCCGTAAGCGTATTTAACCTTAATTCGGTGATAGTGGCTGCATTCGAGGTTTTCAATAGTTGTTTACTGCCAGCAACGAGTCATTTACGAATCTATCCATAATGTAACGTATTGCAATATATTCTTCGTTATTTTTATCTCTTGTCCCATCTTCCATTAGAGTAAACTACTTCACGTCAGAGTCCTCAATATCTTTAACAATTGAACGTCGCGCTGCTTGAACCATTGCTTGAATTATTTGATTTTGAATTTCGGGTTGAACGATATGTTGTAGTTTGTTTTATATGACTGATAGCCTCCTTCAAATTCGAATGTTTCATGCATGTGTATTCAAACAAATTATGAAATAATACTTGTTCTTTTCTTCCTCCAAAATATAATTTCCACACAAAGCCAATTCATTAAAACTATAAATTCTTTTACTTCAATAATAGACTTCATATAAGACCTATTTTTTTTATATGCGTTTCGACGTATTAACGTTTCATCACTGCTAGTTGTAGATATTATTTGAATTTGTCCTGCCACCTCGCCATGGCTTGTGTATGAGATATGGATTTTTAATCAGTGACATTTTTCCAGTTTCTGAATCCTGCGGAAGTGTATAAAGTCTGTTTGCTTCCATGAGGTAATAATTGCTGGCAAGAGTAGCAAATAGCAGCATCATACTCGACTAAATCCTGCAACCATGTATATCACTTGAACCAGACCACTGCAAAGGTTCTGTTATTTTCTTTTAGATGTACATCAAAATTAACTTGCTTTATCGGTTCTCCGATTTGTACAATATCAGAGGGAATACTACAGCTAACATTACCAACATGTTTCACCAAACCTGTGTTCCATAGCACTAGAAGTCGTAATTGTATTTTGTGCTTCCAATTGTTTTGAGGAATGATGTTCTCCTTGGTCAATTTCCTCTTAAACTCTTCCTTTTTTGCTAAAGAAAGTCCGTATACCCATGGCAAAATCAATTGGTCTTCAGTTCACAGCAATAAATAAAAAATTGTCACTAACTGCCTGAAACATTGTACCTACAGAACACTAACGAACATCATAGACAATATAAAAAGGCACAGGTTTCAAATTTGAAGAGATATTTCAGAGAACAATCCAGCAAATGGAAGGAAGGCTCAGGTACAGTAGAGTCAAGGTGGGAAGAGTTCAAGGAGATAATAAGAAGGGGGAAGAAAAATTTATTCCAAAGCAGAAAATAAAGAGAAGTAGAGAACCTATGTACTATAATAGAGAAGTGGGGAGGTTAAAGAGGTTGGTAAGAAAAGAACATAACAGAGTTAAGAGAGAGCAGAGTAGTAGGGAATATTAAAACAACTAAACAAGGACTTAATAACAGCAAAGAAAATGGCTAAAGATGGGTTTATGAAGAGTATTGTCAGTGCAGGAGAACCATTGACTGATGCATCTAGAAATTTCTATGGGCTATATCAGGAAACTGAGGGGAAGGGAGGGTGTAGAGACACTTATAGATAAGGATGGAGTAGAAGTTACTGACGATTTGAAAAAGGCAGAGATTTTAAGTAACTGGTTCAGTGAAAGCATTAGGGACAATGAATCAGAAACAGGAGGGTCTAATTCGGAGAACGAGCTTAACAACACAATTAGAAATGACGATAGTAAAAAATTTGATATCCATCCTGAGGAAATCATGAAGGAAATAAGAAAGCTGAAAAAAATAAAGGGGCTGGTGAAGATAATATTACTACAGATATCTTAAAGATAGCCGGATGTGATATTGTACCTTATCTTGAAATATTATTTAAATTGAGTCTAGACACTTGCTGCTTACCACAGGACTGGAAAAGTGCAATAGTAGTACCGGTACATAAGGGAGGGGTGAGAAATAGAGTTGAGAATTACAGGCCAATCAGTTTGACATCAGTGGTAGGTAAATTAATGGAAAGATTGATATGCAACCACATCAGAAAGATATGTGAGGAACGTAAGTGGTTTTCAAGCAGGCAACAATATGGTTTCAGGCAAGGATATTCATGCGAATCTCAGTTGGTGGGATATATGCAAGATATTTCAGATGAAATGGACAAGGGAGGCCAAATTGATAGTGTAGTACTAGATCTGTCTAAGGCGTTTGACAGAGTAAGCCATAAAATGGTAGTAAATAAGGTAAAAACCATTGGAGTGGATAAGAAAGTCATTTGCTGGGTAGAAGAATTTTTAAAAGGTAGAAAACAGAAAGTTAGGGTAGGAAATGCAGTATCAAAGGAAGTGGAAGTAAAAATGGGAGTGCCGCAGGGTAGTGTATTGGGACCATTGCTATCCATTATTCTAATGAATAATTGTGTTGATTGTTTACTATCTGAAATTAGATTGTTTGCAGATGACATAATGCTGTATAAAAGAATCAAAACGATAGAGGATTGTAAACAGTTGCAGGGTGATCTGGACAGGATATCTAATTGGGTTGGTAAACATGGGATGAAGATAAATGCAAAGAAGAGTCAGCTAATTAAATACACAAATAAAAAACAAAAGGTTAATTATGAATATAAGGTGGGGAAAAAATTGCTTGCTGAAGAATTGAAATGTAAATATCTTGGAATTACTTTTGATAACAAACTTAACTGGGCAGGGGCGTACCAAACGGAAATGGCGCCTAGGGCAAGCATCAAAGTTGTGCCCTTTCATAAATTATCTCAATATAAATTAAACAATCTTAATATTGCAACTTCCTTGCCTTCTGTGACGCAAATAGATTAATAACAATTTCTAAATCTATTTCTTCGATTTCTTCTCGGTCAGCTGACCTGTGCAGATGTCTCGACACTTGATGAAGACGACTGAACTAGTCGTCGAAATATGTTTTAAAAACACTATCCGTCGGTACACCCGCGAAGACTTCATTTCACGAAAGTATTAGTTTTAGCTTACTGAAATATCGCTTGCAATTTGCGATGCATATTACAATCGTAAACATAACCTATATTGAAATGCGCAGATCTGGGAAGACTCTCATCTCCGTACTCAACAATGAATTCAAGAAGTTCTTCAGATCTTTTATGTTTACGTTTTTTCTTGTAAATATTAGCATTCGAACGTCCGGTATTTCTTTGTTTCTGTTCTCCGTTATCATCACAACCATTGAAGTCTCAAAATGCTTTAGATTCCTTGTTTAAACGGTCACAATAGCCAGTGCCGTAACACAGTTTTTTAATATTTAGGAGAAATCCAAGTCTGGCGTTGGTTTCATGCAGACGACCGAACCTTTCACACACAACACGATCAAGCGATCCCTTAACCTCTTCAGTCCCGAGCTCATACTAAAAGCGCAAGAGAAGTACTATTGTGTTATTTACTTTGTGTTAATGCTAGTTAACAATGAATGACCATTAAAATTTTTTTTGAAACAATAATTAATTTTTTATAGATGGTATATATATGATACTTTGGGAGTCAAGCAGGAAAATTATACACACAACTTTATTGCTTCATGTTACTTTATTTCATGGAAAAAATGTATGTCTTTACCTTTATTTCTACGAGACACGTTGTACAGTTGCAGGATCCCAAGGTTCTAATCAGGGCTGCCAAAAGCAGAAGATCGAACATATGAGCTGTGAGAAGCGCGATGTATATTGTAGATGATACGATATTCCAGAAAAGGGTCAGCTGTGCAGTGGCCCGAGAAAAAAATAATTCCTGGAGGTATCATATATGATACCTCGGGACTGAAGAGGATAATAACTCGTTCTATTCCTTACTTAGCACTCAACCCAGCGTCCTTCACATTCTCTCCAGCCAAATTATTTATTTTTTGCCTTTGACATTTTTCAATCAGATCCCATTCCTGGAAAAGATTGAAACCTTTCTCTTGTGCTTCATTAACCAACCTCTCTCTTTTATTGGTAAAATAGTCACGAAGGGTTTTTATATCGATGGCAGCATCATGAAAATTCATGCTAGAATCCTGGAGCCACTTTTGAACATGATTAATAGAACAAAGTCAGAAAATTGTTGGACAACATGCGATTATATAGAAGTCTTGCCTCACTTCTTGTTTCATTAGTTTTATTGCCATCGTCTGTCATGTCTTGAAGAACTTTCGGCATATCTTCAAGATATTTGTTAATTGGCTTAACTGCTTCAACCCTCGCATTTCATCTTGTTTTAGACTCTGATTTTAAAACCACAGGCACGTTCTTGAGATTTTCCCAGCGCAGAATGGAACGAGAAAACAATACATAAATAATTCCGAAAGGCACGTCCATTATAGATTTATAGTATCATGCTATTGAGTAAATGATTATCATAATTCACAAATATCGACAGATTAATATTTTCGCTTATTCTTTCGTGAACACTAGTTCGGTATCCAGCCATCACAGCAGCGTTGACAATCCTGTTATCTATACCACCATTCTCTAGCTGTTTTAAGATTTCATCAACTAAGTTTCCAGCGTCCATTTGACTCATCTGAATGAAACCGAGAAAGAACACTCTAATGCGGACTGATTTCCTCTCAAAATCAACTTCTACGAATCTAACTACTTCTGACATCTGCTCACGATGTGGATGATCAAGAGTAGAGCCAAACATGAAACCACAGTACTTTGATTTGCGAATGTTTCGCAATAAACTTTGGCTAACAGTGGTAGCCATAAATGAACTCATTTGGAACATCAGGTGAAAAGTAAGATGTAATGCCAAGATAATTTTTAACCTGAGCAAGATGGTTATTCATGATGAGGTCAAATATGTCCAGGTGCTTTATTAATCCAAGGTAAATTCCCAACATTATAGGATTCGGGTCCATCGCATATGCTAAGTGACTCTCTGTGACCTCGTAATGCAAGATTTTGAGTAGCAAGAAATTTTATGCAATGAAAGATTCTCTTTAATACATTACGGTATTTTTGTTTTTCTGTCTAGATCTTGGTTTGAAGTTCAGCGTCAGTAATTAATTTCTTTCCAATGGACGAAGCACTCACGATGCTTCTTAGCATTTTCAGATGCTTTCCGGGGGGGGGGGGGGGGGATCCAACTTCGTGCTCTGATGAAGATAGATTATCTAATTGTTAAATGATAAGACGGGGAATAGACTAACCAAGAGCAATTCACCACCGCGATTTCCTAGTTTTGTCTTAAACCAGCTTTTGTCATGCAACGGTTACTGATAGGTGGTAAAAGACCATCAGTATGTTGATAATATTTTGAACCCATTTTAATTATTTCTGTTTTCAAACGATATGACAGAAATGATTTCCCAATTATCTTATTATCCAATATCACGCTGCTAAATTACTTCTGGTATGACATCATCCACTATATCACCCCCACCAATTTTTTCTCCTACTAAAATACTCATGTTTTCTACAAATTATTAGTAGGCTTAAAACTTGTAGCCTCACTGCACTTATCTGATGTTACATCCTCCTTCTCTTGTGCTAAATTAGTGTTGAATACTTTGCATTTAATTGTGCATGTTAATGTAGTTAATTCCTTAGAACATGTCGTAGAACAGTATCGGACTTTTCAAGTAAAGGTATCTATACTTCTTCAAGTACTTGCTGGATTTTTGTGCTACTTCATCCTGCCATTTTCGTTTTTTCCGTCCCTCAGTCCCTTTCTCTTTTTTTCTTTGAAAACAATCGTTTCACATTGTGTTGGTATTATTGCGAAATAAAGTAGCTTCAAGCTAGGTCGCGATGCTTCCAATGGAATTAAAATTCACAACTGCGCTACGTCAATCACCTAATCAGCAATCAAACAATTGAGAAAGTATCGCTTGTCTTATATCCTTAGAACAAAATTCGCCAGTGCGGGCGTGGGGCAGGGGCCGCTACTATTGGTCCATTCAAAAACATTTCGACTGAGTACATAATATACCTTCCGATCGTGTTCCGATTCGTTGATTGCAAATTCCTTCTCGCTTGTTCGCGAAAGCAAACCAGCCGCGCGCTGGTATCGCGTGATTATTTGCATATGAATTATATTGTTGGTGTATTTTGATTTTTAAGTTTGATAATTTGCGAATTTTGCGCCCCCGTTTCAAGGGCGCCCAGGGCACGTGCCCTACCTGCCCCACCCTAGGTACGCCACTGTAACTGGGCAGGACACATAGGACAGGTGGTTGGAAAAGGTTTCAAAGTTCTGCACTTGTTGGAGAGAGTGATGAGGGGATGTACGAGAGAAGTCAAGGAATTGGGTTACAAAACTTTGGTCAGACTATTGCTCGAATATGGTAGTGTAGTATGGGACCCTCATTTTACGTATCAAATACAAGAGTTGGAGAGGGTGCAAAAAATGGTTGCTAGATTTGTTTCTGGAAATTATCGCAGAATGCAATCAGTGACGGATATGATAAAGGAGCTGGAATGGGATTCATTGTAAGACAGGAGGAGGATGAGAAGGGTCATGGGAGTGTACATGGCTTATACTGGCGATGAGGCATGGAAAGATATTGCAATAGGTATGAAAAGTAGTGCATGGAAGGGAAAAGATGTCCATGACCACAAGCTGGCACTCGATTTTAGGCACAAGGGTGTGGGAAGATTCTCTTTTTTAGGTAAGGGTGTCAGGGATTGTAATGAGTTACCAAGAGAAATGATGAATAATTTACCGAAAACTTTGAAAGAATTTAAAGATAAAATTTGTAGAGGGCAAATGTAGGTAGGTGCAGGATAGGGGGAAGATGGGTGAATAGGGAAATTGCCACCGGAGCCTGTGCTCCATTGCAATTAAATTAAATATATACTTCAAATGGCTTCTGTGAGCGGAATAAGGAATTGGTATATATGATAGTGATGAACTGTAGTTAATTCGGAATTGTTTACATGCCACTATGTTAGTAGTAAATTAATTTTTTCACATCATTTCGTACTATGAACAAACAGTATAGGTAAATAGCATATTAGCTTAGTTGATGGTATCTTTTATGGTAGGGCATTGGAATTTTAAGGTAGGGCATTGCCCCACAATACCCCCGCTTAGCTACGGCCCTGTGCCTTCCCCGTAGATTGCAAAAAAAAAAAAAAAAAAAAAAAAAAAAAAAAAAAAAAAAAAAAAAAAAAAAAAAAAGTGCAATCTTGTAGCTGACGTGTATAGGAGTGAATTCATTTAAAGTAGTTGATTCAGGAAATGTAGGAATCAAAGAGGTGTTATTCAATGTGGGTCGTGATCACCTTACATGTATGTGAACTACACCATAAGCAGCTACAGGGGTTTTCTAATCAGGAATCTTTGTTCCAGAAAGCCAAGGAAACGGATAGCACAGGAAAAGGCCATACAGCTACCAATGATGTATTTTTTTTCATAAATAAAGTATGGCTATTTGAGAAAGATGTCATATGAGATTGAAGAGGATTGTGGGTAAGAAATAGGAGATGAATTGCAATATAATCTTTTTGGGGGCCCAGTCGTATAAACACGTTTCGACAGCTGGTTCTGCTATCTTCATTAGCTGTCAGATAGCATCCAAATGTTGCAAGCTGACTGTGATGTCTTAGCCTGACTGATTAGCTGTCGTTTCCCAGTTAGGCAGGTCCAACTGACAAGATGCTTTACTGTTTTTCCAGTCTTCAGCCTTGTATCATATCATACTTCCTTATACACCCTCAGAAATGGCGTGCAAAAACTATGCTCACTACGACGCCCGCTCGGATATGCTGACGGCAGGGTCGGCTTAAGGAATTTCGGGGCCCCCTACTTCTTTTCTAGATGTACAAACGGGCCAGCAGTTTATTGAGTATTAGCTGAACGGGAAAACTTCGCCGAGTCTTTGGTGTTTTATCAATGCATCTCATATGGATCTCCCAACTAAGCCTGCCCATTGTGCCAAATTAAATTGTTTTTGTATTCAATTTTATAGCTATTATATTTATAATATACTTTTTGTATACAACATTTCTTTTCTTGCCTTTCTTTGCTAGTACCAGTACATATAGGTTTTTGGGGCTGGAGATACGTGAGCAGGCATACACATTTTTAATTCAATAACTTTTTATATGAAACATCAAGAGATGAATGAGTTTATTCGAACGAAATTACATAAATTGCTGAAACAGGTTCAGAGCAATACACGCCTTTAAATATATAGGCCTATTGTAATTACATCAGATACGACTTTCCCAAAACTGAATCTGACGAAGGACTTCTCGTGGAACTCGACGCCTCGGAAACGTCTACTGTGAACGCAGTTTAACATTCTAAATTTGTAGATTACTTATTTTAGCAGGAAAATTGTTCGTTAAGTAAGGACAAATTTTGAAGGGGATCGTGGCGGGGCCCCCCCCGCGACTGCGGTAGCCTTAAACCGGCCATTGCTGGAGGTCCGCGATACTGGCAGGCCCCTTCTGATTGGCCCATTGCGGTACCCGGTGGCGTCATTTGTATCTTTTACGGCCTGTTGTAGGGGCGGATCCAGGATTTTGGTCTGGTGGGGGGGGGAGGCTTGGCATGAGTGAATTTTGGTTCAGAGGGCTTGCCTTCAGTGGATTTTTTGTTTTTGGGGGGGGGGGGCGGCTTGAGTCGGCCATGAGGTAGTCTTTATAGCCTCCTCGGGCCTCAAATCCGTAGAGCTAAAAAAAAAAAAAAAAGGTCTCCAAAATTACATTGTCGGTGGTGGTCCTAGACACTTTTGGGGGGGGCTTGACCCCCTAGCCCCCCCCCCACTTCTGGCCTGTTGTGTAGATCTGCCACGTTCTTGTCGGAGATGCCTAATGATTGCCCTCCAGGCTTCGTTCAGGTAGAGTCCACCGTCCCTATTGATGATGTTATCGTTCAGCCCGATTTCCAATGACATAGTCCCAGAAGGAAGAGGTCCTGGCCACTTTCACAGTTTTATCCTGTGTTCTTCGTCGAAAGCATGCTCGGCTATCGCAGACTTTTCTAATTGCATCTACTTCAAGTGTCATTTATGCTCTGTAAGACCATTTCGATCGTTCTGATGACCGATATAGACTTTGACGCATTTACACGGAATAGAATAAATCCCAGGTATTCGTAAGTCCAACTTTTACCGGACGCAGCATATGACGTATCTTGGTGAGAGGCCCGAAGATACTTTTTATTCTATACCGCGTAAGGAGTCTTACTTTTCTTCCGACATGCTCTCGGCCTATGGGAGGAAAGCAAGAGTTTTCGGTGCTTCATCTTGCTCAGTCAGTCGTCGCGATGGCTTCTGAATAAAAGCACACTCAACCTGCTGTCGAGAGTAGCCGCCTCTGTCCAAAGACGGTCTTAAGATGTTTCATTCATTCCGGCGGGTTTTGACGATCGGAGTTGCGTTGTGCTGGTAACTGGCTGCACCCCCGTAGCGCTCAGTGTGGGTGGGTTTGCGGTACACACTGTGCAACAGTCCAGTCCAGTACTGTACCTCTCGTTACTAACTGCAGTTCCATTTTCATCATCCACTTCTTTACTGGTCTTGAGTCAATTATCATAATCCTTCGTCGAGGGCATGACTTCTTACGTTCCCTTCCCTGGGATGTGCACCATGCTCCATAGAATCCTACCCACGTACATGAGACCACCCAATCTCAAGAAGATCTTGGTTCATAAATACTCGCCGTGTGATTCCTCCAAACCGCCATACACATCATTCTCATGGAGCAGACCCCACTCCAAAACAAGCAGTAGGAACCCTGCTCTTATCACCTATTCCAATCTGACCATAAGTGAAACATTCCGCAACATTGGATAGGCCTCACCACTGACCATCATAATTAACGGCCACAGACAACCTGTGTAAATTGTACCAGCAATGTACCCCATCCGGCGGCAAAACATGTCAGTTTCAACAATTTGAACTGCGTAAAATCTTCCTCGATCTTTCCACTGGGATAGGGCGTCAATGTAGGGAGAAGTTTCGAAGCCTGCCTCAGGCTCCATCTTCGGATTATTGGAAGCATCCACCCTTAAAAGGCCTTTGGTTGCCTGAAGCAGGCTTCGAAACGTGGCCCCACGTTGACGCGCTAAGCTCGAAAAGATTTTACGCAATGACTCACCGAGAAACTTTACATTCATTCAACAATTTGAACCGTTTTTGCTATAATTATTATTAATTGTGATGGAGCTAACACTTCGGTGGCAATTGCCCTAGCGATCTAATTACCACCTTTTTTAATATATATATTTTAAATTTTCTTTTATAATTGTAATATTAAATTCGTACCCCATTTACTTTCGTGATTTACAAATTTTAAATTCCTGACAAATTATTCATCACTTCACTTGGTAATTGGTTCCAATACCAGACACCCTTATCAACAAAACAAAAATTTCCCACTCCCTTATGCATGAAATTGAGCACAAACTTGTGGTCATAGTGAGGGCCATCAGAGTTTTCCCGATACCACAACCTCCGTTGAACTGCATTGATGGGAATTAGCTTACCAGAATATCCTTTACTCCAGACCTCTTCCACACCTCAATTTCCAATAAGTCCTTCCCACATGATCGAGGATTACTACTACTAATGTTCATGTTTTATACTCGTAGATCTTATATTAATTCTTTCAAACTTAGTTTTTCAAAAAAGTTTTACATCCTCACACAGTAATTAAGTTGGTATTGTTCTCCCCTTCCAAAGATAATACACCTCCAACATGATCATTCACTATTTGCTTCACCCACTCGCCTCCACTACCACCAATGCCGGACATTTCATGAAACTTTCATTCACCAAATGGACATCAACATGTGCATGTCTGACTCCACCAATTGTCTTACTTTTTGCAAGAATAAGGTTAATCACCAAAATATTGAGTTGTTTTATTATTATTATTTTGTATTAGTCATTCCCAGCTGAGTCTATTTCTCCTCCTTCCTTAGGGTACTAACAAGACACATGATACTGCTGGGATTTGTAGACATTTTCCAGTAACAATAATGTACAAAAAAAAGTTTCCACAGGTTGAAAATACAGTCATATGAAAATCTCTTATAAACTGAGCTTGGAGTATTTTAGTAAGTACAGAGTCATTTTTTTTGGACACAGTTTATGGACAGAGTTTTGAGTCATGGAGGAAGGAAATATATGGAGGAGAAGTGACGTTAAATCGGTGAAGCCGGCTCTAAACTCTCCCGCATGGCGGCAGCAGCGGTATTGCGCTTCCAAACATTGCGATGTTCCCAGTATATCCCGAAAACTAAGCAAGATATCGAAAAATTTTATTCTTTATTTTCGATTTGTCTCGTCGTGTAACATAAGAATCGATCATTAAATTTGACTTTTGCAAAAATTTTCTTCTCCATTTCAACTCAAGAAACCTCACTTTTGATACAGTATATCTCTAGAACTAGGTGAGATATCGAAAATTTTTATTCTTTATTTTTCATTTGTCTCGTCTTTTTAAATAAGAATCCATCATCAAATTTGACTTTAACCAATTTTTTCTTCTGAATTTCAACTAAAACCATTTCACATTTTGGACAGAATATCTCGAAAACTAAGCAGAATATCAAAAAATTTTATTCTTCATTTTTTATTTGTCATATCGAGTTACATAATAATCCATCACCAGATTGCGGCGTCACCTTTATCCTAGAGTCCCCTTGAGGTTTTTGTACATATTCCCCGTGTCTGTATGGAAGCGGCCATGCCCCCTCCACTCCGGCCATGCCCCCCCACTCCTCCTCCGCCCTGCTTCACTTCAATGCGTGGTGAAGGTCTCTTGCGTCGTCTCCATATATTTCCTTTCTCCATGTTTTGAGCAAACAGTTATATGTGTACTGTGAGAGTGTATGGCAAAATTGTCTTTGGGAGAAGTGTTCAATGCAATCACTGGACTTTGTGTATACATGTGAGCAGTATGTATATAGTTCAATGCTTTATTAAAAATAAAACAAGTTAAAGTTTAAAATGTATCGTGGATTAATTATTTCATTTATAATTAACTGCGAGACACCTAATAATGTGATAAAACTGAATTGCAGCCTGGACCAGAATTATTTGCTAAATAAACTTTGGCACCATATCACACAGTAGAAATAATAATAATAAAAAATTATAAGGTGAACCTCTTCAGCTATAATATCTGGGTTAATGTTTTGCCTGTAAAATGTTGTAAGAATCAAAACTGGAGCAATCTTTGTATACATAATACAATGAGAAAAAAAGATGGCATTTAAAGAGATCAAAATCTAAAGTCCATTGTCACGGAAAACTAAAGTCCAAACCCTCTTTTTATTCTGTTGTGATGCAAACCACATTTAACTTTCAAGCAGTATGTGACCCCATTCTTACAAATCCTCAGTGCCATATCTTGTTAGGTTAGGAACATATAATCATTTTTTATTCCAGCACTCTGTCCTGTAGAATCTCCCGCGTTCCCGGTTCTCTTAGAACTACAGACAATGCCTCTACAGTGGCAATAGCTAACCCCGGTATTGCCGAGTGGTGCTAGAACCTTCGGGTTAGACAATTTCAGAGCGGGAGGGGGCAGTTAGGCAGACTAAGTCCCACAATTGATAGTCTTAGGAGTTTATTGACAGCCTCCAGTCACAACCTTTATGCAGACGAACATATTGAGCCATCCTTAAGGCCGAATGATATAAAATGTAATAAGTCAGCTTACTTTGTGAGTGGTGAGGAGCCGCCAGCCAGCCAGTCAGTCCAGTGGAGTGCACTGATTCCGTCGGTCGAGCGATATACGACATAACCGTATCTTTAGGAAATTTGGAATACATTCTCTATAAAGTTATTGTCAAAATGCATTAAGCGTTTGAAACAGGCTTTATTCCAAAATTTCTCTACTTCATAGGATTTAAAAAGTGTAATGGAAAGAATTTATAAGGTAGGTAAATGAAAATGTTCCATATTTAAATATACGTACAACCATTGACCAGAAAGTAAACACAACCATTACAGTAAAATCAATACGGCCATTTAGAGTTTTGGTAAGGAAGCATTGATTACATTTCACAGCTTTTACAATGACAAATTTCCATTAGAGTTTGCATTTCAGTACTAACGAATCCTTAGGCATCAATAGGAACATCACTCACTAAAAGTGAAAATAACAGGATGACGACCCAAAAAAAATTAAATACATGAATCGCAATATTTCCACACAATCACAATTCACATAAATTGGGTTGAAGACTGCCCTCTAAACTGGTCGCTTTACCTAGCATTTTTGTTTTTGTCTAGCAGCATTTTACTTCACATCATTACTGTGTATTTTCACTTTTGTTAAAGCAGCAAAGATTGAAGGGACAAAATGATTGACATCTATCTATCCTTCCCTCATAAAAAATTCTCATTTTTCTGTATTTATATATAACAGAGAATGTATTAACACTTTTATTTTGTACAAAGAAATTATTACTATATTTTCAAAATTGAATGGACATATTGTTAAAGATCCAAATGTTCTGACATTAAATTCCATATATTTGAAACATACAGTAACACCAAAGTGAGAAAATTGTTTAAAGATATAAAACTTGTGCCACTGTTTTCATAAGCGTACAATGTAAACAATTTCAAGAAGATTAAATGTAAAATGCTTTGACAAATTATCATTGATTTCACTCCTTTAGTTTCTGGTTTTTAGCTACAACTTCAAGATTTTTTTTTTTTTTTTGGTAACTCCACTTTTAACAACTGTATCACATTGAGCATATTTGAGTTCATAGTACATACATTACATTTCTTTTGCAGTAAGCAAAGGTATATTATTTCATAAATTAAGCTACTTCCATTTTTTGATAATCATTCTAATTACAGAGCCACTATGAAATACATATTACTTGCTTGCTTTGTTTTCAGTGTACATATCCACTATTTTTTCCAACTGAAAGCACTATTCTTAGTGACATGTAATCAAACTAGTGTCTTCTCAAGCTTCTAGATTCACTGAAAATATGCTAAAATATTTGAAAAAAAAAAGTCCACTATGAGAAAATCACTGATTGTGTCATTAAGTATAATACCAAACAAGATGAAATCAAGCTGTTACAGACAATGCTGGGGTATTACGAAGTTGGTAATCGTTAAAAAGGTCCACTATGAACAGCTGAATGTTGTCTCAAACTACGTGCATATGCGAATCTCTCCGGGCAGAATCTACAGGAACAGTGCCGGTCCCACACGTGCATGCGCCAGTGCAAGTTGAGACGCTTCCGCAGGACGAACGCCCTTCCACAAGCCTTGCACCGGTGAGGCTTCTTGCCGGTGTGCGCGTGGTAGTGGGTTCGGAGGTTTTCGAGCTGCAGGAAAGTCTTGCCACATATGGTGCACGGGTGCCGCCTTTCGGCACAAATACCGGATGCGCGACGTTTCTTCAGTCTCCGCATTTTGTGACTCTTCTGAGATGGTGGCAAGCCACTGTCACTTTGTGAAGGTGACGCGTCAGTTTCATTCCGCCGCATATGAAAATGTACAACGTGTGAGTCCAGAAGGTACTGGTCGGGAAACACTTCACTGCACAACTCACAAACGTGATGTGTAGAGGGTACGTCAGGCATATGTGAAAATACGTGTCTTACTAGAGCAGACTTTGAATGGAAAAGGCGAGGGCATGAACTACACCTGAAATGTCTCGCATTTGCACCAGGTGCTCTATTATCTCTTAAAATATCAGAACAATCCTCCGTGTCAGACGTTTCCCTCGCGATCTCTTCTCCAACGCGAATGTCTAGCATTTTACTTTACTAATGTGAAGAGAACCCAAGTAGTTTATGCCCAAATGTTTTCAGCACTACTACGCACTTTTTTATGTTACAGTTTCTCTATGATGAGATAATTCCACCTGGAAAAACAAAATAATGAAATTAATTTATTATGTTTAATGTAAAATAAAAAATTATATCAATTTTAATGCAAACACTTCACATTACAAAATCTTTCTGATGATGAGGCAAATAATTCTGAAATGTTAATTTAAACACCATTAGTGACAGTTTTATGTCACAAAACTTGGAATTAGTCCCTTCAGAGTGAGTAATCAGTCCCTTCAGAGTGAGTAATCAGTACCTTCAGAGTGAGTAATCAGTACCTTCAGAGTGAGCAATTAGTCCCTTCAGAGTGAGTAATCAGTCCCTTCAGAGTGAGTAATCAGTACCTTCAGAGTGAGTAATCAGTCCCTTCAGAGTGAGTAATCAGTCCCTTCAGAGTGAGTAATCAGTACCTTCAGAGTGAGTAATCAGTACCTTCAGAGTGAGCAATTAGTCCCTTCAGAGTGAGTAATCAGTCCCTTCAGAGTGAGTAATCAGTACCTTCAGAGTGAGTAATCAGTCCCTTCAGAGTGAGTAATCAGTCCCTTCAGAGTGAGTAATCAGTACCTTCAGAGTGAGTAATTTTGTCAAATTAGTTTCCTCTTCATGATGCCCTACAGTAACCCTTGGGAGCATGCATGGAAGTGGAACAAAGTCATTCACCAGCATCCTGCCATCCTCACTGTCAGAGAACTGCCCACTTGGGGTTATTGCTTGCAACACTGCGTCTAAACTGAGATTGTGTCTGGCACCTTTGCAGATTCTGTTTAGCGGTCGCCAATCCCTCATAATTAACCCAAGAGATAAAGGTATGTTCCCAAAAAAAAAACTCTATAGACTTCCTGACAAATTCAAAATTATGTATTGTGCAAAAGTTCTCTTACATAAACTCGGTGCCAGCGTAATAAAAAAGCATCAGACTTCTATACGGAATAATGAAGTGATTACAGGCTAAACTATCCCCGCACAGTAAACAACTTTCTCCTAACACCTAGAAAGATGTGAAAGTTAAAAGTTCATCTCGAAGGAAGAGTGAGCCCGCACCGGTGCTGCACCACTATAAAAGTTTTCTCCTACATCTCGACAACCTCCCCTCCAATTCAATTTCTGCCGGAATATTGCTGCTCCTCGTGACTAGCGTTGTCCCCTTATATTCATATTGGATTCAGCTAACACAACATTCGTGTGATTTGACTACGGGAAACCTTCTTTTTATTCTGATCATTTTGAAATTTTGATCCCACAAAAACAATTCTTGTAAAATTTAGCCAAGTCTCGTGCAGTGACGAAAAGTTATGAGACCTTCTTCTGAGCCAAGTCTACACTTTAAAGCAAGTATTCACTTCACTCTGTGAAACAGAATGGTTTCTCTCAGTGTCATTGATAATTTATTTAGAATTCAAATAATAATCTGGTGACTTAGCCATTATGCGTGTCATGTCTTAGTTACCTTAAACATGTTGCTTAGTCACAGGAGCTTAGCTACTATGGGGCTCAGCGGTGCAGTGCACCGGAGCCCTCACACTCAGGGGGCCCCCAAGCGTACCTCAAGGGGCACCTAAGCGCACCTCTAGGGGCCCTCAAGCGCAGTTTAGAGGGCCCACGAGCCTTCACGGCAAACTGGCGACCTTTTTCTTTAGCTCTACCGTCGTCTAAGGGGCCCCTCACTAAGGGCCCTTGCTGCTCAGGGGGGCCCCAACCACTGCTCAGGGACCCCTAAAGAACAATTCAAGGGCCCCCATCCTCAGTTCAGGGGGCCCCTACCAGCGCACAAAGCAAAAAAAAAGTCGCCCGTCTGGCCTGAGGGACCAAAATAAATTATTTGCACCGGGACCCTTGTTGATCTAGCTACGCCACTGCTTAGTCAAACTTACAAATACACTATAGCCAAGATTTCCTTCGCTCTTTTTCAAATTTGACAAGTTAATTTTAGTAAAAAATATGATGTACATAATGGCCAAGTCACAAGATTTTTTTATTTTTTTTTAAATCCTAAACAAAATGATTAATGACACTGAGAGAAACCATTCTGTTTCACAGAGTGAAGTGAATACATGCTTTAATGTGTAGACTTGGCTCAGAAGAAGATCTCATAACTTTTTTTCACTACATGAGCACGAGACTTGTATTATTTTTACAAGAATTGTTTTTGTGGGATCCCATTTCCTTTTGTAAGTTTATCGCTTATTCTGAATCACTGCTTAAATGTAATGATTCCATTTGAAAATCTGTAAATAAGAACATTTCAGAATTGAAGACATCAATATACGTTAGGTACCAACAATGCCACACACTCTGAAAACAATGGGCGTGCACCATAGCCGAGCAATGGAGATTGCCATTGGTTTAACCATCACCATAAATAAAGTACGAGTAACTTTCAAACCAAGCATGGGAGCAAATTAAAATTTAAGATATTAGTTAAACTTGCTGATCTTTATGCATTAAAAAATTCTCAGGCATATAGCTTCATCTGGAGCAAAGCAATTAAGCCACAAATATGTGCCACAATTTTTTATGTTTGAGATTGTAATTAAATAAATACAGGGAAAAACTGCAATATTAGATTTTTCTTATGAGTTAGGGATGAAACTATATATGTGTACCAAATTACTTGTTTCCACTGGAAGTACAGTGGAATTTTGATTTCGGGGTGTGGTGGTCAAAATAAAATTTTGAATTTCAATAACTTTCAAAGTAAGAAAAGGAAAGAAGGAAAATTTAACATATTAGTTAAACTTAGTAAGCTCACTCTACAATGAAAATCTGAGCTATATAATGTTATTAGGGTGAAAAGCTATTTCATGTTAGGTGGTAGGTAAGGGGTAGATATACAGAAATTTAAGAGTTTCTCATAATATGTGGGTAACATGTTGTGTGCGTGCCAAATTTCAGCTTTCTACGGCTACGGGAAGAGTTTTGATGATCATCAGTCAGTGAGTGACAAAATCGCTGAAGTTTGCATCCGAATAACATCAGAACTTAGAACAGTAACGAAATAAAATTTAGTATGTTCGCTAAGATTCCTGATATCTATGCACAACAGAAATTTGAGACATGTAGCATGAATACGACCAAAGAAACTGAGATTCAAAAATGGGCTGAATCGCTTCGAGAAAAGGGTAGGCAGTGCCACCGTTGACTCGACTTGGAGGGTGCACTGCCGTGCACCCAAATAAGTCAATTTCTGTTTTGGGACTCTTTCTCCTAGGTGTTGTGGTTTCTGAGCTAATATTTCCTAAAGTTGTAAAAGCTTTAAATCTGTCATCATTCCTACAATTCTTGAATCTGTGAAATGATTCTGCTGTCAAAATATTCTATAAAAATTTCCTCAACTTTTGACATAAAACATTGCTTGATCCAAAATGTATTTGATAGCATAAAAAACTCCTCACTATAATTGCAAAGTCAGCTAAAACCTTTGATGCCACTTATCTAAAACACAAAAAACAATTGCTACTGATCTGTAATATATGTCAAACTTTGCTAAATTTAATTCTCTATCTGATGGTATATTATTTCCTCGTTATCTATTTCCTTTAATGCTAATTCTTTGTTTCAATACCGATGCTTTGCAGCCCCCATTAATTTAAACTGTAATTTACATTTTACAGCTTAAATCAGATCTTTAAGAAAATCACTCTGAGTGTTCAGAGAAAAATTTTCTTTAATTTGAATGTGGTTTCTATGGCCTCAGAAATGCCCAAATTGCAAAGACAGCAAAATCTCTATTTCATCTAAATACATACTCTCCTATTAGTTATTGAATATATCTTTTCACATGTTGCTTATTATTTTATGCTGAACATTTTGAGCTATAAATCTTTATTGTACCTTGAAAATTAAGTCTGCTTGGTTAAAACTGATTCTGGTGGAATCTTTTCTGTGTGCTTGTGAGATCACCAAGTTCACGATATCTCCTTAATACAATTTTCTAGATTCCAAGTGTTAGACCTAATCTGAATTGTAATCTCATTTTGCACCTCTGAAAAGGCTTCTAAAAAAAAAAAAAAAAGTAACTCTCTTTATAGCACTTTCGAAATCTTACAAAATAGATTAAACTCTTCTCACTAACATGTATTCTGACTGATTTGCTGTTGGTTTTAAGTGTTTTAAGGACTTTTTAAACTGTTTTAGAAGGTATACTGACAACAGTAAGGTTATGTGTCATCACCACTGACCACACCACTATGGCTGATTTCAAGATAATAATTGATAAAATTGTAATGGAGCCTACACTCCGGTGGCAATCTCCCTACACACTCCCATCCTTCTACCTTCCTCCTACAGCCCACTTTTGCCCTCAACCAATTTTTACTTTAAATTCTTTCACTGTTTTCAGTAAATTATTCATCACTTCTGTCAGCAGTTTATTCCAATCCCTTACAGCCTTTCCTATAAAAGAAAATTTTCCCACCCCCTTATGCGTGAAATCAAGTGCCAGCTACTTCAACAACAGCTCATCCTCTGACAGTTCATACTTCCATCCAAACTGAATCAATCACCTCTTTTTTCCAAAACATCTCCTACTTACTCCGGTAGTCCCTTACTTTCATCTTGCACCACTCTTTCCCGAGTTCCACCTCCTAATCCAACATCCTTAATTATGAATTGTGAATCCTCCCAACTGGCTGGGCTCGTCCACCACTGTCATAGACCACGGTGACTGTAATACAGACACACAGGTATAATTCTCAGACACTAACATCTACTTGCCACATACGACAGATACCACCATCTTCAATTGGCTGGAAACACAAAATTTCATCAACTTCTTTGGCCTACAATACATTATCCCCCTATTTCATAGAATTTCCAGTCCTACCCTGTACCTTCCCTTAAAGATTAAAAACCCACAGAAAAAGGATTTCAGCCTTAAGGGCTCACCACCTCCCTGTACACATCAAAGATACTGTACATCTCCTAGAGCTTCTGCCTGATGTCCCCACCATCTACGTGGTTCCCTTCGTAACAACATTAACTGCTCTACAACATTTCCTTGAAAGTTTTCCAACCACACGGATACCTTATCCCATCCTTTGCATACATATTGCTCTTAAACTTTATTCACTCCAAAAACTTATTATTGTTCAGGTTGTATCACAAAGCAGGTACAGAGCTCTGTTTAATTTTATTCTTGCCTAAGTATGCCAATCTCATTCTGGACACTACTGAAGAAAGATGAGAGAAAAAATCTCACTCAATCCATGTGTGGTTCTGATGCAAAGATGATCTGATCCCAACAGCAACACCTATCTCTCCAATTCCTAACAACAGCCAAGCAATAAACCTCACCTGGACTTACTCCCACACACATACAGAGTCTATTAGAAAGTGACTGGATTTATTTTGTCATGCTGTTAATATTGATTCTGTGAGTTTGACAATAGTGGGTTGTTAACCTTGAATTGACCACCATAAAAACATGTAAGCTTCTGTACCTCGGCCACATCATGAGGAACAAAAGCCGTTATGAACTACTACAGTCTGTTCTCCAGGGGAAAATACCAGGAAAGAGAAGGGCTGATAGAAGAAGAACTTGGTTAAAAAATATGAGAATATGGACCTCCAGGACAATTACGGAGTTAACCCGAGCATCAACCAGCAGAGACGAGACAGCCAAGACGGTTACCAACATCCGGAACAGATAGTGACCACAAGAAGAAGAACCCCATTTACCTATTCCATCATTTGAAGGAATGTGCAGTTTTCAGTTCGGCTGCATTGTTAGTTTAAATTGGTTCACGTATTTGCTCTACACTGGAAAAAAAGTTTCCTTCCAATGTCTAAACAAGAAAAAACATTAAAAACTGAAATTTTTGCAGTTTTCTACATCTAAAAATACAGGTGATTGCGATTAAAACGACTCTTGAACCAGCAGAAAAAGTTACCCGACACCAATATGCTCAATGTGATATATTAAGTTGTGAATCGAACAATATTAAACGAGGTATCAAAGTGTGACAGGTTCTGAAGAAGATAATAAGGCTATTTTTCATTTTGGAATGCACTAGATACCATCCAACTCCTCTATGACTTATTTAAGCTATTGTGAAACTGCCATTAAGCACTGAAAATAAGCTAGGATAGGGAAAAATAACCACAGATGAAGGCAGGAGGTACAGACCAACACAAGAAAACACACACACAAACTTTCATATGATAGACACCGAAACATCTTTACACCACCATGTCTCACCTCTGACAGGATTAATCTTGCAACCAAAATATTGTGTAGTGTGTGTGTGTGTGTGTTTTTTTTTTTTTTTTTTTCATTTCTGTTTTCTTCTGTTTGTCTGGTCCTCCTGATTTCATATATGGATATATGGTAAGTAATGATTTATTTTTCTTTGTAATAATCACTTTTGGATACTGTTCTATTGTTTCAAGCATTTTAACTGAACTGTAGGAATATTAGTGCCATACTTCTCAGGAATGATATGAAGTGAAGTTACACATTCCAGGCCATTACAAATTTAAGCTGAAATGTTGGTCCTAGAAGTGACTCCTAATAGGACAAATCAAAGAGTTGTTTTGTGTTATTTTGTCTCTACACTGAATATGAATAAATTTATGTAGATAAAGCCTTAAAAGACTGTAAAAAGGTAAAGTAGGATATTGAAGTCAACCACACTTCGTACAGCATTAAATATGGGCAGTTGGTAATTTAGCTTATCTCTTGATCTAAATTTGACATTATTTACACCAATGAACAGACTAATCAATACAGACACTTGATCAAATTAACCTCCCTGTATACCAACACCCCTCACTATCTGGCAGTGGCTCCTCAAGTCCTTAGCCCACTTCATTCTATCCAACATCTACTTCCGCTTAAATTCTCCAACATACAACCAGGCAGGCAGCACTGCCACGAGTACACGCGTCATATCATCCTATACCAAGCCATTCCTGGGCGCTTTGGTAGAACATTTCCATGCGTTGTTCTGTTACACAGTTCATATATTCATGATCTGGAACACCTCGTGAAAACTGTCTTCTATACTTTCCCAATTTCCTTAGCAATCTCCACTCCAACTTACTGGACTTACTCCCAAACACACATCACATTCCTTGATGTGAATGTTGCCCTATGGCAAGTTGTCCTCCACACCTCTGTTCACATCAAGCTCACCAATTTTCAGCAATTTAACAGATGTCATCCCTTAAATACAGTCCTACCATTTGCGGAAGATGTATCTGTTTTGATGAAGAGTCCTTCTCCGGTACTTCTTAAATTTATCACAAGCCCTCATTTCCCACTGCATGAATTCCTACATTCTTTACTTGAAACCTTTCACACTGACTACATAAAGCTTGCATCCAGCCACCACAATATATATTCCAGTTCTACTACAACATTTAAAATGCCACATGTACCTAATATCTGGGGGGGAGGGGGGGGGGCACAGCAGTACACCCGCCAGTCGTGTCAACAGCAGCAATTGAAGCAAGTCCCTTAATAGCTTCAGTCTCAATGACTCTACTTCTCTCGATATCAGTAATTTTAATACACACTTTAAAATCTGGTAGATTCCTGTACTTACAAGGGGAGGCCACCAATTGTAAAATTCAGAATCAATTCATATTATGTGTAATAAATAAAAGCTCATATCGCGAGGTCAAATGTGGCAAAGCAGCAACATGCACTTCTTCACCATTGTCGGGAGAATGGGCACTGAAATATTCTGTCGAGTACAAATACTTTCTATGTCAGGATTTCAAGCTCTCTGCCTTATAAGCCTGTGGTCGCCGGATCAAATCTCACCGCAAGCAACTTTATTTATTTAAATATGTATAAATATTTATATGGAAAGGACAGATGAAATACACCCAGCACTCACCAAAGTTGCAAAGTTGTAGGGAGGAGGGCAGCAGCAGCAACGCAAAACGACACACAAACAAAGAAAATACAATATTTCGGGCTAAACCCCTTCTTCAAGTTAACAGATGTAAGCGGCTGGGCTTGCGCAAGACTTGCGTTCGACGCATCCACTCACATAATATGTATAAAGATAATCCTGGCAATCAGATTTAACAATTATGCATATAATAAGTTTTTAAATTCATTTTGTTGTGGAAAAACCAACAGCGTCTAATTTCGAACCTCCCATCCGCTGGTGCGGTCGAGTAATGATATTTGTATTTCATATCTGAATCAGAAAACACTTTTATTTTTGAAATATAACTTTATCTGCAAACAACATAATGAATTTTGAAAGCATCAGTTTTTCACAACAAACACCATTTAAAAAACTTATTAAATGCATAATTGTTGAAACTGACAGCAGGGAATTATAAGTACAAACATCTGAATAAATAAAATAGTTGCCAGCAGTGAGATTCGATAGGTCAATGATGGGCTTATGAAGCAGAGCTTGTTCACTGCACCAAGCAACCCTTGAAATCTACCTACCGCAGAAAGTATTCGAACGCAAAGGAATATTTCAATGCCGATTTTCTCGACAGTGGCGAAGAAGCACGTTATTGCTTTGTCACATTACACCTCTGGCCATGAGTTTTAATTACCTACAGTACGAGCTGAATCTGAATTTTACAGTTGGCGGCCTTCCTTTGTTGGTTTGGAAGTTATTCAAATGCAGATTTTACTGGTTTTGTTGCTCACTCGTGGGCAAAACTAATTCTATTATGTAGCGTTATGTCATATAAAACCAATGGAATCTTTTTCTGTAAATTTTTCACCAAATCTTGGGATTTTTTCGACATTTGTTCTAAAGACACATTGCACTGTTGTAAGTTATATGGTCATTTGTTGGCTTAACTTTGAAGAAACATGTTTAACATTGTTATATATTTTGTATTTTCAATGATATGTACCTGATTTTACACCCAACATTTCATCAGTGGTGTTTCTCGAATGAATGAACCTTCTTACCTCGATACGAGCTTTCCTGAAATTTTTTGGCATGTCGTGGAAAAGTTTGTTAATATGTTCAACATAGCTTGAACTGTTTATGTGCTCATTTGGATGTTGTCAGAACTGAACCTTCTACTAATTCCAAAGAGCCACACACAGGGTAGCTGCACACGGCAAGAAGATGTGATTTTCCAAAAACGTTGTGTCCAAAATGCAGCATATTTGTAATTTTCTTTTATTCCTAGGTACAAACGTGGAAAGAAGTCTGATTCTTATTTCTTTCTTTGAATGAATCCTTCAGGGCTTATCAAAAATTCTCGTGCGAGTTAAAAAAAACCTCCATCAGGGGACAACAATAAAAATTTGGGGACATTGCGGGGACGAAATCGGTCTGGGGACAGAGAGCTAAACACGGTGACTGTGCCTGGGAAACAGTGACATCTGGTAACCCTACCAATAACAGTCATTCACTAGAATACAAGGTCCAGTTAACCTTATGATTTGTAATTTGGGACACATATTCTTCACACAGTACTATCTATATTTCTAACAATAACCAGGTACTTCGCGGATTCCAAATATCCTAGGCCATAAACACTAACAGCAAGAAGAAACTCACTTCCCTTCAAACACTATTAAAGCGTAAATAAACTGTAGTTATAGTAAACTGTAACTGGAAGAAACTCTGATCGTTTAAAGTACTTTTGGAGCAAAGATCATAAGCAACAGGATAGGAATCAACTGTTATCAAGAAAAATTTATGTCTGGATGAATGGGATTAACGTAAAAACTACCAGTTGAATTCTTACCATGTTTTGAATAATGTCGAGGCCATGGTCCCAGGGGAATTGAGTCTACAATGACTATGATGCCACAATTTGGTGATGGATTCTTATGTGGCTCAATGAGATAAATTTTTTTGATGTGTCACTTAGTTCTGAAAATCTCCTATCTCAAAATTAAGATGGTTAGGTTTTAATGCATCCTGAGCCAGAATAAATTTTTTTACCAAAGCTACAAGGAACTACATGCTAGACAAGCACAATAGGTATTTTGTTTTCTTCCAAACAGTTTTGCCTAAGCTGAAATGATGCCTGGACCAGATGAGAAACATTGCAAAAAGCATATTTTTTTTAACGTACGGCTCTACACCTCATTGACATCGAGGTCATTAGAGGCGGGATGAGACTGGGAACAAGTAACAGGAAGGAATTCAGCCATGGCCCTTTTGAAAGAAGCAACCTGGCATTCGCCTGGAGTGTTTTGGGGAAACCATGGAAAACCCAATTCTGGAATCCCGGACCTGGATTTGAACCGGTGTCCTCTCAAATGCAAGGCCAGAGTGTTAACCACTCACTCACCACGCTCGGTTTTAGAATTCTGATGTGAAGTCAGAAAGCTGAGAAACGTAAGATAAAGGTTTCCACAAATCAGCATCAATTTTCATTGAACATGATTTACATAAAAACTATTATTTGAACTTAGTTACTTCTCACAGTCAAAATGTTTATCATAATTTCATTTTTTACCCTCACTGGCAGTGTACTAACTAACACAATCGTTTTAACAGAAAGTCAAATAGATTAACTCTCTACTGCTGAAAACATACTGGAGAAAAGCAGTGAAAATGCTTTCTTGCATTGGTTAACATACTGAAGCACAAAGCAAGAATCTAGCAGAAGTTCAAAATAGAGCAAAGAGTAACATTCAAACTTGTTTGATTTCGCCACTTTGCTCTTTGCTCTCATCACCGATTTTCTCGCGGTTACTCAGTATCAAAAATGAATTTAGACCAATTTGTTAGTTTTTCTTCTTCTTCTTCTAAAAAAGTTGTCTTCGGGATAAGAAAGATTTTCTACACCACAATCATTTTATCTTAGATGAACTAAGGGATGAAGTGGCTACAGAGATTAAGTCAACAAATGTTAAAAATTTCTTTTTTAGTTTCTTTGGGTATTTCAGCATTTTTATGTAGATAGTAAGTTTTGAAAAGCCACATCTTATTGTTGCATACAAACATGTTGTATGTTATCCTAACAAATCTGGCTGCATCAGTTGACTTATTATTTTCTCGTTTAAAATTAGATGATAATTTTTGTGCAAAATCAGATTAAATTCCTTCCAAGTCAATTATTATGTTGTGAAAAAGACAAAAGCACTTAATTATATTTTTCTCTGAAGATTCTTCTATAGGTTTCAACAGAATGAAAAAGCTGTCATTAATAATGCACATTTAATGACATGGCTTATTCTAGTGTTAAAATACTTTTTTTCAGCATCCAAATGTCTTCTATTTTATGGCTTTGACAGACTATATATTACTGTATAGGCTTCGTCTCTGACAAAAACGTAAGGAACTACAGTTGTTGATGGCAAAACAATATATGGAGGAAAATTTAAACAATTTGTTTCCATTAAATGAAAGAGCAAAAACTGCCTTAAAGTAACTGCTAGGCGTTCTGTAGGAGTGATGGGGTTGACATTAAAATTTGTCCTATTCTTGATCAATATGTCCCGTATTTTATCCAAAACATAATCAAATGTTGATTTACTCATGGGAAAATAAAATGAAACTTCCCGTACGTTCACATAGTTGTTCGTATAAATGATTAAATTCACTATGTAGGAGCCTACTTTGATTTATAATGTGAACGGTACTACTTCTGTTGTTCCTATTTTTAATTAAATACCAAACATTTAAAGAAGAATTTCCTAATATCATTAAATTCATCTTGTGGGAAATGTTGAAGGAGCAGTTTTGGAAGTACTGAACACAGTATGAGCGTGCAACTCTTTGCTCTCTACTCCAGTATGATTTCAGCCTAGGTTAACAAAGCTGTGGCAAACTGCCAGTTCCAGAATAAACGTACAACCGATCCCAGTGCCGGATTAAGAAGAAAGTGCGAGGCCCTTAGCAAATGTGAAGAAGAGGCCCTCGATTGTTGCCGTCAGGGGGAAAATTGTAGAGCTACAAAAAAAAAAAAAAAAAAAAAAAAAAAAAGGTCGCCAGCTAGCCTAGGTGTGGGGCGAGGCCCCCCAAAAGGCCTGTATTATTTGCTACCTCCTGCTACGTGGTTAATCCGGTACTGACCGATCCAAAAAACTTGTACTTTCGAGATTATAGCACATAAAAACATGCAAATGAAGCAACGGTCACTAATATCCACGACAAGACTAGATGCTGTTTTTAAGAGGCAGACTACATGTTCCTAGCAAGCTATGTGGACAGCATCTATACTGCATACACGGTGCTGACCGCAGGATTATGCCAACTTATTGAACATAGCATAAACAAACGTGATTACTCTACCAATGACACTGTTACAGCAATTACCAGACATTACGAATGCCTGGCACAGGGTATCTGCTGTTCCTGTGACACCAACAGTGAAAGTTTTGCCACAGCAGGCATTTTCTTCCCAGAGTGCCATGGAAATAGTATTGTGCATAATGTTGACTATTTATTGCGTAGGCCTACATGTAATTGATCAAGAAGTCATACAAACTTCAGTAAAATCCACATTTCATGTGACAAAGGAATTTTACATACGCACATTGCTTGTTTATTTGTCGCGGTGTCTTACTGTAACACACCACATTTACACACTGCCTTCTCATCACATCTATTGAGCATCTTTAACCAACTTTTGTTACATGCCTCAAATTAACACATTGCATCACGAATAGCACCTCGCATGGAATCTTTTTTTTTCCTCTCCCTACTGATTGGCAACTGTGCCAGGGTGTGGTACAAATTTCGGGTGTACTGGAGATCGCGATTCCGGTACAATAACATTGTGTCTGCGCGGAGGAATTCGATCTGAGATTTTCGATATATTTTGGATGTCGATACATATTGTGGGTATTTATAGGCGGTCAGTGTTTGGTCGGATTGCGGATGTGTTTATGTTATGATGGAGTGTTGTGTCGTGACTTGTGTTGGGTGGTAGAATTGTGAATCGATGGTATTGGTGTTGAAGATTTTGCAAATGGGTTTCCGTTATGTGATTGAAGAGACATTGTTTGTGTATTTAGGATGAATGTAGTGAAAGTGTATGTTTGTAGTTGGTTCTTTATAGTTATTGGTGTGTTTTCGGTCTTGTGTTTGTGGGAAGTTTTAGTGGTGGATTGTGGGGTATTTTATGTTGGTGAGTGTTTTGATATAAGTGTCGGTGGTTAATGAGACATTGTGGGTTATGTGTTGAAGTTGCTTTTTTGTTTTTTAATTAGTAAGGTTAGTTGGCTACTGATACGGTAAGTGTTCATGTGTTTGTAAAAGTTAATACGTTTTTTGTTTAGTGAATTGGTAATTTTTTTCTCGTTCGTTTCTTGCGACAACGTTTTCGCGAATTTTTAATTTTTCTGGCGGAAGAAAGTTTGGTATTATTGGACATCTTAATTGTTCTAGGATTTGGCATTATTATTTTATAATGGTCTAACGGAAGATTTATTTATTAATTATTTACGAAGTAGATTTATCTGTTTTGTATTGGTGTACGTTTTATTCGTGCGTAATTTTGCAGTCGGAAAAAATGGTTTAGGGTTTATTATAAAGTAATTATTCTTTGATGATAATTCGTGTGTAGAAGTATTACAAGTATGTTATTTAATGTTGATGTAGCGGAATCGCGTTTCCAATGAAACGGATGGTTTGAAAGTGCTTAGGATATCATGATTTTGGTGTAAAATTTTATTAGATTGCATGTGTTCTAATTTAGTTTTCAAGTGATGTTTGATTTCAAGATTGTGGTATCATGTTATACAGTTGGGCAGGTGGGGGTTTATTGGAGATGACGATACCATTTTTTGGTTTTTACCCTTTATATTGGTTAATATATTGACTGTTTTTGTTCCCCGCCCAGATAACCCCCCTAGTTCCCGTGCTGTCCCGTTAGTTATATTTGTTGCTGCGTTGGATGGTGTTTAAGTCATAGGCGCCATGTTGTGACGTCATTGTTTTGCGCGGCGGAAAGTAGTTCTACCGGTATCGCGTTCTCCAGTAATCCCCAAATTTCAACGCCAATTCGACATGTCCCCTACAATTACTAAATTCAACATACTGCAGGATATTTAGTGTGATGTTACTTCTTTCCTATCTGTTGTGATATTGTGAATATATTGACGAACCGGTAAATCAATTTCTGAGGAGCATCATTAGATCGAAGTGCAGCCATGACAGGACGAAAATAGATATTTCACCTTAAACAATAAGGAGTGACAAATTTAGTTTTTAATTATAATTTAAGATGCTATCACAAATGCCAAATTACTGATATCATTAATTCATGTAAATAGAAATGATTCCACATCTATCATTATATAAGCAGTATGGACCACAATTTAATTTCATTGTGATGGGGCACATGTTCTGGGGGCAATACCCCTGAACACCTACTTTCCCATTTCTTTCTTTTTCTTTTTTAATCTTAAAATTCTCTAAATGCCACATCAACTTCTTAATTTTGTCTTTTACAAATTTTAAGTTTTCAGTGTTTCTGGTAAATAATCCAACATACCCTTCAGTTATTTATTCTAGTCCCACAACTCTCTTACCTAAAAGAGAATTCACTTATACCAGTTTGTGGTTATGGACAACTCTTGTATTACTAATAGTTTTTGTACCAACATCCATCCCCCTATCATCAACAAACACTCCAAGCACTCTTTTTTACCTACATGCTGTCTTCCAGTGACTCCCAAACCAGCTTCCTTATCATGGGCATTTAATTTAAAAAAACTAGCTATCCCGCTCAGCACCTTCCCCCAACTTTTATACCCAATATATACTCCAAAATATTCAAGCAATGGTTTGATCAGAGTTTTGCAATTTCCTGTGAACACCTGGGATCTGTACAGGGCATCTGGCCAGGTAGGTCAACACAGAATTAAGATAAATGCCAAAAATAGACAGCTTGACATGTACGAAGATACAGGTTTTTATAGATTATAGGGTGCGGGAGGATTCACTTGTTGAAGAATCAGTATCGTTTTATAAATTTCGGAACAATTATAACCATCACTATTCGGCATAAAGTATTATAATTCCAACATTTAGGCCCTACCATAGTTTTCTCACTCTTCATTGACATCGTCATTTCAGCCGCGTGCAAATAGTAGGGTTACGTACTTCCAAAAATAAAAGCTGACTAAAGCGTGCAACAACCATTAACAGATAACACAGCATAACTGTTAACCGCATTTGGAACATGTTTCTATCCCATTTTAGATGCAGGGACGTAGGCATCAAATTTCTGCCTGAAACAAAAATTCCTTCTACAGATGTTGTTGGTATACAGGTGTCCACTATCGTGTGAAATGCCCGATTTCACTCCCAACTCCGATGGGAATGTATTTTCAAGAATGTCCCTAACATAACACATATAAAATGCATCATCATTGGGGGGCGTCCATAAATTACGTGAGGTGAAATAGGGGGGGGGGGGTCCGGCGAAATCTCACCAGATCTCACCAAGGGGGAGGGGGGGTCTACGGAAATCTCACGTGAGATTTTGCGTAAAAAAAATGTGGACAGTAGAGCTAAAAAAAAAAAAAAAAAAAAAAAAAAAAAAAAAATAAGGTCTACAATTTGCGACAAAGTCGATTTTTGGAGGGTTTTTCGTCGAAAAGTGAGGGTGAAACCTAAAAAAAAAAAAAAAAAAAAAAAGGGTCTACAAAAGTTTCGAGATCTCACCAGAGGGGGGGGGGGGGGTTCCAGCAAGATCTTACGAAATCTCACCAAGGGGGAGGGGGGGATCAAGAAATCCGGAAAAACACCTCACGTAATTTGTGGATGCCCCCTTGTTAGATATTTCCACTTTTGCAGATTGTCCAGCACATCCTCTTCCATGTCTGGCAGTCACTCCAAGATTTTTCCTCCACCACTTACCTCCAAACAACTTCCTTAGTCCCCAAGTTCTTCCAACTGGTCTCCTTCCCTTCCTACTGTTCAAGAGTTCTAACTTTGGAATTATCACCTCCTCCCTCTTCATAACATGCCCCAACCACTGCAGTCTCTTCTCTATTAACTTCTCTTCCAACGCTTCAACTTGTAATCTCTCCTGACATTTTCATTTTTGATTTCACCTTTCCTTGTGGTGATCTCCTCTCTCAGGAGCCACATCTCTGCTGTCTGTGATCTGCAGATATCTCTTTGTCCAGGTTTCCCGAGCCATAGGTTAATCTTGACAAATAATATTATTCATAGAGCAAAATTGTGGCTTCCTTCCCTATGTTACACCTGCAGATTACATCCTTTATCTGATGGAAAATGAAACTTTTCTAAACAGGAGACAGTGGAAGATAATCCTGTGTAACCACCAAGACGGAAACACAGGAAGGTTAGCAAAACACACTTGGGAAACTGGAGATGGTCCCACACTATGATGTTCTGATGATAAATTGTACATTCTTCTTTGTCCTCTGCTCATGAAATTATTAATACCAATTAGCCTACTAATAATAATAATAAAAACTTCATGCCTTGTGCTATAACAAGAACATTCTGGTACAGGCTCCATTTCAACCTAACCACAATTTCAAATAATATTTCCAATACAAAATCAAGCATAGCAGACACACCTAAACACATGAAATACTCCACAAACCACAGTCCGGGTAATAACAACGTTGTCTACATCAGGATTCCTAGTTCGCGTAGAATAAATTAATAAATCACAATTAATTTCATCAAACACTTTAAGTATAAACTGCAGCTGGCCTATCGCACGCGCAATAATATTCACTGTATCGTGATGTTCGCTTGACCCGCATTTTCTAGGTCGTCTCTTCTTTCCACCCAGCAAGTCGCATACTGTATTATCCAAATGGTCTTAACCTTACAAGGCTAATTCTGACAAAAACATCGGAAGGATTCAGTATCAAAATATCCTCATTTGTCCATTTCCACTTAAATATCTTGCTCATAATCTACCACTTAAGAATCACATGAATAACCTCTACAAAATCCATGCCACTAAATTACAAACAACTTAATTTTAAACGCAAGCTAAAATAAATTGCACAGTCTTACATAAATAACCGAACCGTACAGAGACAATGAAGAAATTTCTTTAACTTTCATTTTTTCTGCGCCAACAGTAACTAAACTATGTCTATAATACAATACAATACAATACAATACATTCATTTTCCATTAATACTTACTAATTGAACTTATTTCGTTACAGTCACAACAGTAGCGTTAAATTCTCAGACTCTTACGATTCTCTGATATACAAAAACAAATGTTGATGTACACTTTGGAACACAATTTACATATTGTTTAATTACCAAAGATATGTAATAGAAACCGAATTAAACGTCATATTGTCTCTGATAAACGTCGAGAGACCATGCGAGAAACATCATTAAAGTTCTACACAATGCACATTCGAGTTTCATATTTATCATCCAGAATCGAAAAAAGGAGAAAGAAAACGCAAAATATCAAAATCTTCATTCTGTCTTAACAACCCAACAGAATAATATTATTATTCTCAGAAAATAAAATATTTCAAACACAGTGTATTTTCCTCAGAACCCAGTATACAGAACATGTATATTATCTTAATTATAGTAACTATATATAAATATTTATAGAGTCAAATGGTAACGGTATCAAGAAGCTGAAGAAAAATCTGATTTGCCAACGATTAATAGGGCGGAAGAACCTATTGAAGTTTATCATGTGAAAATATCCTTTCGAACTAACAATCTAATTCCTGACCTTAAAACACAATTGCAGCATGAAAACCGCTGAAAGAAAGCACTACTGGAGTGGTAAATCGGAAGAGTAATTCACCATTGCATTATGCTATGCATTGGGTTAATTTACTTTGAAAGTTGCTTCCCCCTAAAAAGGGCCATGCTTCTCGAAACGAACAAAAAACAGGTATAACTATTGGCATTAGAACATCATGCATTTGTAAAAGGAAGTATATTGCCTCTAGGAACAGTCAGAGTGCTAATGTTGTAACACATTACAGGCAGTACTGCAAAATACTGAAAAAGGATATTAAAGAATCTAAAAGCATTTACTTACTACAATCATAAAATTCATGATTCTAAAAATTAAATTAAGACAATCTGCGACATTGTAAAAAAGGAAATAGGAAAAAATAATCAAACAAGTAATGACATTTTTATCAAAGAAAATTCACTAGAATCTAATTTTTCAATTGTTGATATATTTAATAAACATTTTTTATCTGTTGCTGACAAATTGACTGCTAATAGCTCAGCGACACGGAGTATGGTTTTTTTTTTTTTCAAAACACTCTTCCAAGAAAAATTTAACACCATGTCTGTAAATTTAGGTACTACAGAAGAAATAAGAAAAATTATCAGCTCCCTTAAGAGCAAATACTCAAGTGGTCATGAAGGGATTTCCAACAGATTAATTAAACTGTGCTCCACAGAATTAAGTAATATACTATGTTATGTGTTTAATATATCTCTACTTGAGGGTTCTTTTCCAGAATGGCTTAAGTATGCTATAGTCAAACCACTCATTAAAATGTAAAAAAGTCAGCCGTATCGAATTACCGTCCTATTTCATTATTTAATTTAATTGCAATGGAGCACAGGCTCAGGTGTCAATTTCCCTACACACCCATCTTCCCCCTATCCTGCACCCACCTACATTTGCCCTCTACTAATTTTACCTTTAAATACATTCAAAGTTTTCGTAAATCATTCATCATTTCTCTTGGTAACTCATTCCAATCCCTGACACCCCTACCTAAAAAAGAGAATCTTCCCACCCCCTTGTGCCTGAAATCGAGTGCCAGCTTGTGGTCATGGTCATCTTTTCCCTTCCATGCATTACTTTTCATACCTATTGCAATATCTTTCCATGCCTCATCGCCAGTATATGCCCTGTACACTCCCATGACACTCCTCATCCTCCTCCTGTCTTGCAATGAATCCCATTCCAGCTCCTTTATCATATCCTTCACTGATTGCATTCTGCGATAATTTCCAGAGACAAATCTAGCAGCCCTTCTTTGCACCCTCTCCAACTCCTGTATTTGATACGTAAAACGAGGGTCCCATACTACACTACCATATTCGAGCAATGGTCTGACCAATGTTTTGTAACCCAATTCCTTGACTTCTCTCGTACATCCCCTCATCACTCTCTCCAATAAGTGCAGAACTAACAGCCTTCTCCAAAGTTTTCGAGAAAGCAATGTATAATAGAATTTATGAACACCTTAAAAATAATAATATTCTAACTAAATCACAATTTGGTTACCAAAAGGGTAGTTCAATAGAACAAGTTATATTTGAATTCACTGAAAATATTTTAGAAGGAATAAATGATAAATTAATTCTGTGGGATTTTTTTGAGACTTATCTAAGGCATTTGACTGTATAGCTCATAAAATTCTGATACAGAAATTAAAGTATTATGGTATAGATGGCATTGTTAATAAAGGGCTTAGTTTTTACCTTCTGAATAGAAAACGGGGGATGATCGTGGAGAGTTTTGGGGCTGCCTTGAGTGGTCCCCTGTTTTCTGAGTGGTCACATGTGGAGTAACTCAGGATTCTATATTGGGGCCACTAATGTTTTTGATATATTTAAATGATCTACCCTGCGTTTCATCTAGGGGCTCGAAATTTGTAAAATTTGCAGATGACACAAACATAGGAATTAAAAATATTTCAGATTTATCTACAGAATATATTTCAAATTATGTATTTGAACTTACTGATAAGTTTACAGCTAATGGCTTGTATTTAGTCTTTGATAAAAACTCAATATAAGCAATTTAGTACGTCACACAGATTAACACCAGATATAGACATAAAACTTAGAGGCTAGTCCACTCAAGAAGTAGTGTGTGTGAAAATTCTAGGGTTGCATACTAGTGTAGTTCGCGAACGAACTAGTTCGGAAGAGCGCTCCCACGAGCGAACTACGCGTACTAGTTCCCAAATCTCTCGCTCCTTAGTTCGTTCGGTCCTTTCCTGAAGACCAACTTTTGTTTTAGTTTATTATCTAAAAGGTATCACAGTTCGCTGTGGACACATTTCACTGAAGAGACAGATATAAAAAAAAATTAAAAAATGTAACTGTTAAACATTAATAATTATTGCAGAAGTCAAAAACGGAAATTTAACATGGAATGTGAAAAGAAAACACACTTTGATCCCATTAACACTTAAAAGACAAGTATCAGTAACCACATCTATTATAACAAAGAAGAGAGCGCGTGAAGTAGCGCTAGCAAAGCGAGCGAACGAGCTGTCTTTCTGGAATTCCAGAGCGGAGTGACCTAGTTCGCGAACTAAACACAGCGCTACCGCTCGCGACCTAAACTGAGCGGTATCGTTCGCGAACTAAATTGAGCGCTACAGTTCGCGAACTAAACTGAGCGGTACCGTTCGCGAACTAAACTGAGCAATCCCGGTCGCGAACTATCACCATTCGCCGCTAGGATTACCAACATTTTTTCGGTTAATGGTAGAATGTTTTTTTAGAATAACCTATAAAAATATAGTACACTTCAAAAATATAATATTTTACGAAAGAGTAGAAAAGGACAAAGGATATGTTTTTTTACTATTTTATTTTTAAGCAATATTTTTTTGCACTTCTTGCATTGTTAACAATTTTCTGTCTACAGTAAAATTGTAATATGCTTTATCGCTTTCAGTTGTTAAATTAATGTCGATCAAAAGTTCATTTTTACTAATGAAATACTGCTCTTACTTTTACCTAGATTTCATGTAATATTGTTATTTCAGAGTAAAGTTCGCTCACTTTGATACTCATTTTTTCTCATAAATTTAGAACCTCTAATATTGTCTCACAGCCATCAAATGGAACCTCGTGTTTTAAATTTAATTTTTGGATTTTCTGTAGCCAATTGCTTTCATTAAAATCTATTTAATAAGATACTCCAGACTTTTATCAATACTAGAGCATTATTTTAATATTATCACTTTCTGTGGAGAATTTGGCTTCTAAAGGCTTTTTCTTGTTTTCTTAACCATTTTTCTAGCGCTGATTTTAAAGCTGACATAATATAATACTGTTGGTTAACAGATTTTTGAAAGTTATGTAAAGAAATGACTTGAGAAATTCAAAAAAGATTTTAACTTTTGTGTCTTCTCAGTTTCATTCGTCGCCAAAATATTGTGAATGTGTGTTGGATTATCCTCCCCAACCCTAATAAAAAAATAGCTCAATGACTTCCAATTTACTGGAAATTTAAGCACTTTCGTTATTGTTACCACTTTCTCATTTAAGGGTCACTGTCATTTTTGATTGTCTAATTGTTAGGTATCACATTGGAAGTATTACTGTTACTTTCTTAATAATATAGGTAATACTAGAACTATATTTTGTTCATGATTTCCAAAACTATATTTAAATAAAAAAAGCCGATTACTTATAAACGGGTATTTTAATTCATCAAAATAAACGCATTTATAATATTTTATAAGTAATGTTGTGTTGTTGTTGGGGTTTAAGGGCGCGCCGACGGCGGGGCCATTAGAGCCTTTTATAAGTAATGTTTCTTCCATGAACTAATAAATAAATCCATTAAAAATTAATACTCTACGAATGCATGTAAAGTAAATAGTAAAAACAGCACAGTTATTCAGTTTACCCATTTGTGCAAAGGACAATGAGCACTTTAGTTTATCGGCGGCAACTGATCATGCTATTGTCATTTGAAAGGGCTATTATTAAGCAATAACTTTTGTTAAGGGCATATTAAATTCCATTTAGAAACGACAAAAAAATGATTGTCCTAATAAAACTGACATAACAAACAAAATAGCGCGTGCAGTAGCGGTAGCAAGGCGAGCGAACGATCTGTTTCTCTGAATTCGAGACGCGAACTAAGGAACTAAAAGAGCGAACTAGATCGCGAGGGAGCTGCGAACTAAACTGAACGCTCTTCTTCGCGAACTATAATGCGCAAGTCTATTGCATACTGATCATAATTTAAACTGGAAGGCACACGTTTCTGACTTACTAACGCGATTGGATGCAGAAACATTTCCAAATCTTACAAATTCAGCTATATGTGATCTCTGTATGAGGCAGCTAGATTGTTTTGCTTATTTTCACTCCTTAATGTCATGTGGAACAGTTTTCTGTGGCAATTCTACCTATAGAGATAAAGTGTTAAGAGCCCAAAAGTGAGAAATAGGAAGTATGTGTAGGGTTAGGAATAGAACTTCATGTAGACTGCAGTTCTACAAGTTAGGGATTTTAACATTGGCGGCTGAGTATATATACCCATTAATATCCTTTGTAGTCACAAATTATTGAAATAAATAGTAAAATACACAATTATGGCACTAGAAGTAAAAATGATCTTCACAAGGATTACAAGTCATTGTCATTTGTTCTAAAATGGGTCCAACATTCAGGGATACATATCTTCAATAAGCTCCCAACAATCATTAAACGTCTATCAGACGATAAGAATAAATTCAGGAAAAAATTGACAGAATTTTATATTGACAACTCCTTCTACTCTGCCGAAGAATTTATTTCTATGGTATCTACAAAATAACTACCAGTAGCTTGTGTAAATGTAGTTTACATAATTAATTTGCCATGTATGCTATGACTGTACAACTTCTGGTGTATGTATTATTTGTTCTGCAATTGTTTAGTGTACCATGTATGCTATAACTGTACATCTTCTACATCTACATATATACTCTGCTATTCACAAAATTGTGGGTGGCAGAGGGTGCTCAGCACCAAAATTAATCTCTTTGCTGTGCATTCCAATCCCTAATGGTACGAGGGAAAAAAGAATTCATATAAGAATCATTGCGGCACCTTATTTCTCTAATTTTATCTTTCCTGTCCTTCCGACTCAAATAGGTTGGCGGAAGAAGTATTTCACTACACTCAAAAGTGAAAGTGGGAGTACGCATGTTTACCAATAAGTTTAAACGAAACGTGTGTCGTCTATCTACAAGAGACTCCTAACCTAATCTACTAATCAGTTCTGTGACGCTTTCATAAGGATTGTAGTAAGCGGTAACGAATTGACCGGCTCTTCTCTGTACTTTCTCTACACTTTCGATCAACCCCTTACGAAACGGGTCCCAAATGGCACAACAATAATCCAAATGTGGACGCACAAGAGATTTGTACACTATCTCCTTTGTTTGTTCATTACAATTTTTCAAGATTCGACCTATGAATCGCAGCCTAGAATTTGCTCTACATACTAACGAATTAATGTGTATGTCCCATTTCATGTTCCTTTGTACTGTTACTCCCAAATATTTAATAGAATCGACCATATCAATAACTGTATTGTTTAACTCGTATTTCTGAACAATTGGATTCTTTTTGTTAGTTATGCTCATTGTCTTGCACTTTTTACAATTTGGAGTAAGTTGCCACTCAGCGCACCATGCCAAAATAACATCCAGATCACGCTGAATTTCTAAGCAATCGGCCAAATTTCTTACTTCCCTATAAATAACCGCATCATCACCAAACAATCTAAATAGGCTTTTCACTTTGTCTCCGAGATCGTTTATAAAAATTAAGAAAAGAAGTGGTCCTATTACACTTCCTTGAGGTACACTCCTTCAACGACAACATACTGCGACCGACCAGTTAGAAAATCCTTTATCCATTCACAAACCTGATCCGATATATCGTACGCTCGAAGCTTCGCTAAAAGGCGGTTGTGTGGCACAGAGTCAAAGGCTTTCTGGAAATCTAAAAAAATTGCATCTACTTGTGAACCTGCATCGATAACTTTCATTACGTCGTGTGTAAATAGGGCCAGCTGTGTTTCACATGATCTTTTCTTCCGAAATCCGTGTTGATTTGTTGTAAGCAAATTATTATCATCTAGAAAATTCATAATGTTCGAGCATATAATATGCTCCTTAACTCTACTACAAACAGCTGTTGTAGATATGGAACGATAGTTTCCAGGATCACTTCGATCACATTTTTTGAAAATCGGAGTTTTACTTGCGCTATTTTCCAGTCTCAAGGTACTTTTCGCTCTTCTAATGATTTACTGAATATATCAGACAGAAATAGCCCGATTTCCGCCCCATACTCTGAAAATATTCTCACTGGAATTCCATCCGGGTCCGGTGCTTTCCCCCACTTCAGGAGCTCTAATTGCTTAATGATACCTGCAGTATCTATTTGTAATGATTCCATCACCGACTCGCCACGGCGTGGGAAAACGGGAATACTATCCTTATGTTCATTTGTAAATGAATTTTTGAATACAATATTTAGTACGTTAGCTTTATCGCGGCTTTCATTAACCTCTGAACCTTCACGAATTGGTGCTGGTATATTGCTGTTGGTACAATTAACTTTTCGTACATACGACCAAAATTTCTTTGGGTTTTCTGTGAGACTCTTAGAGACAGAGTTGGAGTGATAATCGTTAAAGGCCTCGCGCATTACATTCTTAATACGTCCTGTTAAATCAGCTAAGGTTTCTAAATCGCTGTGACACCCCTTCCTTCTTGAGCGTGCGTGTATTTTCCTTTGTTTTTTGAGTAATCTTTTGACTTCGCATGTGTACCACGGTGGATCATTCTCCCCCTTTATTGTCCGCTTTAGTATATGTATTTCCATGCCTTCCCTGACTATATGTATAAAACAATACCACATCTCTTCAACGGTGTCCTTTGTTGACTTGAAGGTATGGTAATTATTCCTCAGGTAGGTTCTGAAACACTCCTTTGAGACCTTACTGAATCTGTATACAATCCGCTCTTTTTTCCTTTTTCGCTTGGTCATTAATTTGATAGTCGCAATTATCGCTTTGTGATATCTTATTCCTGTGGTCGTTGTAATGTCGGTGAATAATTCTGGCCTGTTGGTAACCAGCTAGTCTAAAATGTTTTCACTACCGTTAGGACACTGCGTAGGTTCATTAACTACCTGCTCGAGATGATTATCTGACAACAACTCGAGAATTACTTCAGAAGCTGCCTTAGCCCTGTACCTGTGATGTGAACGTAATTACGCCAGTCAATATAAAGCAGATTGGAGTCGCCTCCTAGAATCATAGCATGATCCTTAAAACAGCTAGCTATACTATTTACATTATTTCTTAACTCTTCGACGATAGCTATGTTGGAATCGGGTCGACGGTAGAAGGCGCCTATGATGAGTTTTGACCCAGCAACATTGAGTTTAATCCATATAATTTCACAGATCGTATCGACGTCTATTTCATTACATGGGAGAAATTTACTCACTCCTATGAATACCCCACCTCCATGAGAATGTAATCTGTCTTTACGAAAAACGTTCATGCTTTTCTTTAAAAGTTTCGGCGGAATTTATTTCCGGTTTCAACCAACTTTCTGTACCGATAACGATATCCGCTTCTGTACTACAAATAACGCTTTCAAGTTCCGGTTGTTTGATACAAACGCTTCTACAGTTAATTACGAGAACTTTTAACTGTCGAGATTCTTTTACGTTGCTCCTACATTCCGGTGTTACATCTGATAGCGTTGCCCGTAACTGAATTTCGTGTTTCGGGTCTTCCTCCCTCAGCCTAAAAAACCACCCAGTGCATTCCACACGGCCCATGCCACCCGTGTAGCCGATTCACGTGTGTAGTGCACACCTGACCTATTAAGGGGAATCCTACAAGACTCGACCCTATGGCGAAGATCGAGAAATCTGCAGCCAATGTCATCACAGAAACGTCGTAGTCTCTGGTTCAGCCCCTCAATACAGCTCTGAACCAGAGGTCCACAATAAACTCTGTCTACAGATGGTTAGCTCTGCCGATATCTTGCGGTCACTGGCCACAGAGTTCACCCTTTCAGCTAGCCACCGGAAGGAAGAGAGGATATCCTCCGACCCAAGGCGACAAGTATTATTGGTGCCGACATGAGCCACAATCTGTAGTTGGCTACACCCCGTCCCTTCTATGGCATCAAGGATGGCCTGTTCCACATCTCGGATCAGGCCACCCGGGATACACACTGAATGGAAGTTGGATTTCTTCCCCGAGAAATCCGCCATTCCCCTAAGGGGCTCTAATAAACGCCTAACATTAGAGCTCCCAACTACCAGAATGCTCTTCTGCGTTTGCTCAGACCTGGCGGGCTGGGGGGCCGTCAACTCGCAGGATGACAATTGCGGGACTGAATCAGCCTCCGACAATACATCAAACCGGTTGGACAGAAGAACAAGTTCAGCGTCTACGCCTTTAAGCCTGTTCGACTGCCCCCGTGTGCGACTTCTAAGTCTAGAGGCCATACGCCAGTCACCAACAGGCGACCGCGGCACAGCATCCAACACTTCAGCCTGGGTTGCAGGTACGACGGTCGATATGGAAGAATCTGTGATAGGCATAGCTATATCAGTTTCCCCAGCATCACATCTGCTCCAGCCTTTTACGGCAGCTTCCAGCTGTGTAACTTTTGCTAACACAGCTGCAAGCTGTGCGCGCAGATCAGCCACCTTAGCTCGCGTCTGCACACAGCAATCACAGTCCCTAGACATACTGCTTTTGAAAAACGCAAAAAGAAAGGGAAAAAAAGTACAGAGAAAAGGAACAGAACTCGAAATAACCTGTACTTCCTACAAAATATATACACTAGGAGATTGCACTAACCTAAACCCACTACAGATAAAGTATAAAAAACAAAATTCGCTAATGCACTCGGAGACTGTTCAAACGCTACTAACGAGCACTGTCTACAAAATGTAGACACTCAGAGATTACACTAATCAAATCCCCACACCTTTACAGATAAAATACACATCAAAATACGCTACTGCACTCGGCGACTGTTCAAACGCTACTAACGACCACTGTTTACAAAATGTAAATACTCAGAGATTACACTAATCAGTTACCAACACCACTACAGATAAAATACAACAATAAAATACGCTACTGCACTCGGCGACTGTTCAAACGGTACTAACCATGGAGGAAGGAATATACGGAGACGACGGAAGGGACCTTCGCCACATACTGGAGTGAAACCGGGTGGAGACCATGTAGCAAAGAAAAGAGAGGAGACCACGTAAGGGACCTTCTCCACACAACGAAGTGACGCCGAGTGGAGAACGGTGGGGTGGGGAGGTCGCCATATTGGTAGGGTCAAGAAACACAAGGGATGTATACGGAACGGAAAAATTTCTTCGTTTTTAATCATCGCATTACTAAAAATGAAGTATTATGTAGTCACATTTATAAATACCCTAATTGATATAACCTACAAACATTATAATTTAAGAAAAACAAGCTGCCAAATAATTTTTGATATTCTATGTATTGGCTACACAGCAGTAGTTCTTTTTAATATGAATAAGTAACAAAACTGTTTGTTTCTAAAGTCCTTAAATTTTGGTTAATGTTCAAATAGATTATATTTCCACATTCCATTTCAGTAATTTTAAAATCTTTGATGGGAAAGATAACAAAATCAAGAAAATTAGGTCTAGACCTATTTAAAGACAGAAGCAAGTCATATATGAAATTTTAAAAACAGTCTAACAGAATGGTAAGGACTTTAAAACAATTGAAACCTACAAAAGAATTCATGGCTTACTCAGAAGATATTGCAATGTTAGTGGATACCTATTTAAATTCGCCAGCAGCATCAGTGCAAGGGGATTCTATCATTACCGTGGTGCTACAATCTGATGATGAATTCGCAAGGAAGTCGATGAGACAAATCGAAAATATATATTGATATTTCGCTTAGTTCTCAAGATATATTGTCTCAAAAGTGAGGTGATTAGATCGAAATGCAGCCTGGACCAAAAGATATCAAAAAGTTTTGTTCTTTAATTTGAATTAGTTTCGTTAAGAGATGCTAGTAACAAGTAAATACACTGTTCCACATAATGAGTAGTAATTAACTCGGGATTGTATTTGTAGATTACAGGGGATATTAATTATACTAATGGGTTGTAGCTAACTTGTTATCAATTTATAATAATATTATCAATTATAGCGTAATATAATTGACATTAATAAGTGTATGTACTGTTCCACATCCCCGAGATTATTCTCACATGGAATAAAAGTGAACATATCTATCTATCTAAGTTACATAAGAATTCATAATCAGATTACGGCGCCACGGTAATGATAGAACTGGCCAGTGCAATTATCTTGCTACTATATATCAAAATTCGCAAGCTTGTGTCACTAACAAGGTGCTAAATAAATTACTAATAACAAATAAATATATTATGTTTTGCAGACGCCTCACTACAAATACTTCAAGAACAATAATTTCAACGTGACTTACCTATGGAATGTTATTCCAGGTTGTTTTTTACTTGTTCTGTTTGTACAACCATAGGCAACAGAATTTGGCATTATAAAACACCTTGAAATATCCGAACATGAAATGTTGACAGCAGGAAGCTAATGAAAACAGACCAATGTTTTGAACTCACAAAGATGGCGGCCGTGCATGCTCCGGAGTTTACAGGCTGCTTCACAGTTTAAGCGACACCTTGTCTCCTCTCTATTCATACCTCCACGGTGGAGACAAGTGGGGAGGGGAGGCCACCATATTGCTTGACCAAAGAAACACGGAAATACGCACAAAAACCTTAAGGAAATCATAAGGCAACCGTGGCACCGCAATTTGATGTTGGATTATTATGTAACTCGACGAGACACATCAAAAATGAGGAATAAAATATTTCTATATCTCGCTTAGTTCGCGAGATATACCGTCTCAAAAGTGAGGTTGTTAGGTTATGAGGGGATTCAACGATAACGGTCGAGCCGCAATTTGATGACGAATTCTTATGTAACTCGATGAGGGAAACTGAAAGTAAAGAATAAATTTTTTTGATTTCTCGCTTAGTTCTCGAGATATTGTACCTTAAAATTGACGTGGTTAGGTTGAAATGCGGCCTGGACCAGAAAAAAACTATCGCCATACCCATATTTGATGATGAATTCGGACGTAACTTAATGAGCAGGTAATTCTTTTTAACTTGAATAACAAACTGTTTATTTCTACAGTCCTTAAATTTTAGTTGATGTTCAAATAGGTTATATTTTCACATTCTATTTCAGTAATTGACAAGGAAGATTTCAAAATCTAGAAATATACTTGTAGACATATTTACAAACAGAAACAAGTCATATCTGAAATTTAAAAAAAAAGCATAAGTCAATGTTTAGAGCTTTTAAAAAAAATTAATACTTCATAAAACCTCATAGTTTCTGGGCTTACTTAGAAGATACTGTACTGGTAGTGGCCTATATAATTTTGCTAGAAAAATCAGTGCATTCATAAATCAGAAGCTAACAGCTAATAATAAATAAATTGTTTGTTCTCTTCTGGTACAAACCGCATTTCAACCTGCCAACATTTCCATTAATATTGCCGCTACAAAATCAAACTATGTAGACACATCTAAACACAAGAAATGCATCGCGAACTACATTTCCGTCAACAAAGTTTATTTCATCACATTTAGTAGTTCGCACAGCACAAATTATCACGATTAATTTCATCGTGCAATTTCAGTGTAAACTTAAACGTGAGTAATGCATGCAGAATACCATATTCACTGTGTCGCGATGTAAACATGACCCGTTTAAATTAAATTCCCAACATTTGTCTACAATAAGGCTAGCTTTTTAGGAGCAAAATAGTAACATTTGCTAATTGTCTACACTACACCAACAAAAATTTGAGAATAATATGATCCTATTGAGAGCAATGAATAAATTAATAGCGAATGGCACTAATGTTGCGGTTGCCTGTCAGATACTTCAAAAACGATAATTACAATGTGACTTACTTATGAAACGCTATTCCAGGTTTTTTCCTATCTCGTCTGTTTGTGCAACCATATGCATCACAACTTGGCATTATAGAAAACTTTAGAATATTAGAAAATGAAATATTCTCAGCAGCTGACACAGTGGAAACAGCTCAATGTTTTGGTACTCCTACGATATCCGCCGCGCAGGCATAGTTTTTTCACGAGGTTTCACGGATTTCGCGTTATCTCGTCTCCATATATTCCTTCCTCCATGGTTAGTACCAAACCGAGCGTGGTGGTGTAACGGATAGCGTTCTGGCCTCGCATTCGGGAGGATGGCGGTTCGAATCCCCGTCCGGGCATCCAGATTTGGGTTTTCCATGGTTTCCCCAAATCACTCCAGGTGAATGCCGGGATGCTTCCTTCAAAAAGGCCATGGCCGAATTCCTTCCCATTCCTTGCCCCCATCCTTTCCCGTCTCTAAAGACCACGTTGTTAAAAAGGGACGTTAAACTGTTTAAAAAAAAAAAGGAGTACCAAAACATTGGGCTGTTTGCACTGTGTCAGCTGCTGAGAATATTTCATTTTCTAATATTCTAAAGTTTTCTGTAATGCCAAGTTGTGATGCATATAGTTGCGCAAACGGACGAGATAGGAAAAAACCTGGAATAGCGTTTCATAAGTAAGTCACATTGTAATTATCGTTCTTGAAGTATCTGACAGGCAACCGCAACATTAGTGCCATTTGCTATAAATTTATTCATTGCTCTCAATAGGATCATATTATTCTCAAATTTTTGTTGGTGTAGTGTAGACAATTAGCAAATGTTACTATTTTGCTCCTAAAAAGCTAGCCTTATTGTAGACAAATGTTGGGAATTTAATTTAAACGGGTCATGTTTACATCGCGACACAGTGAATATGGTATTCTGCATGCATTACTCACGTTTAAGTTTACACTGAAATTGCACGATGAAATTAATCGTGATAATTTGTGCTGTGCGAACTACTAAATGTGATGAAATAAACTTTGTTGACGGAAATGTAGTTCGCGATGCATTTCTTGTGTTTAGATGTGTCTACATAGTTTTGGTTTAATGGAAATGTTGGCAGGTTGAAATGGGTGTATACCAGAAGAGAACAAACAATTTATTTATTATTAGCTGTTAGCTTCTGATTTTTGAATGTACTGATTTTTCTAGCAAAATTATATAGGCCACTACCAGTACAATATCTTCTAAGTAAGCTCAGAAACTATGAGGTTTTATGAAGTATTAATTTTTTTTAAAGCTCTAAACATTGACTTATGCTTTTTTTTAAATTTCAGATATGACTTGTTTCTGTTTGTAAATATGTCTACAAGTATATTTCTAGATTTTGAAATCTTCCTTGTCAATTACTGAAATAGAATGTGAAAATATAACCTATTTGAACATCAACTAAAATTTAAGGACTGTAGAAATAAACAGTTTGTTATTCAAGTTAAAAAGAATTACCTGCTCATTAAGTTACGTCCGAATTCATCATCAAATATGGATATGGCGATAGTTTTTTCTGGTTCAGGCCGCATTTCAACCTAACCACGTCAATTTTCAGGTACAATATCTCGAGAACTAAGCGAGATATAAAAAAATTTTATTCTTTACTTTCAGTTTCCCTCATCGAGTTACATAAGAATTCGTCATCAAATTGCGGCGCCACGGTTATCGTTGAATCCCCTCATAACCTAACAACCTCACTTTTGAGACAGTATATCTCGCGAACTAAGCGAGATATCGAAAAATTTTATTATTTATTTTCGATTTGTATCGTCGTGTTACATAAGAATCTATCACCAAATTTGACTTTGGGGACACGTTTCTTCTGAATTTCAACCAGAAACTCGACTCTTTTGAGACAGTATATCTCGAGAACTAAGCACGATATCAAAAAAATTTATTCTTCATTTTTGATGTGTCTCGTCGAGTTACAAAATAATCCATCATCAAATTGCGGTGCCACGGTTGTCTTATTATTCCCTTGAGGTTTTTGTCCATATTTCCGTGTTTCTCTGGTCAAGCAATATGGCGGCCTCCCCTCCCCACTTGTCGCCACCCGGTTTCACTCCAGTATGTGGCGAAGGTCCCTTGCGTCGTCTCCATATATTCCTTCCTCCATGGTACTAACCATGGAGGAAGTAAATCCTCCATGGGTACTAACGACCACTGTTTACAAAATGTAAACACTCAGAGATTACACTAATCAAATTCCCACACCACTACAGATAAAATATAACAACAAAATACACTACTGCACTCGGCGACTGTTCAAACGCTACTAACTAGTACTGTCTACAAAATGTAAACACTCCTGGTGTATGTATTACTTTGTTATGCAATTGTTTATCTGTAAATTGACAACCTTCTACATACCACAGAGCCAGTCTCTTATATTGAGATCAATAGAAAATGAATGTATTGTATTGTATACCTACCGTGCTGCGGAGTCCCAACAAAGGATGCGTCAGAGTAAACTTCGGATCCCTCAAAACATAAATTGAAAAAAAAAATTTTTACTGGTAATTTGAATCTAAATTCCTTGCTGAAGGTGGTAAACAAAACGAACTAGACCACTTCTAGATAAAAATGAACTTCAAATCTTAGCAGTACAAGAAACCAGATTTTTGGAAGATAGCAAAGGATTGTAGAAACTTTAAGGGTAAAGTTGCGATTAAAATTATGAATGGAATGCCTTTGTTTGGTACAGCTATTTAAGTTCATTAAAGGTCAGTAGACAGTGAAATCTGGATCAGAAAGAATAAATTTTTAACAATTAAATGCAAAAATGGAAAATGTTCTTTCATAAACTGTCTTGCACCAATAAATAAAGACAATAAAAGTAATCCAAACAAAGTAGAAGAATTCTGTGATCTTTTCGATGGCAAAAAATCTAAAATTCATAAATCTGTCGCGTTCCCGGTTCTCTTAGAACTCCGAGAAACGCCTCTACAGTGGCTATAGCTACCCTGGTATTGCCTTGTGGCTTGGGACGCAGGGTAGGTACTTATGGGAGCAACTAGTCGAGTAGCTTGACTACTCGGAGGGAGCTAATCACTGTTAAGGTCTATAGCGTGGGGGGTGCATGCTTCTATTACTGCTATTAATGAAACAGTGGTGGAAGATACAGAAGTATATTTACAACCCTTTCATAGAAAGGAACAATGAGAAAGATACATAAGGTCTCGACAAGATACATAGAATGGTACTATGGCCCAGTAGATATAGATACAGATGCTTACAGGTGTAGAGCAGAGCAGAGGGCGGAGGCAGTGGCGAGGCTTCGGAGTCCGGTGTTCGGTCCCGGGCTGGCCCGCCCGGGCCGGCGATAACTTCCTTGCGACGTCCCCGACCGACCACGTTCGACCCAGTTCGACCAACCACTGTCTTGTGGCCTCCTTTATATACGCAATTACTGCTGATGTGACCCACTAACGCCTCAGTTGCCTCAACATTGCCTCACCTCCGCCGATATTGCTAGAGATCCAGGCATGGCACGCGACAAATCAAATGTAGGCATGACACAAATTCTTCACTGGTTTGCCGCCGGATAATGTTTTACAAGCTTTCGGCGACTTGCACTGCCGCCATCATCGGGTCCATTGTACCTAAGGGAACAACAAGAACTGAACTGGTTGGCGGAACCGAAGCGGACCAGAATCGTCGTCGTCATCTGATTGGCCGACTACAATGCTCAGATGACGACGACGATTTTGGACCACTTCGGTTCCACCATCCAGTTCAGTTCTTGTTGTTCCCTTAGGTACAATGGACCAGATGATGGCGGCAGTGCAAGTCGCCGAAAGCTTGTCCTTAGAAAACATTATCCGGTGGCAAACCCGTGAAGAATTTGTGTCAAAGATTTGCCGGGAAAGCTTTGTTTCTCATATCAAATGTAGGCATATTAATAATCATCATCATCATTATGTTGAGACGTTTCCGCCTTTGTGGGTCGTCCAGCACATCCTCTTCCGAGTCTTGTGGTCACTCCAAGATTTTTCCTCCACCACTTGTCTCCAAACAACTCCCTTAGCCTCTGCGTCTTTCTTCACTTGGTTCATCCACCTGCCCCACGTCTTCCAACTGAAGTAGGGGACTGCCTGTATACGTAAAGTTCATTGGGAACCTAGTGTGCCCCATGACCGATACGATAGCTGTGAAGGCCCTGCGGGAACCCTGGAAAATGACGGCAAACGGGGCTCTGGTAAAGCTACGACGGCCTAGCAAGCCGGTAGTGGATGGAGCACGCTTTCAGAACTAAGCGCAGCGGTATTACTAGGAGATTTCAATGCGCAAATAGATAAAGAAACAATTCATAGAGCAATATCAGTAAGTATCTCCTATATAACCAAATAGTTGTCGATACTGTCTGCGAAATCTTATGGATTAAGCTCAACGTAGCAAGGACAAAATTTGTGATAGGCTCCTTCTATCGTCTAGGTTTAACTATTGCCGAGGCCTTAAGGAATAATGTATATAATATAGCTCGTCAATTTCCGGACCACACAATAATGCTAGGTGGTGACTTCAACTTGCCATACATCGACTGGACTAATTACGTTTATATTATTGGTAGCAGGGATAAAGCAGCTTGCGAATTTATTCTAGACCTTTTCCCAGATCACAATCTTGAGCAGCTCGTAACTGAACCAACGCGAAGCCTCAACGGCAACGAAAATATTTTAGATATTCTCGTCACAAAGCTGTAATTGCTACAGTAAAATTAACAACCACGCGCAAAAAGAAAAAAGAAATGATCGTTTACAGGTTCTAAAATGCTTCAAAAGTGTTTTTTAGAACGGTTTTGAGGCATAATTACCATACCTTCATAGTAGCAAGAGGCACCGTTGATAAGATGAGGCATCGATTCATACGTATAATCAGGGAAGGTTGGACTTGCATATAATGAAACGGACCATCAGGGAAGGATTGATCCACCATGGTATACACGTGACGTTAAAGGGTTACTCAAATAGAAAAGGAAGATACAGGCACGATCAAGAAGGACGATGCAGCGAACCGATTTAGATAATTTAGATGAGATAAGGGGACATGTTAAGAATGCGATGCGTGAAGCCTGTAATGACTTTCGTGGCAATTCCCTCTCTAAGAGCCTCACCGAAACCCCTAAGAAATTTTGGTTATATGTAAAAAAAGGTAGTGGTAGTGTCAACAATAAACCAGTTCTAATTTAAGATGTACGGGAAGTTGAAGACAGCCGCGACAAGGCTACCGTATTTAACACCGAATTTAAAATCTCATTCAGGCGCGAAAACATGGAGAACATTCCCATTTTACCACATCGTGTAGAATTAGAGATGGATCCGATAGAAATTGATAGCGTAGGTATTGTAAAGCAATTAAAACTCCTGAAGTGGGGTAAAGCGCCGGGTCCAGATGGTATACCGATAAGAGTATTTACAGAATTCGTGGAGGAAATTAATACATTTCCGTCAAACATATTCCGCAAATTTTTAGAAGAGATAAAAGTACCTTCTGACTTGAAAATAGCCAAGGTAAATCTTGTTTTCAAGAAAGGAGATCGGAGTGATCCTAGGAATTATCGACGCAAATCTCTAATATCTGTATGCAGTAGAATTCTGGAGCATGTCATATGCTCGAACATTATGAAGTTTATAGATGAGAACTAATTACTTACGGATTTCGGACGAAGAGATCTTGTGAAACCCAATTGGCCCTATTTTTCCATGACGTAGTGAAAGTTATCGATGCAGGTTCACAAGTTGATGCAATATTCTTGGATTTTCAAAATGCTTTGATTCTGTACCATACAACCGTCTTTTAGCGCAGATTCGTGCATACAGTATATCGGATCAGATTTGCGAATGGAAACGTGAGTTTCTAACTGGTCGATCACAGTATGTCGTTGTTGACGGCGAAGCCTCTTCTAAGCTAGATGTTAATTCTGGCATTCCTCAAGGAAGCGAAATAGGATTACTTCTTTTCATAATTTTTATAAACGATCTAGGTGACAACGTTAAATGCTGGATGAGATTGTTTGCCGACGATGTAGTTATCTATTGGCAAATAAGTTGCTCTGACGATTGCTTAGAAATTCAGGGCGATTTGGATGCTATTTCGGAAAGGTGCCGTAAATGGCAACTCACACTTCATTGCAAAAAGTGCAAGGCAATGCGAATAAGTAACAAAAAGAATGAGTTTGCTCACGAGTACAAAAGTTGACAAGGTCGATTCCCTGAAGTATCTGGGGGTAATAGTACAAAGTAACATGAAATGGGACTTGCACATAACTTCCGTCGTAAGCAAACCTAATTCTAAGTTACGATTCATAGGTCGTATTCTGAGGAATTGTAATGCTCAAGCAAAGGAAATAGAGTAGAAAACACTAGTGCGTCCGTATCAGGATTACTGTTGTGGAGTTTAGGATCCGTATGGCAAGGGCCTGATTGACTCAGTGGAGAGGGTACAGAGGAGAACCGCTTGATTCGTGACTGGTTGCTACAGCCCTTAAGAAAGCGTCACAGAATTGGTACATAGATTGGGCTGGGATAGTTTGGAAGACAGACGACGTCATTTGCGTTTGTATTTATTGGAGAGTATGTGAAATTCTATGACCTACCAGTGCAGTGAGATACTTCTTCCACCAACCTATTTGGGTTACAATGACCGGAAATATAAGATTCGAGAAATAAGATTCCGTACTGATGTTTTTATGTATTCTTTCTTTCCTGATGCTATTCGGGATTGGAATGCGCAGAATTAAGATTGAAATTTGCACCCACTGCCACCCACAATGTTTGTGAATTGCAGAGTATGGATGTAGATGTAGAATATCCAAGTCCAAATAAAAGTGTAATGAGATTTATGACTATCTGGAAAACTTTTAGGCTTAAGCTGGTGTCAACTATTTCAAGAATCTCCCAAGAAAATATGAAACATAGATATCTCCAAATCCGATGGTAGAAAAATTTCAGCTAGATCATGTAGCCATCTCCAAAACAAATATGAAAGATATCATGAATGTCAAGGAAATAAGAAGCAAGGAATTTGATTCTGATCAATATTTGTCTAAAATTAAACTCCAAATTTTATCCTCCAGTAATCACAAGAAGAGAGAGAAAGTAAAGAAATATGGTGTGGACAGGCTACAAATCACACAAGAAGCATAGAATTTTTTTTGGAAGGAATAAAAGTATCTTAACACGGTGAGAGGGAGAATTTATCTAAAGAAATATCGAACGCTGCTCAGAAAACATTTCGATTAACCAAACCTCAAAGTAAAACTTCGTGGAATAGAATATATGAAGAAGCGTGAACAGAAAGGACTAAACAAATGTTCCGGAAGGTTTGACCAGTTTGAACAGTTAAAATAGCAAAGGTAAGAAACCACAAGAATAATAAGCGAAGATAAGAGATCATTCGAAAAATCACAACTTATTGAATTCCAGTATATTTTTGTTAAAAATAACTCCCAAAACTTTTATCAGTCCTTTAAATGAAAGGGCTATCAAGCCTTCAGTATACTTTTCAAAGATCAAAATGATAGAATTGGCCTAAAGAACTAATGTAAGTAACATAGCTCGTCAATTTCCGGATCATGCAATAATACCAGGTGGTGACTTCAACTTTCCGTATAACGACTGAAATAATTACGTCCACGTTACTGGTGGCAGGGATAAGACATCCTATGAAATTATTTTTGATCTTTTCTCAGATTTTAATCTTGGGCAGCTCGTCACTGAACCAACGCGGTGTCACAACGATAACGAAAATATTATAGATATTCTCGTTACGAATAGGCCTGAATTATTCACAGACATTTCTACCAACATGGGAATAAGTGATCATAAAGCTGTAATTGCTGCAGTAAAATTAATAGCCGCGAGCAAAAAGAAAAAAGAAAGGGTCGTTTACAGGCTTGAGAAGGCCCCAAAGGAGAGTTTAAGAACGTTTTTGAGGGATAATTACATTACCTTTACAGAAGGAAGAGGCTCGGTTGAAGAGATGTGGCTTCGATTCATGCGTATAATCAGGGGAGGTATGGACTTATGTACGCCGAAAAGGACGATCAGGGATGGGAACGATCCCCCGTGGTATACGCGTGAAGTTAAAAGGTTACTTAAAAAGCAAAGGAAGATACATACACGCTCAAGGAGGACGGTGTATAGGAGTGATTAAGAAAAGCTAGCTAAGACAAGAGGACAGGTCAAGAATGCGATGCGCGAGGCCTTTAATGACTTTAGGAGCAACTCACTTTCCAAGAGTCTCAATGAAAACCCAAAGAAATTTTGGTAGTATGTAAAAAAAGTTAGTGGTAATGACAACAATACGTCAGTTCTACTACAAGACGGTCAGGAAGTTGATGACAGCAGTGAAAAGGCTACCGTATTTAACACCGAATTTACAAAATTATTTCACCGACGAAAACATGGAAAACATTCCCGCTTTTGCATGGCGTGTAGAATTTGAGATGGATCCAGTATAATTGATAGTATCATAAAGCAATTAAAGCTCCTTAAGTGGGGGAAGGCATCGGTTCCTGATGGTATACCAGTAAGAGTATTTTCGGAATACGTGGAAGAAATAGAACCGTTTCTGTCAGATATATTTCATAAATCTTTAGAGGAAAGGAAAGTACCTTCCGACTGGAAAATAGCGCAGGTAATTCCCGTTTTCATGAAAGGAGATCGGAGAGATCCTAGGAATTATCGACCGATATCGCTAACGTCTGTTTGCAGTAGAATTCTAGAGCATGTCATATGCTCTAACGTTATGAAGTTTCTAGATGAAAACGAGTTACTTACAGCGAACCAACACGGATTTCGGAAGAACCGATCGTATGATATGCAACTGGCTCTATTTTCGCATGACGTAATGAAGATTATCGATGCAGGATCACAAGTTGATGATATTTTCTTGGATTTCCAGAAAGCTTTTGACTCTGTACAACACAACAGGCTTTTCGCGAAGATTCGAGCATACGGTATATCTGATCAGATTTGCGAATGGATACGCGATTTTCTAACTGGTCGGTAGCAGTATGTCGTTGTTGACGGGGAAGCCTCTTCAAAGCTAGATGTTACTTCGGGGGTTCTTTAAGGAAATGTAATAGGGCCACTTCTTTTCTTAATTTTTATAAACGATCTCGGTGACAACGTTAATTGCAGGATGCGATTTTTTGCTGATGATGCACTTATTTATAGGGAAGTGAGGTGCTCTGAAGATTGCTTAGAAATTCAGCGCGATCTGGATGTTATTTCGGAATGGTGCCGTAAATGGCAGCTTACTCTTAACTGCAAAAAGTGCAAGGCAATGCAAATAAGTAATAAAAAGACCCCGTTTTCTCACGATTACAAAGTTAACTATTCAGTTGTTGACACGGTAGACTCCCTGAAGTATCTAGGCGTAACAGTACAAAGCAACATGAAATGGGACTTGCACATAACTTCAGTCGTAAGTAAAGCTAATTCTAAACTACGTTTTATAGGTCGTATTTTGAGAAGTTGTAATGCTCATACAAAGGAAATTGCGTACAAAACACTAGTTCGTCCGCATTTGGAATACTGTTGTGCAATTTGGGATCCGTATCGCAAGGGATTGATTGATACGTTGGAGAAGGTACAGAGGAGAGCCGCTCGATTCGTGACCGCTAGTTACAGTCCTTATGTAAGTGTCACAGAGCTGATACGTGGGTTGGGCTGGGATTGTTTGGCGGACAGACGATGTCGTTTTCATTTGAATTTGTTGGAGAAAATGCGAAAATCTTTAATTTACGAGTGCAACGAAATACTTCTTCCGCCAACCTATTTAGGTCGCAATGACAGGAGGGATAAGATTCGAGAAATAAGATGCCGTACTAATAAATTTATGTATTCTTTCTTTCCTCGTTCTATTCGGGATTGGAATGCACTGAATTAAAATTGGTGCTTAGCACCCTCTGCCACCCACAGTAATTGTGAATTTCAGAGTATAGATGTAGATGTAGAAGAATAATGATAATTATGAAATACGTGTAAAGTGCTTTGATAAGCTTCTGAACTGTAAGAACGGAGATTTTCCCGGCGTATGCTTGAAATTAAGTCGTCACGGGTGAGGTGCCGCACCTCCTTATATACGACAACGGCTCTCTCCGACGCCCGCGCCCGGCGGCTGGCTATGAGTGGATTGTTCGTTGCGGGCGCGGAAATTAATATTGGGTCGTTTGTGGCGGTTGCTGAACATGCGTGCCACGCTCTCTGCGTAGAGTTGCCAAGCCTGGTTTCCACGCCTCGCTAAGAAGTAGCCCACTATCTCTGTTGTAGGTATCAGCCAATCGAATTTCAATTGCTTCTTTGTCTATGTAATCCCAAAAGTATGAGGTCCCTAGCCAATATCGCTACGTTGTTGAAGTCAACACTGTGGCCATGGTTGTACTCATGCTCGGCGATCGCTGACTTGCTATACTGTCCCAGGCGAAGATGGCGTTTGTATTCTTCACACTGGTTTTGTAAAGTGCGGATGGTTCCACACTCGCTTCTGAACTGTTCTACACAAATCCATAAATTGGAATTTTAAGGAAATAATGAAAATCTAGATAAAGATGCATCAACCACTGTTGACGAAATTAAGGAACTAATAAAAAATAATAAAGCTAGTGGGGAAGACTGCATAATAGCCAAACTTTTAAAATGGTCTCAATCAAAAATCATTAAAGAGTAACAGTTAATTTTTGAAGATATTTAGAGGACAGAAAAGATTGCACATGAATGTAAAGTGGCGTAAAAGACGTGAAGAACAAAATGTTGATAAATATAGAGCAGTGTCGCTATTGTAAATTGGTCATAAAGTTTTCTCAAAACTGTTATTGAACAGAGTAGCGACAACACTTGACATGCAATTGAGCGAATAACAGTGTGGCTTTCGAAAAGGTAGATCTTGCTCAGAGAAAATATTCAATCTAAAATCTATAATTCTTCATCAAATATTAAACTCCAAGGACATTTATATTTATGGATTTTAAAAACGCCTTTGAGTCTGTTGATAGGGAACCATTCAATAAAACAATTCATGAATTCGAGGTGAAATTTGAATTTGCAAACCAAATACTTGTAATACTTACGGACACAGTTTAAAAAGTAAATTTCATGGACAAAATCTCAAAACCTATCGACATAAATACAGGTGTGCGGCAAGGTGATGGTTTGTCACCCATTTCGTCCAACTGTGTCTCGGAGAAAATTGTAATAATAAACTGAAGGAACACAACATTTCACCAGGAATTTTGGGGAAGTGTTGAAATTAATTGCCTTGAATTTGCAGACGATTTCGTTATACTTTCAGAGAGTATTATAAATGCGATACCGATCGTGGTGGTGTAACGGTTAGCGGTCTGGTCTCGTATTCGGGAGGACGACGGTTCGAATCCCGTCCGGGCATCCAGATTTGGGTTTTCCATGGTTTCCCAAATCACACCAGGAAAATGCCGGGTGGCATCCTTCAAAAGGCCATGGCCAATTTCCTTCCCATTCCTTGCCCCCCCATCCTTTCTCTTCTCTAAAAACCTCGCTGTTAAGAGAAGTTAAGCAGTTAAAAAAGAAAAAAGGAAATGCGAAAACACAGATCAATTTCTTGAAAGCAATAACCATCAAAATAGATTTGATAATTTACGTAGAAGAAACTAAATTCATTACTAACATTAAAATGCTCCAAAAATATTAAATGACAGATATTAGACCAATAGAACAAGTAAATAAATTTAGATCTCTGGATAAATAAGTCAAGAAAATGGATTAGGTAAATCCGTCAAAGATGAAAGGATTGTATAACAGTCCTCAGACCCAGACATATAATCAAATTGTATTTTGAGAATTATCTATAGCAATCCATGAATGGATTAATTAATTGTGAATTTGTGTAAATGAACATTGTTTACGGACAGAAGCTATGTAAATGCTACGCAATGCAATCAAAGACAGTATTATGTATGAAACATTGGTTAAAAGTTTTAAATTTTAAGTATTGATGTGACTTACAATGTTTTTAGGACGATTTGCGACGATTTGGACTGATTTATGCAGTAAATTTGGAGTGTAAATTTAAAATATCTATAATTTTCATTTTCGTGTATTTCCTGATGATTTTGAATGATTATGTAGTAATTCTGATTGTTATGATGTTATTTTGATTGTTAGCTTCATTGCGGCCGTTCCAGAAATATCGGGCGGCTTTCTCTGTTTTATTCTGGAAATTACTGTAGTGACTATATAAATCGAAAGGCAGAGACTAGTTTTAGTTTTGAAGGAGTTGCAAGCATGGAGGAAGGAATATATGGAGACGAAATAACGCTAAATCCGTGAATCCTCATGAAAAACATGCTCTCCTACTGCGCATGCGCGGCGGACATCGTAGGAGTACCATAACGTTGGGCTATTTGAACTGTGTCAGCTGCTGAGAATATTTCATTTTCTAATATTCTAAAGTTTTCTATAATGCCAAGTTGTGCTGCATATGGCTGCACAAACATACGAGATAGGAAAAAACCTGGAATAGCGTTTCATAAGTAAGTCACATTGTAATTATCGTTCTTGACTGCAACATTAGGGACATTCGCTATTAATTTATTCATTGCTCTCAATAGGATCATATCATACTCAAATTTTTGTTGGTTTAGTGTAGACAATTAGCATTTGTTACTACTTTGCACCTGAAAAGCTAGCCTTATTGTAGACAAGTGTTGAAAATTTAATTTAAACGGGTCATGTTTACATCGCGACACAGTGAATATGGTATTCTGCATGCTTTACTAACGTTTAAGTTTACACTGAAATTGCACGATGAAATTAATAGTGATAATTTGTGCTGTGCGAAATACTAAACGTGATGAAATAAACTTTGTTGTCCGAAATGTAGTTCGCGATACATTTCTTGTGTTTAGATGTGTCTACATAGTTTGATTTTGTAGCGGCAATATTAATGGAAATGTTGGCAGGTTGAAATGCGGTTTGTACCAGAAGAGAACAAACAATTTATTTATTATTAGCTGTTAGCTTCTGATTTATGAATGCACTGATTTTTCTAGCAAAATTATATAGGCCACTAACAGTACAATATATTCTAAGTAAGCTCAGAAACTATAAGGTTTTTATGAAGTGTTAATTTTTTAAAAGTTCTAAACATTGAGTTATGCTATTTTTAAAATTTCAGATATGACTTGTTTCTGTTTGTAAATATGTCTACAAGTATATTTCTAGATTTTGAAATCTTCCTTGTCAATTACTGAAATAGAATGTGAAAATATAACCTATTTGAACATCAACTAAAATTTAAGGACTTTAGAAATAAACAATTTGTTATTCAAGTTAAAAAGAATTACCTGCTCATTAAGTTACGTCCGAATTCATCATCAAATATGGATATGACGAAAGTTTTTTCTGATCCAGGCCGCATTTCAACCTAACCACGTCAATTTTAAGGTACAATATCTCGAGAACTAAGCGAGATATCAAAAAATTTTATTCTTTACTTTCAGTTTCCCTCATCGAGTTACATAAGAATTCGTCATCAAATTGCGGCGCCACGGTTATCGTTGAATCCCCTCATAACCTAACAACCTCACTTTTGAGACAGTATATCTCGCGAACTAAGCGAGATATCGAAAAATTTTATTCTTTATTTTCGATTTGTATCGTCGTGTTACATAAGAATCTATCACCAAATTTGACTTTGGGGACACGTTTCTTCTGAATTTCAACCAGAAACTCCACTCTTTTGAGACAGTATATCTCGAGAACTAAGCACGATATCAAAAAATTTTATTCTTCATTTTTGATGTGTCTCGTCGAGTTACATAATAATCCATCATCAAATTGCGGTGCCACGGTTGTCTTATGATTCCCTTGAGGTTTTTGTGCATATTTCCTGTTTCTCTGGTCAAGCAATATGGCGGCCTCCCCTCCCCACTTCTCCACCCGGTTTCACTCCAGTATGTGGCGAAGGTCCCTTGCGTCGTCTCCATATATTCCTTCCTCCATGGTTGCAAGTTCATTTAATGTTAGAATCATTGGAGCATTTGTTTATATTCGTGCTTAAAGTCTTTGGATCGGAACGAAGCTTGTTGTGTAATGTCAGTTTAAAGTGTACGGGAAAATAAACAAACTGAAAATTGATTCTCCGGACTTGTTATTTCAACAATGCCTGACCTGGTTTCCACGACAGGACAGGACATCAAGAAAACGAATTATTTGACACCACGACAGGACAGGACGTCAAAAAATCGTAATTAGTGAAATTTTTATCACGGTGACAATGACAGGGCAGGACATCAATAAATCGTAATTTACGAAGTACTAATTAATATGGCGACATGGTATCTTAAAACAGCTGTAATATAACAGATGTCAATATACCAGAAAAAGTTGCAAATAAAGTGAAAATTGTAGGAGTCCGAAATCTGGCGACGAAAGCGGCGAGGAACTGAAACAGACGCATCTTACTTTGGAGAATCTGAAGTAGTGACTCCCATCGGCGATTGCTCGGATTACGATTACGACAACTGAAAACGGAATTGGTGTGTCGGCGGCAAGTGGATAAATTTTTCAGCCCAGGATAAGAGTTTCATTTTAACAAAGTGTAGTTTTGAAGGAGTTGCGAGTTCATTGAAAGTTAGTATCGCTGAACCATTTGTATATGTTCGCTCTTAGCATCTTTGGATCTATCGATGTCAGTATGTGTTTATATTATTGTGAAGTTTTCGGAAAAATAATCATAAGTGCTAACTGATAACTCGGACTTGTTTTTTCAAGGAACGAAATTTCTAACGTGGCCCCCGGGGCACGACAGGACATCAAAAATTCGTAATTGGCGTAATAACTAACAATGCGCGGATTTTAAAGAGCATATTGTATCACTAAACATTTTATTAAAAAAAGTGTTTGTCTAAAAATCTTAAAATAAGGCACTACAACTCGGTCGAGGAGTGTAAAGAGAGTTCAAGGCATTTGTTACTGATGCGGTTTCGAAGGATATTGGTCGAAGAATTAGAAATAGGGCATATAAGAGAAAATAAGACGATAACCACAAGATGGCAATCGATTTCATGCATAAGGCACTGGGAAAATTTTGTTTTTTGGGTATGGGTTTTAGGGATTGGAACAAATTATCACGTGAAGAATAATATACCAAAAACGCCGAAGAAATTTAAAATTTAAATTCGTAAATCGCAGAAGTAGATGGGGGAGGAATTTAACACTCATATTAGATAACATAATTAAAAAATAAAATTAAACTTGGTAATTAGATGACTAAGTGAATTCCCACCGGAGCGTGTGCTACAACGCAATTAAAATAATAATAATATATACATAAGAGTACTAACTTATTCCACAACCCAAAGGTTGGTTGGATACCCCCAAAGGAGGAATACTAAACCATTATGCCAGTATCTCCCTTCACACCTAATCGAAAGCGATAAAAGAGGTATCATTTTAAAGATTAAGGTATCCGCTTTGATCATATCCTATTTTAAGAAAGTAGTTTTTTTTCCAAATTCGACCCTTAAAGGGCAAAAATTTCAATATTTCTAAAATGCTGTTTATTGTGTCACGAGCCATTTATCTCCTTGAATACCTAATGAAATCGTTAAATGAGGTATTATGTAAATATTAAGATCTCCGCATTTGCCATATCATATAGTAAGGCAGCAATTTTTCGGAATTCGACCCCTAAAGGGCAAAAATATTAATATTTCAACAATGCGTTTATTTGTGACGAGTCATTCATCTCCCTTGATATCTAACCAATATAGATAAATAAGGTTTCATTTTAAAGATTAAGGTCTCCGAATTATCGCATGATATTTTTAAAATAGATTTTTTTGCAATTTGACACTTAAAGGGCAAAATTATGATTATTTCCATAACGTATTTTTTTGTAACGAGGAATTTATCTTCCTCCATATCTAACCGAAATCGAGAAGTAAGGTGTCATTTTAGAGATTAAGGTCTCCGCTTTGGTCAAATCATATTTTAAGAAAGAAATTATTTGGAATTCGATCCTTAAAGAACAAAATTATCATTATTTCCATAGCGTATTTTGTGTCACGAGCAATATATCTCCCTTGATATCTAAGTGAAACAGATAAATGAGCTATCATATTAAAGATTAAGGTCTCAACTTTGGTTACATCGTATCTTAAGAAAGAAACTTTTTCGTAATTTTATCATTCAAGGGTAAAAGTGTCATTATTTCAATTTTTTTTTGTTATTAGTTATTTATCTCCATTGACACCTACTTAAAGCGATAAATGAGATATCATTTAAAATATTAGGGTTTCCACTCAGGCAACATTATAAATTAAGAACGAAATTTGACCCTTCAAGGGCAAAAGTAATATCTGTGAATGTCGCGCGTATGAGACAGTTCAGAGCCAAGCCGCGAAATAGCAGTAGCACATATCACAGAGATATTAATAAACTGTTTCACTGGCATTTACTTTTGTTATGTAACTATCACAATAAACTAATAAACAATTGAAACAAATGAGGCGGTTTCTTTCATCGGCAACCTTACTATTAATTGTATTCGCGAAATTTTCTCACGGGTCATCCAGTTTCTACATTAAATTCTTTCAACGGTTTAAAAAAAAAAAAAAAAAAAAAAAAAAAAAAAAGCACTTGAAGATATTTCAGTTTGTAGTGTGGACCCATGGTAAAAGGCCGTAATTGAATTCCTGGAACATCTAAACGGAATTCATCCGAAAATAAAATTTACAATGGAAATTGTAAAGGACGGCCGCCTTTCCTTGAAATCCAGATTGAAAGAAAACGGGACGGAATGCTATGACATTGCATATTGAGAAAATCGACCCACGCGGACCACTATTGGGGAGCCAAAAGCTTCCACCACCCTGTACAGTTTAACACTGTTTTAAATACGCTTGTGCATAGGGTTAGGCTGGTTACTGACAAATACAGCCTACCATAGGAATTGGAACATCTGAGAACTGTCTTTAGGCGGAACGGGTACACCGACATGTAGATAAATAAGGCAATTGATTGTAGGATGCCGAAAATTCCGTTTCAACAGGAAGAAACGCCTATAGGCTACACCTTTTTTTTGCAATTCGCTGGTAACACCTCGGGTAAAATTGGCAGAATTCTCGCCACGACATGGAATAAATGTTTCTTACCGACCACCAGCCAAAATACGTGATTGTCTCCGTTCAGTAAAGGATGACCTAGGCCTCCGAGTTCCCTGAATTCACAGCATTCCTTGTAAGTATGGAAAGATTTACATCGGCTTAAACTACATCGGCCAAACTCTTCGCACTGTAGAAACCGGCGTGAAGAACACACAAACGCCTTTTCCCCTAGGAAACACCCATAAATCACCGATCGTCGAGCATGTGAATGTCCAAGACCACGGGGCAGACTTAAACAACGTTAGGATTTGTTATAACTTCATAATTTTCGGAATAAATAGTCAAAGAAGCAATCGAAATTAGGTTGGCCGATACCTCCAATGGTAGAGTGGGCTATGTGTTAGCCTTGGCGATTTTCCGTAGAGAGCGTGGTACCTCTGTCCAGCTGCCGCCACAGCCGGCTCCATATTAGGGTCCGTGGGCCGTAACGAAGTTCTACAGGCAAGGCCACTGGCAGCCAGCCGCCGGGGGTGCTTCGCGAACAGAGTCGTTGGACGTATACGGAAGTATAGTACCGGAACTGTCTCAGTATCTGACGGTCAGCCAAACAGTACAGATGTTTACGCACCTGAGGAAGACGACGGAGCTAGACGTCGAAATATCGTGCTTACAGAACACAATCCGCCGTACACCCGTGAAGACTTCATTGCAATTATACGCCGTGAAAGTCTTCGTTCTTACAATCCAATAGTGTTCCGGTATTTAAGTAATTTTATGACTCACACTGTCATATGCCTTAGAAAGATCTAGTGCTACACTATTAACTTGGTATCCCTTGTCCAATTCATTCGAAATATCTGCATATAGTCTGCCATCTGAGATTCACATTAATATACTTGCCTAAAGCCATGTTGCCGATCTGCAAAGCAGTGTCTTTGCTATCAGACATTTTGCCTACCACTGATGTCAAACTAATTTTCAACCCCACTAGTCACTAGTCCTTTATGAACCGGTACTACTATCGCTCTTTTCCGGGCCTGTGCTGAGCAGCAAGACTCCAGACTCGTTTTAAATAAAATTTCAAGTAAGGTACAATGTTCTATCATATAATCTTTAATACATCTATAGCATATATGGGCAACCCCCAGCCCCCGGGCCGGATCCGGCCCTCCACCAGCTTCAATCCGGCCCGCGAGAGGTTCAGAAATTTCAGAAACAGAAAAAACATTTCCGAAGAAAAATATCCAAAGCTGAGAGTTTTCGCACGAAAAATAATTTGCACATTCGGAAGCATGTACAAATGTGAGCAGCTTTTTTCAATCATGAAAATTAAAAAAAAATAAGCATCGTACTCGTTTAGAGCATGGTTGACCAACCCGCGGCCGCCTTGAAGTTCTTTCCCCTCCCTAGTGATACAGCATACTTTTTCAAATTATATTTACTTTATAATTTCCAATGTAGTGAAAACCAATGTATTTAAAAAATCCATCCATATGTTTCAAAATTAACTGTCGAAATTATGAGAAAAAATTACTTTGATTTTAAAATAATATTTTTGCGAATATATGACAGATATTGACGTTAGAAGCAGAATAGCACTAGCAAAAAGAGCCTTCATGAAAAAGAGAAATCTTTTAGTTTCAAATATTGATCTAGGAATTAGAAAGAACTTTTTAAAACTCTTTGTGTGGAGCACAGCACTTTATGGTAGCGAAACATGGACTTTAGGAATACCGGAAAGAAAGAAAATTGAAGCAGTTGAAATGTGGTGTTACAGAAGAATGCTCAAAATTAAGTGGACAGACAAAGTAAGAAATGAACGAGTTTTGGAAATGATGGGTGAGGAAAGAAGTTTGTGGAAGGAGCTTACAGAAAGAAGAGACAGGCTGGTAGGTCATATTTTGAGACATGCTGGATTGGTTAGTGGAGGGAACAGTCGAAGGTAAGAACTGTAGAGGAAGACAGAGATTAGAATATATGAAGCAGATAATTGAGGACGTGGGCTGTAAGAGGTTTGTAGAAATGAAGAGGTTAGCACAGGATAGGTAGGGATGGAGGATTGCATCAAACCAGTCGAAAGACTGACTACAGAAAAAAAGGACAGATATTGCCTGTTTTATTTATGAGTTTACAGTTATCAGTTCGCGAATAATTATGTTATATTCTGCGAACTCATAAATCGCGCGCATCTCGGAACATCTAATATAATATACAACATATAATTTTATATGCGGCCCGCGGAGTTATGACTCATTTCCAAGGTGGCCCTCAAGATCATTTGGGTTGCCCACCCCTGATCTATAGTAATATTATCTACACCGGAACATTTGAATTTGTTTAGCTATCTAAGATCTTACATTATTTCCTGAGAATCTATTTCAATTTATCTAGTTTCCTCACATATACTTATAGGAAGACTCTTCTGTGATTTATTCCCTCCCATCATTGGATGATAATCCCTAGTGATCTCATTAAGGATATAATTTAGTATCTCTGCCATTTCAAAATCCTCAGTGACTTCAACTCCATTCTTATCTACAATTGTCCCTTCCCATTTGTTTTCTAACATAGCCATAGAAACTTCATGATGCATAGTTCAGTGGTCCCGATGAACCAATAATATTCTTCATAATCCCATTCTTACCTTTTTTTCTTTGTTCTTGTTAATTGCTTGTTTAATTGTTTTAAATATTCCCTACTGCCTTCCTGTGCCATAACTCTGTTGTGTTCCCGTCTCACTAATCTCTTTAATCTTCTCGCCTCAATTTTGTAGCATGTAGCGTCTGTACTTTTCGTTATTTTCTAATTTGGAATAAACATTTCCTATCTCCTTAAACTCTTCCAACTTCACCTCCACTAGATTTGTGGCATCCTTCCATTAGCTGAACTTTTCCTTTAAATATCTCTTCAATTCTAAAGTCTGTGCCTTTTTATAGTTATACCTATTCCCCCCCCCCCTCAATTTTGGCCACTGGTCTCCTAAATCCCCTAATATCCATCGGTACTGCATGTGATCACTGATTCCTTCTATTACTTGACACCCCGAAAAAATTTTCATCTGGCAATGTCGTTCTACTTTACGATTTACACCTGGAAAAAATAAATCATCTGCAGTAATGATCATTCTACTCCCACCTCTGAATTGTGAATATGAATTTAGCTTCTCTCCAAGAATCTCATCTCCATCATTCATTCTTCCACTATGCAGTATGCAGCCAAAGCACTGATTTTTTTTTTATCGCCTCAGAAATTGGCCCTAGTAACTCATGATCATGGTCTATGAACTCTGGAGTACTGTAGTAATCATTGCTAATCAAAATGAATACCCCTCCACTGACTGCTCCTCTATCTCTGTAAGTACTAGGGAAACCTCAAGATCTAGCACTCTTTCTTTTAAGCAAGATTCTACACCTATAATCATTTGAATTTCTATTAAGTTTGTAAATTCTATTACTTTGTTCATTATATTTGTACAATTCACCAACAACACCCTTATTTTTGCCATTGTGACATTTTGAGAATTAACCTTCTTTTATGTATGTTTCTCGGGAATCAAACCGAGTAATACTATTATCTATACACAATATTTCGGCAACATAATTCTCCGTCGCCATCTTGAGGTGTAGTCGCAAGACTTGAAGCTGTGCCCTCGTCTGTTATTATCTCATCAGCTTCGTCTACATCTTTAACATTAGTGTTTTTTCCTATCGTGCATCTACAATCAGTATCCCTTTGGTCATTAATTCTCATTCCCTCACCAGCATCCCCTAATCTAAAAAAAAGGTACAGTTCTGATGCCATCATAACTGGAAGTGGGCTCGCTTACAGCTTTAGCTAACAACTCAGAAAGTATTCCTTTCCCCCTTCTACGAATATTTACGTGTAGTCCGTGCCTACTAGATGCCCACCTACCAATGGTGTTCTCAAGAAAAACCTCCAAACCAGAACCAGTGCCTTTTCCAAGTGGTATCTTCGTTTCCCCCTTTATATGATAGAGTGATGAAGGAGCAAAATTTCTGGTATCAAATTCAAGAATTGGAGGGGATATGAATGATGGCAGTTAGATTTGTTAGTGGAAATTAACTCAGAACTGAATCAATGACTGGTATGTTCAAAGAGTTAGGTTGGGAGCCATTGGAAGGCAGAGACGGGTAAAGAGAGTGTTTGGATTGTACAAGACATAATCGCGATGACGAATGGATGGATGTCGATAAAAAGATTAGGAGTAGCGCATGGAAGGGAAGAAATGACCATAAACAGGCACTTGATTTAAGAGGAATGGGGTGAGAAAATTTTCCTTTGTAGATAAAGAAGCCGCGACTGGAGTAAATTACCAAGAAAATAGTGAACAATTTACCAAAAACACTGAATGGGTTTAAAATTGACATTCGTAAAGGGATAAAGTTATGATTACCAACTTTTTCAGATTTCCACGACCGGACAAACGTAAATTTTTCAGATATCCACGACAGAATAAAGTTACAAAAAGTAAAATTTATGAGGCAACTCTTTTTTCATTTTTGGAAATAATTGTTGCACGGAACGGAAAAGATGATCATGACCACAAACTGAAACTCGATTTCAGGCACGAGAGAGTAGGAAGATTCTCTTTTTTTAGGTAAGGGTGTCAGGGATTGAAATAAGTTACCAAGAGAAATGATTAATTTACCAGAAACGTTGAAAGAATTTGAAGTTGAAATTTGCAGAGGGAAAATGTAGGTGGATGCAGGAAAGGGGGAAGATGGGTGTGTAGGGAAATTACCACCGGAGCGTGTGCTCCATCGCAATAAAAAAATTAATTAAAAAATTAAATTAAAACATTACAATAACAAATACTTCTACGGAAGAAACCGTATTGTACAGCCTTTATGTGGTCAAATTTAACAGTGAAAGTAATTTTACACATTTTGCAACATGCGGTGCAATCCTAATGCAGCCAAGTTTTAAAACCTTCATTTGACAACCTCTCGTCTCTGGAGAGTATTATCTTTGGTAACTCACTCATTATTTATTTGTAACGTACAAATTCATAACACTGTTCTATCTTTAACTTTTCGAAAACAAAACGAGTACGATCCGTCTTCAGCATAGTGTAGATAACTGAAACAATAATCTAGTTGTTTAACAATAATCTGATTTGCGATTAGTTGTCGCAAACTTTTTAGCACAGAGCAAAAAAGTTGATTTACGTTCAGCGAATGGGGAAATAAGGGAGCGTCCACAAACTACGTGGCTCCGTGTAAGAGGGGTGGGGAAGGGGTTGGCAGAAAAGCTACGCTGAGCTACGTGGGGGGAGGGGGGTTTCCAAGCCAGGCCACTTAGCTTCTTATTCATAACATTTTTCACAGTTAAAATGAGGCACAGAACGAACAACAGCATGTGAATACTTATTTCCGTCATTTAATTATCTCCGTATGTAATTTTGTCCAATCCGTAATTTTTAATATTTCTTAATAACTGGACATTAGTGTCCGGTCGCATGTAGTGAACTAGAGGTGACTCACTAAAAAGAGCGGTGTTCATTTGATCACTCCACGAAAAGAACTAGTTCTTTTGAACGGTTCACTAGTTCAGTTTTTTTTTTATTTTTTTTTTAGCTTCAAAGTCCACAAAACCAACGTGAAGTTGTGAACAAGCTCTTCTTGATCTTCGGAATTAGTCGACTTATGACCGACTCACCTAGAAGAACTACCGTTCACTTTTAGTGAGCGACTGCTCACTCGCTCTTTTAAAAGAATTGCTCTAAAGAACTGATTCACTCGACCCATCTCTATGGTGAATCATTCATGGAGAAATCGCGTTAGAACCAGCTGTCCGGTCGAAAAACGGACGGTAAGCAACCCTAGATAAGGTAGATGGATGGTGATAATGATGGAGTATAGCGACGTTGCGGAGGGATACGAGGTATTTTCCGGAAATGCGGACTCCCCCTTTTCTGGTGAGACTGGCGGGGACACCCCCCACCAGGGGCGGATATAGAATTTTGATTTGGGGGGGGGGGTTTGAGCGGAATTTGGTTTGGGGGGGTCTTGGCTTGAGTTAATTTTGGTTCAGAGGGTTTGCCTTCAGTGGATTTTGGTTTTGGGGGGAGGGGGCTTGAGTCGGCCATGGGCTAGTCTTTATTGCCTACTCGGGCCTCCAATCCGTAGAGCTAAAAAAAAAAGGTCTCCAAAATTACAATGTCGGGGGTGGACCCAGATACTTTTGGGGGGGGTCGGGCTTGAGCCCCCTAGCCCCCCCCTTATGATAAGGTGAGATCTTGAGGGCATCCCCCCTGCTGACGATCTCGTGATTTTTTAGATTTTTTTTAACTCTATTGTTTACCCTGAGACACCCCCCCCCCCCCCCCCCCAACGTTGTCGCAAATATTTGTAGACCTTTTTTTAGATCTATTGTTCTTAAAAGTATTACCTACGATTTCTGTTGACGCCCCGCCCTTGGTGAGATATTGGTGACATATTTCGCCGGACCGCCCCCCCCCCTCCCTCTCTCCCTCCCACCCCATTTCACTTCACGTAATTAATGTACGCCCCCTTGCACTGGATCGTGTGTGCTCTATTGCAATTGAAATTAAATTTAAACTTATATTTTCAGGTCTGAAAATTATATTAAGAAGCTACTGTAGTCAATTGTTTGAATCATCGAGAAGGGAAAAAAAAGGAAGTTTTATACAAGCAATGAGAATCATAAACTCAACTATTAACTTTTAGAATCTGTGTTGACATTAGGACGTAGCACTTGTTCTGTTAAATCACCGTTACTAAAGTTGACTGCAAACAAAAGGCCTCGTGTTATGCAAGAATGGATCGCTTGGTCTTTTTTTGGCATTTGGAAGGAAAAGAACAGAGTAAGTTCATTGTAATTCCAGTAATATAGTAAATCGAAGACTTCAACTGTATTGTAGAATTGTGGAATTCAATTTGTATTTTGTTCTTAAAAATATTTCAACTCATTTTTAAAAAATATTAATAATTTTTTTTTTCCAGTATTCTATAATACCAATTTAGCTTGGGAGCCACTGCTGATCTTCTCTTTATGGTTTCAATTTTAGTATATGCACTGCCTAAGCAAGTACAAAAATAGATTTCACCAGATCAATTTGGTAAGTTTTTAATTCCTGCTTACCTGAAACCTCCATTGCCCTTCCATCAATTCAGATCTAGTTACAGCCTCGCACTCGAAAAGTGTAAGGCAGTAAAGTTGTTTGGAAATCTTCGACATAGTTTTAGGGCGATTTATTCATGTTAATCTCGGCCGACTGTGTGGAAAATATTTCGGATAAAATAGTACAAAGGAGCCAAGTTGATAGAATGGCACTGGACCAATCAAATGTATTTGACAGAATCAGCCATAGAATTGTGGCATAAGAAAATGATTTGCTATTACCAAATTAAGAGGGAACCAAAAACAAGAAAATGCTACACGAACTGAAGGGTGAGTGGAGCATCTCTGCAATTGTAAGCACTGTCTATCGCTGTCTATGACGGTAGTCCGTGATCGCTTACCTACACGTGCTGACAGTCGAACGCAGGTAGGGCAACGCTACTGCTCTCCTATAATGATATAACATTTTAATACAGTCTAAAATGTCGACAGTGGAGGAAACAATATCTGTTAAAATATACCGCTATAATACTTTTATTGTTTGTTTCTATTTTGATTATTGTATTTTATGTGTGCTAATTGCCTGCAATCGTTCCATTCTCATGTTAGAAATGCAAGTGCCATAGATTAGTAACTGAAATTGATTGTGAGTCCAGAAGGACTCGTATGTTTTTAACAGAGCTCATATCGATCGTTGCGGAGTAGCACAGAGGTGTTGCCAACGTACGAAACTGAAATAAGCGCAGCTGATACCGAACGCGGAAAACAGCGGAAACTGAAACAGTGTTGACAACAAACCAATAACAGTTAGTTCCCCGAAACATTAATCTAATAAGAGTACGATAAATACTGATTTGCACTGTAATACATTTAAAAATTGTTTAAAATCTTGAAGGCTAATTTTTCATGAAAATGAATTTTGTATTTACAGTTCTAAAAAAAAAAAAATAACCGTCCTCAAAAAAATTAAGATCACTACTGTTCCGTGGGACAGCCTGACCAAAAATAGTAGCCTGCAGCTGACCTTAGCCGTAGGCTATTTCAATTATTTATTTATTTTTCTGAAATGTCGCGACAGAGCTATTTTACTCTCCCCCAGACTTCACTGCTCCCAAAGAAGTAACCGTTTTGGTAATAGCATGAAGAACTGCAGATTTGGCATCTACACATTTGGTTTGTGGTAACATGGCTACTTCGCCTTTAGTTGCAGTTAAAATTACCTAACATAAAGCCAGACGTCAACGTCTGCTGTATGTTAGGTAATTAAGTGATTAAGTATTAATAACAACAACTTAACACCGAACGTGGGGGCCTCGCATTCGGGAGGACGCCGGTTCGAATCCCCGTCCGGACAACCACATTCGGGGTTTCCATGGTTTCCGCAAATCACTCCAAGGCGAATGCTGGAATGCTTCCTTCATAAGGCCGCGGTCGAATTCCTTTCTGTTCCTTTCCCGCCTCTAATGACCTCGACGTCGACGAGGCGTAAAGCCAAAAGAAAGAAAAGTCGTTGGGGACTGCTGACAGAAGTGAAAACTTCATATCATATTATATGCAACACCTCATACTTATAACTACAGATATACTAAACAATAATAATTCCGAGTGGACATGGTGAAAGGATTTCTATTGGCTGTACTTTCTGTCCCTGTCTTAATCTAACCCGTTAGTGCTACCAGGTACAAGGGACCTACAGTTTAACGTGGAATCCGAACCACGGAAGCGTTTTGTCGTGCTTCACATTTCACAGCAAGCTATGCCCGAGGTGAAGGTCTGGTTAAGGGTCTATGAAATCCCCGCCGAGACAGAGTTTCGAACCAGGGACCTTTCGTTCGCCTGTCTGACACTTTAACGACTGAGCCACCAAACCGCAACAGATATACTGCTAACATTAACAAGTTGGTAATGCAAACTCATAAGATTTTACCCATTCAAAAATCGCCCAACGCGCTTGAAATGAGCCTGTACCAGAAGGGTACAAACAATTTATTTATTATTAGCTTTTAGTAATTTCATAAGCACAATGTTAGAGACACAACGTGTATCGCGATGTAAACTACTCCCATCTAAGCTTCTGACTTTTGATGTATGGTAAGAAGATAAATGCACTGATGTTGCTAGCATTGTTCCATAAGTCTCTAACACTACAATATCTTCTGAGTAAGCCCAGAAGCTATGAGGTCTTTTGAAGGGTTCATTTTTTTAAAAAAGAGTTCTAAACGTTGACCTAACATAACCACCCACATTTGGAGACAGCATATCTCGAGACCTAAGCGAGATATCGAAAAAAATTATTCTTCCCTTTCGATTTGTCTCGTCGTGTTACATAAGAATCTATCATCAAATTTGACCTTGGGGAAATTTTTCTTCTGAATTTCAACCCGAAACTCCTGACTTTTGAGACAGTATATCTCGAGAACTAAGCACGATATCAAAAAAATTATTCTTAATTTTTTATCTTTCTCGTCGAGTTACATAATAATCCATCGTCAAATTGCGGTGCCACGGTTGTCGTATGATTCCCTTGAGGTTTGTGTGCCTATTCCCCACGTTTCTACGGCCAATCAATATGGCGGCGTCCCCATCTCACTTCTGTACCCGGTTTCACTCCAGTGCGTGGTGAAGGAATGGAGGAAGGAAATATATGGAGGAGAAGTGACGTTAAATCGGTGAAGCAGGCTCTAAACTCTACCGCATGGCGGCAGGAGCGGTATTGCGCTTCCAAACATTGCGATGTTCCCAGTATATCCCGAAAACTAAGCAAGATATCGAAAAAATTTATTCTTTATTTTCGATTTGTCTCGCCGTGTTACAGAATCGATCATTAAATTTGACTTTTGCGAAATTTTTCTTCTCCATTTCAACTCAAGAAACCTCACTTTTGATACAGTATATCTCTAGAACAAGGTGAGATATCGAAAATTTTTATTGTTTTTTTTCATTTGTCTCGTCTTTTTAAATAAGAATCCATCATCAAATTTGACTTTAACCAATTTTTTCTTCTGAATTTCAACCAAAACCATTTCACATTTGGGACAGAATATCTCGAAAACTAAGCAGAATGTCAAAAAAAATTATTCTTCATTTTTTATTTGTCATATCGAGTTACATAATAATCCATCACCAGATATCTTTATCCTAGAGTCCCCTTGAGGTTTTTGTACATATTCCCCGTGTTTGTATGGAAGCGGCCATGCCCCCTTCACTCCGGCCATGCCCCCCCCCCCCCCACTCCTCCTCCGCCCTGCTTCACTTCAATGCGTGGTGAAGGTCTCTTGCGTCGTCTCCATATATTTCCTTCCTCCATGGGTGAAGGTCCCTTGCGTCGTCTTCATATATTCCTTCCTCCATGGTGTATCCAGAATCATCGCAGATGATGCTTTGGCGGTGGCAGACTTCTGAATAACATTGAAATGTAAACAACAGGGAGGAAAACTTTAAAAGTGATTGTCGAAAAGAAAAGAATATACTCATATAAATTTTCTGAATGAATTGAGGATAGAACCTAATGATTATTGTGATTACTTGTGTATGGATGAATCGGTTTATCTAATATTACTTCCAATTACTGTCAAGAACTTAAACCGAGCGTGGTGGTGTAACGGATAGCGTTCTGGCCTCGCATTCGGGAGGACGCCGGTTCGAATCCCCGTCCGGGCATCCAGATTTGGGTTTTCCATGGTTGCCCCAAATCACTCCAGGCGAATGCCGGGACGCTTCCTTGAAAAGGACATGGTCCCACTCCTTGTCCCCAGTCCCATCCTGCCTCTAATGACCTCGACGTCGACGAGGCTTAAAGCCATAAGTAAAAATAGCATGCTACTGAAATAATTACGTCAGTGCAATCAAAGGAAATTAAAAATAAGATCTTAACAACTTACATTACGCCGCGTAATATTGTTTTAATCGTGCTCTGGACCGCATAGACCGCGATCAATGTGGAACTAGTTTCAGTGAAACGAAGTAATAATTTAATAGCTAACATGTCGCTCTTCAAACCAATATAAAGTATTTTTTAAAACTTAATTGACTTTTTCTCTCTGCGGTAATGACGAATGCTAATATTTCTGCTCTAAAATGAAAACTTCCATTACACCCGCACTCCAGATTTATCTACAGAATATATTTCAAATTATGTCTTTGACCTTATTAACAAATGGTTTACAGCTAATGGCTTGTCTTTAAACTTTGATAAAACTCAGTATATGCAGTTCAGTACATCACATAGATTAATACCAGATATATACATAAAATTTGCAGGCCAGTCCATTCAAGAGGTAGAGTGCGTGAAATTCCTTGGTTTGCATGTTGATCATAAGTTAAATTAGAAGGTACATGTATCTGATTTACTAAAGCGATTGGCTGCAGCCACATTTGCAATTCGTACAATTTCAGCTGTAGGTAATCTCCGTATGAGGAAGCTAGCCCCGTCTCTAAAGACGTTAAGCACTTAAAAAAGGCAACTAGTTTATTTTGCTTATTTTCACTCCTTATTGGCTTATGGAATAATATTCTGGGGCAATTCTAACCATAGAGACAAAGTGTTCAGAGCCCAAAAGCGAGTAATAAGGATTATGTGTGGGGTTAGCAATAGAACCACATGTAGAGAGCTGTTCAAGAAGTTAGAGATTTTAACATTGGTGTCTGAGTATATATACACATTAATGTCCTTTATAGTCACAAATTATAATTTGTTTGAAACAAATAGCAAAATACACAACTACGGCACAAGAAGTAAAAATAATTTTCACAAGGATTGCAAGTCGTCGTCATTTTTTCAAAAGGAGGTCCGATATTCAGGGATACATATCTTCAATAAGCTCCCAACAAACATTAAATGTCTAGCATATGATAAGAATAAATTCAGGAAAAAATTGAAAGAATTTTTAATTGACAACTCCTACTCTGTAGAAGAAATTATTTGTAAGGTATCAATAAAATAAACTGTTAGTAGTTTGTGTAAATGTAGTTGACATAATTAATGTACCATATATGACATCACTGTACACCTCCTGGTGTATGTATTATTTTGTTATGCAATTGTTTTTCTGTAAATTGACAAATTTCCACATCCCACAGAGCCAGTATCTTATTTTGTGATCAATGGGAAATGAATGTATTGTATTGTATTCCATTGGATTCACTGCTTCGTAGCATAAACGTGATCCCACACATTTTAGCTTACTGTAAAGGTCGGGCCACACTAGACCGCACCGACACCGCGCCGCGTCCGAGCCAACACTCGGCCGTGTGTCGGCTCGGCCACCTCGCGTCCACACTGGTCCGTAGCACGGCCGTGTGACGGACGGGTTCCTTCGCGGCCTTCAGTCTCATGTAACGTATACACTTGGTTGTTTCACGGAATTAATCTTAAAAAATTACCTTAAGAATGATTTTGGGATCGTAGCTGCGGCTACCACCCATACATTATTATAGGTACTTTTTAATCTACGAAAGTATAGAGTACGTTAAAATAATTTTTTTTTGTCTGACTCCTGTTATCTCCTAATTGTTTGAACTCTTAAGCACAAAAATAGTATTCCAAAGCTGTTTTAACAAATGATCGTCACACTGTATTGAAAGATTTTCGTGTATATATAGTCACGATTAAATGTCAAGCGTCACTCACTTCACGTTTAACGTGTTTGTTTTGGTTGAGGTTCCTTTTCGAGTCACACAATTATTTTTACCAAAAAAATAAGATTATTGTACATTTTTATTTTAATGCAGAACGCAAAGATTCCGTAAAATAATAATAATTTTATGTGATCTAAAAATGCCAGTCACTGAGTTAATTATCGGCTGCGCAGTATACCTCTATCATTGTCACCTAATTTGAAAAGGAAAACTACAGATTAACGTGAAATTCGAAACACAGAGCGTCCTAGCATTTTAGCATTAACAAATCAAAGCTTTTCCAGAGGTGAATTTCAATTTTAAGACCCATAAAAATTACAGCTGAGACAGGGATTTGAACCAGGGACTTTCATTTTCCCAATCGTACGCCATAACCTTCTGAGTCAAGAGACAAATCTGGTTATAATCAAAAATTATTATTCAAACATATTAAAATAAACGTACTTATAATTTATTTTTGCCATGCCAAAACACAAATGTACTCTTATATGATTGAATACATTATTCTCCAGTACTTCTAGATTCAGATGCTTGCGGCGAGTGATTTGGGTACGGAAGGTCCCCGGTTCAAAATCCGGATCTCGGATGTAATTTTTATAGGCCTTAAAATCGACTTTCACCACTGGCAAAGATTTGATTTGTTAATGTGAACATGCAAGGACTCTACCTAAATTTTACGAATATCTGATGAACCTGAAGCGAGGCTGAAAAAAAAGGACACACTTCTAAAGCAATCAGTAACGTTAAAACAATATCTAGTCGTAAAGGACCGGAAATTTCCGAACTCTTTCTATACAGTTCTCCATATCGACCAGCCCGACAGCAGACCGACACCGGGCCGCACCGTCAAAATATAAACCAAATTTATCCGGGCCAACACACGGCCGAGTGTCGGCCGACACGCGGTGTCGTTTGAACTCACTTCAATCGAGTGAGCGACAACAATTAGAAAAGTGACGGTGCGGTGCGGGCCGGGTGCGGTGCGGTCTAGTGTGGCCCGACCTTGACCCAGCCTTTAGACAACCCGTTCCCGATCTCGCTTTCCTCCCGTCGACAGAGCGTTGCATTTAGACGACCCCGATCTGGTTAGTACGGCATTAGCAATCCTACCAGGACGCGCATATCCATCTTGTTCTGCTTGTATGTTCCATTTAATAGTAATAAAATTAGTTACATATTTTGTTAAGGTTCTAATATTTAAATTAAATAAGTATGGTCCCATATTTACTAAAACCACAAATTCTTGATAAAGTAATCCTGACTGCTTTGACATTGTACGAAAAGCCTAGGGAAAAGAAATAGGCTAAGCGGTTATATTTACATAGCCATCCGTTCAATCAGGCGCCTTTCACAATCAACGATTTTTGGTCGTACGATAAAAAGTCGGGCAACAATTTGTCATAGCTACATTGCGTTTGTTTCACACGCAACGATTTTCAGTCGCTGTGTGAGTGATTGTTCGAACGCGTGGTTTTTACCATTCTCAGCAGCGTTCACAGTGTTGCTACGTATGTCTAACGAGAATATTGTTGCGCTGTGGTTAATTCACAACGTAGGAAAATGAAGAAACGTAATCGATCAATCACAGGAGAGAGGCAGATGGCATCTTTTACACACTGTTTAGAGAGCTCAGAGATGATGGAAATATGTTTTTTTAATTATTTTCGAATGTCTTTTGCTTCCTTCTATTATATGTGTGAGGCTAAAAGACATTTTACGGGGACAAAATTCAAAATTGGATATTGCGTTCAATCTATTGAAATGTTCACTGTGACTTTAACAAAATTAATAAAATAGATTTATCTATGACCAGTTTAATTTATACAATTTGTAACAATTAACTTTATGTATGCAAATTCACAAAGTTGTTTCATTTTCCTATTGAATAAGGGGGAAAAAACGAATGATCATGAAAAGTTATTACAAAGAAGGAAAGTCCAAAATCGGAGCTAGTCAGTAAATCAACATAACTATTTTGATCCATTTTTTAATCTTTTCAGCCACCGAATGAAACCAAAATATGACTGAAAGTCATCTGGAGTGAAGGAATTCATTTGTTCGCGTGGGCCACTGCCTTCCCGGAACGTCACGACATCGGACTATGTCGTGACGTACAGTGGCAAAGGACGACACCATCACGACATCGTGTCGCTGTTGTGTAGTGTAGTCTCGTTGTTGTTCCGTGTGAAAGGTCCCGTGCTCCTCTTCAGCACTTCAGTCAACCAATGGAATGTGCTCGTACAACTTTATAGGAAGGCCAAGATCGTTGTGTGTGACTCTTAGATGTGTAGGGTGGTGAAGATATCCGGAATTTATTGTGGATGACGCTTGAAGTTTTTTCTACTCTATTGCATTTAGTGAAGCCTTTCATAGAAAAGAAAGCTATTGTGATTCGCGAAGCAGTGAGAGATTGATTGTCACTCTTCTATGTGTCAGCACAACGGGGTTAGGCTTTACACGGCAGAGTGGATGGGGCCGACTTACCCCACCTTTCCACCCTACGTCGGATGGCATTCCAACCCTTCCTCTCTGTCTGATTTCCCCCTGGTCAGGAGCTCACTACAGACGACCCTGTTTCAGGACCGAAGAGGTTTCGCCCCGACTTTAGTGAGACCAGGTCAGATTGTCTTAAGGGGCTTTTACATACCATTCTCTTTTCTCTTATATATAATTTGACTGTTAATAACCAACTTTAATATAATATTTGATTAAAATTTCAGGCCTTAATTGAATTAAAGGACCTTCTTTGATTTTTATAGAATTATACTCATGATTAAAACAGATAGCTGAGTTTCAAATTTAATTCCATTATTGCTTAATCGAACACAGTGCAGTGGCGTAGCTAGGTGAACAAGGGCCCCAGTGCAAAAAAATTTATTTTGGGCCCTCAGGCCAGATGGGCGACCTTTTTTTTGCTTTGTGTTGGTGGTAGGGGCCCCCTGAGCAGTGAGGGCCCTTAGTGAGGGGTTCCCTGTCCCCGTTAGACGAAGGTAGAGCTAAAAAGATAAGGATCGCCAGTTTGCCGTGAAGGCCCGTGGGCCCTCTGAACTGCGCATAGGGGCCCCCTGATGTATGTTTGGGGGCCCCCTGAGTGTAGGGGCCCGGTGCACTGCACTGCCTAGCCTCATAGTAGCTATGCCCCTGACACTGAGTGACCGTTTAATCTAAAGGGTTAAGAGAGAGAGAGAGAGAGAGACCGATTAGTAATATCTTCCCAAGAGTTTGCAAATAACAGTATCAAATATAGTCATCCTTAATACCTTACAAATAATTTTGGAAAAGTGCAGATGTTCATTGTTTCCTTAATCACTATAAACTGTACTTTCAGCAAGTAGCCCATATTTAGACCCTAGCCTGTTTCTGGACTTTTTCCTTTGGTAGGTAGGTCTACTAAGTAATTAATGTCACTGCAATTTTTTATGTTCACTTATTTATTTGTAAAATGTGATTCACTTCATTCACAGAAGCTTCTTCAATTGTATTTCACTTTTCATTTAGACTGATTTATATCTACATTTTACTCCTGGCTTTAATGATTTTTACCTTGGTTTTCACACAGGATGTCAGTTTCTGTTGATATTTTAAAGTTTAAGTATATATATCGGCTGTTAGAAAAAGATACAGTGCAGTGCAGTAAAAAATTATGTAATAAAAACAGGTTTACATCAAACATAAAATGATATGTTATGTGAGAACCAATTAAGTTTCTGATGCCAGAGTAAAGTTAGATATAAATCAACATAAATTGAAAACATGCTGAAGATGCTTCTCTAAATGAAATGAAACAGTTTCATTGAGGAAAATGAGTTACAACATCCAGTTATGTACGTACTGAAGTTGATTTTTCCCCTTTTTCCTTCAGACAGAGCCCTATTGTCTCCAACTTAGGTGAGGTTTGGATTTATTTTTGTTAACCTTGCATATATTCATCTTGAAAATAAGATAGGATAGGGAAAATAAACAGTTACCCGTCACTTACCACAGATGAAGGCAGGAGGGCGAGACACGTAAAAACACAAAAACAAAAGAATTACACAATATTTCGACTTTTTAGTCTTCCTCATGTAGGAGGCGAGACATATGGCAGGGGGAAAGATGTGGTCACATCCGAGCCTGCCACATGAATCATGTGGCAGGCTCGGATGTGACCACATCTTTCCCCCTGCCATATGTCTCGCCTCCTACATGAGGAAGACTAAAAAGTCGAAATATTGTGTAATTCTTTTGTTTTTGTGTTTTTACGTGTCTCGCCCTCCTGCCTTCATCTGTGGTAAGTGACGGGTAACTGTTTATTTTCCGTATCCTATCTTATTTTCAGTGCCTCGCGGCAGTTTCTTTGTTTCCTTTATCCAATATATTCATCTTGCTTTATTTTCCTATTTATTATTAAATCAAGTTTTAATATTTCTTTAATAAAAAACCACAGCAGATGTTAAAAAATGGTCTTACTGTAAAATATATTTAATTTCATTTTTTTTAAGGACTATGCATTACGATGACTTGTTCCAATACCTGGGCGACTTTGGGCCTTACCAGAGACGTGTTTATTTCCTGTTGTGCCTGCCTGCAATATCTTGTGCTCTACACAAATTGGCTGGTGTCTTTCTGCAAGCCAAAGCAGGTCACAGGTTAGTTCACAATTAAGAAATAAATATTTATCAAACTGCATGTTTTACCATAAACAGATGTTGTTATTTTCTCTTGCTGTGGCATTTGTCATCAAGATTTGTAGATTTAAAAACCTGAATGAAAATCATTTTATCTAGTAAAAAACTGTTCAGCAGATTAAATTCAGGATGTGTGAGGAACCTTTGTCAATGGTGGACAAAATACAAACAAGGAACGATTTTGTAATTTTCTGCTTTAAACCTTTCATCAACAGTATAACATAAATCACACAGAATGGAAATTAGAGAGCAATTAACAACATGTCAATTAATACTGGGCAACTGTTTAAAAGGCAGCAGATGGAGAAAAAACAATGTGAGCGAAAGAAAAGGAAGCAAAGTTAAAAATGGAGGCGAATAGATCACAATCAATAAAATAGAATGTATATTAAATGTGCATGTATCTTTTTAAAATTAACATTTACTATAATAGAGACAATGTTAATGCTCTTAGGATAGGGAAAGGAACTAACAGATCATCGCAGTTGAAGGCAGGACCTCAGGGATGAGAAACATGCCACTGTTAGTAATACACATACAATATAAATAATAATCATAGATAAAAAGTTTTCCGAGGCATATTGTTCGGTTTTTTAGCATTTCGTATTTTTTTATATGAGTGGGGAGCTGGCTCACTGCAAAACCCCCAACCTGGAGGACCAGGTAATTTTTTTTTCAAGGTTTTCTTCCTTTAGCTAGTTTTGGTCCATACCGGGTATTTTATTCCCCGGTACCCACCATATCTGGTGGGCATACCCCTATCCGCCACCTGGGGAGGCGCCCGATGGGAGACTAGCTTGAAGATTAACTACAAAAAAACAGAATATCTTACTAATGATCTGGATGAATTGTACATTGATGGAATAAAATTAAAAAGGTAAATAATTTTTGCTATTTGGGTTCAATTTTAGAAATAGAAGGAAAATCGAATATGGAAATTAATAAAAGAATTACTAATGGCCGGAAAGTAATCGGGATGCTAAATTCACTTCTATGGAGCAAGAGAGTTATGAATAGAACAAAAAGAATTATATTCAAATCATTATTTGAAAGTATACTCTTATATGGATCAAAAAGCTGGACAATCAACCAAAAACATATCAACAAGCTGAAAGCATTAGAAATGGATTTCTGGAGAAGATCAGCAAAGATATCAAGAAAAGAAAAAGTAAAGAATACCGAAATAATAGGGCTGATGGAAGTGAAAGAAGAAATGTATGATATTATAGAACGAAAAAGACTGGAATGGTATGGCCATGTAAGAAGGATGGAAGACACTAGGATACCAAAACTGGTAGAAGAATGGGAAGTTAAAGGAAGGAGGAAAAGAGGACGGCCCGCGTTTACCTGGTTCCAAAGTGTACAAACAGCAATGAGAAGACTTGGTGTAGAAGAGGAAGATATACACGATCGAAATATCTGGAGGAATATTTTGAGAAGATGAAGTTAAGATCTATGTTCCGAATTCTTTATTGTTGTGTTGGAGAAAAAACCTCTGTAGTGAGGAAAATCTCTCTTAATAATAGTAATAGATAAAAAGTTATTATACATTACAAAAACAAAAAGTAAATAAAAATAAACAATAATTTTTATAACTAAGTTTGATGAAATCATATTAAGTACAAATAATTATTTTCTACAAATTCATGAATGGCGTAGAAGCAGTAGCCAGTGAGATAATCTCTCAGATTTTCTTTAAATATATCTTTAATATCTATAAACTGTTTTACACTTTTACATATTTTGTTAAACAGATGTGTCCCAGAATAATTAAGTTTTCTTTGTACTAAAGATAGTGATGTTTGTGTTTTGTACAAGTTTTTTCTGTTTCTTGTATTGGTAGTGTGTACCTGTGATTTACCTGTAAGCAAGTTAAAATGTTCTGTTACAAAACACATGAGAGAATATATATACTCAGAAGTCACTGTAAGAATATAGAGTTCTTTGCAAGAAGTTCTTGATTTTACCCTACATGGCATCCCAACAGATTTTTTTTCTATGCTATGATTTTTTTTTTTCTTTGTGAAGAGTTTCCCCCAAAAAATTATGAATCAATGAAAATTAGAGGAGTATACCTGTTTCATTAATTCTAGGTCTGCTATTAGGGAAAGAGTTCTTATTGCAAAGGAGGCACTACTTAACCTCTGCAGTAGTAATGTGATATATTGTTTTCAACTGTTTCTCTGCTATTTGTATGTTAAGGCATTTTTATACTCTCTGTTTCGAATATTGTTTTATTTTTATAGTTTATATGTATATCGTGCCTTTTACCCCTTTCCAGTCAGGTTAGCATCACCTAGATTTCCAGAAAGCCTTTGAGTCTATGCCACACAACCGCCTTTTAGCGAAGCTTCGAGCGTACGGTATATTGGATCAGCTTTGTGCATGGATAAAGGATTTTCTAACTGGTCGGTCGCAATATGTTGTCGTTGAAGGAGAAAGTTCTTCTAATCTAGATGTTACATCGGGTGTACCTCAAGGAAGTGTAATAGGACCACTTCTTTTCTTAATTTTTATAAACGATCTCGGAGACAAAGTGAAAAGCCTTTTTAGATTGTTTGCTGATGATGCGGTTATTTATAGGGAAGTAAGAAATTTGGCCGATTGCTTAGAAATTCAGCGCGATCTGGATGTTATTTTGGCTTGGTGCGGTGAGTGGCAAATTACTCTAAATAGTAAAAAGTGCAAGACAATAAGCATAACTAACAAAAAGAATCCAATTGTTCAGAAATACGAGTTAAACAATACAGTTATTGATATGGTTGATTCTATGAAATATTTGGGAGTAACAGTACAAAAGAACATGAAATGGGACATACACATTAATTCGTTAGTAGGTAGAGCAAATTCTAGGCTGCGATTCATAGGTCGAATCTTGAAAAATTGTAATGAACAAACAAAGGAGATAGCGTACAAATCTCTTGTGCGTCCACATTTGGATTATTGTTGTGCCATTTGGGACCCGTTTCGTAAGGGGTTGATCGAAAGTATAGAGAAAGTACAGAGAAGAGCCGCTCGATTCGTAACCGCTTACTACAGTCCTTATGAAAGCATCACAGAACTGATTAATAGACTAGGCTGGGAGTCTCTGGTAGATAGACGACACACGTTTCATTTAAACTTATTGGTAAACATGCATACTCCCACTTTCACTTTTGAGTGTAGTGAAATACTTCTTCCGCCAACCTATTTGAGTCAGAAGGACAGGAAAGATAAAATTAGAGAAATAAGGTGCCGGACTGATTGTTATATGTATTCTTTTTTCCCTCGTAACATTAGGGATTGGAATGCACAGCAAAGAGATTAGGTTTGGATGCTGAGCACCCTCTGCCACCCACAATTTTGTGAATTGCAGAGTATATATGTAGACGTAGATGTAGACCTGCAAATAAAATGCAAGATAAGTTTCCGGGAAGATCATTGATGTATATTGATGAATATTTCAGTTGAAACTTAAATCATACATAGAGGTAAGACAAATGGCAAGGGTGTCAGGTGTGTACACACACACTCACCACTGATATATCTCAGATTAGGACCTTAAGGCCAGCTACGTATGAACTGGTTGGTCAGCTGCCACCGCCAAAGTTCTGAAGGATCTCTGTTAACTGTTAGACTTGCGGAAAAAAGAGCTGACGTTCCTGTTGTGTGCAGTGGTACGTGCTACAACTGGATGCTCTAGATCAGTGGTGGCCCACCCATGGCCCATTTTACTGACCTGCAAGATTCATCACACTTTTAAAAAATACATTTTATATTTCATTTTTAGTGTTATATATTTCTTTACAATGTGCATTTAGTATCATTATTATTATTATATTATCTATATTTACATGTAAGAATAACATTAAACATAATAATAACTCATGTTTCAATTTTTTTTCTGCAAAAAAAGTCTGTAGGGAAAATAAACAGTTACCCGTCACTTACCACAGATGAAGGCAGGAGGGCGAGACACGTAAAAACACAAAAACAAAAGAATTACACAATATTTCGACTTTTTAGTCTTCCTCATGTAGGAGGCGAGACATATGGCAGGGGGAGAGATGTGGTCACATCCGAGCCTGCCACCGGATGTGACCACATCTTTCCCCCTGCCATATGTCTCGCCTCCTACATGAGGAAGACTAAAAAGTCGAAATATTGTGTAATTCTTTTGTTTTTGTGTTTTTACGTGTCTCGCCCTCCTGCCTTCATCTGTGGTAAGTGACAGGTAACTGTTTATTTTCCCTATCCTATCTTATTTTCAGTGCCTCGCGGCAGTTTCTTTGTTTCCTTTATCCAAAAAAGTCTGTAGTGGTGATATATAATTTTATATGCTGCCAGCGGAGTTATGACACACTTCCAAAGTGGCCCGCAAGATCATTTGGGTTGGCCACCCCTGCTCTAGATTTTGGGTGACTGTGATGCAGAACTGATTTGCCCTATTTTTGAAATCAGGGTGGAAGTCTGGAGAACCAACAATACATTGCAACATGTCAGTTTACTAGGTGAAGGGATCAACAGGGGGAAAATTCTAACTAGGAAGATCCTGATGAAGGAAATGAATTCTTTTCTAATGAATGTATAGTTTCTACTTTGTGTACCAATTAACATGGAAGCTTTAGTTTTAGTATTATGAAAGCAAATGGTAAACACATACCTTTTATTGTGTATTCTTTCTTTCCACATTTACACAAAAATGTACATATATTAATTCTGATTGTATCTCTATAATAACTTTAGGGAAAATTATCACTTGTTTACCACAGATGAAGGCAGGAGAGCCAGACAATCACCAAAAAAACACAAACTTACTTTACAATATTTCAGTAAACATTGGAAGACAGGAGGAGTGTACAAGGCACTTGTTGTTGATGGATCTTGGAAGGGTATTGGTTGAGGAATTAGGAGTAGTGTGTGAAAGAGAAAAGCTGACACAAAATTTTATGCAAAAGGAAGTGGGGTAATTTTCTTTTGTGGGTAAGGGTGTCAGGGATTGGAATAAATTACCAAGGGAAGTGATGAATAATTTACCAAACACATTAAAATAATTTAAAATTAAAACTCAGAAAATACAAAAGCATGCGGAGGAGAAATTTAATACTGAAAGTATATAAGATAGTGATAATAATAAAATAGTAAACATTTTATGAACCACACCTTGGAGAAGAACAAAATGCGTTTTGGAAGGGTGGATCACGTGCAGATGGTTATTACATACTCAAGGTGCTAATTGAGAAAAGGAAGAGTGGAAATACACCTGGCATTTATTGATTTTAAGAAAGCTTTTGATACAATTGACAGAAGAAAACTTTGGCAAATTCTGGCTGAAATTAACACCCCACCACATATCATAAAAGCAAGTTGTACCATTTACAGCCACAATGTGGTCGCAGGTCAGAACTGGACAACAGCTGTCGGAATGGAAACGTATTAATCGAGGAGTGAGATGAGGGTGTTGCCTGTCGTCACTTTTATTCGGCATGTATATAAACAAAATCATTAGTGACTGGCAACAAAAACCCCACGGCAGAATCAAAATAGACAGACAGACCAGCCTGGACAAATTACTGTTTGCAGATGAGCAACCACTCTTTGCTGGATCAGAAGATGACCTGCAAAGATCGGTATATAACCTCCACAAGACAGCAAGAGAATATGGAATGGATATTTCCCTCAATAAAACCAAATTTATGGCCTTCATCACAAAATTCACTAAAGTACAAAAATTTCAATAGAAAACACACCCATAGAACAAGTAGCAGAATTTAGATACCTAGGTTACAACCTCAGCTATACCCTAGGAACTGATATGCAACATAAAATCACAAATTTCACGAAAGTTACAGGAATAATAAATAACACCTTCAGACCATCTCTAGTTCAATGGCACACAAGAATCAGCTATATAACACCCTGGCTAAACCTACACTACTGTATGACAGCGAGGCCTGGGCACTACGCAAAGGTGATGAGCGGAGACTAACGGCGGCTGAGATGCGATTCACGAGGAGAACAGCTGACTACACATATGAGACAGGAAGAGATCTGATGATATCCTTAAACAAGTCAAAGTAAAACCAGTTCTCCAAACTGTGCAAACCTACAGAACATTTTGGACAGACCATGTACTAAGGATGAAAACGGACCGGATCCCACGAGAAATCCTCGAATACCATCCCAGAGGCAGGAGAGATGTAGGAAGACCATCAAGAAGATGGATTGAGACCTTAACAGGCCACCAGGGCTAACACTGGACAGGAAGAAGAAGAAGAAATAGTAAGAAAATTGTGTTGAGAAGACTAGGGAAATTGCCACTGGAGCATGTGCTCCATTGCAATTAAAATTCAATTGAATTCAACAACCTTAATTACGTAAAAATTGAGTCGTACGGTAAGGTGAAAGACGTGTACACATCGCGACCTACCACCTGACTGAGCCAAAGGCAAACCAAGTCGGAAGGATGGGGATTGCAATAATGGGAAGGCGTGGAGTTGACCAACAATAATTGTGGGCCAGTACAATCTCTGTAACAAGCAATCAAAGTAAAATAAAATGAATAAATATTGTAAAAAAAAATAAAAATAAATGTATTCCAGATCTGTTTAGAAATAAATACAAAACTTAATGACATATAACTAGCAACTATCTGGGTGGGGTCTTAGTGCTGGTTGAAGCCAGGGGTGCCTAGTGTCAGGGACGTGTGGTAAGCCCTTCCCCCTCTATGGAGTTCCAAAGGAGAATATTGTCAGGAAAACTCTAACGGCACTCACTGTAAAACAGGTGTTGAGGTTGCCAGAATCGTGTAAGCTGCATGGGCTGCATGCAGTAGGTTCGCGGTAAAAACAGTTTGCCTGTGACTGTTCATCCTGATGGACAATAGTTTAGTGGTGTCACTTCTATTGAATTATAATGACTTAATTTAAGTTAACTGTGATGAAGCACACGCTCTGGTGTGGCATCTATTTATCCCTTTCTTCTTTGTCTTATATCCTTTGGGGGTGAATTCCCGCACCCCCCTACTTTTGCCACTTATGAATTTTAAAAATTCTTTCAGCATTTTTTTTTTTTTGCTAGTAATTATCATTTTTCTTGGTAATTATTTCAATCCCTGACCGAGCGTGGTGGTGTGATGGTTAGCGCTCTGGCCTCGCATTCAGGAGGACGGCGGTTCAAATCCTCGTCCGGGCATCCAGATTTGGGTTTTCCATGGTTTCCCCAAATCACTCCACGCAAATGCCAGGAAGCTTCCTTCAAAAAGGCCATGGCCGAATTCCTTCCGATTCCTTGCCCCCCATCCTTTCCCGTCTCTAAAGACCATGTTGTTAGAGAGACGTTAAACAGTTAAAAAATAAAAAAAAATAATAATCAATCCCTGACTCTTACCAACAAACTACCTCTGCATGAAATCAAGTGCTAGTTTGAGGTAATGATCATTTTTTCCTTTCCATGCACTATCCTAATTTTTCAACCAATATCTTTCCATGCCTTAGGGAGCGTGCACAAACCACGTGGCTTGGTCCAGGGGGGGGGGGCGGCTTGACTACATGGGGGAGGGGGGGGGGGTTCTGAGCCAGGCCACGTAGCTTTCCTTTCATAAAATTTTTCACAGTTAAAATGAGGAACAGAACACACAACAGCATGTGAATATTTATTTCCCTCAGTTAATTATCGCCTTATATAATTTACAATTGTCTGACAAGAGAAAACGGTATAAAATGTCTTCTGGAATCAAAAGGGAAAAAAGCTACGTGCTACTTGGGTGAGGGGGGGGGGGGTAGATGCAAAAGCCATGTAGGGCTACGAGGGTGGGGAGGGGGGTTCACAGTAGGCCAAAATAGAGCTACGTCGTTTATGCACGCTCCCTTATCTCCAACAAATGTCTTGAACACTTCTAGCACTCTCTTCACCCACCTCCTATCTTGCAATGACTCCTAATCCAGCTCCATTATTACATCAGTCAGCGACTTGGTACTGCCATAATTTCCACAAACAAATCCAGTTGCCTTCTTTAGAATGCTCTCCAATTCCTGTATTAGATATACAAAATGTGGGTCGGATACTACACCACTATATACAAGGGTGGTCTGAAAAGTTTCCAATCTAACAAAGATACAAGACATTTTTCTGAAATTTTTTATTTTTATTTTTCAACATAGTCTCCTTGTAACTCTACACACTTCTCCCAGCGAAGCTCCCATCTCTGTAACCCGTCCAAATAGTACTCGGCATTTTTTACTGCAAAATAATTGTTCACGAAGGTGATTGCCTCTTCATTTGATGAAAATCTCTGTCCTCCGAGCGCAATTTTTAGATGAGGGAACAAAAAGAAGTCACTTGGGGCTAGATCTGGTGAGTAAGATGGATGGTCAAGCAGTTCAAGCCATAATTCGTGAATTTTCGCAATGGGAACCGCTGAGGTTGTCTTGGTGAAACAGGATTTTCTTTTTCTGCAAATGTGGCCATTTTTCCCCAAGTTCTGCCTTCAGTTTGTCAAGTAATGATGCATAGTATGATCCTGTAATGGTGTTTCCTTTTTGAAGGTAATCGATTAAAATAACTCCATGACTATCCCAAAAAAACAGTCGCCCGCACTTTCCCAGCCAAAAAAAACAGGTTTTGCTTTTTTTGGAGCTGGTTCCCCCTTTGCAGTCCACTGTTTGGACTGTATTTTTGTTTCGGGCATATAATCGTGTATCCAAGTTTCATCTACAGTAATTAATCATCGCCAAAACTCGGATTTATTGTGCCTAAACTGCACCAACAGAGCGTTGGAAATGTTCATTCGAACACGTTTTGGTCTAATGTGAGCAAACGTGGCACCCAACGCGTGGACAGCTTTCTCATACCTAAATGTTGATTTAATATGTAACAAACACGTTCTTTTGAAATGTTCATAACCTCTGCTATCTCTCTCACTTTAATTCGGGCGGTCGTCTAGCACCAATTGGTGAACTTTGGCATTGTTTTCGTCGGTAGTTGAAGTTTTTTGACATACCGAATGTTCATCGTCTCCCACATTTAAATTCAGCTGCCCAAAATTTCACTGTGGTAAGTGATGGTGCAGAGTCCCCATATACAGAATCCAACTCATCTTTGATTTGCGTAGGCGTATTGCCTTTCAAAAACAAATATTTAATGACAGCTCGATACTCGATTTTGTTCATTTTCACAAAAACACTCACATCAACTCACTCAAACGACTGTTACATAACAACTGCGTGTCCAAAATGGCTGAAACTTTGGCGAGTAACTGTCAACAGATAAACAACAAAATTCACTAGCTTTCATTTACGAGTGCTGCCATCTTCACATTGAGGTTGGAAACTTTTCAGACCACCCTCGTACAAGAAATTGATGGTACATAGTTTTTTAACCAAATTCTCTCACTTCTCTGGTACATCCCTTATCTCACTCTCCATAAAATAAGGATTTGTAACCTTTTATTTTGCCCAGTTGAAATTATTATCAAATTTTATACCTCAGCTAGCAATTATGCACCCACTCCATAAACAACCTTTATTATTATTATTATTTTTATATGTGTGCCTAATAATCTGAATCTGCTTGGCTTTTAACTTAATTCCATCTTGACCTATCCAGTTATATATTCTATCCAGGTCACCCTGCAGATGTTCACAGTCTCATTCAGTTTTGATTTTATGATATAGCATAATGTAATCTGAAAACAACCCACTTCTGACTGTAAACAATTAACACAATCATTCATTACAATAATGAACAGCAGCGGTCCCAATACACCACCCAGTGGTTCTCCGATGTTCATTTCCACCTCTTTTGATACTGTGCTTCCTATTCTAAAACTTTGCTTTTTACACTTTAAAAATTCCTTAACCCAACAATTCATTTTTTATCTTCTCCAATCATTTTCAACTTTTTTAATAAGATTTTATAGCTCACTCTGTCAATACCTTGGAAAGATCTAGTATATACTATCAAGTAGACCTCCTTTTCCCATTTCATCCAAAATATCTTGCATATAGCCCACCAACTGAGATTCACATGAATATGCTTGTCTAAAGCCATGTTGTCAGTTAGAAAACCAATTTATTTCATCACAGGCATTTCTGATGTGGTCGCATGTTAATCTCTCCATCACTTTGCACATCATTGAGGCCAACATGTTTAACATTTATTTGTGTTTATAAATGAGTGGGTCTCAACATTCCTAATTTTTCTGTATTTACAGTCATCAGTTATAAATGCTATTCACTTTTTACAGATGCCATCTATCTTTCGAGAGTGAGAATGCGACATTTGAATTACCATCACAAATATTAAATATGACCATTCCTCGAGAAACAAGTTCTGGATTACCTTCATCATGCTACAGGATTGACACTAATTTTACAGAAGAGTATTTTCTGCACGGTGTACCTTCAAACACCACAGTAAAATGTGACCAGTGGATTTTTGACAAATCTCGTTATAAAAGCAGTGCAGTGATCGAGGTAAGTTTGGAGGATCTGATTGTGTAGTAAGTATTTTTTGTGTTAATGCTAACCTCATTTCCTTTGGCAGTTTGACTTGGTATGTGATAAAGCGTGGCTACGAGCGACTGCAGATTCGCTGTTCATGGTGGGAGTCCTCCTGGGATCAATGGTATTTGGTGAACTATCAGACAGGTAACCTGGTGTGTTCTTCAGAAGAGCAGTGAGTTTGAGGAGTATGTGATGTGTTTTTTTTAAAAAAAAAAAAAAAAAAAAAAAAAAAAAACTAAGGATAATAATTACAATAATTAAAATAAAATTGCTTTTAGGAAACTGAAATAAGGAAGGAAAGGGAAAGTAAAACCACCACTCACCAAAAGAGGAAGGCCAGAATGAGCTCTTCACAATATTTTGGTAGATTAGATTGGATATGTCCACTTAGATCCTGTGTTTGAACAGTCGTAGGGATGTTCAACAATATAAATAATTATGAAAAATCAATAATATTACCAATCGTAGGTAATTAATTAGAACAAATTACCTAGAGAAGTGATGAATTATTTACCAAAAATGCTGAAGGGAATTAAAATTAAAATTTGTAAATCCGAAAAATAGATGAGGGAGCAATTTAACACTCAAATTATATAAGACAATAAAAATAATAAAAAAGGAGTAATTAGATGATTCAGGACGGGAATTGTGCTCCATCACAATTAAATTAACTACTGATTACTGGTTAGTTTCTTAACATACTATTAATATATTCAATTTCAAAAATACTTAAAAATCCATGTTAATTACTATATGTGAATTCAATTTTTAGACACCCTTATTTATTGTCAAATTTGGGAACAGCGTCAACAAAGTATAAAACCCGACCCCTGTGGTGGGTTTCAGTACAAACCCTTCTATTCCCCTATAAAAGATTAAGGTTTTATACCAAAATATTGTGAATTGTGTTAATGTATGAGTGCTTATCAGCACTCCTCCCTTCATTTGTGGTGTGGTGAATGATGGTTTTGTTTTATTTATGATTCCTCATTATAATAATAAGAATTGATCTTCTTTAAAATAAAATTAAAATAAGATAGGATAGGGGAAAATAACCCATCACTTACCACAGATGAAGGCAGGAGGGCGAGATGAACATGTGAAAACACACAAACAAACAAATTGTACAGTATTTCGGTGAGAAACAATAGTCATTTGGGAGGCAAGACATATAGCAGGGAGAAATATGTGATCATATCCCAACCTGCCATATGAAAGAAACAAAGGTGGAAACTGGGTGGGGGTGGAAGTGCTGGGGCTGGGGGGATAAGGTTGAACAGCAATAAAAATGGATCAAAATAATATCTGTAGCTCTAGTTTAAGAATTATTATTGAAAACATTATTTTTTAAAATTACAATATTATTTTGATTCTGATCAGTTATAGGGGCAAATAACTGAAGGTATAAATATATATTCATATGTAAATGACTAAATTGAAAGACAGTAAGTGACAGGTTCAACATAGGTTTAGGCCAGGGGTGTGTATGGTGTCAAGGATATGTTGGTAGAATGGTCCCATCTGCGGAGATCTGAAGGATGATGATGTTCGGAAAAACTCTAATAGCTCTGACTGTGAAACAGGTGTTGAGGTTGTTCGAATCATGTGAGTTGCCACTGGATGGTCTGGGTTGGAAGTATAAACTTTCTGCGTGTGCCTATTCATCCTGTAGGTTAGTTGTTGAGTGTTGAGACCAATGTAAGAGGCAGTGCAGTGGAGC
>JARYHS010013630.1:7804884-7915147 GCA_031002005.1 Vandiemenella viatica
GAAGGGATGATGATGTTCGGAAAAACTCTAATAGCTCTAACTGTGAAACAGGTGTTGAGGTTGTTCGAATCATGTGAGTTGCCACTGGATGGTCTGGGTTGGAAGTATAAACTTTCTGCGTGTGCCTATTCATCCTGTAGGTTAGTTGTTGAGTGTTGAGACCAATGTAAGAGGCAGTGCATTGGATACAGGTGAGCTGGTAAATAAGGTGAGTGGTAGCACACGTAGCATGTCCACTTACAGGAAAGGATTCTCCTGTGGAAGGATTATAGTAAGTGGTGGTGGCCGGGTACATGCTGCAAGTTTTACAGCGGGGTCTGTAACACGGGAAAGATCCCTGTGGAGGTCTAGGGGAGTCGGCAGGTAAATACTTGTGGGCCAAGATGTTATTAAGATTGGACCAAGCATGGTGGGTGAACGGTTAACGTTCTGGCCTCATGTTTGGGAGGACACGGGTTCGAATCCCCGTCTGGGCATCCAGATTTGGATTTTCTATGGTTACAAACGCTGGGATGCTTCCTTCAAAAACGCCATGGCCGAATTCCTCCCCGTTCCTTGTCCCCCGTCACATCCCGCCTCTAATGACCTCGACATCGACGAGGCGTAATGCCATAAAAAAAATATTCAGATCTGTTGGTCTGTAGGAAATCAGGCCCACGGCGGAGTATCTGGTTGACAGATTCCAGGCCAGGAAAGAACTAGATGACGACTGTTGGTCCACGGTCAGTTTTAGGAGGTGCAGAACGAGGGTTGTGGAAGGTGGCACAGGAGGTTTGTTTTTCCACGAGATCATGGGGATATTGGTGGGAAACAAGGGCTTGGGATAGTTTTTGGGAGTAACTGGAAATTTATTCGGAATAGGTGCGTCTGCTACGGATTGCGAGGCCGTATGGGAGGGAACGTTTGGTGTGGAAAGGGTGACAACTGTCAAAGTGTAGGTATTGTTGTAAGTTAATAGGTTTGACGTGTACAGACGTGTGGAGGGCACCCCGTCCCACACCTGTGTCACCTTTGTTTATGTGGATATCACCCTACAACAGGGTGCCCTCCACACCTCTGTACACGTCAAACCTATTAACTTACAACAATACCTACACTTTGACAGTTGTCACCCTTTCCACACCAAACGTTCCCTCCCATACAGCCTTGCAATCCGTGGCAGACGCACCTGTTCCGATCGTGAATCAATCTCTCAGTCTCCAGGCACTCCCAAAAACTATCCCAAGCCCTCATTTCCCAATGATACCCCCATGATCTCGTGGAAAAACAAATCTCCCTTGCCAACACCCACAACTCTCATTCTGAATCTCCTAAAACTGACCGTGGACCAACACTCATCACCCAGTTCTTTCCTGGCCTGGAATCTGTCAACCAGATACTGTGCCGTGGGCCTTCCCTGAAATGCATCTCCTGCTTCCCAAAATCCTACCCACTGCTCCCCGCACTTGCTTCAGCAGACCACCCAATCTGTATAACATCTTGGTCCACAAGTATTTACCTGCCGACTCTCCTAGACCTCCACAGGGATCTTTCCCGTGTAACAGACCCCGCTGTAAAACTTGCAACATGAACCCTGCCACCACTACTTACGCTAATCCTGTCACAGGTGAATCTTTCCTTGTAATTGGACATGCCACGTGTGCTACCACCCACCTTATTTACCAGCTCACCTGCATCCACTGCACTGCCTCTTACATTGGTCTCAACACTCAACAACTGTCTTACAGGATGAATGGCCATAGGAAAACAGTTTATACCTCCAACCCAGACCATCCAGTGACAATTCATGCGAACTCACATGATTCGAACAAACTCAACACCTGTTTCACGGTTAGAGCTGTTAGAGTTTTTCCAAACGCCATCATCCCTTCAGAACTCCACAGATGGGAATTATCCTACCAACTCATCCTTGACACCAGACACACACCTGGCCTAAACCTATGTTGAACCTCTCACTTACTGTCTTTCAATTTAGTCAGTTATATATATATATATATATATATAAAACCAGACGGCTATCACCGTGTATACGTCTGAATCAGCCTGCTGTCTCACTTCTGCACGAATAAGGCTGTATGCCGAAATATTGCACTTTTCTTGTTTGTGTTTGTTTTGTGTTCGTCTTTCCCAGTCGCCTTCATCTATGGTAAATGTGGGTCATATTTCCCTATCCTTCCTTAGTTTTATTCCCTTTAAGCATTTTCCTGCTAATTGTTATTATATGCAAAACATGAAATATGCATCCACCTACCACTACCTATAGTAAACCTACTACTGGTGAAACCTACCCCATAATAGGTCATGCCACTTGTACAACCACCCATCTCATTTACCAGCTCACCTGCCTCCACTGTCCAAGTTCCTACATTGGCCTGACCTCAAACTCATTATCCATCAGAATGAATGGTCACAGACAAACAGTTTACTCCCAAAACCTGGACCTCCCTGTTGCTCACCATGCCAGTACTCACAACACCCGCGACCTTAATAACTGCTTCACAGTCGGAGCCATTAGAGTACTTCCAGACACTACCTCCCAATCTGAACTCCGCAGGTGGGAACTGGTATATCAACACATCCTGCAGACCAGACATCCCCCAGGCCTTAATTTCCGTTAATATCTTCCATCCTCACCCTATACACCCATCACTGGCCATCACAATAGATTCATATATATTTTCAAAAATTTTCGATATTCTTATTTATTTATTATTTTTTATTGTTATTATTATCTTTCTTGTGATTTATACTTTCAGTTACGTTATTGTTGTTTCCCCCACCACCTCTGATGGTCAATTTCATTCTATGAGTGATTGCATCTACCGCAAGGCTTGCGCGAGTTCAGCCACTTACTTCTTTTAACTCGACAAAGGGTTTAACCCGAAATATCGTATTTTCTGTGTTTGTGTGTTGTTTTGTGTTGCTGCTGCCCTCCTCCCTTCAACTTTGGTGAGTGTTGGATGTATTTTGTCTGTCCTTTCCATATAAATATTGCCTCACAGCAGTTCTTTCGTTCCATTGTTTCTAACTTTTATATGAATCATTTTGGACATGTGTCTCTTAAGACAGTCACTTTAAAGTGTAACTGCTTTTACAAATATGGCGAAGATACATTCCTTGTGTGATCTTATGGAAGGCTGTCTTTGAATGATCATATGAACAGGATTCATCCTAGTATTAACTTACAACAGAAACTAAGAGGAATGGAACCCTTTCTTTCTTAGACGTAGTAATTTGGTAGAAGCTGAATGTAAGATTAGGACACAATGTACACAGATATGAAAACACACCATGGTTTCTCAACACTCTGGGCTTCCACTGCCCTTCTCAGAAGTGCAGAGTGCTGGCTACTCTGGTCCGTAGAGTGAGGATAGTCCCTGACGCGGAACATCTACAGGGAGAAATGCAACACTTGGATTGCATGTTTCATGCAAATGGCTATGGCAATGAAGGAATCTAAAAATTTTGATGTGAATAGTGGAAGAAAAATGAAGCAAAAACAGGTGCTAGTGATCAGGGCAAAGAGATGGCCTTCTTGCCATTCTGTGGAGCAATAAAATAGAAATTAGTTAGACTCCTTAACAAACAGAACATCCATTCGCTCTTTCGACCATCACCCTAAATTAGGCAACTATTACAGTGAAATGAAATCCCCTCAGGAGCTCAGCTGGATAGCGTCATAAAAACACATTTTGACAGCTGTCTGTGCTGTCTTCATCAGGTGTGCAGCTTCAAATGTAGCTGGTTGTACTCTTGATGTAGGCAGCAGAGCCAGGTGTTAAAATGTTGTGTTTTTACGATGCTGTCTGGCTGAACTCCTGTGAAGATTTTATTTCATAAGTACGCCAGGAAAGTCTCCACTCAGAAGTATTACAGTCTCTGAAGGATGATCTGAGCCTTCATGCATCTGGCATCTACAGAATTGTGTGTGAATGTGAAACAAGTTATACACGACAAACTTCAAGAACAACAGAGGATAGATGCAAGGAACACATTAGAAATTTTATACTTGAACAGACAGAAAAATCTGCAGTGGCTGAACGTCCCACCAGTAACGGGCATGAACCATTATTTGAATAAATGAGCCATGCAGATAATTTATGGGATAGACTTGTCAAAGAAGCAATAAAGACTTGATGGAAACATTATAAATCAGGATCAAGGCCTAAACTTAAGTCAAACATGGGAGCCAGACATAAGATTACTACAGTACGTGCAGGGCCGCAATGTGACTCAAACATGTTGTCACTATACAAATAGTTGACTACCCCACCATCTGCCCCCCTCCCTCCCTTCCCTGCTAGAAGATGTTAACAAATGAGTTCCTGTGGGTACACTTTAGTTGATGTTGTTATTATTATTAATTTTTAATTGTGGTGGAGCTAACACTCCGGTGGCAATTCCCATAGTCATCTAATCACCCCTTTCTATTTTTTTTTAATTAGCTTTTATAATTGGAGTGTTAAATTACTCCACCTTTTACTATACTGATTTACAAATTTTTATTTTTATTTCCTTAAGCGTTTTCGGTAAATTATTCATCACTTCACTTGGTAATTTGTTCCAATTCCTGACATCCTTACCAAGAAAAGAAAATTTTTCCACTCACTTATGCATGAAATCGAGCGCCAGCTTGTGGTCATGGTCACCTCTTTCCCCTTCCATACACTATTCTTAATTATTTGACCAATATCCATCCAAGCCCCATAGCCAACACATGTTCTGTATATTCCCAGCACACTCTTCACCCCCCTCCTTTCCTCCAATGACTCCCAATCCAGCTCCTTCATCATATCACTTGCTAACTGGCTCCTGTGATAATTTGCACAGACAAATAATCTAGCTGCTTTTCTTTGAACACCCTCCAATTCCTGTATTTGCTAGCCAAAATGTAGGTCCCAAACTACACCACCATATTAAATTAAATTGCAATGGAGTGCATGCTCTGGTGGCAATTTCCCTAAACACCCATCTTCCCCCTTTTCTACATCCACCTACATTTACCCTTTACAAATTTTAACTTTCAATTCTTTCAACATTTTTGGCAAATTATTCATCATTTCTCTTGGTAACTTATTTCAATTCCTAACACCCTTACCTAAAAAAGAGAATCTTCCTACACCCTTGTGCCTGAATTCAAGTGCCAGCTTGTGGTCATGGTCATCTTTTCCCTTCCATGCATTACTTTCAATTCTCACACCAATATCTTCCCATGCCTCATCACCAATATACGCTTTGTACACTCCCATGACCCTCTTCACCCTCCTTCTATCTTCCAACGAGTCCCATTCCAGCTCTTTTGTTATATCTGTTACTGATTGCGTTCTGCGGTAATTTCCAGAAATAAATCTAGCAGCCCTTCTTTGCACCTTCTCCAACTCCTGTATTTGATACGTAAAATGTGGGTCCCATACTAAACTATCATATTCAAGTAATGGTCTGACCAAAGTTTTGTAACCCAATTCCTTTACTTCTCTTGTGCATTCCCTCATCACCCTCTCCAACAAATGCTCAACCAATGATCTCACCAAAGTTTTGTAACACAATTGACCAACTTCTCTGGTACATCCTCTCATCACTCTCTCCACTAAATAAAGGATTTTGTAACTTTTTGAACTGTATCTAAACAATGGAAGCAGTACTAGCTTCTAACATGTCAGCAGAAAATGCAATTTTGTTGCAGCCAGTAGCTCAAGAAGCTTTCCTTCAGTGTTGCTGCCACAAAAGTGTTCATAGTTATATATTCTCACATCTATATATTTTTTATTGAAATGTACCAAACTTAGCAGTTTATTTATCCAAAGAAGTTGTAAGTGCAAATACAAATATTTCAGTCATAAAATTGTTAATCAAATTAAATGAAAACTCAAAGAAAGCTCTACCGCCTGCCATTCAGCACTGAGTTTCAGACCGGGATTCCTAACAGTTGGTGACTAGTTGGTCATAAGAACTGATATCAGGACAGAATAACACATATTTTATGCCTGTTTTACTTTCTGTTATTTAAAATCCACTTACAACTTAAGCTATTAAAGCTTTTTTTTTAAAATTGAGGCTTTTTTAATACACTACTAATTGAAACACCTGTACACAGAAATGTAATTTATTGCCTGTTGCAACTTTTTCTGATATTTTCGCTCCTGCAGTACTTAAGCAAAAAAGACTTGTATTCATAATGATGCTCTAGAACAGGGGTGGCCAATCCGCGGCCCACATGCCATTTGAACATTTTTCCGGCCCACGAGATTCATCACACTTTTACAAAATGTTTTTTATATTTCATTTTTAGTGTTATATATTTCTTTACAATGTGTATTTATCATCATTGTTATTATATTATCTATGAATACATGTAAGAATAACAGTAAACATAACTCAATCAAAAAAATGTCTCTAGTGGGGATAAATAATTTTTATGCAGCCCGCGGAGTTATGATGCACTTCCAAAGTGGCCCACAAGATCATTTGGGTTGGCCACCCCTACTCTAGAAAGTAATGAAACTATAGTTACATTCCCAATTCTATTAATAAATACAGTGATTATTTTAAAATTTTAGATAAATATGGATACAACATTTCTTTCCAGTAGCCAGAAAATCTGAGTTTTGTTCGTCTGTGAGAGTGTTTTTGGTTTTGCTATTATTTTCTCTATAAGTCAAATCAAATACTTTCTTTCTGTCAGTGGCTTTAGTTTATGATGGTTCATTGTGTTTCTTTCCTTCATTCAACTGAAGTCATACTTACATTATAAATAAATTAAACATTATTTATTATACAAATTGTTTTATCAAAATTTAGATGTAATTTTTTTGTAGGTATGGTCGTAGAATAATCTTCTTCATCTCTCTAGTTTTGCAAGTAATATGTGGAACTACTGCCGCATTTTTACCAGATTATTTTAGTTTCATGATTGCAAGAATGTTAATTGGAGCAACAACGTCTGGAGTCTTCTTGGTGGCTTATGTGATAGGTATGTAAAACACTCCACAATAATTTACATTAAAAAATGTTAAACTATTAAAGCTAGTTGCCAATTTTTTTTTATAAATGAAGTGCACAGTGGGAAAGTCGTGAACATTCAAATAAACATTTAAGTAAACTATCACATACCACAGATGAAAGCTCTTCCTGTAAGACCATTGCGCTGTCCGAGTCTTTCCTGATACTACAGCCTCTCTGGAGCTGTCATTTTTCCTGATACCATACTTCCTTTTGAACTCCATAGATGGGAACTTGCATTCCAATATATCCCTAACATGAGGCATCCTCCTGGACTCAAGCTCCAAGAAGACTCCATAAGCAAACATGTACCCTTTTATTATTAATAACATTTTTAAAATCCATTTTTTTTATTTTTCCATTTTATTTAATTTTTGTACCCAGTTTATATTGACATATCAATTTTTTACTCTCCATCCAGCCACCACTACCATCCACTCATCACGTCTGCCTTCAGTCATGCAGTAAGATTCAGTAGAATCCACTTCCCACTAATCTCTGTACACGAACAAGGTTTTATGCCAAATATTGTAAAATTAATCTATTTTTATGTGTTCTTGTTGCTCTCCTTCCTTACCTCTAGTAAGTGACAGCTTTAGTTTCCATATCCTTCTGTATATTCATTGTCTAAATCATTTTAATTCTCATTATTATTGTAAACATTTAATTAGAAATTTTCATTTACCCCAATATATATGACTCTTGGTGCTCATAAAGCAGTACTGTTTTGAATCCTAGATACTCTTATGCTTATTAAGATCACTGATTTACAAGTGAAAATTATGAACAAAATTTCTTTTATCAGTAATGGTCAAAGAGAAAATTTCCAGATACAAGGAATATGTGTTCACACAAGTAATAGAAAAATAGCAAAATACAGTAAGGAAACAACTGTTTGCTTTAAAACACAATGCAAAACATTTCAAATTCCTCAATTGTTTGTCACATAATTAAAAATTCTGGAACTTACTAGTCAGATCTATAAGCATTGTGGCAATGACTTCAGGGATCTGAGTATCCAGTCTTACTTCTAGCAGGTGTGATGCTGAATTTATATTGAATGATCCTTAAAACTCCAAACAGTAAATGACTTAATCATGGAAAAATTAGGTTTAAAGGAGAAAACCAGGAATTGAACTTAAACACATTTTGAGAGCAACAGAGATAGATAGATAGAGAAATTATCAATACCAACAAAAGGCTAGGCTTAATCATTGAATCTGTAACACTGCGACATCACGCTTCCAGCCTTCATTGCACAACTAATAACAGCCAGAGATATTGCTTCAGAAATCAGATTATCATCCTTGTTGAATGACAGTTCTAGTTAGTTAAACAATTCCAAAGAAAATAAGTGACAGAATATAGTAATTATTTAATTTATATCAATATGTTAATTATTAAAGGAATTAAACTGGGATAGGGAAATGAGCCACCACTTACCTTTAAATGATGGATATGGGCAGGGCCGCTGTAAGTGAGCGTGCAAGGTGTGCACCACACGCGGGCGGCACATAGAGGGGGGCGGCAAAACGAGCGATCGACAGTCGCCGCCCCGCGATAGTTGCCACTCCATTGTCACTGCGACGCAATGGGGGCAGCAAATAATGTACGAAGGGGTGGAAATCACCAATCTCACAGTTGTTTTACCCTGTTCGGAAATTTCATAAATCCACAACTGGCTGTAGTTAGACAGCTACCGGCGGGCCTGGATGTGGGGCGCATACACAGACAAAAGACAAAAATACAAATGATATAGAAATTTTTTGGCCTATCCCTTTGTTAGGAAGAGTACATTATAGGAGGTGGGCAACGTGGGAGACCGCCTCACAGAAAGACTGTTGGCCAGGAAAATGGTGGGGGTAAATTCAAACAAAGGACAGAAGGTAGAGGGGCAGTGATTCACAGCTAATACCCGAGCATAAATATCAAAACTAAATGCTGGTAGGCAGGAAGAGCAAAATCATATAATTAAATCTGAATAATATATTATTATAATTATTATTTGCAATTGGACCCTGTCGGATCACGCAAATCCTTAACGATTCAGTTTTCTGTGTTTCCATACAGCTCTCATTTTTTATCTGTGGACTAAATAATATATATAAATTTATAAAAATAAATTTGTAAATAGTAAATTTTTAATTTTTTTTTTTTATAATTTGATGTTGCTGTTGATGTTTTTGTTATATTCTCTGGTCACTGTAATGAGTGAACCTTTGATGGTAAAACACAGGTGAAGCTTCCAGTTCAGCCTAATCAGGCCAAGCTGTCATCTTTGATCCTAAAAAAATGGGAACTTATTATTATTATTATAATTGTGATGGAGCTAATGCTTCAATGGCAATTCCACTAATAATTAATTATGCAATTTCAAATTATTTTTTAAATTTTCTTTTATAATTGCAGTGTTAAATTCCTCCCCCATTCACTTTCCCAATTTTGAAATTTTAATTTTAAATTCCTTAAGTTTTTTTTTTTTTTTTTTTTTTTTTTTTTGTAAATTATTAATTACTTCACTTGGTAATTTGTTTGAATCCCTGACACCCTTACCAACAAAAGAAAATTTTCCCACTCCCTTATGCATGGAATCGAGCACCAGCTTGTGGTCACGATCGCCTTTCCCCTTCCATGCACTATTCTTAATTCTTTGATCAATATCCCTCCAAGCCTCATCACCAACATATGCCCTGTACATTCCCAGCACTCTCCTCACCCTCCTCCTTTCTTCCAATGACTCCCAATCCAGCTCCCTTATCATTAGTCAGTTACTGACTGGGTCCTGCAATAATTTGCACAAACAAATCTAGCTGCTCTTCTTTGCACATCCTCCGACTCCTGTGGGTCCCAAACTACACCACCGTATTCAACAAATGTCTGACCAAAGCTTTGTAACCCAACTCCCTAACTTCTCTGGTACATCCTCTCATCACCCTCTCCAGTAAATGAAGGATTTTGTAACCTTTTCCTAGCACGTGCTCAATGTGCTCTGCCCAGTTGAGTTTGTTACCAAACGTTATGCCAAGATATTTACAAATCAGTCCTTTGTGGCGATACTCCATAGTATGCTAGCACACCAGCAATATACCTGGCCTTCACCCCTGCCTCCACATTTAGCCACTCGACTCAGCCCGCAGTGAGTCACCACTTTGGCTCAGCGGTTCCGCGCTCACCTACCGTGTGGGCGACCTGGGATCGACTCCTGGAACCTACTGACAATTTTTCTCTCGCTTATCCAATCCTTTCTAGATTGTTCTATAACATTACACTAAATTCAGTTAAGTACACAAAGTTCTGGAAATACATTCTTGAACATTCGATCCTGTATGCCTCAACTGCCCCACACGGCAGTCTCGTCTTGTACCAAATACTGGTGAATAAACAACTTGTCTTGGAGCAACTACGGACTATTAATTCAATAGAGGGACCTATCCTCCTAGCTACATCTTCAACAAGAAATTCTAACCCATCCCAATAATCACAATTAGCCTTTAGTTTTTTATCTGTGTACCTAATAAGCTGACTCTTCTTGGATTTTATCTTCATTCCATGCTGACATACCTATTTAAATATTCTATCCAGGTCACCCTGCAGCTATTTATGGTGTCAGGTATCTTATAAATTTTGTAGCTGTGTGACAAAATTTTTTCTCAGGACCACGAGTTAAATTCTTTAGATAGTTTTTTCAATTGCAACATTCTATTCACCTGGAGTAATATTTCAAAATATTGTAGTAAATTGAGGAAAAAAGCTACAGACTTCAAGTTCATAGTGATCATTTTTAAATACCGTATGTAGATTGGATTGACGCTACTTTCAAATTGATAGCTTCAATAACTTCTAAAAGAGGAATTAGATTGATGCTGGTTTTTGATTACAAATTTTATTTCATCATTTTGATAATAATAAACGTGTTTTGCTTGATATTAAATGAAAGAGCAATCCTGTGGGAGTAAAATAAAATTCATTTCAATTTAGTAACAACAAAATTTTTAAAGTTATTAGCAGATCTTGTGAAATGCATTAAAATAATTTTTTATGATGAAACTAATAAAGTTAAAGAATTTTTTTATATGGATGATATTTGATGCTTTTCACAATATCTAGCGATGCCCAAAATTTCAAAATGCTAGGAACATTTTTACCGGTCAAGGTCAGATGTCTGATGCAAGACTTTCTGATGTGAGATTTGATACCTGATCAGCTTTCCAGCACATTCTCATGTGAAGCGAAAGCTTTGCAGCTTCCCAAGGTCTGTGAGTACCGGAACTTTCCTTGTCGCAGTAGCAGCCAGCTCACGCAGTCAGAGTAAACCAGTCGGCCAGAAACCGTGAACGCGACAACATGTAGCTCAGTCGGCCAGGTACAGTTGGAGTACCACTATGTAGCTTCGTATCGCAATGTAGGCATTGCTCAGTTTTATTACAATGTAACAGTGAAGGAGTATTAAACCATGTGGGTCCTCAGGATTACTTAAGGATCGGTCATTTACTAATGAGTTAAAAAGAAGCTTGTGATGAACTTTTGCATACTTACAAGTGATCATTAGTTGTGCTCTGAACAATGGGGTGTGGTCTGGCTCGAATCGGTTAAACGAACTTGCAATTACATCTTTTGAGAATTTGTCTGATGCCAGTTCAGTTTATGACTTTGCAGATCTTTCAAGAATATAATGATTTTAACCAACAATAGACTTCTGAACATTATTTTTTACCACCTTTCCTTAGTTTGGGGTAAAACAAGCTAAGTGGCGACCAATTCAATCTAGTAAAGTCATAGCTGAACATTATCCAAGGTTAACTTCAGTTATAGCTGAGACTGAAGCTTTATGCCCAACGCCAGCATAAGCTTGTCGTCTTACAATGGTCTTCACCTATTTTGATGCTATTGTATACCAATAGATGGGCATAGTTAATCAAAAAGTTTACTTCATTAATCGTTAATATGCTACTTAAAAAGTTAACTTTGATAATCGTTAAAGAGTTATATTTTTGTAAATTTAACTTAGGTTACAGTTACCCGTTAAAAGTTAACCATCAACAATAAGTCTACCCAATGTCTGTCTGGAAATTAGTTCTTACTGGGGTTTAATATTTTAATCTGCTTCTCAAACGTGTCAGATTTGATAAGATGTAGTGAAATCATGTTGACAACGAAAAAGTCTAAATGCATTGGTCCACACTAGCCAGAGATATGCCGCTGTCGGTAACTACAATGCAGACAGAAATGAAAAACACACACACACGCACCCACTTCTACTGCTATTTACATCAGAAGAATCCAGAGAAACAAACACTGTCAGAAAGAAAATAAAAAAACTAATGGCTTCCTCTGAAGTTGAGGTGTATGTTATTAATTTTACTGCTTCATATTTCAGAGGTTAACCTTTATTGTAGACACGTGGTGATTATTCTATGTGTAAACATTACTATAGAACAAAGCTGACTGGTGTATTTTTGATGTGCAGCAATGGAGATGGTTGGACCTAGCAAGAGGCTCTTTGCTGGAGTGGTCTGTCAGTTCTTCTTCACGGCGGGCTACATTCTGACTGCCCTGTTGGCTTACTTTATAGAAGACTGGAGGATGTTGCAGGTTTCATTGTCTCTACCAGGACTGCTATTCATTTCTTACTGGTGGTAAGGAAAAAGTGAACTACTCCTCAACTTAACCATTAATTAAAGTTAACCCGTATGATACTGAAATGTTACAGAAAATAATAGCTGTTATTAGTACATAAATTAAAGAAGTCAGATTTATTTTTAGTTTCCAAAATGCTCCCGAAAGCATTTCCAAGAGTTAACTGTATAATAAGATAATTGTTTTTGTAATATATTCATTGAGTTAATTTGTACCATGTCTGATATCCTGTACAGCGGATTACACCAATCCGTGTGTCCAGTTCTTTACAAATAGTGAAAAGGAATAACTGAAACTAAAAATTGATAAAACATTGAAGTAGTGTGGTGTAGGGAATTCACTGCTAGAACACGCGATATTTCACAGTTAATCAACTTAAAAATAATAATAAACAAAATTTCTCTGTAACTTAGTTTCTAAAGCTAAGAACACAAATTCAACAATTGATGTTATAATATTTAATTAAAGTTGCAATGGACTGCACGCTCCACTGGCAATTTCCCTACACACCCATTTTCCCCCTTTTCTGCACCCATCTACATCTGCCCTCTACAAATTTTAGCTTAAAATTCTTTCAACTTTTTTGGTAAATTATTAATCATTTCTCTTGGTAACTTATTCCAATCCCTGACACCCTTACCTAAAAAGAGAATCTTCCTACACCCTTGTGCCTGAAATCAAGTGCCAGCTTGTGGTCATGATCATATTTCCCTTATTTCCACTTATGCGATTTCAGGTAAAGCTAATTGACACACTTATAAATATTAGCTGTGTTTGTTGTTTCCTAAAAATGAACAACAACATTTGACTTCTTATTACATTACCAGTCAGCTATTTATACCATTTAAGAGATCATTGTTAACATTATTTGTTATTAATTATCAGTTGTGCAGCATATGCCCTGATGGTGCTCTTGTTATTTCCACATGATATATATTTTATCTTTAAGTTGTTCAGAATAACCAGGTTTCTGATGTGTCTGGAATTGAGTGCTAGTTATTTGTCAAGATCATCTCAGCCCATGGTCCTGAACCAAGCTTCAAGAATTAATCTTCTTTTAATCTTTCATTTACATTTTAATTCTTCAATAAGCAATTCTTTCCCCATCTTATAATCCTTTAGTCTTTTATCAGTGTACTTAATAAGCTGTTATTAACCCAAAAGTCTACCCCTAGAAACTCATGGTCATGATCTATAAACACCAGTATACTGTAGCGTACTGTCAAACTGTATCGATACCCCTCCACCAGTTGCTCCTCTGTATCCATGGTACACTCTGTAAACATCAAGGTAAACCTCATTGTCTAATGCTTCTTATTTTAACCAAGATTATACCAGTATAATCACTTATGGCTAACGTATCTGTATTATGTTTGCAGATTCCACTACTTTGTTCATCATACTTCTACAGATAACCAGTAATACTCTTATTACTGGCTTTGTGATATTTTCAGTTCTGTCACCATCAGTGCTTTGTCAGCACCTTTATCTATTCCTTTAGCATTTGTGAGTGTTCCTATAATGAGTTTACAATCAGCATCCCTTTAACATGTTGGTGATTTTTTCGGCCCAAGTCCTTAGTTGCTATGATAACTGTTTTGTGGGTTGTTTCTGACTTGCAACTAAACAAATGCTTTTGATGGCATACGTGTTTCGCCTTTATTCAAGGCATCATCAGTGCCCTAGATAAACATATATATACAATGCTGTTGTTTGATTTTTGTACAGTTTTCTGAAAATATTAAGTAGGTACTTACAGTTTTTATATATGCATTAACACGCACAAGTTCATGTTTCCATACCAACTCTTTTCACACTATCACTACTGTCCAAAGTTTGTGTAGGCTGCATTCTAGGTAATTTCACTGGCCACGAACTGTATATAAAGTTATTTGTTGTTGTTGACATCGAAAAGTCTTGAGCCAAAGATTATGTGTTGTCTAACTATTTGTTATTTTGAATCTGCGGTCATTAGCTGTGTGTATTCTGTGGCGGTATGTTTGATTATAGGATATGTGTTATTTATTCCTGTTTTAGTGTTTTGAACAAGGTTTGGTTCGTTAGGTGTATATATTCATTCATAACTTTTTTACCATTATTGATTGCTTTACGTATGTGAAGGTTTTCCTGAATTGTCATCATGTTTTTGTTGTGATAATTAATCTTTAGTATTTGCATATCTGTTTGTATATTAGTGTGTGAATGATTGTGTTGTAACAAGTGTTCGAATGTTTGAGTGGTTGGTACATCTGAGCGCTATCAGGTGTTCCTTGTATCTGGTTTCAAATTTTCTAGCTGTTTGTCGTATGTATACAGTGTCACACTGCTGGCATGTTAATTGGTATTTTCCAGATTGGTGGTATTTGTCTGTAAATGTACTTCTGTTAAACTGATTTTGGATAGTGTTTTTGGTTCTAAATGCTATTTTTATTCCCATTTTTCTAAAGATGTTCGCTATTTTGTGTGTGTTTGTGTTTTGATATGTCATAGTGTACCAGTGTTTGTTATCTTTTTGTGTGATGGTTTGTAGTTTTATGTGGTGGTCATTGGGTGTTTGATTTATGTTGGTGTTTGATTGTTTTCTGATTTTTTGGCTGAGCTTTTTTACTGTGTCACTGTTGTATCCATTGTTCACAGCTATGTGTGTTATGCTGTTTAGTTCCTTGTTATAGTTGTGCTTAGTGAGTGGTATTTGATTCATCCTGTGTAACATATATCTGAGTGCTGCCTGTTTCTGACTGGAGGGGTGATTGGAGCTTTGGTGGATGATTATGTCAGTGTTGGTGGGTTTCCTATATATGCTAAAACTGTGCTTGTTGTCAATCTTTTTGACTGTAATGTCAAGGAAATGTAGTTGGTTGTTTGTTTCTGTCTCCATAGTAAAACTGATATTTTATGTATGTTGTTAATGTCTGTGTGAAATTCTTTTATGCATGCTGGTGGTTCATTTAGGAGGCAAATTACATCATCTACATAGTTTTTAATATTAAGAATAATACTCGTTTTTATATTTAGTAACCACTTTTATTAAAGAAATTAAATCAACTTTTGCTTACACATCTTTTGTCTTCTTGCTGTCAACCATAGTATAATAGAGCATAGAGTATACAAACGAATGAATGCATAGATAATATATTCCTACAGAGTTGCCAATATAAATGTATAATTACCAACACGCCTCCTTACATTTATATTGCAATCTATAGGTAACACAAGTAATCCGAATCTTAAAATTAGATTAAAGAACAGGTTCATAAAACTTGATAGTTTCATATAGACAACTTACTAATATACTATTCTCTAATTTTTAATGTTTAAGGATTCTCTGAATTTAAGAAATTTGACACTTCCCAAAGCTTTAGTTAATACATCTGCAATATTATTTTCAGACTCTATTTTAATAACATCAATAAACTTTTCTTTGACATTTTCATGAATATAATGGTATTGGACCTCAATGTGTTTAGAGTTCTTAGTAAAATTTCCATATTTAGCTATTGCTACAGCGCCTGAATTATCTTCATACATTTTTACTGGTTTACAAATTTTAATAAATACATCATTAATTAGGCTTCTTAGGAAATTGATTTCAGTTACTGCTTCTGACAGGGCAATATATTCTGCAAAGGTAGAAGATTTTGTCACACAGTTTTGTTTTTTAGATTTCCACAAGATAACATTTCCATACAATCTAATTACATATCCGGTAGTAGATTTTCGGTCTAACACATCTCCTGCCCAATCAGAATCAACATAGCAATCCAATATATCAGCATCGTAGTTTTTATAATATTTTTAGTTTTAATGTCTTAGTCAAAAACAAATATTTCAACACCCTAAGAGCATACTTAAAATGTGTCTCATTACAACAGTTTTGAAAACGACTTAAATAGTTTACAGAGAATGATATATCTGGTCTAGTACCATAACTAACATACAACAATGCTCCTATTAAATTTCTATACTTGATGTCTTCATTTAATTCACATTTTTCTAATTTCAAATTTATTTCCATAGGTGTTTTGTATAATTTAGCATTTTCAATATTATAGCGTTTTGCTAAAGATTCAATGTAACGTTCCTGACTCAGAGTTAAAATGTTATTTTGTTCATAGTTATACTCAATGTCTATACCAATGTAATTTTTTACTCTACCTAAATTTTTCATTTTGAATTTATCTGAAAGCTTGTTTTTAATATTGTTAATAACATTTTGGTCTCTGCAGCAAATCAACAAATCATCAACAAATAACAAGATATAAACAGTTACATCTTCTTCTTTTTTGAAATATAAACAGTAATCATATTTGCATCGTTCAAACTCTAGTTCAGTCAAAAAAATGTTGAAACATTCATACCATGCGCGTGGGCTCTCTTTTAGGCCATACAAAGATTTGTTTAGCTTATAAACTTTATCAGAGCCATCTTCATAACCTGTTGGCTGCTTTACATAAACTTCTGACAAAACTTTACTATTTAGAAATGCAGTCTCTACATCCATTTGATGGATTTCCATAGAATTTTGACAACAATATGACAATAAAAGCTTTAAGGTTGGCATTTTTGCTACAGGAGAATAAGTATCATCTACACAGTCAGTTTGTTGAAAACCTCTAACTACTAATCGGGCTTTATACTCACTTTCACTCTTCTTTTTGTATACCCATTTCACATCAATCACCTTTTTGTCCTTGGTTGGCTTGTCAACGAGTGTCCATGTATTGTTTTTCACTAGGCTGTTCATCTCATGGTCCATGGCTGCCTTCCATTCATTTGCATCATCGCAGTTCACCGCCTCCTGAAAGTTCTCTGGTGTCATAGCATCACAGTAGTTTACACTGATACAATAATAGCCAAACTCATCAGCAAATCGCGTTGGAGGTTTAACTTGTCTTTTTGATTTCTTTCTGTCCATGTCTTCATCAATTTCTACATCATTGTTACTGTTTAGGTGTATCTGTATCATTTCCTCCCACACATTCTGGATTATCCTTTTCAATTTCTTTTTCCTCTTCCAAATTTTCCTTTTTAATTCCTTTTCCTTCTTCCAAATTTTCATCTCTCTCATCTTGAAATCCACACAATGTCACGTCTTCTTCTACAATATCACAATGTCTGGCTACTATTACTTTGTTGTTAATTAATACTCTATATCCAGTGTCTGTATAGCCAAGTAAAATTCCAGTTTCTGCTTTCTTGTCCCATTTAGATTTTCTTCTCTCTTCTGGTATTCGTACAAAGACTCTACTGCCATACATTTTCAGATACTTCATTGTAGGCTTCCTTTTGAAAAATATTTCATACGGACTTTTCTTTTCAATAGTATTAGTCAAGGTTCTATTTTTGAGGTAGGCAGCTGTTTTAATTATTTCTGGCCAATATTTTCTTCCAACTTTAGCTTCTGATAAGAGACATCTTGCCATATCCATTAGAGACCGGTTATACCTCTCTGCAGTTCCATTTAATTCGTGAACATATGCTGGACAAGGTTTTATAACGATTCCTTTCTCTCTTGCAAACTGAAAAACTCTTGAATTTATATATTCAGGTACCATTGTCACAACGTAATTCTTTTATTGTCTTATCAGTGAGGTTTTGTACTTCATTAACATATTGCACTAAGCAATCATATACTTCATCTTTTGTCCGGATACAATAGACTTTAACCAGTTTGCTGTAGTCATCTATAAAACTTAAAAAGTATTTTTCACCATGGTCTCCTACTGTTTGATGAGGACCATTCAAATCTGTATGAACTATTTGTAGTATATCATCTGCTTTTCTTCTGTTATTATGAAAAGGTAAGTTATGCATTTTATTTTCTATGCATGTCACACACCTAAAATATTCTTGTTCAGTCTCTTTAGGCAATCCTTCCAATGTTTCATTCTTGCACATCATTTCTAAATTATTGAAGTTTACATGTCCCAGCGTACGGTGTAATTTCTCTTTCACAGTCATTTTACTTTTACTTAAATTTGCTTCCAAGGTATTTTCATTCACATAGCTTCTCATCTTATATAATCTTTCATCTTTAATTGCAACCCCTATCACCTTTCTATATGGGTTATATATTTTTGCCAATCTCCCCTTTGACACAATTGAGTTTTTGTCTGTAATTCTTGAGTAACTTAATAAGTTTGCTTTCATTTCTTTAACATAGAACACATTTTTCAACATCACTTCTGATTTTTTTCCATAAACCATAAAATTTACCTTTATATTTCCAATCTTTTCAGCTTGTAGTATTCTACCATCACCAATTTTGACTTTTACAGGTTTCTTTAATGTCTCACAAGATTCAAAGTATTCATCCGTGTTAATAATATGGTCTGTACAGCCGCTGTCAAGTAACCATTCTATTTATCCTTTTTTTGTCTCATTTTTTTCATTTGTTGTTGTATTATTTGCGATAGTTGTATGAAAACTATTCCCATATTGCTCATGATGATCATTTCTGGGTCGCTCATTATTATAATGTCCTCGTCCATGAAAGTTTCTTGCATTATATGTACCTCGTCCTCTACTGACGGAATATCCACGTCCTCTACTTCCAAAATATCCGCGACCTCTATTCATAGAATATCCACGACCTCGACCTCTTTGTGTATATTCAGTACGAGTACGACATTCTTTTTGAAACTGACCTGGTTTAAAACAGTTTGTGTGTGACGCTGATGATGTCTTAGTTTCTGCTCGAAAAGCATTAGAGCTGTCACGTGATGTCTCATTTGATTCTTCTTCGGTCCTTTTCAATTTCATTTTACTTTTCAAATAATCTACTGTTCTGTCCTTTTCAGGGAGCACGTCAATCAAGTCCCCAATATGACTATAATTCTGCGGCAAAGATTTCAGTATATAATTCAGTTTTTCTTGTTCTGATATTACCGCCCCGGCTTGTTTCAGTTCGTTTACACACTTTTCAAAGTCGTCGAAGAACAAAGACACTTCTGTGTAATTTTTCAATTTGACATTTTCAAGGTTATGTCGGCATACAATTTGCAAAGCCGTCGACTTTTTCAGATACATTTCATCAAACTTTTGAATGATTTCGTAGGCCGTCTCTAATTCACTTATGTATTCGAATTGTCTGTTCGTTATTGCGCTGTAAATATAGTTGGTAGCTTGTAATATCACGATCGTCCCACGTGGCATCATCGGCAGATGTTTTAGGTCGCATTACTACATCTTTACACTTTTTGAATTGTAGGAACTTGAGAATACGTATTTTCCAATTGCTATAGTCTGAACCATCGAAAATTGGAATGTAATCACTATTTTTCGTCGCCATTTTGACGTAGATGATCTTTTTGTATTTTTCTTGTTTGCACACAAAAATCCTTGTTTTCACTTTAGTCCTTTTAAAAACCACGCTCTGCTACCATTTTAATATTAAGAATAATACTCGTTTTTATATTTAGTAACCACTTTTATTAAAGAAATTAAATCAACTTTTGCTTACACTTCTTTTGTCTTCTTGCTATCAACCATAGTATAATAGAGCATAGAGTATACAAACGAATGAATGCATAGATAATATATTCCTACAGAGTTGCCAATATAAATGTATAATTACCAACAATAGTTAAGTCAATAGATTACATTATATTGTTTACTTGGGACAATGGATTCGGATATTTCATTTTCTATATAATCCATGAAGATGGAGGCCATTATTCCAGATATTGGGCTCCCCAATGGTAATCCTTGCTTCTGTATAAAGTAGTCATTGTTGAATTCAAAATAATTTTGTGCTATGACTAAATTTAGTAAGGCAAGTATTTCTGCTATGAGGGCTGGGGCCATATTGCTGTGTGTTGTCAAGTTTCTGTGTATTTGGTCTATTGTTTGGTTTACAGGGTTTTTTGAAAACATGCTTACTACATCAAATGATATAATAGTTGCTATGTCTGGGATGAAGGTATGTTCTAATATTTCTGTCAGGTGTTGGGTGTTTTTTATGTTTCTGTCTTTGTGGTATTTGTAGTGTTTTGTGAGATATGTATGTAAATATTGGGCTACTTTGTAAGTTGGAGCATTCCTGAAATTTACTAGAGGTCTTACTGGAATGTCCTCTTTGTGTATCTCGATTTGGCTTCTCATTTTGGGAGCAGTGGGATTTTTCTGAGTCATATTTTGTTTCTGCCAGTCTGTTGATAATAATGTAGTGGTTTTTAAGCATTTTTTAACATGCCTACAGAATTGAAACCAGATCAGTTATATGAATGAAGAGTGTTTCAGATTTAATAGGATTCCTTTCTTTTTTTCATTGAATATTGTTACCTCATGTTCCACTGTTGGTATTTTCATTTTCTTCTTGCCAGGTGGATATAAGATCCTGATGACTAAGCTGTCAATACTCCATTAAAACCAACAGCAAGAACTGTGTGTGTCTACTTAATATTGTCAGCACAGTTCCATTTTCATATCTCTCACTGCATTATATAAGAAACAGTTGTATTGATGCACACATTTGATTTTATTTTTCATAGGTGCAGAAATATATTAAATGGCATTGTAGTAACATGTTGTAACATCATGTTATAAAGAAAATTAAATTAGGTTTTTTAAACATATTAGTAATGTATAACTCAGTATCACTTTATTACAGGTTTATTCCAGAATCCGTACGTTGGTTGCTCGTGCAAGGCCGGACAGAGGAAGCTAAGAAACTGATATTAAAAGCCGCCGAGGAGAACGGAGTGAAGATTCCAGATTCACTGCTAGACGAGTTGGCCGATTCCAGCGAGTTGAAGTCAACCAAAGAAGGATCAGAAGGAACAGAGAATGACTCAAAACCTTCTATATTTGACCTAATGCGCTATTCCAACTTGAGAAAAAGAACATTTAACATATTTTTCAACTGGTAAGAAACATATTAGCCTTACTGGTCTGTGAAAACAGTTACACATTTTTCACTATCTCATACACATATTTTCAATATCATTTAGAATTTTTCATTTTAGAATAATTAAATTTTAACTTGCTGTTGAAACAATTAAATTTCTCACTTTCTAGGTTCGTAAATAGTGGAACTTACTATGGCTTGTCGTGGAACAGTTCCAATTTGGGGGGTAATGACTACCTTAATTTCTTTATATCGGGAGCTGTTGAAATACCCGCATATACATTTCTGCTGCTAACGCTTAACAGATGGGGCCGTAAAACAATCCTCTGTGGCTGCATGCTCGTTGGAGGTACTGCACTGCTCCTCACCATCGCGGTTCCATCAAGTGCGTGCACAGCATTCATCACACTTAATATGAAATTAACAGTGGTAATGCTAAATTATATGTTTAGTACACAGTTTTGTTTTCTGTTTTAACTGGCAAAGACCTGTTTTCACAGAGATGACTTGGCTGATCATTGTTCTCGCAATGACTGGGAAACTGGCCATTACTGCATCCTACGGCACAGTATACGTATTTACAGCGGAACAATTTCCGACAGTAATTCGTAATGTGGCCCTCGGAGCAAGTTCAACTTGTGCTCGTGTTGGTGGAATACTGGCTCCGTATGCAAATCTTCTGGTAAAGATCACATTAGTACAGTATTAATCCATTTATTATTATCTGTACAAAAATTGCAACAATATTTCATACAATAGTGGTGTGACTGAATAAAATTTAAATTATCCTCATTTCTTTTATGCCAGGCTGATTATTGGCAGCCATTGCCATTGCTGATTTTTGGCATCTTAGCCCTTGTTGGAGGAATTACAGCTCTTTTGCTGCCAGAAACAATGGGTAAGAAACTACCAGACACAATTGAAGAAGGGGAGAGATTTGGATGGTATGTATGTAAATATAATAATTAATTAATTTTGTGACAGTGACAATTAAAATGATGTTAGGTAATGGTAATAAGGAAGAACACAAAAAGTTTGTCCATCACTCACCATAGATAAAGGCAGGAGGGCCATGAAAAATAAATAAAAAACACAATCACAATATTTTGGTAAAAAACTTAGAAATGTTAGATGTGAGACATTTAGTAAGGGCATCACATGTGTACAAATAGATACATATCACATGACTGAAGTCAGAAATGAACAAAATGTGAAGGATGGGGAATGGAAATACTGAGAGGAGGACCCCCAAAAATTATGGGAAAGTATAATCTCTGTACCAGCCAGTCGAAATAAAAAAAAAGCCATAAGAGCTCAGTAGTGAAGGCATCTGATTGGAGATCGAAAGGTCACTGGTTCAAATCTCTGGTTCAGTGGGGATTTTCATAAGTCCGACCTTCACCCCTGCCACAACTCTTTGTGTAATGTGAAGTCCGCCAGAATACTTCCGTGGTAGGTCTCCTATATGGCTAATAACCACTGATATCTACACATCCATAGCAAGTTCAAGCAAAACAGAGGCTTGACATCTTCCTAGTTGGCCCAAATGAGCACGCATACATACAAAATAAAGCCATAAACAACATTTTGGGTTTGCTAAAAATATATATAAAAAGGCGAGTGATGAGATTTGTTACCCTGTCCTTCGTTATTTCCATTGGGTAGTAACTTAATAATAATGAGAAGGAAACTGCTTTAAGACAATACAAAAAAAAAGAAGAAGTTGAATAAACACATTGTTTACCAATTTTAAAGGTAGAAAACATGAACATACCTCTTACCTACCTATAAATTTACAGTAATTCCCGCACAATGAGACTTTCCATCCAGGATGTTCCCATTCTAATAGCCGAGACACATCCTACAAAAGTTAAAAATAATTTGTTTACCTAACAGTTTTTACAGTTCCATGAAGTTCAGATCAAAGTGTATATATGTGTGAAGTACTGGGGGGGGGGGGGGAAATCAGTACAAGGAGAGATCAAAAACCTAGTAGCACAATCACCATATTTTGAAGAGCCACAATTTTTTATACTAACATGTTATATAACACAGTAAATCTACACAGTGCACTCACTGTAAGGACATTGGGCATGATACTATGAGAAATGGAGAATACAGTAAAGGGTTACATTAGACTTACAGCTCGCATCTACACTCTCATAACAGTTCCACACATCCACGACTACCATCTTTAACTAAGCACTGGAAGTCGGATCAAAAATTTTCAGTTCCTATTTCTTGTGGAGATGACATCGGTGTTGTGACAATAACTTGGATATCTAAGAAATAAGGGCCCAGTCGTGTTGCGTATATGATTCTTCTCCATACTTTCTAAATGCCCTATACTGACTCTTCAAAGAGAAAGAAACTTGCTTGAAAACATGTACTACAGTATTTATTTATTTCGTATGACAGAAGAAACACAAAAATAATAACTACATTAAATTACAATAAATATAACTACTAACTACAGCCATTCAATTGCTTCTGTTGTTGCTTCGTGAATATGATACATTGTACCACTGAATCTCCTAAGAGGGCATTCCATGGCGGTGTGGTGACTTCACCACATGTTCTATAGTTAGGACCTAAATCAAACAGAGCCTGATACAAATAGTGTTATCAATGATTGCGCCAAGTTAATCCTTGAAAATAACCAATAAAGTTGTCATTTTAATAGATGGTACAAAGCTATTTAGCAAATGAGAAGAAAGTTCTATTCATGAATGATACCACACTGTACTGTCACTCTTTAATTTACCCTAATTGTCTCAACAGAGGCAGAACATGTGCTCCTGTGACAATTTTCTTACTTTTGTATTTCATGAATTTTTAATTGCTAAAAAAAATCCCTCACCTATTTATTCCTGACATCCTTAGCTACAAAATAAAAATTTCCCCTCTTCCTTATGGCTGAACTCAAGAGTCAGTTTAATCCTGGTCATCATTCCTATTACACATTCTGCTCCTAATTCTTCCACCAATACCCACACAGGCCTCATCACCAGTATATGCTTTATACATTCCAGCACTCTTCTTACCTCCAAACACAACTCTTATCTAAACTGAGTTCTGCATTAATTCCTACAAACAAATTTAGCTGCCTTCTTTTATAGCCATCCAACTATTCAAATTCATACCTAGTGTTGCAAATTGAAAAAAAAAGTTTTTTTTTTCAGCTTTGTGAAAAAAAAAAACCATGAAAAAAAACTTGGCAACCTTATTTTTTTTTCTAAATTTTTTTTTTTTTAGAAAACAATATATTTGATAAATTATAGTTTTATTTACGGAACTTACATTTTACATGAGTGTTATAAATCTTACTGAATCATATAATGTGTTACATTATGATACATAATATTTATATATAGGTAACATAATTTTATTCATCCTCTATGTCAGTAACACATTCACTAGTATCACCACTACCAACACTAGTTTGGTCAGTGTCAGAATTTTGTTTCTTCTTCTATCTCATTTAGATCCATAACTTGAGAAATAGTTACATTTTCTTTTACTGTTTGTTCTTGTATTGTACGCAAAAGATTTTGAGATTGCAATTTTAAATTGTGAGTAAAGTACACACTGTGCATAAAAACTGCACCGATAATTCTTTATAACGGTCTTTTAAGTTTGAATTTAAATCTATTATTATACAAAAGAGGAGCTTTATTTCTTTTCAATCGTTGGTTTACACGAACCGTTGCAAGGAAACGATTCATAATTACTGCAATTTAATGACGCAGTATCACTATATGCTGAAAGTTTAACAAGTATACGAATGTAAGGAAAGCACAATAAATAATAAAAAGAGGCAAAAAACTGTAGATAAATTTAAAATTCATATTTTTAAAAAAAAGATCTGTAGGTCTACAGATAAATTCATAGGGCTGGCAACACTAGTTCAAATAGTGAGTAGCAAACCAAACAAGGGGGAACAGGGATTCCTTTTCGTGCAACCTAGCCTCTTCGAGAAGTCCCCGTTCGTAAAAGAAAACTTCAGCCAATGTTGCCAATATTTTTGTAATTTTCTTTTCAACTGAACCAGAAAAATATAGTAGATTTAAAAATTAAGATAAGTACTTAGTACAAACTTTAAAACAGTCATATTAAACGATAAATGCCTTACAAATTTGAGATTTAGTAGTTATGAAAAATAAACGTGTCCCAGAAATAAAACATGTTTTTATTTCATAGTTTTTTTCATGTGTGTGTGTGTTGCGGGTCGGCGGAATGCTACTGTTATGTTACATCTCCTTCCTTCAACTTTGCTGAGTGTTGGGTATAATTTATCTGTACTTTACACATAAATATCACCTCACAGTAGTTCTTTCACTCCATTGTTACCGATATAATACAATAATAGTTTGAAATTAAATTTAAGCTTATAGGGTAAAAAATGGGATTTTGATGTTTAACCTTGAAGTAACATCATCGAGACATGTCAAACATGATAGGAATCTGTCAAAAGTGAGACAAGAACAATTAAATTGAGCAGTAATTCTAAGAAGAATAGTTAAACCTCCACGTAAAACTATAACTACATGAGAGATATGATTTTATTAAATATTACAGCTTTCACTTGGAGGAAAAACTAAAAGTTAATGCACAATAGTAGGAAATAAAAGACTGCATCCAGACAAAAAAATAGCCACAGATGTCAAATTAATCACAAAATTAAAAGGTATCTTGTGATGAAAGTCCCTTTGGGAGGAAATTAAATTTTTAAATTTATGGACAAATAATGAAAACGACCAACCCTTGACTTTTAGAAATTAATAACTGCTAAATGAACAGGTTTAGGAGAAAAATTGTCATAGGCAATATGATAACCAAGTTATCAATCTGATTAAAATTAGCTACCATGGAAGGTGAACTGAAATACTTCCTGGTTGTGAGGGTACATAAGCCCTAGACAGTTTAACAGCAGGCTCGGTCCATGTCAGTTGGCTACATAACATGGAAGTAGCAATACTCATAAATATTTCAGCTTGGTAGCAGTTCAGAGATAGAAATATTTATTGCCAGAAAAGAACCACTAGTGACTAATTTAATAGTGCTCATTGCAAGTCAATTTCACTAAGCTTTGCACAGTTTAGGGGACTTCATAAATTAATTAGGAATGAAAGCATGCGAATGTGGCTTTTTTTGTGATTACTTTCAACCTTTGACTTAGGATTTTTGAGGTCCTATCCAATCCTCAGTAATGTGCTACGTAATCTGATACCAGTTTTAATTTTTATAAATATAAGGAGTGATCTATATCAGCAATAAATTTCTATTATTCTCCTTGCTACCATTAACTCCTGTGATGTAAAATACAAGATGGTTGGTGCCCATTCTAGATAACACCATGCACAGACTTGGATAGGTATCAGATTATGCATTGCATCCATGGTAACAGCTAATGATTAAATTTTCTTACCCCAAAGACAAGTTTTATAATTACAACCTCTTGTTCCAAGTTTGTATCACAGTAAAAACAAAAGTAATTCTTTATACCCATCAACTTCAAAAGTGACTTGATTCAGTTTCATTGACATTAATAGTTACATACTACTGATATTTTGAGTAGTGATTTAAATCATAAATTACAAAGAAATTGGTCAGACTGTATTTCATGCAATAATTATGTAATATTTCAGGCAGCAACGCAGCGAAGATGAGGCTAATGGGGTTCCTGTTAGCGAGTCCAGATGCCCTATCAAAGCTGAAATAGCTCTAATATAAACTGCCGAGATTTTCTGTACATATTTTTTTCACAAAGTGCTTTCTAATCATTTAAGTGACCTTTCATTTTATTGTAAAATTGTACAAGTACATATAAATTTTTTGAAATGTTTTAATTTATAGTATTTATGTAAACAAAATTATTTATTCAATTTTTATATATTTCAATTATTGTGTTATTAATATTGTACCTTTTCATTGGTGGAGACTAATGGTGAAGTGACAAGTGAATGTTGTACAACACACACTTTCACTCAAATGAGACAAATACTTTAAATAGTACTGCAAACAAAATTATGTACCAATCGACACCACCCCTTAAGCAATTGAGATGCTAGTATATAATAAATGGCAAAACACTACTTACACATCACTGAGACACTGAATGACAAAGGAGAGAGTCTGTCAGAGTATGGAGTGCACTGTGGCAACATGGACTGCATCAGCAGGAATTTCTTGCAAGTTCTTACTTGGAGTGTAACTCCTCCAATTTCTGGTTATGTTCTCTTAAATCATTTGAAAAGGATGTAGGAGGGCAAATTGATATTGTAGCACTAGATGTTTCGAAGGCCTCTTACAGCGTGAGCCATAAAATGGTGCTAAATCAGGTAAACACTATTGGAGTGGACGGAAAAAAAAATGATTTGTTGAGAAGAAGAATTTTTAAAAGATAGAAAGCAAAAGGTCAGGGTGGAAATGCAGTATCAAAGAAGTGGCAGTGAAAATCGGAGTGCCGCAGGGTAGAGTATTGGGACCATTGCTAATCACTATTGCAATGAATAATAGTGGTGATGGTTTACTTTCACAAGTTAGGTTATTTGCAGGCAGGCCCGCCGCTAGCTGTTAGAGCGCCCGCGTGCAATCCCGAGATTATGCCGCCCCCCGTCTAACTACAGCCAGTGGTGGATCTAGGAAATTTCCCGAACCGGGTCAGAGATTGCCGCCCCTTCGAACATTATTTGCCGCCCCCATTGTTGCCATCCCAAGTCGACTGTCGCCGACCTCCCGAAGCAGCTGTTGAGCTAAAAAAAAAAAAGTCGCCTGCTACATAATACACTGCAAATTTCATCCTGGCGACAATGGAGTAGCAACTATCGCGGGGCGGCGACTGTCCATCACTCATTTTGCCGCCCCCCTTGATGTGCCGCCCGCGTGCGGTGCACGCCTTGCACGCCCGCTTACAGCGGGCCTGTTTGCAGGTGGCATAATGCTTTATGAAAGGATCAAAATGGTAGAAGAATGAGCAGCTGTAGGGTGATTATGAAAGGATATCTAGTTGGGTTGGTAGAGATGGAATGAACATAAATACAAAGAAGACTCACCCTAATAGCACTCCCCGCAAAAAACTAATGGTTGATTATGGTAAGGTTGAAAAAAAAACTGCTTGTTGAAGGCTTGAAATGTAAATTTCTTGGCGTAACATTTGATAAACTCAACTGGGCATGGCACATAGGACAGGTGGTAGGAAAAGGTTTCAAAATTCTGCACTTGTTGGAGAGAGTGATGAGGGGATGCACGAGAGAAGTAAAGGAATTGGGTTACAAAACTTTGGTCAGCCCATTGCTTGAATATGGTGGTGTAGTATGGGACACACATTTTGGTATCAAATATAGGAGTTGGAGGGGGTGCAAAAAAGGGCTGCTAGATTTGTCTCTGGAAATTACCCTAGAACAAAGTAAGTAACTGATAAGCTAAAGGAGTTGGAATGGGATTCACTCAAAGACAGGAGGAAGGTGAAGAGAGTCATGGGAGTGTACAAGGCGTATATTGATGAAGAGGTGTGAAAATATATTGGTGTAAGAATTAGTAGTAGTGCAGAGAAGGCAAAAGATGACCATGACCACAAGCTGATACTCAATTTCAGACAAATATGTGGGAAGATTTTCTTTCATAGGTAAGGGTGGTCAGGAATTGGAAAAAATAACCAAGAGAAATGATGAACAATTTACCAGAAATGCTGAAAGACTTTTAAGTTGAAATTTGTGGAGGGCAAAAGTAGGTGGGAACAGGACAGGGTAAAAATGGGTGTGTATGGACATTGGTACTGGAGCATGCGCTCCATCATAATTAAATTAATTAGTTGTAACTTCAGTAGTTTGGCCTTATCTGTGGCATTGTTGTGTTACCTGGTTGCCTTATTCTGCTAGTGAAGTGCATTCTTCTGCCAGTCTGTGTGATTAATGGACTGTCTTCACGTTGGCACTTGAAGTATATTGCTGGGCGATATTCTAGTCGTGGTGGAGCACACCAGTGGGCATTCGTGTAGTACAGCTCTGAATTACCTGCAATGTCTTGATGTACGCAGTAGTGTAGCTGGGTCAACAAGGGCCCCGGTGCAAAAAAATATTTTGGGCCCTTAGGCTAGATGGGCAACCTTTTTTACTTAGTAGAGCTCTTTTTTTATAAAAAAAAAAATGAATTAAGGGCCCTCCAGGTGCACTCTGGGGGGCCCAGTGCACTGCAACTCCTAGCCCTATGGTAGCTACTATGCCCCTGGATGTACGCGGCAGCTGCATTGCCCCACACTACAGCAGCATGTTCCAGAAGAGGCCTCACTAGTGAGTGGTATGTATGACAATACAACGCCAACCAGAGGTTGCACACTCCATCGGAGATTAACATTACGATAAGCTTAATGCTACATAACGTTATTCAAGGGATTTTTTTGTGCTTTTCTTTAATGTTTGCAGGATTAAGAGTTTATTTTGAGCTGCAACTTTTCGAGATAATGGACTTGTATCGATTTTGATAATTTACATATAATTATAGAACTTGTATCAATTTCTTAACTGCAGAGACAAGATTTGAATGTATTGTATAACCAACAAAAGCATCCAATTATTTGAAAGAAAAAAAAATTGTGTCTTTGAAGACTATCATAGTGTTTAATTCTGATAATAGTGTACAGTAAAAGTAATTCATGTATTCATACTTAAACAAGTCTGGCTGAGGTGGTGAAAATTTTCATCTCAAAATTATACATCTGACACAGAGAACAATTCAAAACATAATAGCCATTTTACTAAATTGCACACAAAATAAAGTAAGGAATGTCTATGGAACAGTTCATTAACATATGGCACCATAAGTATGTCTGCCCACACATGTACAGGTTTAAAGAGGATTAAATCTACTCCTTGAAAGACTGCTTACTTAAAAGATTAGAAAATATTAACACAGCTGCTAAAAGTGCCAGTTTTCTTAGTTAACTAGTTGGGAAAATGATTATTTCATACCACTTCACTTTAATGAAGATTTTAATGTCTCCTTCAGGTTACAAAATCATTTACACTAACAAATAATTGTCAGTTGAACTTAGAAAGTAAAAATAAACAAAGCACATGTTTATTATAATTTACTTAATTTTTGTAGTTTCATTTTGAAGTGAAACACTAGCGTTTTCTTTATCTTCAGATAACTGCATCCTGAAAAAAAAAAAAAGATTTTATCAGATCAGAAGGTAACTGAAACAGATAGCAGATTATATCAACTAAAGGAAACATTTTAGAATAACAATTTTTCAGAATATCTTTTCAATACTAAAATCTGGTTTTAGTAAACAATAAAATGAAAGGCGCTAAGTAGCATACAGGAATACAAATTAGGAAAGGGAAATCAGCCACCACTTCCTTTACACGATAGATGGGGTACGATCACACAAATTACAAAAACACACATGATATAGAAATTTTAGGTCTAGCTCTTTGTCAACAGAAAAACATTATGGGTGGTGGTTGTTGTGGGAGACTGCTTCACAGAAACACTGTTGGCCAGGAAAATGGCTGGCGTAAATTCAAACTGAGGACAGAAGATAGAGGGCCAGTGATTCGGAGCTAATACCTGACCATAGATAAATATCAAAACTGATCTCTGGTAGTTGGGAAGAACAAAATAATAATATAAAATATAAATAAGAATAAAACTCTCTATGAAGTTTAACATCACTTCGAGTTAGTGGGGGTTCAAATTAGGTAGTGGGGATAAAGGCAAAGAGACAATAAGATCCCCACTACCTAAATTAAACCACCACTAGCCTGAGGTGACGTTTAACTTCATCATCATCATCCTCAACAGTTTCCAGCCTGTGGCCGGTTCTGCTTTATGCACAAGCCTCTCCATTTCCTTCTTTCTTCCCACCACCTCTCTGTCACCACTTTGTTCCAGTCCTCTCCTCTCTTCCGTACACCCTCCTCCACTCCTTTCAGCCATCCATCTCTTGGTCTTCCTCTGGGTCGTTTACCATGCATCTTAATTTCATGAATTTTCTTGGGATTCTCTGAGCCTCCATTTTCTTTACATGTCCATACCATCTCAGTCTTCATAAGAGTCTTTATTATTTATTTTTTTATTTTAATTTTTTATTTTATGTTTATATTTTCTTATTTCTATTTAGATTTTATTATATTATTTTTGGTTTTCCTGCCTACCAGAGATAAGTTTTGATATTTATCTATGCTTGGGTATTATCTCTCAACCACTGCCCCTCTAACTGTCCTCTATTTGAATTTACCCCCACCATGTTACTGGCCAACAGTCTTTCTGTGAGGCCGTCTCCCGCATCACCCACCTCCCACAATGTTCTTCTGTTGACAAAGGGTATACCCGAAAATTTCTGTATCGTGTGTTTTAGTCATCTGTGTGTGTTTGTGCCCCACATCCACCACAAAAGGTAAGTGGTAGCTCATTTCCTAATTTATAGTGAATACATTAAATATTTTGTTAAGGCTGGGGGTTTGCTTCAGAACATACACTAACTATAAACGTTAATGTTGCCTAATTGTGATTTGTCTTGGTCGTCAGCCCCTGTAGTAACCTGAGGAGATAAAGTTATAAATAATAGACTCCTAATGAAGTTTCAAAACTCTATATTGTTCAAAATTCTTTACATCCTATGGTACCAAAATTTGAAACATCTGACTCCTCTCCAAAATAATAATTGCAGGTTAAATCAATGACGCAAGCAGCATCTGAAGATCCCCTAAATTTATCAGAGTTCTATATCGTCAAAGGCACAACTTCATTTCCATCAGACGTTAAAGTTCAGCTACTATGGAGGACTATTCCACATCGTGATACTTCCGCGTTTACTCTCTTCCAACTAGCAAATGGCACATCCTCTCCACACACGTACGTCCTCTCTCCAGCAAGCCTCTTGAAACACTGACTCCAACTTGGCTGCTCAGGAGTCTTTTATAGAGAATGGCTTCTCTTACGAAATTTTCCCGAGTTTTCGCAATCCTTATCCTTATTTTTTCTCAGATCTTCATAAAAATTTTATTTACTATAGCTCCCAGTCTAAATGTCAAATTAAGTAATTATAAATTTTCCTCTGAGTGCAGCCTTTCTTTAACAAAAAAATTCCAGAAGTTATACAACATGAAATTTCCTCAGATTCAAAAACTCTTTGATCTTGTATACTAATTCTTTATTTAAAATTACAGTGAATCCCCTAATTTTTTATGTATAACCTGACTTGATTCTAACTGTATTCCATAGTGAAATCTACTCTTAAGTGGTACGGTCCATTAGTTGAAAAACTTAGATATTGTTTATTTCCGGAAATACAGCTGCTACCGATCTGTAACACGTGTCAAACTTTATTGATTTTAATTTTCTATCTGATGGTTATATTTTTTACTTGCAATCTAATCTCCTTTAGATAGCTTCTTTCAAAATCTTATAATCTGTTGCTGATGCTTTATGACGTCATCCTGTCAGTTTCTCACTCAAATTTTAAATATTTTTTTCCCCCCTTTCAGCCAAAATATTACTTTAATCTTTACAAAAACTGCTCTATGTGCACAGTAAAAATCCTACTTTGATTTAAATATACTCTCTTTGCTGTGACTAGTTTAATTCCGCACAATTTGAAATTTGAAAATTATTTGTACTTTGTACTATGTATGATGCAAAGGGACCAATAAATACAAATACAAAAAAGATATTTTTCTTCCAAAAAGTTAACTTCTATACTCTAATTTTCTATATAATATAAACTGATTTTTTCCTTATTTTTTTGAGTTATAAAGCTTTACTGTAACTTAAAAAATGGAGTTGTAAAAAAAAAAAGTTTTGGTGCCATTTTTTCCCCATGTGTTTTAAATTCACAGTAGATCTCAAATATTCCTTAGTACTATTTTATTGATCTAAAGTGTTATATCTCATTTCAATCGCAATTTCTTACTGCCCATCTGTACATGGAAGGAATAAAATCTGTTAGACAATAAGCCAAACTTCCTATATAGTCAATGTTCACAATTCATTACAATAGAACTTTATTGTTTAATATTGCCTTTTACATGAAAACTATACACATGTTTTACTGTTGATTTCTTATGTGCTCACAGCTATTTTAACTAATTTTGGTAATGTATTGGCAAAATTAAGGTTATATCTCAATTTTCATGGGAGAATAACCACTGTTTACCAAATTTGTAAATGTGGCATCGAAAGATGGAAAAACGTGTACACAGAGTATTAAAATGTTTGGGCTCCTATCCCTTCAGCGACAGAGTGAGGAAGGTAACAGCCCATATCAGCCATCAGTCTACAACTTTGGTAATGGAAATAAGGCCCAACACTTACCCCTGATGATGGTTGCTGAGAACAACAAACACAAAAAGATAAACACAAGTAATACAATATTTTGGCGTTTAACCTTATTCTTCCAAGAGATGAGATACTTGGCGGAGTCAGATGCGCACACACTGACATCCGCTTGGTGGATGGAGGTGGCATGACATAGTCAGCATAGGTGTTGTGGTGGAAAAAGGGGGGGAGGAGTTTTAAATTACTAAATGCTATCATTGGAAGTAGGGGAACATCACCAACATATGAGTAATTAATGTGTGATGGAAAAAATATATTAAAAAAAGTAAAGAGATACAATATACGAGGTAGGTCCGATAAGTACTTAGCCTCTCTTCCCGATGGTGCCGTTGTCGCCAGAGACATTTATTAACGTGTAGTACATTATCTTAGATGGCTACTGTTAAAATTTTAGCCAAATTGGACTCAGTTTTGTTTTGATCGCATGTGAAAGTGGGTGTGTCCGCGGATTTTAGAAAAATGGAAAAAGAACAATATCAGTAGGTGATTTGATTCTTGTTTTTGGAGGGAAAATCGTGAAGCGAAATCAAAGAGCACTTGGATACTGTGTACGGTGACTCTTCTCCTTCGTTGGTGACTGTCAAAAATTGGTTTAATGAGTTTCAACGTGGTCGCACGTCGGTTTTTGATGAGCCACTCTCAGGTGCCCCAAAAATGGTTACCATGGAGGATAACGTGACAAAAATCCACGATCTTGTATTGGCAGACCGCCGATTGAAGGTGCCCAAGATTGCTTGGACAGTAGGCATCTGAAAAGACCGTGTGGGTTATATCTTGTATGAAATTTTGGGAATGAGAAAGCAGTCGGCACGATGGGTGCCACGTTTGCTCACTCTGGACAACAAGTGCAACCGTGAGACCACTTCACAGCAGTGTTTGACGCTGTTTAAGTGCAATCCGAAGGAGTTTCTGCGTCATTATGTGACCATCGACAAAACGTGGATCCACTGGTACACACCAGAGACCAAGGAACAGTCAAAACAGTGGACTTTACCCGGCGAACGTGCTCCGAAAAATGCGAAGACTGTCCCATCGGCCATCCACCGTTTTCTGGGATTCACAAGGTGTGATCTACACAGACTACCTGGAGAAGGGCAAAACGACCACAGGGCTTTACTGTGCCGAATTATTTGGCCGATTTGACACCAATTTGCAGAAAAAAACAGCCCCATTTGGCTAAGAAAAAAGTGCTCTTCCACCATGACAATTCACCGGCTCACATCTCCGCCGTCACCAAGGCCAAAGTGGTCGAACTGGGCTACGTACTGCTGCCTCATCCATCATATTCTTCAGGTTTGGCCCCGTGCAATTTCTTTTTGTTTCCAAACTTGAAGAAGACACTCGCCGGGCAGAAATTTGAGTCGAATGAGAAGGTTATCGCCGCCATGGAGGCCTATTTAGCAGATCTCCAAAAAACGTATTTTTCAGATGGGTTAAACAAGTTGGAGCATCGCTGAGTCTAGTGTACCGAGCTAAAATGAGACTATATTGAGAAATAAATCGACACTTTTCCAAAATTTTTGTTTTTTCTTTTGTAGGCTAAGTACTTATCGGACCGCCCTCGTAAGATCTATAAAATTTGAACAGTACTAACAATAAGTGTTTGGTCTAAGGAGAAGGACTTATTGGAGATTGAGGCCTGGAGGATGTCTGCAGTCAAGGAAATTTTGGTACGCTAGTCCCCATCTGCAGAGATGTGATGTCTAAATGTGATAACTGCCTATGCTATGGCTTTAAGCAAACATCTCACAAATAATAATTACTTATACTTAATTAACAGACAAGTCAGACGACTATAGTTGCCTAAAATGTTGGGTTCTGGCAAAAAATTCACAACTAGATTTCAGTTTTTGAAAATTAAAGAAGAAATCATAGGAAAGAAATGTTATTTACACTAATTATATATTTAGAATACATGATATTAACTTACAGGTTGAAGTATCTTAGGAGAGTACTCACCTTCCTAAATTTTCTCCATCTTCTATAGTGTCTGGCAATTTTTGATTCATTGTTTCTGGAAGTAAAAGTGCCAGAAATCCTGCTACTAAAGACAAAGCTCCAAATATTACCAATGGGAATGGCTGCCAATAGTCTGCCTGTTAAAACGTATTGAGATATTTAGAAAAACATGACTTAAAATGGCTCAAGATAGATCTGATTAATAACCAGTTAGTTAATTTGTTCTAAGAAATATATTTAAAATTTATGAATTGCAACATGAGAACCATCTTTCTTACAAATTTATATTCTCAGCACGAGTTATTACCATGATAACTTACACCAATCATATAAAAGTTTTGAAAATGCTCTTAACTGTTATTCAGAGTAAAAAATAAAAATAAACCTGTGAACAAAATTGAAAGGAGTAATCAGTACTATTGTAAAAAGGCATGGAATCCAAAATGGAAGAGAGATTTTGTGGAAATCTTCAGTACATGGCAGGAAGGAATACAAAACAATATCTACATGTTGTAACAGAGAGACGAGAACACAGCAGAGTTAATAGAGAGCAAGCCAATGGGAAACACCCTAAAAAGCAATTTATAGCAGCAAAGAGGGAAGGAAACAAGAGATTTGTTGATAAAAAATATTAAAGCTGAAGTGGGAATACAGGGTGCTGCTACAGAAATTATTACATTTATGTTATTATATTTAGAGGAAGTTTTTTTTGTTTGCTTAACGTTTCTTTAACAGCGAGGTCTTTTGGAGACGGGAAAGGATGGGGGGCAAGGAAAGAGAAGGAATTCGACCATGGCCTTTCCAAGGAAGCATCCTGGCATTTGCCTGGAGTGATTTGGGAAACCATGGAAAACCCAAATCTGGATGCCTGGACGGGGATTCGAACCGCCGTCCTCCCAAATGCAAGGCCAGAACGCTAGCCGTTACACAACCACGCTCGGCTTAGAGGAAGAGAAAATATTCAAATAATTATATTTTAACAATGGAGAATTTACTGAGGTCATGAAAAAGGGAGGAATCTTAAGCAACTAGTTAAGTAAGACCATTATGGTGTTGCAAGCATAGGTGGGCACAGTTAGCGAAAAGTTATCTTCGTTAATCGTTAATCTGCTACTTAACAAGTTAAGTTCGATAATCGTTAAAGCATTAAAGCATTAAATTTTTGCAAATTTAACACAAGTTAAAGTTAACCATCCAAAAGTGGAGCTGATGTTTACGTATTGCAACAGAGATTACTGCAAGCAGTACCAAGGCACTATGTACAGTAATGTAAATCAATATGTCTATCCCATGTCCTTCTGGAAATTGAGTTTTTACCGGGATTCAACGTTTCAACCAGATTCCCAAACGTATCGGATTCTTTGACATGTAGTGGAATCAGGTTGGCAATGATAAGGTTTACAATTCATCGGTCAACACCAGCTTGGAATATGACGGTGCCAGTTTCGACGATACCAAATGTTTATTGACGTAAACTTTTATTAGCAGATGGAGATGAAAACAAATCAATTCTACATCAGAAGAAGGCACAGCACTTGATGATGTCTTTGAATTATTTTTCTTTTTTTCCCACGAGTTGACCCTGCTTTTGATTTTTTCTTCAAACTGTTAATATTTGGATAAATGCATCCTCTTCATGCGTTGTCTAAGATTACTAAGGCTAGACACGTGAGCCTCGATTGTAGAAAGTTTAGGCAGGCACAGTTTGCATTCATATATCAACTGTTCTCCCTGTCTTGATTTAAATGCAACATAATCGCATAAATGTGGCCAGTGATTTTTAATATTCTCATTGCTTTGTTAAAGTAGCTGCTTTCACTAAGGGTTTCAAGAGTTCAGTTTCCATGACGTAATCGTGTAACAAATGTAAGTTTAATTTATTTAACCAACAAACACCAAACCAATACCAACTAAAAAGCGATGGTCTCCTGGCAGTAAAAAAAAAAAAAAGATTATAAAAATATCAAAATCAATCACTGATCAAATTAGAAATGAGTAGTGAGCACAGGTTTGCAGACGGAAAATAGAAACGCGCCAAAACTCTAGTTTTTCTGCTCACGCCTACCCCATGCCTAGCATAACCGTTATATATGCATCACACTCGCGCTAACATTACCTACCTAAATTGTTCACTATTCGACTCATTAAACGATCGAGCGTGGTGTGGCACGCAGTTCAAACAAACCAAATACATCGAATACCAATGTAACAGACTAAAGTTAACGGTACTTCAATTTAACGGAAGTTAATAAGAACTTTAATGATTTTTTAAGTTAACTAAAAGGTTAAATTTTTACAATTTTGTTAACTTTGTTAATTAAGAATTAATGGATTAACAGTTTTCTGCCCTGGTCACAAGACAAATAGCTTAGGTCAGTTTCACTATCTCACCTTCAGTGGGGTTAGTGGTTATGTTAATTTCAAAGTTCTTTTACTTCAGATTATCCCTAAATTATTTGGTTCAGTTTTAAATAAGGCCTGTAAAGTAGAAAGCAGTTTTACAGGCCTGTAGGAGTAGACAGCTGGAAGGTTTAGTACTGGAATTAAATCATACGGTCATAAACTTGAAATTAAAGAACTGTTCAAGTCAAAATAGGATTGGTATGAAATGAAAACAAAAACTGGAGCTTCAAAAATAAAGTAGATGAAAAATGCTGTCCACCAAGAGCACAGTTAAAAAAAAAAAAAAAGCATTTTGATATAATGTTTACAATATCAGAAAATTTTATTTAACAAGTTAAACGAATTTTGAAGCCATGACATAATCAAGTAGCCAATTGACACTAGAATACTCATTAAACAATAAAAAGTCTTTTATTTAAATAGATTTAATTTAATTAGTTGCAATGGAGCACAGGCTCCGGTGCCAATTTTCCTACACCCCCATCTTCCCCCTATCCTGCACCCACCTACATTTGCCCTGTACAAATTTTATCTTTAAATTCTTTCAACGTTTTCGGTAAATTATTCATCATTCCAATCCCTGACACCCTTACCTAAAAAAAGAGAATCTTCCCACACCCTTTTGCCTGAAATCGAGATAAACTGAATGGTAATCACAATGGATTATCAGCACCCAGGAGGACTTCCTGATATATATTAGAGGTTATATGTAGCCCCTAAGTATGATTTTTAGAGGGATAAAGAAACTTGACTTTGTAGATAAAATAAAAATACAGTTGAAAATATTATCAAATGATAGCTAAAATGAAATAAAACCATAATACAGTAATAGTAAAATAAAATTATGTTTGAAGGGTGAAAAATGGAACTTTAGCCATTGTATCCACAGACTGAGTTATTAAAAAGTGTCAAAAATATGATTAATAGTAAGATAAATATCAGAAAATAGAGCAAGATATTCCAAGAAGAATGGCACAAGTTTCATTAAAAACTATAATAAAACAAGTGACATATGAATTTCTTAAGTTTTAAGACAGCACCAAGCGGGTAGAAACAAACTTAGAAAAAGAAGTGCAATAGTGGGAAAAAAAAATTATACCAGAATAAAAAGAAGGAATCCGGTGATGTAAAACTCTTTGCAAGGGAAAAAATGGTTTTAAAACTGTAGATAAATAATGGAAATGAAAAACCCTTAACTTTTAGGAATTAATAATTATGCAAAAACAAAGAGCTTTAGGAGGAAATTCATCATTGGCAAAAGTATATTAAAAAAAACAGTTCTACATAATTTCCAAATTTCAGAAAGATCAGACTAAAAAGTGCTACAGTGGAAAAAGAGAAAGAAATACTTCCCATTCAAGAGAGAGTATAAATAGGAAGCGATTTTTTCCTCAGGAGCAGCCTCCATGCTGTTGTGTCACGATTGGGACACGGCAGAACTTAGAATTTTTTCATCGTGTAACAATTTGGAGATTGCTCAAGATGAATATTTCAGGTTGCTAAACTTCAGTTACAGACTTTTTAAATTTTGTCGAAAGCTAAACTTTAATATGATTTTTGCGAAGATTTGGGGACATCGTAAATTTATGCAAGAATGAAGTAGTGTGAATGCGGATTTTTGTTGTGGTTACTTGCAGTCTTTCAAAAGTATTTCAAAAGTCCAATGCAATTTTTGTAAGAGCTTTAGTGATCTGATACCAGTTTAAATTCAACGAACACATGAAGGGTATACTGAGCGAGTTCCAGTATTGACTTTTATTTTGATGTGTCACTTTTAACCGTTATCTGCTGCAGTGAAATAGAAAAAAAAAACATTGGCAACCAATGTATGAACCTTACATAAACTTGAATAGTGTAAGGACATAGGCCGACACCGGGGTAGAGTATCGCCTATGTGCCTTAACTTACTCTCTTGATCACACCTCCCAATCCGATGAAAACTTGTTGAATACTTTAATTTAATTTGACCATGTTGCCAGGATACAACTAGAACGCTACAGGTCGCCACAATATTTGAAGACCCCAAATATTGAAAAGGTATTACAGCAGCTACAGAAATAAAACAGTTCACTTTTCCAAAAATTCTCAGAGTTTATTTAGAATGAAATTCAAAGTTCAAACAGCATTCTTAAGTTGCTTAGGCAATCGAACAATCGTTCCAAAAATTACAGATTATGGAGAGAAGTAGAGACCGACCAACCCCGATGAGAATTACCAGTTCATGTTAAGTAAACAAACGCCACGCCCCCGACAATGTTCTATCATGGCCGACCCCGGTAGTGCCAACTGAAAACCTGAGCTACCAACCTAAAGTCGGAGTTGCCAACCTACCAGCGCACACGCTTATAACATCTTATTAGCACGACTTCAAACCCGGAAAAGACCCCGTCTTCACCACGCGTCATGTTTTATACCTTCGCTGACGTCAGAGCCAAAATACAACTTTCTGCTAACACATAGACGATTTAGATCTGAAATATCTCAGTAACTAAACAGTTATCCAAAACTTTAGGAGTGACAGTGTTTCGACATATTTAATTGTGAAATAATGGATATTTAGTGAATAATTTTAAGCATCTGGTTTAAAAGATCTTAGCGCAGGAGTGAACTACTTTCCTACTCTGGGGAATTACTATTGTTCTGGAAATTTCTACATTTCGTCATTTTATTAACGCTACAATTTATTCAAATTATATTATTATCACCTTGTTATATAAAAATTCCTGAGTCTATCGGTGTAATTTTTATTAAGATTGGTGCAGGGAAAGTTTAACTACAACGTAACCAAAGTGCGATTTCAGTTTTAATTTTATAACTTTATTTCTGTTATTTTCATCGCAAACCTAAAATTACCACGAGATTCTCTGAATTAAATTACGTATTCTGAAAGTTATCTCATCTCTGTATCTACTTTAGATCGGTTGAAATTAATTTCTAAGCTGACCTCATGGTCGGAATGAAAACTAAATTTTAAGATCTCTATAAAATCGGTTCTATTACTTGGAATGGCCTGAAATTATTATATGTGATAATAGATTTTTAGGTCTTCCCGGAAATCTACTTTTTATTTCAAATGTTCTCTAGGATTTTGAGATAAAAATTGTTAAAAGTGAAGTGCATCTGACGAAGTATTAAAAAATTGATTTAAGTTATTTATGTGGTCAGAAACTACGAAATTTTAGTGAATTTATATTTCAACTGAGTTATTACTTCATTAAAACTACTTTATTTTGTTCGAAAGTGTATAAAAACAGTGAAATGCCAAATATTAGAAATTTCTTGTGTGCTGAACTGGATTATTTTGGATTATCATATTTAAGGTTAGTAAAAGGTGTTGATATTATTACAGAAAATTAGTGTAGTTGGTTTATCAAGTATTGAGTTGCTTTACTGCTCGTAAATCGGTTTAAAAATGCCAAAATACTCCCAAGTTAGACGCTCATAATTACAAAGTTGGATTACTGATGATTATTTAATTTTCAGTTGATTTAAAGTTTATTTATTATTATTCAAAGTTTATATTCGGCATTTAGCAACTACTAAAAGTCTTTACTGCATTCAAATTGGTTTAGAAACTGTAAAGTTAACCTATATCAAAATCTATTATTTGAAACTGAACTTGGGGGATTTAATCTATTTCCTCCCAAACTGATGTTTTCTTTTTGTTATCAAAGGTTTATTTAGAGCATTTATTTAATTTTGAATACTTTTATTATCCCTAAAGGGTTTTATTTAGTGTGTTTGGTTACAGTATCTCTATGCTATACAAAGCTTTACTCCCATAACCTGTACATGAACTGAAAACTATCTTTACCTACAGAGTAAGCTTTCCCTCTAAAGCCTAAAGGTGGGAGGCTAGAATTTACTAAAATTCTAAGATGCTTACAATAGGTATCAGATTCAAATATTACAGTTAAAGTTAACATCGATATCTTGCGATAACCCCAAGCAACATTTTGTTGTTACAGGCTACAACTTCCATGTAGGAACAAATAACAATATATAATAATTTTCATTAAAGGTGTCCAACATTACAAAACTACAAGTCTTATTGTTAAAGTTTACTTCCATTTTTATGAGTCAACTGCATACTTTCCCAAAAGTCGTCAACAGTATATTAATAATTTAATTTGACTGTGAAACAATTACATCAGACCACTCGTTCCAAAAGATTGCAGATTCTGTCAAAACATTCCAAGACACAACAATACTACACAACAGTCACTCAAAAAAATTCTTTTAAATTCTCAAACTTGACAAAATATGGTGCAAAACATTTATGCAACCCATGAAAATGATCACAAAAATCAGTACTACACTTTTAATGTACCTATGAACAATTCTAAATACTTTTCAACTAATTTTGATTTGAAATATAAACAACAGCGTTGAAAGAATTTAAAGATAAAATTTGTAGAGGGCAAATATAGGTGGGTGCAGGAAAGGGGGAAGTTGTCACCAGAGCCTGTGCTCCATTGCAATTAAATTAAATTAAACAGTTGCATGGACCAGCTCCAATCAAAAACTCAGAACAGAGGGTTTATAAAGGCTATGCCCACATATTCTGAAAAAATTTTGCTCTCAAAATTATAAAAATGATTCCCCATTAATTATTTTTAATTTACTGGCTTGACTGATCACTTAACTAATGTTTAATTTTTCCAATTTACATTTAAACTCTTCATACAGAACTACTTAGACCTACCAACCAATGAACATCTTTCTCTATTATCTTGAAAGCTTTCCTATTTTAAGAGGTATATTCCTATACCATCTAGAATATTCTACACAATTTTCCATTAAACTAAATGATGAAATAAGGTAAGAAAATACTTTAAAATTACAAGAAACTCCAAAAATTTCTAAAATGATCCAAAACATATTCAACTTGCAGATTTTAGCTGTAGAAACCCATTTTAGCTGTCTTTCCCACAAATTCAGTGCTGCATCAAAAATTACTATCTCATCACAAGAGGCTGTCAGACAAAATAGGAGAGAAAAATAAGAGCAGCAATGAGGGGCTAGGATAAGACAGATCCTGATGATATCATCAGGATAGAATCATTAAGTGCTGGTAATGATGATATTGCTAGAGATATAAATAAAATCAGGCGATATATCATTGTTACATACCTTGAAATATTTAGATTAGGTCTGGAGAATTGCTGCATACTAGAGGATGTGAAAAGTATTGGTTCACAAAAAGGAGGGGAAGGAATTATCATTGAAAATTTTATTCCCATTACTTTGACTTTAGCAGTAGATAAGCTGATGGAATGCTAGATACGCAACATCAGAAATTTCCATGGGGAGAGAAAAGTCTGCAAATTAACAACACAGTTTTAGCAGAGGTTTGTTTATGGGCTATATGCAAGATACACCAAGGGAGGACAAGTACCAGATCTTTACTATGCAGTTGACAAAGGTAGCAAAAAATGATGTTAAATATAGTTAAAACCATTTGAATTGATGAAAAAGTGACTTGTGTACAGCAATTAGGGTGCAAATGCAGTATCTAAAGTAGCATAAGAGAAATCAGGTATGCTGCAAGGTAGTATCCTGTTCACTATTCACATGAATGATTGTATTCATGGTTTACAGTCAGAAGTTAGGTTTTTATCTGATAACATAATGCTATGTAGTGGGATTGGCAACTCGTGATTGTGAATATGCTGTTAAACCATTAAAATAAGGAATCATAGGAAAATAAACATATTTCTCAGCATACATGGAGGTAACTGATGGAACACACAAATAGGAACACACTACAATATTTCAGTATAAACACTAATCATTTTTAAAGGAGGACATACGGCAACAGGATTGGATACGCATATATTGAATCTCCTTGCCACATGTCCTCTATTCGTCATTAAGATTGATACCAAAATATTATAAAGTGTTTTCTTGCTATGCATGTTTCTTGGACCTCCTGCATTCATTTGTGGTGAGTGATAGGATATGGAAAAATAAACCTTACTTAAATTACAGGATTAATACAAGAAGGGATTCTGGAAAGCTGACAGACAGTGTGAACAGGATATCCAGCTGGGCAGGTGAACATAAAATGAAAATAAAGGCAAAAAAAGTGTCTTTTATAGGTAAGTGTGTCAGGAATTAAAATAAATTAATGGAGGATATGGTGAACAATTTATATGAAACATTTGAAACACTGAAAGAGTTTAAAATAAATATTAATGAAATGCAAAATTAGGAGCACAGAGCATTGCTGTCACAGCAGCTGTTATAATGCAAGAGAGTGCTGCTATGTGTTGTGTAACTCTGTCCGACCACGGTGGGTGAACAGTTAATGTTCTGGCCTCGCATTTGGGAGGATGCGGGTTTGAATCCCCGCCCAGGCATCCTGATTTGGGTTTCCCAAAGTTTTCCCATATCACTCCAGGCAAATGCCGGGATGCTTCCTTCAAAAAGGCCATAGCCGAATTCCTTCCCGTTCCTTGTCCCCAGTCCCATCCCACCTCCAATGACCTTAGCCATCGTGGCGGCGTAAAGCAATAAGAAAAAAAAAGTGTAACTCTGTTTGTCAAAGGCATGTGTGTAGTTCAGAGGGTAAAACTGTCAGCCCTTACTGCAAAACAGTCATTCAAGTTGTTCAATATGAGAATTGACAAGTTGTCATTGACACTGGATCGACTCTGCCACATTATTTTTGACATATTTATCAGCTTCCAGCATTAACATTTCCTGATAATTAAAAATTCTGTACTTTCTTGCTTGCTCCTCTTCCACCCCAGCCACACTCGATCTGTTGTTGTCGTCTCAGTTCGCATGGCAGGTGTCGGTGTGGTCCACCTGATCTTATTGTCATATGTCTCATCTACTCACTAGACTAATACTCACCACTGAAATATTATATTAAATATGAGCTTGTCTTACAGCAGATAGGTTGTTTTACAGTAATTTGCTTATACAGAGGAATTTAAGATAAATGAAAACGCAAAGGGGCTGGGATGAACTCCTCAATTAAAAGAAAAGTCATGGTTACCAACTGAGTAATATAATGCTGTGCTGATTAATTATGTTACAATTGTATAAATCAAGAAAATCACCACCGTCACTGAGAACATGGTCAATTCTGCAGTATTGCTCAAACAATTTTATAACAGACAGTGTCGTAGCAAGGTCAACAAGGGCCCCGGTGCAAATAATTTAATTTGGGCCCTCAAGCCAGATGGGCGACCTTTTTCTGCTTTGTGTTGCTGGTAAGGGCCCCCTGAGAAGAGGATGGGGCCCTTGAGTTGTGTTTAAGGGCCCCCTGAGCAGTGGTTGGAGGACCCCCTGAGCAGTGAGGGGCCCCCTTAGACGACTGTAGAGCTAAAGAAAAAAAAGGTCGCCAATTTGCTATGAAGGCTCGTGGGCCTCTGAAATGGGCTTTGGGGGCCCCCGGAGGTGCGCTTTGGGACCCCCAGAGGTATGCTCGGGGGTCCCCTGAGTGTAGGGGCCCCGGTGCACTGCACCGCCTAGCCCCATAGTAGCTACGCCCCTGATAACAGAGGAGAAGGAGGGTCAACCCACAAGTTTATGGCCTCATACCGAAGCACATAAATTAAAAGAAATGTTGTGCATTTCTCAACATAGTTAGTTCCCTTCATGTCCCACACATTTTCTCTGCAGGGATTCCAATACTTTCATGTTATTTGAAGAAAAATATTTTTAAATAATGAGACAACATACTGAAATAGTTGTTGGACAATTTTTTTAATATTTGGAAATAGGAGTGAGAGGAAGTGAAAGTGGATAGTTAGGGGACATGAGATACCAACTGAGCACATGCTAATGAAGTGCAGCAACAAAAGAATTGTTACTTTGAGCAATATCCTAATTAAATGGCATCTTTTCTGATAACTTGCCTCTCATCTTTCATTTGATGGCTGATTGCAGTTGGCTCAGAAGCTTAGCATAGTGTGCCTAATGTCAGATTCACACTTTTTGATGAAATCTATAAAGAGTACAATCTCATGATGAAAAATATAGATTCAAGGAACAGTCTTGGACTTCTTCTGACGTGGAGAACTGTCTTCCTTCCACTACATTGACTGTTACTTTGATTCTGGGCTAAAGAGTCTCAGCAGCAGTCAAGTTCTGCTGGATTGGCTTCAAAGGGATCTACAATTTCTGTAACCACCTGCTTTCACATTGCCTTTTAAACTGATATCAAAAGTTTTGGTACATAATAGGCAAAAATCATCTCATGTCCTAGACGTCTGCAGGAATGTAATATACTTTTATTGCAGGAATTCATATCTGTCAGTCATTAACAAATCATGTTTTGTGTTCTTTTCTTGAGTTATTGTCTCCACTGTGCTGGGGATCATTTTCAGCACATATTCTCCCACATTTAAAGTCTGATTCTCAATTTCTTACCACTCTCCCTTAACAGTGCCACAATTCCCTCATGAATGTCTTGTGATGACATCTCTTCCTCACAAAAATATTTGATCACAGAATAAACTTATTTCTTCTCCATTTCAGATTAAATGTACACCTTATCTGCTTTCACCACCTGTAACAAAATAAATGTTTGTTCCAGGAGTTTGTTATGAGTACTTTATTCTCTTAAGGACTAAAGAATTATATGCAGATTTCAAAAGATCATATGGTTTTATTTTCCTTTTTTTACTTGAACTTTAAGTTTATCAGAGATGGAGAGGATTGGGGAAAAAGGATAATTTGTTCAAAAAGCAAGGTGGAATTCCTTCCCATTCAATCATTAAACTGGAATAATTTTAGGAAATCCTGGAAAACTAAAGTTAACATCACTAGACTGGAGGTCAAACCCATGTGCTCCACACATTAACCTGCTGTAGAGTTTCCCTACTCAAGCCACAAACTTGTGGTGCAATCCTCAATTGACTTGGTCAAACTGCTATTTAATTTCTATGGGTAATTATGGTATTAAAAGTACCAAATGAGGGACCTTAAGACTTCAGAAGATAACAGATTGGCAGTGGCATTAAAATAGGGTGGCAGGACGGGCAAATCCGACAGGACCCCTGCCGGAGGGGGCCCCCTGGCTGTAGGGGTCCCGAGAAGGCCTGCTGGCTACCCATTGCTACTGCGCAGGGTAGTAGTGGGTTGGGCTCCCCGATTTGCCCTTACCCCCTTACCAACCGATGTATTTGGCACGGAAATTAAAGGTATACTTCCACCACTGCAGATTGGTTTCTAAAAATTATTTTTTATTAAATTGAAAATTTAAGTATTGATTGGTATGCAGTTAGCTGGAGGGGAATCAGATATTTGCAATGAGACAAAATAATGAACAATTTTATATATATGGGGGTTTGGTTGTTTTCCCTCTGAAATTTGTCTATTAAGAATATGCTGTCCCTCACGAGGAATAAGGTAAGTATTAGGAGAGAGAGAGAGAGTGTGTGTGTGTGTATGTATTGTAAGCAGCTCATCATTCTTGGCTCTGGGGGAAAAAAATTCAGGATTTCTCCATTCAGCAAATATGAAATGTGACATATTTAATACCTTCTATCTTTAAGCATTCTCATATGACAGAATGTAGAAAGGTATTAATATCCAGGACATTGCGAGTGGTCCGTATGCCTAGTGCAGCAAATTATCGTTAGACTTCAAGGTACTGGCTGGCCTCTTCTGACCCACATATTGCCTTTGGAATGGTGATCAGAAGGTTATTTCTGGAAATCTAGATTCAAATGTTCTATTTGTGACTTTTTCAACTTCTGTATATGTTTACAACAGGGATAGCATAAAGTTCTTTCAAACAAATCCTGATTGGGAAAATTTTAAAATGCTGTGCAACTTATCAGTAATCCTAAGAACAGCACTTAATGTGCTCATGATCATCATCAATCGCAGACTAGGCCGCAATACTTATTTACATTCTAAATTCTCTCTCTTTTCCAGCCTTCTCATCTCTCAAAGAATTTTGGTTTTTACTTTTTTTAATATTTAAGGAAGTTTTTCCATCAACAATTATGCTTAATATGTTCCATCCATCTTTTCCTAAAACAGATAATGACCCTTTTGGAACAGATGTTTGATTCTTTCTGCATCTGTTTAAGTCATTTATGATCAGCTATGCAGAATCCTTTTCTAGAATTATTGAATTAAATTAAAACCACTTTGCTCAAGTGTCCAGTCTCACAACTGAACAACAATAAGGGAATTTCCATTGTTTTACAGAATTTTCTTCTGAATCTTTTCTGGTATGTCTGCCAACAAATCACCTTATTGTTCAACAAATTTTCAGGAATCCTGTTATTTTAATGTTTTTTTAACTGCTTTACGTCTCTCAACAGTGAGGTCTTTAGAGACGGGAAAGGATGGGGGGGCGATGATGGGGGCAAGGAATGGAAGGAATTCGGCCATGGCCTTTTGAAGGAAGCATCCCGGCATTTGCCTGGAGTGATTTGGGAAACCATGGAAAACCCAAATCTGGATGCCCCGGACGGGGATTCGAACTGCTGTCCTCCCGAATGCGAGGCAAGAACGCTAACTGTTACACCGCCACGACTCGGTATTTTTATTATTATTATTATTATTTTTAATGTTTAAGTAAACACATGGTATTTGACGTGATAATAACTTTTATATGTCATGCCTTCCTCCTGTCATCTGTAAACCTACAGTTTAACAGAATCCAAACCACAAAATAATCTGGCATATACCACATGAGCAAAGAAAATCCCATAACAATTTCTGGCCACACTGGATATTGAACCCATGATCCTGAACTTTTAAGAGCAGAGTCTTAGCCACTGAAATACCAGACCATTATAAGTTGACGTCAGTATTACAGGTGTGATATTTCACAATTGTGAATGGCACAAAAATTACCTATCATGTTTTAGGCTTTAAATATCACAATCTTAGATTTTTATATTGGATAATTATATTGGATAGTTGTATTTCATCAATATTAAATTTAGATAGTGTATGGACATCCCCATTCCTCAGGCCAACCACCTCAGCTCCATAGAAACCAAGAGAACTGACCAGGGACAATGTCCTCCCAGCTTGAAAGGACTACGGTAGTGGACCACAGACGTCACACAGTGGCGGATCTAGGAATTTTCAGAGCTAGGGCAATAACTGTGAAATTGCCGCCACCTTTAACATTATTTTGCCACCACCATTGTTGCCAACCCGACCCCCAAGTGTAGCCACCTCGCCAGAGCATGTGACATAACAAAATATTTTATGAGAAAATTATATTTTTGTTCCTTGAGTGTAGACAAAAATTGATATATTTAATCTTAAAGAAAAGAAGTGTAGGTTGCTATGGAGATTAGAAATAAACTTAGAGGCTAACGACATAGAGACAGATCGGTTGCTTTTAAAACATTCATTGCAACTTCGGATACTACAGATGTTCAATGCAGTTCCTAAAGGAATACAAATTTTGTATAATAAACTAAAAACTGTTGAAAACAAAAGGATTGGATTCTTTATAGTTATAATTAGTTCACAAAATATGCAGTTATATCATAAGAAAATGCCCTGGTTTACCTCCTCCCCATCTTGGATCCGAAACCACAGTTCCGAGCAACTCCATAAACCGGGAAATAAACACATTTCTTGACCTCCAGAGCCCTTGCAAGGCCTCTCCTTGCTGTCCATTTCACTGCTATCTCCCCAGAATCCCCCTACCCCATCCAATACTTTCTTTCCAAGATCCACAAAACTGAAAATCCTGGGCGACATATAGTTAATGAAGACAGGCCACCCATTGAGTGGATCAACATCTCCAATTGTTTTGGTGAGAAACCTCCTTACCTTCATTAAAGACACCCCACACTACCTCAAACATCTGTCAACAGACCCCACTCATCTTCCTCCTGACTCTTTCCTGCTCCACTGATGTAACCCCCCTGTGAACCAACATTCCCCGCTGTCAGAGCCTTAGTGCCTAGATCCACAATCCCCACACAGCCTTCCTCAAATCATCAGCCCACTTCATTCTCTCCAAAAACAACTACTGCTCCAATTCCCAAGTATATAACCAGATACTTGGCACTGCATGGCTTCATACTACACCAACTGATTTCAATCCTGTCTGGGAAAACCATTTCTTGAACCATATAATAAAACCATTGTGAAAGTTCAAATACATAATAAATTTATGAACTGGATTGCACAGTGAAAACTGCTGCTTAGATATCCACCAGTCCCTCAACAATAGCCATTCCATCAAGTTCACCTGTACCTGCTCTCATACATGTCACATTCCCTGATGTAGACACTGCCCTAAGTCTGGATACCATTTCCACCTCTGTTCACATAAAGCCCAGCAATTTACAATATACACAGTTCGATAGTTGTCATCCCTTCCACACCAAATTTTCCCTTTCATACAATCTTGCCACCCACTATATGTATTTGCTATGATGAAAAGTCCTTCTCCAAGTACTCACAAAACTAACAAAGAGCTCACTTGCAGCTGATACCTGCTTGACCCTGTACAAAAGCATATATTTTGCTGATGCCTTCCACTGACACAATTACTTTCATCTTCTAAAAACTGACCAAGGTGTGGAAGCAATCAATGAAGCAACAAATTATAGAACAATGTGTGTCACCTAGTTCTTTCCTAGTCATGATTCCATTCATTATATTCTGGAATATGGGCATACATTCTTTTCCTAAAATGTGCACCCTTCTCCCAAAAATCCTACCCCCTGACCACCAAACATCCTCCTTCAGCAGTACCATCCAGTCCGTTCTGGCCTCGCATTCGGGAGGCCGGCGGTTCGAATCCCCGTCCGGGCATCCAGATTTGGGTTTTCCACGGTTTCCCAAATCACTCCAGGCAAATGCCGGGATGCTTCCTTCAAAAGGCCATGGCCAAATTCCTTCCCATTCCTTGGCTCCCATCCTTTCCCGTCTCTAAAGACTTTGCTGTTAGAGAGACGTTAAACAGATAAAAAAAAACCATCCAGTCTGAATAACCTTTTGGTACACAAATACCTCTCTTTAGACTTCTCCAAACCGTTACAAGGCATCCTAGCAACAGACTTCACTGCAGCATGCTCCGGGCCACCTCAACCTATTCCCGTGTCATCACAGGGGCAATGTTTCCCATCATTTGACATGCTACATGTGCCACTACACACCGGACTACTACTTACACAGGCCTCACCACCAACTAGCTAACCTAACCGTCCAGTGGCAGCCCGTGCCGACTGCCAAAGCTCTCACAACCTCAGCAACTGTGACCTCACACTAGCTCACCCACGCACCGTCTCACATGAAACCGGCAAGTTTAACTCTGCTTCACCTTCTGTGCTGTCAAAGCCCATACAAACTACCAGTCCAGCGGCACCAGACAACTCAGAAAGAGTCTCAATACTCCTTGGTATTGAGTACTTTTCTTTTGCTACTGATATGTTTCATAACATACTTTTAATAAGCCATATGTCTCGCCTCCCACATGATTAAGACTAAAGTCGAAATATTGTGCAATTCCTTTGTTTTTGTGTTTTTACGTGTCTCGCCCTCCTGCCTTCATCTGTGGCAAGTGACGGGTTTCCGTTTATTTTCCCTATCCTATCTTATTTTCAGTGCCTCGCGGCAGTTTCTTTGTTTCCTTTATCCAATAACATACTTTTACTTATATCAGTATCTTTTGGGAGGTGTCAGTAACAAAATGATGCTGGAAAAATTAGTGGCTGCACTACAAAGCCACAAAAAGAAAAGGGGAAAATATGATTACAGTAGACATGGCTATATGATGTATTTCGCTGTACACAACAATAGGTATATCTCTAGATGAGAAACTCGGCAAATCTATATTTGAAATGTTGAAACCGAGACATGTTTACAACATTCAACCATGAAGATATGGGCCTGTTCTGGAATATGCACAGTGGGTAAGTGATACATTCAAGATGTACTTCAATTATCAATGATGTGTACCATAGCAGAACACAATTACCCTTTCAAGAGAATTGATTACCCTTTAAGGAGAACTGATAAAATAAAATAATTTTTAGGTAAATAATTATTTATCTCTTTTGTATTTAGCACTACTATTGGCTAGCTATTTAATAAACCTACTTTTATTTTATATGCATATTTCTCTATATAGTTCTATCAATTTGCAGTTACTTACTTCAATTTCAGAATCATACTCTTTTTATTGATTGTTTCTCTAGGGCTTTCTTCATCATTTAAGATTGAAAGAAGATGGAAATACCACAGAGAAGGTTTTGTCATCAAAACCAGCACCAGAATGTGTTGATTATTAATAATAAAAAAAATTGAATGAAAAGAACTGATATTATATTTATGTCGCTCAATGATCCACTTCTTAATGAATTCAATCAAAAGAATCATGTAACACCACCATAAATTTGACAAGAGCACGGCCTAAATAATTTTTCAAAAATAAAAACAAAATTATAATTAATTTCATTCCATACAAGCTGGGAGATGATTGAAAACTAAAGAGAAAACTTGAGTCCAGATGAATGTGTAATGATATGCTTGATGATTTACCAGAAAATAATTCTCTGGCCAATCTGTTTTCTAGAAGTCATCCGTCTTTGTCCAGTTCAGATAAAACATTCATTTTTCTGTCCACACAAAGTGTTTTGTATGATACGTTTCACCTGATCAAGTAAAATGTCTGTCAAGACATTATCTGTAGACAGGCCTTTAAATGGACAAGTTATAACTGAACTGGAGGTATCAAGTTTACTTCCTCCAGACTGCCTCAAAACACACACTCAAGCTTTTAGACCATTAGTTGTATATACAAACAGCAGGAAGATGATGTTTACTTTATTAAATCATTTTGAAAGGCAAAATCAAAGAATAAAATGCAGTAATCCCACGTAAAATCTTAAAACATTATGTGATAGCTACGACGGTAAGCAATTACTGGATTAACCATACAGTTTGAAGAGTTCCCAGGTTCAAACAAAGACAGCAAAGATGAAATTTTATGAAGGTATCTAAACAGTCATTATCCACAGACAAATATAAATTTTTTATAATATTCTATTAAATTACTTATCATTAAATCATTTTATAATGAACAAAAAAATGAAAATTCATATGCATACCAGTAAGTTGACATATGGTGCAAGTATTCCTCCTATCCGAGCACACATGGAACTAGCACCGAGGGCAACATTACGAATGACTGTTGGAAACTGCTCGGCAGAGAAAATGTATAGAGTTCCATATGCTGCAGTTATGCCCATTTTTCCAACCATTGCCAACGTTATAATTAACCATGTCATCTCTGTACAGAAAAAAAATCACAAAAGAATAAATATAAACAGGAGGTGTAATTATAAATCAATCTTGTAGCAAATGTTTCACTCACCTTAATTGTAACAAGGCTAAAAGTACTGTATTAAATTACTGTTATTGGCTTTATACAACAACAGTGGGAAAGGTAAAGAAACTAAACACTGAATGTGATTCACACTTTGACTTAAGTTCATGTTCCTTTGTTTTTATATATATATATAGACATATATATATATATCCCTACTCTCCTGACATTGCATTTCCTGACTTTTTACTGCTATGAATCATACTTTATTTTGTCAGATGATCCAAGAACGTCAGATAGGATATGGCTGAGCGGAGAGTGAGTGTTCACCCAGACCTCAGCCAAATGTTTAATACTCTCTGAACAGGCTCCATATTTAATTTGTGTATTACGTAACCAAATGCTGTACCATAACTCTTTAGCAATAATATAAATCTCTCTATAAAAACTTTAAACTGACCACATTTATATACTTCAAGTATTCTGTCATAATGCACTAGCATTTTTTTTAATAGTACTGCATTGCCTGAATAATGCTCAACACTTATTGCAGAAACCACTTTTTCCAATTTCAGAAGTTGTCATCTACCGTGGATGGCAATAAAAGTAGTGCAATACAGGTTTATCGAGTGCTTCATATGAGGTCAAAATGTCGTTTATTGATAAACTGATGGGATGTCACTTAAGTAGTCCTAACATCTTGGAAGCTAATGTTAAATTCTCCCATATTACATTCAGAACTGTATATAATGATAGTCATTTTACTTTACACCAATAAGGGTGACATCGTAATCATAATAATGTTAAGTATAAAAATGAATACCACCACTTACAATAGAAAAGCACATAATGGTATGTTGCTATGTTCTTCTTCAGTAAGAAAGCACAAGTGTTTGCAGAATGGCTGAGAAGCAGTAAAATCTTGTATGCAGCATATTTATAAATTAAACTATTATTCAAAAGGAGAAGATGGAGTGGGAATCAGAAAGCTTCTCAGTCTGACCCACAACCTGTTCATTTCTTGTTCTGCTGTTGAAGGGTTTAGCTACAATTTTTTCTATATTTTCAGTGTTTGTGTTTCTGCCGTGTTACCTGTGTAACATCATAGTTGATTTCCATTTTTTTCATTCATATTTGCTAATCAGATCCTCTTTTGTCTCCCCAACATGTGGGCATGTGTACGGGTGTGTGCACCCCCATGTGTTCCTTCAATACAATGATATAGCCATGTAAATACTCTCGTAACTGCAGACTGAAAATTTATTTCTTCATACAAGTGTGTGTATACACACCATTGTATATTCTGTTACATTATATGTTGGCCTTTCTCTCTATCCCTAACATCAACAACTCAAAAGTTTTCCACTGTCCGTGTTCTTTACATTTTGGTGGTGGTGGATCTCGATGGCCTCCCTCCTAAGGTGGTTGCCTTTACCAAAATCACAATGCTACTGAAATCACAGCTGTGGACATTGCCAAATACGTGCTCAGCAACTGCTGTCTTTTGGATCTTGATTTCAGGAAATGTGCATAACCATGGCCACTGATCACAGAAATGTTAAGATTTTGACAACATGATCAGTGACGTCATCACCACCTGTCTGCACAACGATGTATTGGACAGTGTTAGAAATCTACTCCTGAGTGACGCCTTGAAACCAGTCTTTGCTGAGCTGCCGGAAAAATGCTATGAAGATGTCCATCAAGGGAACAACACTATGTTATTAACACAATGAAATGGTGTAAGTATGGAATACCCTTTGCTTCTAATAAGAGGGCTAAAGAGGAAATGTCACAGCAGCTGCCGAGCCAAAGATTACCATCATCTGACAATTAATACAGGGGAAACAAAACAGACTTTTGAGATTTTCTCATAAATTCTACATTAATTATAAATGTTTTTCAGTATGTTTTCATAGTACATAAATGATTCTTTAAATGTATTTTACTGTGTAAATAATCTTTGGCTATTGTATTCATATTTCTAAATGATTATTCAAATTATTCTGTAAAAAACAAAAGAACGTCTCAGAGTAACAAATGTTTATAGAGGAGGCGTTTGATGAAGAATTTGCTATTTATTTAAGCTAGAATTGAAGTGTTGGAATTTTAAAAACTGGCATACATACCAAATGGTACAAAGACCGTGACGAGTAGTGCCAAGCCACCCAGCAGCATCATTCCATACAACAGTCTCATCCGACCCCATCTGTTCAACGTAAACAGAAGAGTGACATATGCAGGTATTTCCACAGCGCCTGCTATAAAAAAGTTGAGATAATCATTTCCTCCAAGATTTGAGGTGTTCCATGAGAGACCATAGTATGTTCCACTTATAACAAACCTGCAGAGAACAAAATATTCAAAATCTAAATGAAATTAATTTCAAATAAACTTAGTACTCTTGCTGAGTGTTTTTTTTTTTAAAGGGATGGAGAAACAAAGTGTCTTCTCCCCACCATCTTATTACACTTACTTTCAAACTCAGTTGTAAATATATTGCATACTGGTTGATAACGATACATTAAGCTAAACGAGTCAGATTTTGTTGACATTTCTTTCACACATTCATTAAACAATGTTCTCAGTATACTCAAAGGACTGATACCAAAACCAACAGTGTAATATATACATTTTAAGGCATGACAATGACAGTTCTATACGTTTTTTTTTTTTTAAATAAACAAATAACTCGCTGTTCAGTAGATACATACTATGCGAGACTTAATAATTTTATCTTGTTATATTCAATCCTATGTAACACATAGGTCCACATCATACACCAGCTAACTTGTCGCCATTGCACGAGTTCTTACATAGGCCTGACTACACAACAACTCTCGACCAGAATGAACGGCCACAGACAAACAGTTCACACCCGCAATTTATATCTTCCCATACCAGAACACGCTAATTACCACAACTCCAACAACTTCAATGACTGTTTCACTGTGAGAGCAATCAGAGTTTTCCCCCGAAACTACCGCCGCCTCAGAACTTCGCAGATGGGAACTTGCTTACCATAACATCCTAGATACCAGACACCCACCCGGCCTCAACCACAGATAAAATTCCTTTCGTTGATGCATCACTCATTATTAGCAGTAGTAGTATTGTCATTTAACTAATTACCTTATTCTATTTTTCAAAATTTAGCCGTCTATATTTAGTTACATTATTCCCCCCCCCTTTTTTTTCTAGTATTAGTTGTACCACTGTCTGCGATTTACATATTTATATACAATATCTCAGTCCCACCACCATATGAATAATCCACCTAGTCATGTAGCAACCCTCGGCGTGTGCACACCTCCCGAGCCTCATGACTTATTTTCTCCGTCATGAATAAGGTTTAATAACCGAAATATTGATTTTATTTGTGTGTTCGTAATATATGTTCTTCTCTCGTCGCTGCCTTCAACTTTGGTGAGTGATGAGTCATTTTCCCTTTCCTTATAATTATATGTCAATTAAAGTGTTACAAAACATTTCATCCAATAGTTGAATAAATTAAATGTACATACAAAAGGATTAAAGATATAGGTCAACATTTGATTTATGAATTAAACCCGAATGATTTAGACTCGTGGATAACATTGACCTCTGTTGGACAGAAATATATGTTGCAGTTCAACATGTCATCGTTGTGAATAACATTAACACAGGGTTATTGAATCATCTGACAGTTATAAATCAGCACTATGGGGTTATGCCAAACCTGATCTTAAACCTTTCTGTTCATTTCCTGAGGGCAAAAAGTAGTGTAATTTACGTTATCTGGTGATTAAAAAGGCAGAAGTTTCAGACACCATTACCATTATTGCAAGATGGCACATGAACACTGTTGGGAGTATCAATTTTTTTATGGCTTTACATCATTGACGTAGAGGTCACTACAGATGGGAGAAAGTTTGAGGCACGGAACAAAAAGAAAGCATCCTGACATTTGCCAAGAGTCATTTTGGAAAACCAAAAAAAAAACAAAAATTATTGTCTAAGTATTATCATGAACGAGAAAGATGTAGAAGAGACTTGCATTTTTTCACTACTAAGTGGTATACAGAACAGATATTTCAAGTAGAAAACTTAATCATCAACCTATCAGAGCATCATGAATAACCCTATATGAGTGAAGGGGGATCTGCTCCACCAGCCCTTTTTTAGGTAAGGGTGTCAGGGATTGGAATGAGTTACCAAGAGTATTGATGAATAATTTAACAAAAACGTTGAAAGAATTTAAAGATAAAATTTGTAGAGGGCAAATGTAAGTGGCTGCAGGATAGGGGGAAGATTGGTGTGTAGGGAAATTGCCACCAGAACCTGTGCTCCATTGCAATTAAATAAAATAAATAAATAAACAAATCCCAAAACTAGTGCCGACTTTTTGAAATTTAGATTAACTGCTTCGTTATAATGTACTCTTCACGTTTTGCACTCTCCTTTTTCAGAAAAGGAGCCACAAATTAAATTCGAACGCGACTGTGGTGAGCTGCACGACCCACGACATCTTCTGGTATGCGGGAATCTCCCTGAAACCTGCACTAACGACGACCTTTTTAGGGCAAATGAAAAGACCATCAGGATTGCGGAATTCTGGTCACAATAAATTTAATTGTGTTCTATAGTCCTTAAGCTTAATATTAATTAATTAATTTTATTTGTTTTGTTTCAACTTGTAATGTTATGTGCTGGACACGAGAAATAAATAATAAGAGCTTCGTTGTGAGACCTTTGCACAAAATTTGACAATAAACTCAACTGGGCAGAGCACATTGGCCAGGTGGTAGGAAAAGGTTAAAAAATCCTCCATTTATTGGAGAGAGTGATGAGAGAATTTACCAGGGAAGTCAGGGAACTTGGTTACAAAATTTTCACACTTTGTGTATCAAATACAGGAGTTTGAGGGTGTGCAAAGAAGAGCAACTAGATTTGTTTAAGTGATATGATAAAGGAGCTGTATTGGGATTCATTGGAGGAAAGTAGGAGGGTGAAAAGATTGCTGGGAATGTACAGAGCATATGTTGCCTTTGGAGGGATATTGGTCAAAGAAGTAAGAATAGTGCATGGAAGGGGAAAGATTACTACGGGCATAAACTGTCACTCTATCATGCATGAAAAGGTTTTTTTTGTGAGGGTGTCAGAAATTGAAACAAATTATCAAGTAAATTGATGAATACCAAAAACGCTAAAAGAATTTAAAAATAAAACTTAAATTACAGAAGTAGATGGGGGAGGAATTTAAAATTAAGTATATAAGGTAATTAAAAATAATAATAAGAATGGGGAAATTGGATGACTAGAGGAATTGCCACTGGAGTGTGTGCTCCATCGTAATTCAAAATTAATAAATTATTACAATACCTTTTACTTATCATTCAGTATTTGCCTTCACGTTTTAAGGAGTGTAGTTGTGTTTTTTCTTTGTTTCCTTTCTTTTCGCTTCTGGCTTTACACCTCTTCAACATTGAGGTCATTAGAGACATGATAGGACTGTTGGCAAGGAGCAGGAAGGATTTTGGCCATTGCCTTTTGAAAAAAATCATCTTGGCATTTACTTGGAGTGATTTTGGAGGATGGCTGGACAGAGATTCGAAGCCGTGGCCTTCCGAATACGAGCACAGAGCATTACCACAAATGGACACCAGCAAAGAGCTGCTCAGCTAAGGATTCCAGTCTTCTGACACATTTGATATTCTTGGTACACTAAGTGATTTTGTAATGATTTTTTAATGATTATCTGCACCATTCCATTACTTATCCTAATTGCTACACTAATTTTACAAGGCAGTATTTGTGTGTTATGGTGCAAGAAATTTCTATACTTGTTGTGAGACTGCCTCTGAAAGTGAGGTCAGAAACTCTTAACGTCATTCCACAGAGTAATTTATGAGATTAAGAGTCTTGGAGGTTAAAACAGTAATAAATTATTCATGCTAAAATTTTGTTGATTTGAACTGCATTATTGTGTACTGTGCAAAACCCTTCCACTGATAATACTGAAGAAATCTCTATAAACACAAGCTGAATATCTACAGTGATGATAAACACATGCCATTCAATTAGCACTCTAGAAACTTGTACCAATTTCAAAAGTCTTAATAATCGATTGACACTTTGTGTTTCCATTCCCATAAATATTTTCTGTTGCTACATATAACATTTTTCTCTAATGCCACAAGAAGCAACAATCATTTATAATTAAGAATTCAGATAAATGATTAAGGAACTGAACTTTGAATTACCAGTTAAAGAATATGTTAAGCGATTTTTTCCTTAGATTCTTGTTACGCATAAGATCAAGTAATGACGGTTTCTGTATATTGGCTGCAGCGTCTGCTTGAATCTTTTCTTCTCTCAGAAGATTATCCAAAACATCACGTGGAACAGTGGCTTTGTTCTCTGCTGCAACTTTGTAAATTATTTTTCTGGCCTCGTCGATTTCACCTCTGGTCAGCAGCCAACGTGCCGACTCCGGTATAAACCTGGGAAACATTTCAACTGATGGTTAGTTCACATAATATTAGGTAAACTGTAGTCTAAAACTAGAAACAGGCATTTATATGTGTGGTAAAATAATTCTGAGGAGGGAAATATTTTAATTTCTGCAACATTCTGAGAATATTATTAGTAAATCAATAATTTACTGAGACTCTTTAAACTCTGTCAAGTTTACATGTATATAAACTACCACCACTCATCACAGATGACAGAAGGAAGCAGTAATTCACAAAACAGGGAGTTACTAAAAACAAAGGAATTATTACTATATGCTGCTGTTATTAATTTTATGACTATTTTGCACTAATGGCAATTCCATCAACATGCACATTTTTACTTCAAATTAATACACCATTTGTGGCATGTTGTAGAGTGCATCACTCACTAACTTCCTTACTTGTAAATGAAAAGTTCCTCCATGTTTATACAGTCAAGGACTAATCCATGATCATGTACACACTTTGACAATAAATTTGGCCATCACTGAAAAATTCTATCACTCTTATTTTGCACAATCTGACATCAATGTCATCCCAGGACACAGTAATGCAATACTGGTAAGCAACTATTGAGTTACTGTTTCTTAGGATGACATTGATGTCAGATTGTGCAAAATAAGAGTGATAGAATTTTTCAGCGGCGGCCAAATTTATTGTGTACATTCCTTTCTATTTGAAACTAGTTGTGATTGAGCATATGCCGAAGTGGTAATTTATGTACACATTTAATCTTCCATTTCACTTTTTTTAATATTAAATTCATTCTTTCCACAACCCATTTTTATGCAAGCCCTATAACACAGTCTTTAACTCAAAATCTCAGCAATTCTTGGAGAAACATGCAGATACGTATTCCCTTACTTAAGTTTAAATGTTTCAAGTCTATGCCAAAAAAGGTTGTAGAGTGGAGACAGAATTGTTTGTTGATGGCTTGAAGTTTAGATACATTTTGACATTACATTTGATAATAAACTCAACTGGACAGGACACATTGGGCAGGCGGTAGGAAAAGGTTACAGAATCCTTCATTTACTGGAGAGGGTGTAACAGAGAAGTGTGGGAAATGAGTTACGAAACTTTGGCCACACCATTGCTTGAATAAGGTTTTATAGTTTGGGATCCACATTCTGGATATCAAATACAGGAGTAGAAAGGTGTGGAAAGAGCAGCTAGATTTGTTTATGGAAATTACTGCAGGATGTAGTCAGTAACTGATATGATAAAGGAGATGGATTGAGAGTTACTGGAGGATGGGAGGATGTTGAAGACAATGTTGGGAGTGTATAAGGTGTATGTTGGTGATGGGTCTTGGAGGGATATTGGTAGAAGAATTAGGAGTAGTGCTTTGAAGGGAAAAGATGGCCATGACCACAAGCTGGCACTCTATTTAATGTATAAGGGAGTGGGAAATTTTCTTTTGTGGGTAAGGGTGACAGGGATTAGAATAAAATATCAAATGAAGTCATGAATAATTTACCAAAAATGTTAAAAGCATTTAAAATTGAAATTTGTAAACAATAAAAGTAGATGGGTGGAGAATTTTAATGCTTAAAGTATACAAGATGATAAATAATTTAGAGGTAATTATTTTGCTATGGAAATTGCAACCAGAGCAAGTGCTCAATCACAATTAAAAATTCAGTTGAATTTAAATTAATTTATAGTGGGCCTTCTGCATCATAAAAAGATATCAACATATTTCTTATTTCCCAGTCTATATTTTCCACTCCAGTACTCTGCATGTATTCTTCCATTTCTTATAGTCACTCAAAGATTCTTCCTTCACCACTTTTCTCCAATAGACACCTTCTGCCACTACATCTTTCATTGCATAGTCCATCTAAGATAGTCCAATAGGTCATCTTCATTTCTCTTGGTTCAAGAGCACTTATTTCAGCAGTTTCCCCTCCTCCATTCTCATGACATGCCCTAGCCATTAACATAATCTCTTCTAACATTTTGGCCTTTAATCTCTCTCTGGTGTTTTTGTTTCTGATTCTATCCTTTATTGTGACAATTTGTTTACCTCTAATAAACCTAATCTGTTACCTGTAAACTGATTGGATCTCTCTTTGTCTAAATTCAGATTTCAGAGCGATACTGGTTCATAGAGCCTTGTATTCCATTAGAAATTACTTCTTTGATCAGATGATAAACAAATTTTCTCTTCCTTATTCCCTGCCCTTTTTCTTCCTCCACATTTCCTTTAGTAATTAATGTGAAATATAATCTCTGACGGTTCACTCATGGATGATATAGAGGCAAAACATCATTAGGTGCACTAGGATGATAGCACACCGTCGAAAGCTCATTTGTCCACAACATGATCTGGCAGTGAACCTGCAAAGACAGTACAGGTTTTAGGCAGGAAATGCTACCCACCTACAGCATTGCCGACAGCATCTCTCTGCGATAGGCTCAGCTCCCTCCAAATGGCTGCGTGAATGACTGGTCAGCCTCAACCAACAGTCAACTGACTTTGTATAATGTGACCTATTCCATCATTAAGAACGGTTTCTTTGCAGTTTTTCTGGTTTTTGACTTCATCCTCTTACTATTTAGTATTGTGTGTAAACATAGGTTGAATTATTTATAGTTTGGAACAAAGAATATTCCTCTATGATATGTATGTGAAGAAAAGTCCTTTAAAAAGTGTCACAGCAAATTTCGTCACAAATATCATGGTGCTTGCAATGAAGTCTTCACGGGTGTACCACTGGATTGAGTTTTAAAAACACGATATTTTGACGACTAGCTCAGTCATCTTCATCAGGTCTGCACTGGTCGACTGAATGTCTGACACCGAGACAGCACCTCCTTATATAGCCGACGGCTCTCTCAACGTCCGGCAGTTGGCTGCCAGTGGGTGTGGCTTCAGTTGTTCATTGTGGCCCACGGAAGCTAATATTGAGCTGTCTATAAAGGTCACCGGATGGACGTACCACGCTTGGAAACGAGCCTGGCAACTCTACGCAGAGAACGTGCGTTGTACATCTGTCCAGCGTCGGCCATAGATGGCTCAATATTAGCTCCCGTGGGCCGCAACGAAAAACTGTAGCCATGCCCACTGGCAGCCGGCCGCCGGGCGCGGAGAGAGCAGTCAGCTATCTAAGGAGGTGCGGCACCTGACCTGCCTCAGCATTCGACCAGTGTGGATCTCTCCACACCTGACGAAGACGACAGAGCTAGTCGTCAGAATATCGTGTTTTCAAAACACGATACCACGGTACACCCGTGAACACTTCATTGCGAGCGTACACCGAGAAAGCCTCCATTCTTACATACTGGTGTTTTACTACCAGCTAAAATAACAATTCTGCGTTTAGTTAAAAAGGTAAGAGAAATGGGACCATTCATTAACAAAAGAGACTACCGATCATTCAATTTCTCGCAGATGAGAAAACTGAAGCTATTGCCTTTTGTCTAGAACAGTCACCCAAAATGTCATTAAGTCAGTTAGGACACCAGGCAGGTGTATCTAAGATGTCATGGAAAGTGACAAAGTTAATTAAAGTCAAGTTGTACAAAACAATATCAGTGCATAAAATTACAGAAGTAGATCAGGGGCCTAGGGTATGATTTTGCAACTGGTATTTGCAGAGTGTCCAGGATGGTATAGTTGATTCACAACTGACATTTTTCTCTGACGAGGCCTGATTTCAACTGAGTGGTTATGTTAGCACTCAAAACAGTCGGCATTGGAGTTCAGAAAAATCAGATACTTAACTTCAATTGCCACTGCACGACTTAAAAGTGGGTGTTTTGTATGCTTCCGGTGCTTTGAGAATCATAGGACCCATTTTCTTGTGTAAAACTGTTACTTCCACGAGATACGTTGAAAACATTATGGTGCCGTTTTCCCAGGAACTTACCAAAGAAGAAAAAATCATACTGTTATTTTCAGTGGGATGGGGCAACAGCCCGCACTGCTAGATATTCACCTGCTGCACTTAATGAAGTGTTTCACGACACTATAATCAGCGGTGGCTTGTGGCCCGCCAGATCGCCCGATTTAAACCCTAGTGACTTCTATTTTTGGGTAAGCTAAAGGTAAAGGGAATCCCCACACATTGAAAGAACGTGAAAATAAAACCTATCACATAATAATGCCCACTGAGAGAGATGAAATCCAGCACATGTTTAAAAACTGTCAAACGTGCATTACGCAAGAGGGTCAACACTTCCAGCATGTTTTATAAGGTAAGCTAATGAATTATGTAATGCTTTACACATACTTATACATGTCTATGATGCATCATTATTACCAAGGAGTTCCACAATTGATGGCCTAACTATGTGGGACGCTGGCAGCTCACTCGCTGCGAGCAGTTTCTTCCTCTTAATGCTAGCAGCAGGTATTGTTTCCCAGCGAACACACTGTACTTCAGTGACATGACAGGAGAGCTTACATTCAAACAGTAATTACTTTGCTTCCCAGGTAAACAAACTATTCTATCCATTCTAATTTCTCCCTGTCAAGTCAGCGACGGATCCAGGATTCTGGTTTGGGAGGGGCTTGATAGGACTTTGGTTTGGGGAGGGCTTGTTTGAGTGGATTTTGATTGGGGGGGGGTGCTTGCCTTTAGTGGATTTTAGCTTTGGGGGGCTCGAGTTGGGAAAAAGGTAGTATTTATAGTCTCCTCGGGTCTCAAATCCATAGAGCTAAAATAATAATAATAATAAAATAAAAATAAATAAAAAAGGTCCCCAAAATTACAGTGTCACAGATATTTTGGGGGGGGCCTTGAGCCGCCCCCCCCCCCCCGGTTCCACCCCTGTGTCAAGTGACACTACTTTTGATGGGCCAGCAGTATTTGATCTATTCATCTATTTTTCCACAAGGTCACGTAACTAATCCTTCTGTTTGTCTTATTTTTCTTCAAAGCTTAAAGAAGAATTATGGATATGTAATCAATCCGTTAAAACTGCCAGATATATGCTCTATCTACTTCATATGAGCCACATTTTTTCCCTTTGTTACATTTGTCTTACAAACATTTTTCCTTGGCCATTTCTTTTTCTTTATTTTACATTTAATTTATTCCTAAAATATTGGTACTGTACCATTTTCCATATTGAGTTTTTTATGCTTTATCATATAGTCCATTAATGCCAGTATTATAACTGTAATGCAAGGTTTTGACCTGTGGTTTGAAACATTTACAGAATTTTTTCCAAATATTTTCCATTTCAAAATTAGTGGTAAACCGGAAAGAACAGGAGTTGCAAGGTTGAGGCTTGGGTCCAGTGAAATACAGAAAAAGAGCATACTGACTCATGGCAAGGATATCAGGAAAGAAGAAATAGTGTGTGAGAATATTATGTAGAAGCTGACATTCAATCTGCTGTTGCCACTGTAACAGCCATTATAATGGGGTACTTGACTAATTTTGGGAAAATAGTCAGTATTGTAACTGGTCGTCTACTATAAACAAAAAAAAAAAATATTATTTCTTGAAATAATGAACAGAAAATAGCAAAATTTTGCATTTTTATGCGATGATTTGAATATTGGCGCCAAAACGCTCCCAGCTGTCAGTTGGTCTCTAGTGACGTCAGTTGTTGGCCATTGTAAACATATAGGCGGTTTGCTTAGTTTATTAATAAAATGAATTCTAGAGTTTAAAAATGGTGTGTGGTGCCTCTGTGTGTAAACACGACCTTTAATGCACCAAACAAATTGTTTGTTTCCGTTCCACGCGACGAAGTAGTGTGGAAAAAGTGGTTAATGCTTGAACGGTGCGATCCGGCTTATGTGTCTACAACATCCTCAATATATTTTTGTGAAGACCATTTTGACGTAAGTTTGTGCTTAATATTTTATTATGTTTAATAAGCTATGTACCTCAATATTTTGTTCTGTGAAAAACTTAAATTATTACCGGTAAATAAATTATGACCCTGGAGCAGGGGCGTAGCTACTATGGGGCTAGGCGGTACAGTGCACCGGGGCCCCTACGCTAAGGGGGCCCCCAAGTACATATCCAAGCCCCCCCAAGCGCAGTTCAGAGGCCCACGAGCCTTCATGGCAGACTGGCGACCTTTTTTTTTTAGCTCTACAATCATCTAAGGGGACCCCTCACTGCTCAGGGGGGCCCAACCACTGCTCAGGGGACCCTTAAGCACAACTCAAGGACCCCATCCTCAGCTCAGGGGGCCCTTACCAGGAACAGAAAGCAAAAAAAAGGTCGCCCCTCTGGCCTGAGGGCCCAAAATAAATTTTTTGCACCGGGGACCTTGTTGGCCTAGCTACGCCACTGTCCTGGAGATTAAAATGCTGTTCGTTTTAAATGTATCAAATTTTTTATTGATATAGTTGCCAAACGATTTGGATCAGTATCAAAAAAAATTATTCTTTACTTTTGAGTTGTCTCTTTGAGTTACTGAAGAATCCATCATCGAATTAAGATTTGGAGAAATTTTTCTTCTGGTCGAGGCCGAATTTCTACCTAACCACCTCACTTTTGAGACAGTATATCTCAAGAACTAAGCGAGATATCAAAAATTTTATTCCTTACTTTCGATTTGTCACATTACTTAAGAACCTATCACCAAACTGCGGCGCTACGGTTATCGTAGAATCCCCGCTTCAACGAATATCGAAAAATATTTCGACCTGAATAGGACGATAGTTTACGAATTTCTTAGAATATGATCAAAATATTTTTCTAGCTATACAAAATCTAGTATAACCTCTAATATAGAAAGAAAAAGCTTTATATGCACAACATTACTGCAGAAAAAATAGCGTCGAACGAGTGTGAACGGCTACTAAACTGGCGTGAGCTGAACACTGACGTCATGCGCTCCAATTGGTGTTTCATGTCACGTGACAAACAGCTGTCTTTTTTCATTTTTATTTTATTAAAAATAGTATGTTTTTAACTCCTATCCAACAAAAGAAGTTGATTTTCGGTATCCTTACAACTTACTCTATCAGTGTAAATTAAGGTTTCATGGTTTCATAGTTAGTGTCAAGTACCCCATTATGATTTGCAGATAATCCTTTGCAACCATGCAAGTGTATGCCAGAAAAAGATGTGAAAATGGAGCAGATAATACAACAGATTTGTTAAAAAGGCTCGATTAGAAACTGTAATATGAATTTAGAGTATGGAGCTGTTTCTAAATCTGAAGACAAATGAAGGATTACATATTACAAAATGGCAGTGATAAAGTCACAAACACAAGGACAATTCAGAATTTAACATGATAAATCAACTTTGACATCCTTACAGTCAGAAGCAAAGGGATGGAATAGGAAATGCAGTTTTCAGAAAACTGCTAAGCAAAATGGGGAAATGTTCTGGGACCGTATCTATTCACAGCCCAGAGAGAAGATTAAGATTAGAAGTTAGGATATTTACAGATGATATAAAGCTCTTGGCGAGGAGATTGTGAACGTATAGTAATGACAACTACTTTCAATGCCAAAGAAAGAGAATATGTTTGTGTACATAGACAAAAAATTAAAGGTTTTGTATTTTTACAGGACTACTAACACTTTCTAGTTGAAGGCATAAAACAAATATTTGGATATAATAAGTCAATTTGGTCATGACACAATCAACCGAAAGTAGTGAAAGTTTTAAAAGCTCTGTGTTCATTAGGGTAATGAGAGTATGTATAATGGAGGTAAGAGATGACAGTTTGGCTGGGCCCTTGCTCAATTAGGATTGCATCTCAGGGGATATCAAACACAAGACTACAAAGTGAAATGAAGAGAGAGCAGCTAGATTATTGCAGAACTCACTCAGAAACTGGCTTGATGAGACTCACCGAAAGATGTGAGGTTGGTGGATGGAGTGGTTGATATGTTAAAGTCATTCACTAGCAAAGAGAATATTTCATCAACTATAAACCTTGAATGACAAATATCTTGAAGAATTTTCAAATTATGAATACACAACCCAGCACATAATACAAACAAAGCCCTAAATAAAGCACAAGTTAATAGATGGGGGAAAAGTGAAATCATAATAACCAATTGATAAAACACTTATCACTACACCTAACTGATTTAAAGTAGATAAGGCAATAATATTTTTTAAATGAAGAATTAAGAATAGTGAGAGGAATTAAAGAGAAAAATATGAACATAACTTAGTAATTTTCAGGTGTATGTTGGTACAAAAGTTTTAATTTTCCCACCACTGATAAACAAGCAATGCGCAAATTTATTCAACAGTGGAATTAACTTGAAACTGTTCCTTATTGAGCTAATAGTTTCATTTAGATTCTTACCACCAGTACGACAGAAACAATATTCCAGGAAGTGAGAATGCTATTTGTAGCATTCTCCAGTCGGTGATAAAGTAAGCGAAAAATGCAGTCATAAAGTATCCTACTGTGCCAAACAACTGGCACAGAACACCAGCAACCATCCGTTTACTGGGTCCAACCATCTCCATTGCTGAAAAGTATTTACAAATTACTTAAAATTCACGGATTATATTCATTCACTTATTACCAATACAAACGCTTAAGGATGTAAACCAAATAATTTAAGCATTTTTCCATTTTCAGTTGAAAGCATAGAAAATATGTATTAAAAAATTTATGTAGCAATATTTCTTAGCTAGTATATCACGCATAATCACTCAACAGGTCACCAACATTCGACTCAAAAAGATGGACAGCAGAAGATACCACACATGAACTTAAATAAAGGTGTGAGTAGAGACTTTGCTGGTGTACTGTTTCAATGTAAGCTTCACAGGTGTTCAGCGGAATAGTGTTATATAAACGCAACATTTCACCAGCTGGCTGTGCTGCCCTTATCAGGTGTGCATAGGAAAGGCAGCAGAGCCAGCTGGTGAAATGTTGTGTTCATATAACACTATTCCGCTGAACACCTGTGAAGCTTACATTAAATAAATGTGCCACATGACTCTCTGCTGTTGCCCTAAGTTAAAATACTGAAAGATTCTTCTCAAAGACAAGTCTTTGCATATATACAAAGTCTGTCTGAACAGTCTCCAACCTTAGTTCACGTTTCTCCGCTGGTATTCTGCATAATCGGGCTGGTGGCATCCTTCGAAGTCATCCCCATTTGGTTGAACAAAAATCTCCCAATGGCCTTTCCATTTTTGAAAGCAGTCCTTAAACTAGTTTTTTGGCATCACCTTTAGAGCGTTGTCATATTAGTTTTGAGTGTTTCTTTGTCATTAAATCGGTGACATTTGAGTGGCTTTTTTAATCCTGGGAACAGCCAAAGTCACAGGGAGCCGCGTCACAACTGCACCGAGGCTGACGGAGCTGTACGACTGTGTGTTTTGTCAGATATTGCTGCACGAGGTTTGATGCATGTTCTGAAACGTTATCGTGATGAAGGAGGTTGACCAAAGCTGATGCTATTTTCTTCTAATTGTGTCACACAATATTTTCATAACTTCAAGATAACAGTCTTTGTTGATCATCTGACCTCCAGAAGCATATTCATGATTCACAACACCCTCAAATAAAAAAGAAATTAAAAAAAAACAACTTGACATTGCTCTGATTTCGACGTGCTATTTTTCAGTCATGGCTACGATGACAGCGAAGACTGTCATTTTGTTTCAGGGTCATAACCATAAACCCACAATTCATCACCAGTTATAATCTTTTTAAGCAGATTTTCATCATTATAGACCATTTCTAAATTGTCCCGAGTGATCTTAAGGCGAAGGTTTTTCTGCTCCACAGTTAGCAATTTTGCACACACGCGAACCATTCACAAATTTTCTCTTAGAATCTTCCAAGCACTAGTTTTCAGTATTACAAGATCATTCTAGTTTTTTGCACAGTCAATTGATGATCTTCACCAATTGCAAGTCGCACACATTTGATATTATCTGGTGTTTTTGTCATCGGAGGCCACCTAGAGCGTGGGTTACTATCAACAGATGTGTGGCCATCTTTGAACTGCTTATACCACTCTTTTATATTTGCGTTTTTCTCATACTCTCGTCCCCAAATGCTGTTTTCATCATTTCGATGGTCTCTGCATAACTGAGTTTAAAGCAAAATTTAATACAAATTCGTTGTACCAATCTTTCAGTCATTTTTTACAATAACAAAATGCAATGAACATTCAAAACACTTTGTAAACAAATGCACACTGCACGTGAAGTAAGGCATTCAGGCAACAACTGTGGCACATAGAGAGTTTGAGAAGCTTTACTGTTGGTACTCATACCCGGCATATGGTGCTGACATTTTCAGTGTGAAGATAGGAAGGGAGCTTGGATGCTTTCAAGACATATTTTGTATTATCGTAGTATTATTGGACAAACTATGGATGCAGGAGGTGTTAATTTTGAATTTGAGGGTAGAAGTTAAAAAAAAATATGTATCATCTCTTCTTGCATGCAAGCTTAGTTTATTAAATGTGTGTGATAAAAATTATGATCTAGTTCTACTTTCATCCAGTCACAAAAGCTACAATAGTGTGTCGTCAGTTGCTGAACACAGCACTTGCATTGCCACCGTCTCCAATGGTGACAGCATGTTAGATTATTGAGTGTTCATTCAGAAACTACAGTTTGGGTGTGTTGAGCCTTTTCCAGGAACGTCAACATAATCAACACAACTATTGCCTTATCTTCTAGATGATTCAGCCTAAAAAGCTTGTAATCACAAAAAAGATTGAAATGAACTGAACAGTCAATTTTACGGAAAAATAAGGTTTAATATTAAAATGAAATCGTTACTAATTTTTTCCTAGTCTATGTAACTGAGTGATTATTTGCAAACCACAAAAAAATGACCTGTCTTTTTAACATCATAATGTGACAGTCTTAATTAATTTGTAAGTTAAAATTTCTATTTAAGTTCCTCTGTCTATATTTATTAAAGTCATACCGAGGAAAAGTGAGTGTTTTTTTTTTTTTAAATCACTTCCTTACAAGAACATTCATTTGTGAGATGGTCTAAAACAATTTATATAACAACTACTGAAATATAGAAATGATAAAATGGAATTAGGACGACAATAAGTTTCATATTTCTGTGACTCTGCTCAGCTATTTTCAGGGATGTAGCACTGATCTATGACACTCTTCATACCATCAGAGTTGTAGAATTGGTAAATCACACAATAACACAGCAACCCACTGCAGCCAAGCTTTTTGTTTACCTATGACATAAGCCACCAAGAATACTCCTGAAGTTGTTGCTCCAATCAACATCCTCGCTGCAACATATGAAGCATAGTTCGGTAGAAGTGCTGCACCCACCCCACCTATCACCTGGAGCACCAGCGAAATGAAGAAAATTGGTCTGCGTCCAAACCTAAGAGAACAGAGGAAACACACAAAATAGACGTAAACTGCAAACGTTAGTTTAAACATTTTTCACAAGTTTACATAAAGATACCTCCATCCTCAGCTGATCAGTCCCTGGAAGAGAATCATAACGAACAGAAAGGAACAATGCAGTATTTGTTCAAATATAGTAATATTTGTTTCAGTCATTTACTGTGATCCAGTTTAATGTATAACAATGAAGAAGGACAGGTAAGTTAAACCTGTCACTCAAAACAGGAAGGCAGGAGAACCATGACATACACAAAGATATGAACAGTCATTTCAATATTTCAGGAGAAACCTTACTCATGACTTGAGAAGGATTTGTAGCAAAGGGGATTGGATATATTCATATGTGACTCCATGCCATAAATCCTTCTCTAATCTAATCATTACTAAGTTTTACTATGGTAGATTCCTCTACCACGTCTCGCCTCCTACACAATTAGGTTACAAACCAAAATATTGTGAAGTGTGTTTGTTTTTTTTTTGTTTTTTTCTTGAGTTCGTCTGGCCCTCCTGCCTTTATCTGGGTTATTTTCTCTTTCTTATCTTATTTTAAGTTTTATACCAAAATATTGTAAAATTAGTTCATGTTTATATCTTTGTTGTGGTCCTCTTAGATTTCGTTACTTTTCATTGTCTAGCATGTGAGATCCGACACACAAAATCATCGTCAAAAAATTTGAAAATAAAATAGATTTATAAGTAACAAACTTCACAGCATGAGTAGTGTGTGTAGATATGTAGATAGTTTTGTTTTTTTAGTAATTTAATTTTTTGTGGTTGGTATGACTGTACTGTTGGTAGAGAGGGAGGTTGGTTGTTAAGATGGCGCAGAAGGACCACGAGAGAAGGAGTATATAGTGTATTGTGTCGACTGTGCATTGTAACAAACGAATGTTTGCAGTGATCAATAAATTTTGGGATATAAATGAATATATTAATTGATTTATTAACAATGATATCCGTTGCACTAAAGTGAATAATGTGTAAAGCAGTTTGTTGGCTAATAATAGTAATATGCTAAGAGATATCGCAACTGCGGAAATCAACATTAGGGCCATATGTTGAAATCGGCGGGATATCTACTTGCTGCTGATTGATATTAAAGTTAGCAGTGGGACTTAGCAAATTGGCGACTACTGCCATGATAATGAAGATACCAGTGATAGCCTAGCAAGTAGCAACTTCACATCACTGTTATCAGTTCACTGTATAAATATCGTGCACTGTGTATATGAAAGTGGACTGAGAAGAGACAGAATGTTCAAGTAGTCATACTTACTATTTACATTAAACTCATAATCTTTAGTAGTACAATGTAATAATTATGTAACTTTGTGCTGGCTGTATGGTCTTGTAACCAAGTGCCAATAAAATAAAAAATAATAATAAAAAAAAAATACGCATTGCTACATGAAATGAAGTAATGTTACTAAGTTATGCAATCCTGTAACCATGTATTGACATGTACAGAAAAAAAAATACCAATTTCTAAATAGCTGTCCATAGTAGTAAAGGAGCCGAGTGAGGCGACTGCTTTGCAGGAGTTGTTGCTTGATATCTGTACACAGGCTGCATGTTTTGAAGTATGTTTCGTGTCCATCCTGCATTGTCCGTACTTAGTTGAATCAAACTACTATGTCAATAGTTATAACCCTAAGAGAATTATAATACATAATACTGGAGCTCATTGAATCACTTAATTGACAAATACCTGAATTTTATTTTGTTGTTTTTTAATTAAAAGAAATGGTAAATAATATATTTTCAAATAAATATTCACCAAAACAAGGAGTTAAATTTTCCCACTAAACATTCATTTAATGCAGTAGTTTCCAAATTTGAATCCTGACCTCAGCTAGAATTTTTTTACATCACTAAATAGATCTTCAGATCTGGAAATTTTTTGTTTTGTGCATGTAAAATATGCTAATGTGCTTTGTGATTAGGCTACTGCATGACAAGCTAGGCGCCTTTTGAGATTAATGTGTCACTTAAGTGGCTGCGGCAAATCCAGGGAGATGAGCAATCAAACTTAATTATGTGCTCAAACTATTCTTATGGGTCACTGGCCAATAATTGTGTACAGTCATTACTTTTTTTTATTGCTTTATGGCAATATATATCTAATAAGATAAGTAATGTAACTTGCCTGTCTGATAAATCACCAAATATAATTGAACCGAGCAGCACTCCTACCATGAAGAGGGCATCGGCAGTAGCGCGTAGCCAGGCGTAGTCGCACACCAAATTGAACTGCAACATTCGTAAGTAATAAATACCCCAAATTGTCCTTACTAATATTACAATGAGGGAGCAAGGCATCACATGGGACAGATAGATATGTTGGCTGTTGTCGTATTTCTTATAAGCAGTTTACTTGATATTCATTAAGAAATGTGCCGTGTTGCATTTACGATGTGATTCTCTTTATACTTTATCTTCAGATTAACTTATCATAGTATGACTTTTGTGCGACTTTGGTAAATAATTAATCTTTAGTCGTTTTCCTTCACAATATAATCACACTTTTATTTCAATACATTGTTTTATATACATTATCGGACTTCTTCCTAGCAAGCTCTCCTTAGCCGCTGCTCTAAGCAATCCCTTAGTATCCGTGTATCCTCTCGTTGTTATGGAAACTTCCTTAAAAGAGTATTAACCGGCCCGTGACATGGAACGCCTACTTCAAGGATGTTATTACACTATCGGTAATGCTACACTGTGCCAAATGACTCAACTGAATTTATTAATTCACATTTTATTTTTACCTGCCAAAAGAGGCAGTTATTTATTTTTTTACTCTACAATCCTGTCTATTAATGTTGAGGACAAATTTGGCTTTGGTCACCACAAACACAAAGTCAGTACCTGCGTCACTCAAGCAAGACTTAATACTCTGACTTACCTCATTTACAGCACTGCTCTGGTAAACAGATGTATCATAGATCCAATCATAACAACTAACAGTATGGTTCGTTGGGATGCCGTTATCAAAATATTCTTGTGTAAAGTTGGCATCCAACATCTCACATGATGACCACGAGTTTGTTATTGGATCCCAAGGAAATGACATGTTCATTTTCTCTGGTGGCATCAAATATACACCGTCACCATCTTCGTAAGGTAAACGACATCTGAACAAGACAAATTACATTAGACAATACAAATGGATGACTTGAGATGTACTGAAATGAAGGTAAGATTTTTTATTTTATTTTACTGTGCTTTTTCAGTTTGAGTATCTCAAAATGAGGCAATACAGTTGGAAACAGTGAACAAAATGATAACTTTAGAAAGTATATTTTAATTTTACTCATAGCTGGGTGAGCAAAGAATATTTAATCTTTGATCAGCAGAAGTCAAAAATATTATCACTCTAATATAATTAAGAGAAAATAGTAACAGACATATGTAAATAACACATATCAGATGATTCTTACAAGTTTCATGACAAGTTATGAAGCCTAAATTTTCTTTAAATACGTGTGCTAAAGTACAATTATTTTAATTAATTTGTTTTTATAAGTCAAATTGCAGTTCTAATATAGGAACATGTGCAACTGCCATGTCTGTGGCACTAAACAGTATGAGCATACAATGAAGTACAACATAACATTGACATATCAATGTGTTAAAAGAAGCTGTGAGAATTACATCATCCCTATACGATCATGAACAAGTGAGGTCCACATCTCTAGAACTTTCAGTCCAAGCACCTTCCCCAAAATCCAAAAATTTCTCATGACACAGTTGAAAGCAAGTAGAAACATTTGTTAAGAAGTGGCAAAAGACTGACATAGAACAAAGATATGCCACAAAGGAGTAAAAGTACAGTCATGTAGCAAACCCTCGGTGTGTGCACACCTCCCGAGCCCCATGACTCATTGTCTCCATCATGAATAAGGTTTAATAACCGAAAAATTGAGTTCATTTGTGTGTTCATGATATATGTTCTTCTCTCGTCGCTGCCTTCAACTTTGGTGACTGATAAGTCATTTCCCCTTTCCTTGCAATTATAAAGAAGTAAAAGAATAATGTATCATTTGTACTAACTTCCTATTTTCAGCAAAGGATACAGAAGACAAAGATGGTACGGGCATGTTAAGAGAAAGGGGAAAGAGGTGGAGAGCCCAAGAAAGATCAACAGACCGACTGCTCGGAGGTGCAGAGCAGTGTGTGCTGAAGAGAGGAGAGGACTAAACCAAGGTGGAGATGGAGAGTTGATGCGAAGGAGGCAGAACTGGCCATTGGCTAGAAACTATGGAGGATGATTTAAAGTAAAAATGCTACATAACTGACTGGCAGAATTCTTGAAGCATATCATCCCTAGATAAGTACTGCTTACAAAACACATTGTCTGTTACTGTTTTTAGTTATTTCTCCCCCCAGTTATGTAATGCAACTGAATGGTAAGATCCCCACACAGTTACTTCTGCCAACATACAGCTAACATATGTTATGTTTACATTTTCCACTCTTCCAAGAAAATAAAAAAAAGTTTCCTGTATACTTAAATTAGATCATTCCTGTTTATTTTGAATCCAATGGTTATTTTTCCCTTGGAGATTTTTCAGTTCTTTGGTAATTATTTTATTATTATTTTTTATCTTAATCCAATTCCACCAACATTTTGCAGATCATTGATGTTTTCAGCAGTTTCATGACATTTTTTCCCTATTCATAAGCACAGTCACTATTATTTGTACTTGCCTCATTTTCAGAAAAGACCTTTTGTTCTTACTCATTTTAATTTCAATAGAGTCTGACAAATGCAATGTGGTTTAATCAGATTTTGCCTTCTTTCATGTTGTGGTATGACTGAAGTCTCCAATGGTCCAGTCTTGCCTCTCACACTTACCTATCCACCATAGGCAGTTTTACATAATCACGTATTTGTCTCACTACTTTTTCAGATGGCTGACTTCCTTCAGCTTCATTTGGTTTGAATCTGATGCTTCTTCCACCGTCAACAACTGAATTCAGTAAGCACCGAAGTAATGAAATTCTCAGGCTAGTCAGGATAATTACATCATAACTTAGTTCGGCCTGTTTCAGAAGCAATAAAATGGGAAAGTGACAATATAGAACATAAATCAATGCCATGTGCTGTGAAGCAATATTCACATGGAAAGTAAACCCATCTATTACCAAAGTCGTGTGCTTGATAGATGTAAAAATAAAAAAAAAATTCTTACACACTCTGTAAGGGAAAAAACTGCTATATGGTGGTAAAGTATAGGTTTAGGGCACCTTAACCGAATGTTTACCTTGTAGAAAATTGTTCTCTGAATTTGTGTCATAATTTTAAATTGACCATGTTGCCGCCTAGATATCAACTGTAAAGCTTAACGGCCGCCACAAGGCTTATTTGGACCAAAAGCTGAGGAAGGGTTTCAGTCTACCACGAAATCACATAAAAATTCACTTGAAGAAAAATCTGAAGTTTATTTTCAAAGTAACATTTTAAAATTTTGCATTTACAGTTGAATCGGCAAATCGAACTAAACTTTTCCAAAAGATTGTAGATTATGAAGGGAAGAATTTACTGACTGACCCCTTTAGAAAATTAAGTTCATTATAGTTGTTAACACCATGGAGGAAGGAATAATATGGAGACGACGCAAGCGACCATCACCACGCAATCAAGTGAAGCCAGGCGGAGGAGGAGTGGGGAGGCATGGCCGGAGTGGAGGGGACATGGCCGCTTCCCAACAAACACGGGGAATATGTACAAAAGCCTCAACGGGACTCTAGGATAAACGTGACGCCGCAATCTGGAGATGGATTATTATGTAACTCGATGAGACAAATAAAAAATGAAGAATAAATTTTTTTGATATCCTGCTTAGTTTTCGAGATATTCTGTCTCAAATGTTAAATGGTTTTGGTTGAAATTCTGAAGAAAAAATTATTCAAAGTGAAATTTTATGATGAATTCTTATTTAAAAAGACGAGACAAATAAAAAATAAAGAGTAAAAATTTTCGATATTTCACCTAGTTCTCGAGATATACTGTATCAAAAGTGAGGTGTCTTCAGTTGAAATGCAGAACAAAAATTTTGCAAAAGTCAAATTTAATGATGGATTCTTATGTAATATGACGAAAAAAATCGATGATAAGGAATAAATGTTTTCGATATCTTTCTTAGTTTGGGGGATATACAACATCCAAATTGAGGGGATTAGGTTGGGATGCAGCCTGGACCAAGAATTAATTCTGTCAAAGCCACAATGATTACATGGTTGACATGCAGAATGGATATTTCAGTTTTATTACTACCACTTGTGGTTAGACTGAAATGTGTCCTAGACCAGAAAAAAAGTAAGAGGACCCACTCTAGGGATGAGCAACCCAGACATTTTGTATGCTGGTACCAGAAATAAAATGTTTCCGCATAATTTATAGTTAGTATAAAGTGTATCAACAAAAAGTAAAGAGTGATACTTTACTTTAATGTATGGTTGCAATCATGCGGTGTTCTTTGAAGTAACTTCAAGCAAGTGTGCTCCAATCATAAATGCGATGATGAGTCACTGTATGAACAAGCATATACTTTTTTTAACAAAATAACTTATCACGCAAGAAGAGCTCTACTTCACTTGTGTTTGAAAGGGCAGAGACTTTATTATTACATTTAAAAATAAAAGAGTCATTTCACAATTGTTGCTATTACAGGAATGTACAAGGAACTTTATGAGACAGAATTTGATTCATTATTTTCCTTTACTTCACATTCTTAATAATGAATTAACATGTGGTTAAAGGTAGGGACCGTGCACAAACTACATGGCCCAGTCCAGGGGGGGGGGGGGGGGAGGGATTCCAAGCCAAGCCACGTAGCTTTCCTTTTATAAAATTTGTCACAGTTAAAATGAGGAACTGTATTCACAACAGCATGTGAATATTTATTGGTTTAATTCTAGATGGCGATACAGCTATAGCACCTTTCTGCCGCACGCAGCTATCAAAGAATTATCCGAATCACTTTTATGACATTTTTCTCCTGGTCCAGGCTGTATTTCAACCTAACCTCAACTGCTAGGAATAATAAAAAAAAGCTAGATCCCTGTACTGGCAGTAGGCCTAAAGTAGTTGTAGCAGTATCATGATCTAGAATTAAACCTATTTATTTCCCTCAGCTAATTATCTCCTTATGTAATTTATAATAGTCTGACAAGAGAAAACAGTGCAAAATGTCTTCTGGAATTAAAAGGTGGAAATGGCTATTTAAAAAATTAATAAAACTCACAGCTTCTTACATAACAGTTAATTTCATCATCCATTGTCAGTATAATCAGCAACGTGACGAAAGAAATCTTAATAGTAAATTCACTGAATCGCGATGTAAAACACGCCCCTTTAAACACTTTTCAACACTCATTAAAAAATAATGCTAGTCTATTATGTGCAAAATAGCAAGGTTTGCTGATTTTCTACACTAAACCAAGAAAAATTTGAGAACAAAGTCATCCCATTGAGAGCTATGACTAAATATTTATAGACATACTCTAAAGTTTGCGATGTCTACCGCTCACTTCAACAAAGATAATTACAATTCAACTTACTTATGAAATGATATTCCAGGTTCATTCCTGTCTGTCCTATTTGTGCAACACAAGATGGCATTTTGAAACACTTATACACATTACAAAATGAAATAATCACTGCATCTACTACAATGTGAACACCTCAATTGTTGGGAAGCGCCATATGGTCGCTGCCGGTGCTGCCGCCATGCGGCCTGCTTCACCGATTTAACGTCACTTCTCCTCCATATATTCCTTCCTCCATGGTTAACACACGACTCTAGTAAGAAAAATTGTCATGGCCGCCACACGCTCCTAGCTTGGCTTAACGGTTTCCGGTTATTACTTGGCCTAACCGACACATACTCGCGCAGGTCTACTATACGCAACATTCCTGGAATAAAGACCATGACTTCACTATCATGTCACCCTTTAAACCCCCTTCCGGATGATTAATGTATACCGACGCTTTCCAAAAATAGTGTAAAAAGGAGTAATAATAGAATGTGTTCAAAATTTAATCGTGTGTAGCCTGGCCTTCAAGGATTATGAAAAGTGTTTAGTGAAAATTCTCAAATGATTAGCTTCCTTGTAAATGAATTCAGTTTGAGTGCGCAATGTTAAAAAGTTTCCGAAAATTAGTGAGTTCCCGATTTATTTCTTGATTTAAGCAATTTTTAGGCGACTCTGCTGGATTGCAAATTATCATGTTCAAATTGGTGTCATCATGTTCTACGTTAATTCCTGATTCTAGAAGTGTAAATTTTACTAAGATTGGTGGTGTAATGGCGAAGTTATGAGTCTGACAAAGATCGGGTTTGAAATTTGTTTGGCAGATACTTGGTTTTTAGTTATAATTATTCAAGTGTTGTTTATATCAAAAAAGTGAAGTTATCTGAATTTTTCTCTTATTTAGTTACGTGTTTTAAAAGTTGTTTTGTTTACTGAAGTGGCTTAGTTTAATCGCAAATGAATTTTGAATACAGCCACGTTGTGATTAATAACAAAATAACTTTCAAATTTATTTAACATCTGTTCTACTGCATGGAATGTTCTGAAATTTTAATATGTTATACTAGATTTTTCGATCTTTCAGGAAATCTACTTTTTAGTTCGGGAAATTATTGAAAACATATGATTAAAAATGTTGAAAATGAAAGTGTGCCCAATGAAGTATTTAAAATGTTACTTACCTTATTTACTCGGTCTGAAACTATTGACTTTTACTGAATTTAAGTTCCTTTCGGATTATTATTATTAAAAAATTACTTTACTGCATCTAAAAGTATGAAGAATTAGTGGAATTATCATGTAACCAAAAATCAATCTTTTACAAGTTGGATAATAATGGATAACACTATTCCAGGTTAGTTTAACAGTTCTTTACTATTATACAATGTTTATTTAGAGCTTATATTGTGTGTTGAGTGTCTTTATTGTTCTTAAATCGGTTTATTTACTGAATTAGCTTGCAGTATCGGCTTCTGCATGAAATGGTTTTCTCACATCCTATAGTTGCAAACTGAAAAATTTAATGTTAACTGCGAAGCTTACTCCCTCCCTTATGCTCTATAACTGTGAAAACTAGAATTTATCCAAATTCTAAGGTGCTTACAACTCTCTCTTATACTTCTTGCTTTCAACTAGAAATAAGGAGTTTACTTTTTCTACCACTCAAAGAAATAAAATAAAATTGACTGTAAATGTAAATTTCAATCCTTTAAAATTCATTTGTATCATTTGCTGTGTGTTGTCCTGTAACAACTTAAGCTATAAAATGCCTAAACATTAAAATGATCAAGTTAATACTATCCAAATGTGCTCTGAATTATGAATGTATTTGGTGCTGCATAAAAATAAATTTGAGACAAGAGAGAAGGTCAATCTACTGGAATCTATGAACATAAGAACTATATTTATAAACATTAGGCCTAATAACTCATGGAAAAATGTTACAAAGTTTTCATTTCGCCAAACAACAACAGTGGGGAAATAAAACATCAGACAGTTATTAACTTGCTAACAAAAACTTGTCAGAACAAAATAGCAGTTACAGGTAAAGTACATAAGAAAATGATTTCTTAAAGTAAGAAAGGATAGAGAATGTGAACCCATCAGTTACCACATATGAAGGCAAAAGATTAACACAATGCAAAACAAACTAAGATGTAAATATTCAGACCAGTTCATTATAAGTTAAATGGATACTATATTAATTTAAAAACATCTGCCTAGGGAAGACATAGACACTTTAATAAATAAATAAATACCTGTGTTTTGTTTTTGCCTGCAGGAATACATTTGCAAGTTTGTGCATTATACATGATATGGTGGGCAAGAATAGGAAAAAGTAAATTCGTCTCTGATATTTTCCAAAATCTCCCAAGTACTTGAGGATATCATCATAAGCCATCGTAATGTAAATCCTGGAATAAGTATTAAATTATTTAAATATTAGTATTAAAAGTTAAAGTAATAATGTTACATAACTGTCTAATATTAGCAAGTTGTTACAACCGACATCTTTCGAAAGCTAATATTTCTGCTAAGTATGAAACTTAGAAATATACATAGTCAACTTTTGCAATTTTTCAGTGGAGATAGGTGACTACTCTTGGCTAACTTATGAAGTTCAAATAATTTGGTGTCAATGCAAAAACAAAAATGTATCTTCAATAAGGAAATAGACATCAGAAAATTTAGTGACTCTCAAATGAACCAAATATTTTGGCACTGTAAGGAAATAAATAACTAAACTTACAATTAAGGACCCTGCATGGGAAACAGAATTGAAAAACTTTTTTCTTTTTTATATATAAAAAAATCTGGTCCTATAGTGGTGAACAAAACAACATTTAAGAGAGTAGCCAATAAAAATAATTCAGACCCAGTTAGTAAGGTCTATTGTATTTCATACATAGATGAAATAATACATATTAATAACCAAAGAAAATGAAACAACCCTGTTAAATGCACAAATACTGACATGTGTCACTGGCTTGATTCTCTTAGCTTCATACCAGGAATCAAGTGCTAGATTACAGTCAAGCACATCACAACCCTTCGACACACTATTTCTAATTCTACCCAAACACCTACCCAGGATTTATCACCAAGATGTGAATTATGCACTCAAGCCTATTTTCCTTTATCTTCTGTCTTTCAATGACTCCCATTCCAGCTCCTTTATCACATCAGCTATCAATTGTGTTCCACAGTAATTTCCACAAAAATCTAGTTGTCCGCTCTGCACCCCCTCCAAATGCTGTACTTGACACCTGTCCTGTAATGTTGGTTCCGTACCCTCCAATTATACATGAGCAACAATCTGTCAAAGATTTTTTAGCCAAGCTCACAGATATAATGATTCTAATAGATGAAGAAATTTGAAAACTTCCTCTCAAATCCGCAACTCTGCTTATTATAAACTGAAATAATATAAACTAAGACTTCAAAATTATTTGCTTTCAACTGGCAATTCCCCATCCAGCATACAAAACATTTACCATTATACCAGTGTGCTAATAAGCAGATTCTTTCAGACATTTACCTCAATTCCATCACAGCAATATATCCTGCCAGATATTCAAACTCCATGCACTATACTCTTATTCTACATAACTGTGTCATATACAGACCACTTAACATTGACTAAATCATTCATTAGAATAATGAATAGCAATAGTCCCAGTACACCACCCTAAAGGACTCTCATTTTCACTTCCACCACTTGATACCACATTTGCATTGTTGTTATTGGAGATTTAGACCTTGTTGACATTGAGGTCGTTAGTGTCCTAACAACAACTGCTGCAGTAATATGGCTAAAAATAAGACAAAATTACTGTTTGCATGGCCAACTGCAAAGTAGTCAGCAAAACAGGCACTACAATAAAATATAATAATAAAATGTCGTATGTCTGTTTGGCTGTAAAAGGGCCAACCAGATATAAAATACACGACAGTAATAATTAAAACAATCAAAAATGATTAACTTCGATGGGTAAAAGGGGATACCTATCCTTTGCCAATCAGCGCAAAATTTTTGGGACAAGACCAGCCAATATGCCGAAATTTAAAACCTTGACTACGTTAGTGCAAGCATTATTTAAAGTAAGGGATAGATTATTTGCTAGGCCAACATCTGCCTTTAAAACTAAAACTAATATAACATTAAGGTGAAATACACATGGTCAATGGATTACCACAAGCATCACATTCTAGTGGGTCCTCCCAGTGGAGAAGAAAATTATGTGTCGAGGATGATTCCCATTGCAAAGGAGAACCTCATCTCTTATTGTCCACTGCACAGGTGAACAGTTGGTTTGACCAGATGGAGCTTATTACGCTGAACTTCTGACCGAGTATTCTCACTGTTACTGCTTGTAAGAGAAAGGTGATAGCAACAGGTTCAGACAAACGCAGCCACTCCCCTCTTTCGCTCGACCACTCTACATATTGGCCTTTGTGTACAGCTCATATCCTCTCAGTGCTGATCTGAAATGTGTCTCTCAGAGACTGAGATACAGATCTTGCTAAGAGTTGTAGTTTCTTCTTGTGAGCCACAAAACCAGTTAAGTTCCACTGTAGTATGGCAGCCATCCTACCTGTCTGATTTCATGTGCCCTAGTCAGTTGGGTCCCTGTTCATTGCCTCCTGAGGAACGGGAACAGGTTCATCCTCCAAAACATCACTTTTTTTTCTGGATCCAGGAATGAGATAGACATCTCGGATTCCGTGAAGGCCTCCAACACTTTACGGTTCACTGTCCTCCACGGTGTTTTACCCCTTCTTCTCTCCACCACATGTGGTTTAGGAGAGGACAATAAAGAGGATTTTTTTTAATATGATTGGTCCCGTCTGTCTAACCAATCGATTCTATATCTTTTATTCAGCTTCCTTGTCTTTGGTAGCAGTTATTGCCACTGCTGCTTTTGCTGGTGGTGGTTGAACCTTTGCAACTGCTGGTGGAGTAGTCGAAGTTGGAGACGTATTGCTCTGTGGTTTCTGGTGATACGACCTTAGTGTGTCTTGCACCTAACTTGCATTCACATGAGAACTTTGTATTTGTGCTCACGTTTGCAACGGACGGCTGAGTAACAACAATTATTTTTCCGAAGAGAGTTGTAACAATTTTGGAGAAGCTACTAGCAAAGACAAGGGCTTTAACTAGCTTCTTAGTTATTCATACAGTATTTGATCAGTGGTTTTCAACTCCCGTGTCCCGCGTTCTTCAAGATACGCTCGACTCTCGCTACTCCGGGCTGGTATGTTGACTGCGAACTGGAGCAGCTGATGCACACCTGAGGAAGGGTGCGACTGCTACCAGCGTCGTCAGCCCCACGCCTCACAGACCACACGTGAGCTCGCCCCTACAGGACGCAGTCGGTTGTCCGAACCTCTGACAGTGGAAACAGCGCATCGATTCGGGAACGTACGGTCGTGCTTTCTAGTCGATGGTCTCAGGCAATGTTACAATGTCGAACGTCAGGACGAAGGTAAACGATCTCTCTTCAAGTCTGCGATTTGCCTTCCTCGTTACCCGACGGACCTCGACCACATTGTCCTCTTACCACTACGTATTTAACAAGTTCCTCAGTCCCTAAATCCTTTACTACTAACTGAGGAATTTTGGGCTTCGCATTTTATGACTAATTCCTCCGAGCTTCTCACAGTTAAGGAGAAGGGCTGCCTGCCTAAGTGTCGAGCAGCAGTGTCCCATTCCTGAGCTATTTCATCAAAGTCTATACCAGGCCCCATAAACCTTTGAAAAGGTGTCCACGTCTTACATTTCTAAAGATTCCTTTCTTTCTTTCCATGATTACAAAAGCCTTTCCCAACAAACACCCTTTTCCGCTGTGTTATCAGTTGGACAGGTGGCTGAGCTTAGACCCAGCCCTTGTGTGAAATATTATTTCAAGAATCATGCTTAGCGAGCTGCTAGTGGATTAATTGTGGTTCTGTATATATTTTGTATGATTGTGAATTTCTGTATATTTGTCATGGAAATGAACAGTTTTATGGAAACTATGTATTGACGCGTAGTATCTTTGGTCGAGTCGATACCTCTTCTGTGTGTACTCTGTAATGTTATTTTACAGCTCGCGGAAAGTAATAAACCTAATTAAAAAGTAATGCTCCCGAGTAATTATTTCAAGCAACCAAACGCTTATTAAACCGGAGCTCTCGTCTCATTGTTTTAGGTGTTATAACTCCATTGTGATCCATCCGAGCCACAAGACGTTTGTATTTTATTGTGTTTGGGATTTTGATCCGTCGAGTAAGGAATGGTGTGGAGCCACAGAATCACGCCGTTGGTCTGACGGCAGTCCAGTGGACGAATAGAGCGCGGGCAGCTGAGGGGCGGACCAGTGCTGAGGCAACCGTGGACGAAGGAAGGAAGGGGCAGTTAATTTTTTATTTTTTATTTGAGTCTGCCCTCTCGTTAATAACGTGTACAGCAGTTCATCCGACGAAGAAGAATTGCTTCTTCTGCTCGCTTTAAATAGTTCACGGCGATAAAGTCAGTTTATACTTCACGAAACTATCCTGCCGCCTAAACCATTACCTCATACAGACACGCCCATTCCTCACGCATTTTTAGGCGATGGAAGATTCAAACTACAAACTTATTTAATGCGCCCTTTTGCAAACACTACAGTTTTAAATGATGAAGTGGGAAAATATTCAACATCTTTGTAGGGTACGACGTGTAGTAGATAATACCTTTGGAAGTTTAACTCAGACGTGGCGTATATTTTTTTTGGCCTAAAGAATTGGATGTAGATAGCGCAGTCCATGTTGTCAAAGCTACATGTTGCCTTCACAATTTCGTAAGAAGTTACACAAAACAATTCACTGAAATTGAACTACAAGGTGACACAATAATAACAAATCAACATGCCAATGCTTTCTCAACCGCAAGTCGATTGAGAGAAAGATCAACTGATGCTGCCTATGCGGTACAAAACCATTTTCTAAATTACTTCAACAACGAAAATTCATTTTAATTTTACGATAATTATACTAATATATTATTGCATCTATGGGTTATGGAAAATAAAAGATGCTGTATAAAATAAATAAATGTACACTTTCTTGTCTGGTTCAGCTTTTCAGCTATTTCATTCCACGTTTTTGCTTTCTTGTACTGGGGAATGCCGAGATTCTTATAAGAATGAACATTCTCGAACGCACTGAATGAGACTTCCTGAGTAGCCCGCCATTGCCCGCCGTGCTCTGTTTGACTAGGCTGATGCAATACTATGTACCACAGAGTCCGCGCGGACTGCCCGCGTTCTGTTTGACCGGGCCGTAAGTGCGGTGAAGGTTGCGCGCTAGGAAGTGATTTGCCTCACCACCCATTCACCTACTCGGCGCTTTGCTCACCTGGTGGTTGAGGTTCTTTCCTTTATACAGGTTTGTGGCGTACTCGGAATCCGCGAGTTGAAGCCAAGGTCCCCGCTCTCCAAGACACGGTGGTCGCTGAAGCAGGCAAGTAGTCCATGAAGTGGGGAACGCGGCAGCGGTGCGTCGGACCCCGCGAATCTTACAAGAGGCACTGCTGTCATTAGCAACCTTTTTTTTGACGAATCCTATTGGATTGCCTTTATTTTAATAAGAGCGTTTTTTTTCCAAAGATCATAGTTTCCAGGTGAAAAAAAAAAAATGCCGACAGTGAAAAGGTTGTATCTGTTTCTAATATAAAAACGTGTAATTGGTCTTTCCCTGGTGATGAATCTGCAGTTGATTCAGTGGGTAAGAAACACAGTAAGTCACGCGAGTACGTAAATAAATAAATTTAAAAAAAAGTCTGGCAGTGCTGCCAGCTTAGTGGCTTTGAATATCCGCAGATAGTGGCTAAAATTTTCGTAGATTGGGTACAAAAATCCGGAGATTCGCTAAACTGAAAAATTGAGACGATAATTATTGCAGAGAGTGTCACAATTAAGAATACTTTATCTCCAAGTCTTTAAAATTCGAAACACATGTTCATACAGCGTCAATTTCATCACTGCTGCTATGCCTACTCTTTTTTTCGACACCACATTTTGTTTGTTGATATTATATTTAACATATCTTCTGTAACAGGAAAATTGTAACAATATGTTGATCTATTGAACATTGTCTTATAAGTCCTTCTGTTCCAAATGTTAAACCGAGGCTCTTGTGGTTGTCGGATATCGGTTACGCGGACATTGTTTGACTCTCGGAAGGCACTGCTTTGTAACGCCGCGCCAATGAGCGTGTCACTATGCATCATGAATGTGCTGATATTTCAGTATTACGGTCTTTTAAGATTGAGTTTAAATCTATAATCTAACAAAATATAAGCTTTATTTCATTTCAATCGTTGGTTTATGCGAGGGAAATGATTACAGGGAAACGATTCATGATTACTGACAATTTTGTAACTCAGAAACACTATACGCTGAGAGTTTAACAAACATACGAATATAAGGAAATCTGAAATAATAAAAACAGGCGAAAATCCGAATTCTCCAACAATAAAATCCGTTAGGACTTAATTTCTTTCGAAAAAACAAAGATTATGACAAATATACCAGACACTCCTACGAGAGTCCGAGTAGGAGCTCATAAAATAGAGGTGGTTAGGAGTTTCAAGTACCTAGGGGAATGGATTGAATGGAACAACCTTGAAGGTAAAACAATGGAAGCGAGAAGGACCAAAATGGAATTAGCCTCCCAGAAGACCAAAAACACTTACAATAAGAAAAGCCTCTCTTGGAACACAAAGATAAGACATTACAACACAGTAATTAAGCCGGAAGCACTCTATGCAGCAGACACTAGTCATGGGGGGGAAAGGACAAATGGAGAAATTGGAAATCAAAAAGAGGAAAATTTTGAGGAAGATCATGGGTCCCAAATTCCAGAATAACAAACAAGTTTTCTACAGAAACGAAGCCCTCTACGCAAAGTCCGAGAGACTCTCGGAAACCATGAGAAAAAAAAAAAGGATTGATTTCTATGGACACATATTCCGAATGAATCCTAACAGACTAACAAAAAAAATCTTTGACTTCTTTTATAAAAAAAAGACTAAGCCCAACTGGTTTAAGGGAGTGGAAAAGGATCTGAGAGAACTCCAGATTACCGAAGTGATGTTAAAGAATGGTACAGCCAAGACCGTGACCAAAGACAAAAGTAAGAGGTTCCAAGTTGCGATAAACACCAGAAAACCGATTCAAATATCAGAAGAGGAAAGAAGGAAGAGATCAGATAGAATGAAGAAATACTGGGAGAAGAAGAAAACGCAAGCATCCAAGAAGTGATTGATCTGACGTACCCCAAAGATGGGTGATTCGGAAAAAAAAAAAAAAAAAAAAATCCGTAGATCTACGGATAAGTCCGTTGGGCTCGCAGCACTGAGTACTGAAATAGTTCCTCAATTAAAATCTTCCACTCAATCAGTTGGCAAATAAAAAACCCGTTTGAATATGTGGACGAATTCCGGGATTCAGTATGGAGACGGTCTTCGACTTTAAAATGCATTTGTTTGACGCTCCTCTATCCACGCAGGTTGTAACGGAATCCGAAGGGAAGCAACTTAAGCCCGTTTTCAGTGTTTACCTTTCTAGTTAATTCTGTAGCTTTTGTAGCGGAATCTGGGTACGATTTAAGTATTACAATGCTAAATAGGACGAAGGCACACAGCACATTCGGAGCGTCTACATTCCGACAGCCTCAGCAAAAACCCAGTGAGCGGGTCAAGATATTCGCGAACAACTTCAAACAAGACAGAACACGAGGAACAGAAATAATAGTGATGGGTGAGCGGTAACGCTCTGATCACGCATTTGGCAGGGCGCGGCTTCAATACCCGTACGGACATGCAGATTATATTAAAGTTTTCCATGGTTTGCCGAAATCACTGCAGACAAGTGCCGGGATTGTTCCTTTGGAATGCCATGGCCGAATTACTTCCACTGCCAGCTCTAATGAAGTTACCGTCGACGAGCCGTAAAATTCTAGAGAAGGAAAAAAAGAAAAGTACGATAACAGAAAATTTGACTTAGCAAACTCCATAAGCAGTCTGTGGACATCATTCGTTGTTTTCGCATTTGGCTGACCGTAGCCCCAAGTTATTTCAATACTCTGGCATGAGTACTTAAACTTCCAGAACTTGTAAACATCTCCAGATAATGTAAGAACGGAAATTTTTCCGGTGTACGGTTCCAATGAAATCTTCTCGAGTGTGTTGTAAAAACACTGTATTGCGATTCGCACCAGAATAAGACTGTAGAGCTAGCCGTCGGAATGTGTTTGTGGAACGCAATCCTGTGGTTCGCTCCAACCATTTCGTCGCACCTGAGATAACCTTTAACGAAGCAAAACACGAGACCGTGGCACGCAGCGGAATACACACCAGCAGCGTACTCTGAGAACGAACGCAATACGTAGGAGACGTTCTTATTCTTTTATTTATTTTGAACTAGACTACGAAATAACAGTTATTTAATGATTAAATTTTAAGAACGCAATTTTTAAAGCATCACAGATCAGGGTCTGAGATCAAGACAAGGTATCGGGTCCGGGAAGGATTGTTGCACGACAAAGAAATATTTTTCGTTTATTTGTTTAATTTTAACAATCGTGGCCGGTCCTATAGTTTAAAGTGGAATCCGAAGGTACTGGCATAGCTCAAACTGCTATGAACAAGCAGAACTAAAAAAAAATTGTTGGTCCCATCGGGATTTGAAACCGGGACCCTGGACTCACAGATCACGCACTTTAATCACACGGTTTGCTACAGCTCTGAAGGCTAAGACTACCGCACACGTTTAACCGGAGGTTCCCTTAGCTCAGCAGGATCACCAAGTTAAGACAGAGGCGGAATGCGCAGCCGGTGAGAAACTCACGAAAAAGACCACACGAAATTATTATCATCATCTAAACTATATAAGAAAACTGTACAAAAATTATATCTGTACATGATTGAAATTTATTCTTAAAAAAATTACAATGTACACAGCTGATGGTAGAGACGAGAAAAACTGTTAAATTTTAAATTTCCGCCTGTCTATCCCTAACCGCCCATGACGCAAGGGCGGGATTTTAAAGAGACTGCACTCAGCGATAGCATATGTCAGGACAAAGGGTACTTTTATTCCCGATGATAAAAATGTCGTAATTTGTGATACGGAACTTTATTTGCCTGTACGCGCATGAAGCAGAAATTAACGGACGGATTTGAACGAAACTGTAAACAGCTGTTCCGTACGGTATACCAAAGATTAACATACGAGACACTGCCAGTCCCGATAAGACACAAATACGCGTATCTCAAAAAAGTATGCGTATGATTTGTTACGTATAGACCAGAGGGTGCTCGATTGGCATGCGCATTGCGCAGACCGAGCTCAAATTTCTTGCCCTGCGCATGACGTCACCATAGGAGCACTGTGTGTTTGAGTACTGTATGTTTATTGAGGACGTGGGTTGTAAGCATATTGTCTCTGGTTGTAAGGGGTATGTAGAAATGAAGAGGTTAGCACAGGATAGGAAGGGATGGAGGATTGCATCAAACCAGTCTAAAGACTGACGACACCAAAAAAAATAAAAAATGTATATGGGCGCGTGCTGTATTGTGATCGTGATTTTCTTTATAACTTGCTGTAAATTGCATGAACATGGCTGGATGTGCTGTCACTGGCTGTACAACTTACAACAGAAAAAAAACAAAAGGTACATGGGCCTACAGCTTACGAAAATATGGATTCAAAAATGCTATCGTAAGGACGATTTCAGTACAATAACAGCAACTGTTTGTGCGCAACATTTTGTGGCAGAAGTTGGTTCAAAAATTAATTGATTTAGATAATGGTGAAAGGAAAGTGTGCCACAAACTTATACAGTTTCACTTGTCACTTAATGCAAGAGAGCGCCAAAGGGTATTTTTGGCATTGTAATTGTTTTCTAACACCACAATACATTATTTCATGCCAGAAGAACTCGATGCCAATTTTTTCCAGCTTGTCAACTACTTATTCCACATTATGAGCAGTAGAGTACAGTCTAACAACAAGCCGTTAGCATGTGGATAACATCATGTTCACCATGATATTCTAGAAAGAATTTTGGGACAGATTATGAATGCTGTGAAAAAATGCAAGTTCGTACATCGAAACAGCTACTTCCTTTCCAGAAAGGATCTATGAAAACAATTTGATCCGTGTTTGGTAGATACTCCAAAATCCAGAGTTTCAAAGTAAAATACATTTTGGCAGTTCGCCGGAATCAAGATGGTTTAGAGAATTTTCTCTCTCAGATATTAGCTGATATTTCTGTACCACTGGCTCTGATTGATGGTGATTATGACCTTAAATATGTTAATATTTCATTCGAAAGTGATACCGATCAGTCTTCATTTACAGAAGGATAAGGCTTTCGTTATCTTGCTGGTTACATCGTTCACCGCAGAAGAAAATTCGATGCTGCCATGGGAACACTTACATCACTAACGTGTCCGCTTGCATAGGATGGATAGAAGCTCTATCTCGAGGAAGCCTTATTATACGTACAATCCGATGACTGGTTAAATAAACTAGTTTTATGGACGTGAATGGTTTTGATTTTATGTCGAAAGAAAAGAATATTGTTAAAACAATTTGTGCCAAAATAATTTAAAAGTATGCACAGAGACCAGTGGAAGCGATAAAAATCTATGTAAGTACAAAAATGTTTTTCGTTTACGCTACATGAACGCTAAACTGAAAATGTAAAACGTAGTCGCGGCACATAGGAGGAAATCTTGTCACTTCCTCGCATCGACCGTTCCAAATACGGAGAAAAACTATCGCAAGAAGGTATGTGAATGTTACTACCAAATACGGTGCTTAAAAAATTTCGTTGAATTAATTGCTTTGGCTTCCCGAAAACGCGTAGTTTGAACAGCAGCGCGCTTCGCTCATTTGCCGCTAGCATCCATGCTCGAGTTTGCTCCTACAGTGACGTCATTTCAACAGCCAATCGCTGCTCGTTTCACTTCGGGCCCTACCTTTACTAGAATTACCTTGGTATAGACAATCAGGCCCGCCGCGTGCAATACTGATTATGCCTCCCCCTGTCTAACTACAGCCAGTGGTGGATCTAGGAAATTTCCGAACCGGGGCAAAAAACTGTGCCGCCCCTTCAAACATTATTTGCTGCCCCCATTGTTGCCACCCCCAGTATCGTTAACCGCCCGAAGCAGCAGTTGAGCTAAAAAAAAAAAAAAGGCCGCGCGCTACATAATACGCTGCAAATTTCGTCGCGGCGACAATGGAGTGGCAACTATTGCGGGGCGGCGACTGTCGATCACTCGGTTTTCCGCCCCCCTCGACGTGCCGCCCGCGTGCCGTGCACGCCCGCTTATGGCGGCCCTGTAGACAGTTTACGTACAAGTAAGTTCTCAAAGTGTTGTTTTGACTTTTTTACAGGGCAGTATAGTCCTGCTACTCTCATATGAAAACATTTCGATTATTTACCAACACATGGCAAGATTATACGTAAATACACGGTGGCTGCGTTTAAATCGTACAAACAATAACACATCGACATTGCCATTCAATTATCGATTTTATATCCTTAACCCGGGATCACTCGCGCCTATTGTTTTCGCGCGATAACTCCCGTGTTAGATTTTTTCTAACAAAGTTATTTTTTTACGTTTTTAGCTGGAGGTTCCATACAAAGATACAATTAGCAAGTAAATTACTTCTTTATTATTACCAACACATTTTAACAACATATAAAACATTAAATGAAACATATATCTTGCTTTAGTTTTAAATTCGAATATTTTGCTTCCCTTTTTACACCTAGAAGCTATATCACAATATTCTGACGAGCTTTTTGTGATGGAGGGGCTTTGTGCTTGAACCATTTTGTTTTCCCATCCCTACCTAGATACATATCCCGATTTTCAGATGTCAGGGCCACAGTTTCCGAATCGCTCCCAGACTGATCGGTTGCTGTCTCTATCTCTTCATGTTCAGACTGTGCATCGGTATCTGAAGACAAGCCTTCTATGTGGATATATTCGTCCAGTGGTTCCTCTAGCCACATCAATAACTTTTCGTTTGACATGACGTTCTCCTGTAATATTTTATATATTTTCACATCTGACATAGTATGTCATGTACTTGGTGTTCACAACTGCTTCATTCAATGTATAAAACCCAATAAGTATACCTTTTTTATAAGCCAAGTAATACGTGCAGAATACGTCCAGGAGAAGAAATTAACGTAATCGCACGTCACTAGCACAGAGAAACAGACTAAAAGAGAAGCAAGGTGGTGTTTCAGGAATGCACAAGGCATTGTCACGCGAGAACTCCCGTGTGAGAAATAATCTAACAATGCACACCGCTTCAAACAAAGCCGCTACTAGCAGGCTTTACTTGTAATTGGAGCGACGAAACACACGTGGAATGAAGGTAGAGATATCAAAGAAAGCATTGCTAGATCAACACTTCAATATCTATGAAATATATTGTAATATTTCAGTAAAATCATCAATGTTAGATTTTTTCTCACGCGCGAGCGATCCCGGGTTAAAGGAGCAATTCTTGAAAATATTTGCTTTTCAAGTTTATCTAAATAGGTGTCTTTCCTACAAAACGCGATTTTACACAAAACGAGCAATTATTGAATCTGGTATCTCGGAAACGGCAGTAACAAAAAGGCGTAATAGAGTGAGTAGGGGAATTACCACTGGAGCGCTAGCTCTATCGCAATTAAAATTAATTATAATAATAACGCCATCTCGTAGACTTTTCAGGTACCAGTAAGCCGACTAATATTAGTCGAGCTTCTCTTTGGAGCAAGGAACTGCTATATCTTTAAACGAACAATACTTCGCAGTCAGTCGCCCAATGGTAATATAATTTGTGGAAATAAGTAAATGCAAGTATATTTATTAATGAAATTTTTTTCATTGAAGAATTTTATTGTAAAGACTAGTTATCATTAGATATTACATGTACATATTGGCTTTGTCAGATGAGATTTTTTCAAACTTCTTTACTTTCCAGACTCAGGAAGCGTGCATAAACTACGTAGCCCCATTTTGGTCTCCCTGGAACCATAGTCCCCGATACCCCTCCCCCCCCCCTCACACACACGTAGCCTGACGTAGCCTTTGTCGTCTCTTATACCCCCCTCCCCCCTCCCCTCCGTGGCACGTAGCTTTTTTTCCCCTTTTGATTCCCGAAGACATTCTGTACTGTTTTCTCTTCTCAGATTATCCTAAATTACATACGGAGATAGTTAAATGACGGAAATAAATATTCACACGCTGTTGTGTGTTGTCTAACTTATTTTAACTGTGACGAATAGGAATGAAAAGCTACGTGGATTGCTTTTGAACGCCCCCCCCCCCCCCCACATACCTCAGCGTAGCTTTCTACCCAACCCATCTGCCCCTCCTTAGACCGAGTCACGTAGTTTATGGACGCTCCCTGGGTGCCACTCTGTGTCCCAAAAGTCGTGAACTCCGGGGAATATTGCAGACTCGCAGAAGCAACTTTACACTAATAAAGACCTTAGTAAAAATAAAAAAGATTTTTCTTTGCAATGTTTTCCAGCTTTACACGAAGTGATGGATTTAACTACCTGGCTGTGAGTGACGTAATATGTGGAGATTTAGGCTGCTATTTATGACATCGTCCCTGTGTACCGAAGACAGCCAATTTAGGTTTCTAGCGCCGCACCATCGACTATGAGTGGTAGGCTCAAAGACAGAAAACGCTCATTGAGCGAAAAAAAAAAAACCGATCACAACGCGTTGTGGTTTCTCGAAAACGGTGACAACGCGAAATTCGCGTTTGGTCCAGGTAGCATTCTCCACACATGACGACTCACGTATTTCTTCTTTTTTTTTTTTTTTTTTTTTTTTAGAGCCCTGTAACTCGACGGGTAAGAGGAATCATATATATATTAAACGAAGCCTGGACCGATTCTTCGTTAACACAGAGAGTTAGATACTTGTAAGCCACAAAGTATATATATATAAATAAGAGTTTTCCATCTACGAGCTTAACATACATATACAACTTGTAGAAGGTACCAAAGTTCATTTACTTTATGATTTAAGCTCAATTTTTAGTAAAGAACAGAAATTACACACCCCTGTCAATTTAAGGAACACGCTAGAATTGAAGTATATTCAATAAACTGGTTATCCATAGTGGAAATATTCTATTCGTTTACAATACGAATCCATACGCTTATTTGCTTCATCGGGGCCACATTTACATATTCATGTTGTGTAGATAATTAAGCAAACTTACACCAACTGATAGTTACAGTACTTCCGACGTTTGTTAGCAAGATACACGCTTCCGCCTTCGCTAGTGCACGCTATACAAAAACCATCACCCAACACGCAGAAACGGACTGTGTTCATGGTACAGTTTTCTGGGTCACAGCAATTCCTTAAATTCGAACTTGATACAACTTATAAGGAACACCTTTGACCTCGAACGCTCGGACACGAAAACATGTTTAGAATAACAAGCGATCATAAACAAAACAGTAGTGTGTGTCATTTCCATGCAGAACTCCGCACTTGTCCGCTAGCGCCATTAAAGAGTCATGAAAAGAGCCTATTGTTGTGTGATTCAAGAAACTACGAATTTCCAGATCAAACGAAAATATTATTATTTTACAGAATCTTTATTAAAATTAAAATGTATAAAAATCTTATTTTTCTTTGTTAAAAAAAATAATGAAACGAAAGGAACCTCAATCAAACACGTTAAATATGAAGTGAGTGATGCTTGACATTTCATTGTGACTATGTAGAGATACACGAGATTCTTTCAATCCAGTACGGTGTTATGATTATTGTTGAAACTACGTTGGGATAATATTTTTGTAATCTAACAGTTAGGAGATGGTATTTTAAGCTACTTTATTAAGTCGTAGATTATAAAGTACGCCTACGAAAAATAAAGTAAAATACCATATAATAAAGTACGGGTGGAAGCCGCAGCTAAGATCCCCAAATCACTTTTAAGGTAATTTTAAAATGTTTTAACATTAATTCCATGAAACAGTCAAGAGATCAAAGGAGACTGAAGACAGAGTAGGAACCCGTCCGTCACACGGACGAGCTACGGACCAGAGTGGACGCGAGGGGGCCGAGTCTACACTCGGCCGACTGTCGGTGCGGTGACGGTGCGGTCTAGTGTGGCCCGACCTAAATACGTGGTTTCTTCTGTCCGAACTGCCAGAATGCGCAGCGCTCATGTCGACCTGTTCTGCTCGAATGTTGACGTTTATGATGGGATATCACTTCTTTCTACACTAACAACAAAATTCGCCAAAAACGCCAGCGCTACACTATGCAGAAAATTTTTGAAAACATAGTGCGCAACGGTAACGTAGATTTCAGTCGTGAATCGACAGTTTCCTTGCTGACGTGAGGTCTTTTTAAATATTCCCTCGCGTAAAATTTTGACCTTATTGAAGCTGTAATTCATTCTGTGTTTGAGTACGAGTTGTACCTTGAGGTGGTGGGAGTCAGACTGATGCAGGTTAACCATATTCCTCATCGCATTGCTTCTCACCACAAAAAATGCACTCTGCCATGTAATGGCTAATACTTACAGATTTATCTGTAACTAATACGTATACTTCAGTGTATAATCAAAATATTTTTTATTATAATTGTTACTACATTTGTTAATTTACTGATCTCTTATTTAAGCTGTGCGGAGTAGAGATGGGTCGTTCGCGAGTGAACCAGTTCTTTTGAAAGAGCGAGTCAGCAGTCGCCCATTAATAGCGAACAGTAGTTCTTCTTGGAAGTCGTAATGACGTTGGTGTGTCGGTCTCGATTGAACTTATCTTCAGTCGAGTGTGCGCCAACAATAAGTCGGTTTCGGCTTTGTCACTCTCGCCCGACACGTGTTTGTTCTTAGTTCCAAGCCGTTCATTGTTTATCCACTCCGCTCTGAAAATTTAAGAAATCCCGAAGATCGAGAAGGGCTAGTTCGTTCGCGTCGCTTCTCAGATTCCAGAGCTCAGCACATTCATGTTTATTTTTATTCTCTTTATTTGTCTTTGTAACATATGATTGTTTTCATTATGATTATTACTCATATTGTATGTATGTGTATTAACGATGACATGTTTCACATCCTAGAGGTGCTTCCTCAGCCGGGATCCATGAAACAAGATTGATAAATAAAATAAAATAATAATAATCCCCTCCCACTTTCAAACACTATTGAGTCAGTGGAGCTCGCATTAATGAGAGCAGTTTCTGGTTTGGACCACGGAAGTTGAGGCCCGGCCAGATAGTCACGTGATGTGTCGGCATCTGTTTTTACATCATCTCTCAGTCTATGCCAGAAGGCTCCCCCCACACACAAGGTATGTCCATAAGCCAATCAAACTTCTCTCCAATAACAGTCAAATAATTTTACTACTGCTAGATAATCACACTGCCAACTATCCAAAGAAATTCGTAAAAAGTAACATGTCTTGGATGCAAACAATTAAACGTGTTACTTACCAACAAACACAATTGTTTAGATGTTAGCCTGCGATGTCGACAGCTCACCAGCATCAGATAAACACTTCGTTATCCTGCAGTTTACGTGTTTACCTGCAAGTGTTATTTCGCTATCCTCTATTCACCCTTAGCATTACAGTTACTAAACAGAGATAAGTGCCTAACACTTACACACATCGACTTCTAACTCCCTGTTCTGCTGTGCGTTGTAATGCAACTAGTTTAGATACTAGAACATTTCTTCTATTTATGGTGGTTCTCAAATATCAAAGTACGTCTTAAAGCTTGCATTGGAATTCCTTTTAATCAGAGCCCAGCCTTTAACTACATTATGCATGTCTTAAATTAAAAATAACTGGCGCAAAGAAAGTGATTTCTCAGACTCGTTACATCACAATTAAAGATAAACGCCGATAAATTTTCTCGGCTATTCGTTTTTTATGGACGTACGAGGTCACCACGTCGAATAGCCTTGCATAAAATAAGACGTTTCCACGCTTTGACTTCACACGTCCTTGACAACAAAAGCTGTCTGTAGAGGCACTAACATCGCATTCTCAAGACTGACAGTTAACATGGCGTAACTTTGTCACTGAACTCTCAAAGTCTCTCGCGACGAACTCTATGGCGAGCGGCGTGGCACAGATAAAACTAGGCACGAGGAATCGCAGAGACGGGCAGAAATAGACGACACTGGCCAACACAGCGCCTACTACCAACACTCGCAACACAAAAACTCTAAATTCTTTTTATCCACAGCCAGGTTTAGTGCACGCGTGACTCTGACTCTACAACGAATTATTCTTTCGGTATCAGAATTTTTACGCTCGTTCCTTGGACTATTTAACTTTTTTTTTTTCTTACGGCTTTATGTCTCGTCGAGGTCATAAGGGAGAGTCCATAAACCACGTAGCTCAATTTGGTCTCCTGTGAACCCCCCCCCCTTTCTCCCCACGTAGCACGTAGCTTTTTTCCCCCTTTTGATTTCAGAAGACATTTTGTACTGTTTTCTCCTGTCAGACTATTGTAAATTAAATACGGAGATAATTAACTGAAGGAAATAAATATTAACATGCTGTTGTGTGTCTGTTAGTCATTTTAAATATGAAAAATGTTATGAAAGGAAAGCTACGTGACTTGTCTCGGAAACCAATCTCCCCCCCCCCCCCCCCGTAGCCCAGCGTAGAATTCCAGCCAACCCCTCCTCCCCCCCCCCCTGGACCGAGCTACGTAGTTTGTGCACGTTCCCTAATCGGTGATTTTGATCATGGATATTGTTCAGCCAGGTACCTAGAATTGAAATAATAGTAACATACATCCAAAGGTATCGCACAACTTTATTTCTGTACATTTTTGTAAGCTGACTCATTTTGTACCGATTTTTTTTTATTACAAAAAGTATAAAGAGTGATTTTGCTATATTTCCGGACATTTACAGAGTCTTATTTCTTGTATGGTATTAGTTTAGTGTACTATCTTGGTGTTTCATTGAAAATTAAGTGCGAAATGTCTATTTATTCGAAAAAATTCTAGATTATTTACAACGAAACAAACTTACTTTCTTCCGTCACATTAATTCATCTAAGATTTTGTTATGGGCTCTTCTGGTATCATGCTCATGACCCGAAAAGTTATTTGTGATATGAGTTAACACGAGAAAGGAAATGATTTCGTGTAAAAGTTGGAATTAGTCGAGGAAAATATTTTAAGTCAACCGACATTCACGGTCGAACAAACCAAACAGTTCGAACAAAAGTTTTCAAGGCTTAAATTGGAATTTAAAGAAAATGGCAGGCTGCTAAGAGAACTCAGAGTGTATTTTTAAAGAAATACCATGATTGGTTCAAAAGATGTATCGAAATACCCATAAAATCCAATCCGACCACTGTGGGTCGGCCTAGAAAATCATTCGATGATATCACCGATTTTAGCAACTAATGTCCGCAGAGAAAATAGGTATTAACAAAACATTGATTGACAGGTTTTATACTATTATGTTAATGATATATAATGGGCACAAGGTAGATATTAAAAAAAAATATTCCCCACTGCCACGAAAAATTTAAGATGTACTGTACATTGAACTGTACTCGTGGCATCCAATGTCACCTATACAAGAAGTATTGATTGAGGGTCCACTTATAATAGAGTATGCACTTTTGCCTATAGGCACTCTGTCAGAAGCAGCAGCAGAAGCTAGAAACAAATATTTCCAACGATTTAGGGACAGACACTCCAGAAAACAGTTGGGTTTAGTGCAACACAGATGTCATTAATAGGCTTTCATTAACTTAGGATCCGTATTTGAGCTTCATCAGGCACAAAACCTCCAAAACATTTAAATCATTCAATCTAGAAACTATTAAAATATTACTTTAATGGGACCCGAGTACTCAAGAAGAGAACGAGCCATAAGGTGAAGGTTCCGACGACGAAGGATGGGACGGTTCGTCAGAATGATATTTTAGCGTATATGTATGATTACCGTTTAGGTATTTTGTAAATATTCGCTTAGTATGTTATAAAGTGTGTGAACACAGTACGTGTTCTTTATTATTACTCCTACTTCACAGTTATGAGTTCTAATACACAAAAGAAGCGAAACAAAAATCCAAATTACGTAGAAATAATTTTGATCGACTTTTTTTGTCGAATACCCCTGTGTGTCTCGTCCCGAATGCGCTCACCCCTCGCTAACTATTTAAGAATATGTTTCTATTCTAGCCGTCTAATACATACAAACCACACGAACTTCCCATAAAAACTGCCGTGACATTAAACGGTAAGCGATCGCCAGGGGCCGTATTGCGACGTTCAACGATAACTGCGCCGCAACCTGGACCAGAATGACAACTGACGCCGTCCGTTTCTACGATTCACACAATTATTGTGAGTTGCAGTTCAGTCTATCAAGTCGTCTATCAATGGTGGTCATCAGTGCATTTCACTGCAACCAAGAAACTAGTCCATTACCCGAAGGTTGATTGGATCCGCCCGAAGGGGGCATTCTAAGCCTGTCATTGGTAGGACAGCCAGTTCCTTTCCTCTGGGACCAAAAGTTTAACGTGGAATCTCAACCACGGAGCGTCCTGGCGTTGCTCACATAATCAAATAAAACTCATAAAAATTCCTAACCCCACCGGGAATTGAACCGGGGATCATGCCCCAAACCTTTAAAAGTAAACGCATCAACCACTGAGGCACCACACTGGTCTGTAAAGCGTGGTATGTGAAATTAATATCGTCAGAGGTCGCATTTGTGTAAGTATGAGTTAAAGCAATCGCGTACCGTTTAAAGTTATCGCGGTTTTTGTGCGAAATTTGAGCGCTATGTATATACTTGATGGTTATAATAGAAACATATTCTAAAATAATTCTAAATGTAAAGCACGAATTTTCCTCAGTCCTATCTACTGCCTTATGTAGCAAGTTGCTTCAACTCTGTGGAAAGTTTGATCTGCGGTTTCCTTGTATCACTGTCCACAACATCTCCCTTGTTCCAGTGCAAATTTTTCGCTTACATGTTTTGTACCTGCACTGCCGTCAGAATCTAAAACTATAACAATCTTCAATTTGTATAAATAATTAATATAACGTTTATGACATTGTATTTGTTTAATTTTATTTTTCACGGAACGCGTTGCACTTCGTTCAAAGTTTACACAACGTAATTATTGTACGAATATAAAACTATTTACATTTTACACTGTTCCGTATTCGCTTGTTGATAAACACTACTCTCGGCGGCAGTCATTATAAGCAGACGTATTCAACCACTCATCACAACTGCTCAAAAGTGTTTCAGAGAATCAGGTGCAACGCGTGCGATGAAAAATAAACGTTCAGTAGCTTTGGCGCGATAATTATTTAGACAGATTGATTACGGTATCTTGTAACTGAGGAACTGCCTCACAACATTCAGTTGTTATAATAATCTTCGCACACAATTCTGCCTCCCTTAACTAATCCCAGGAAACTGAGGGGAAGGGAGGATGTAGAGACACTTATAGATAAGGATGGAGAAGAAGTTACTGACGATTTGAAAAAGGCAGAGATTTTAAGTAACTGGTTCAGAGAAAGCATTAGGGACAATGAATCAGAAACAGGAGGGTCTAATTCGAAGAACGAGCTTAACAACACAATTAGAAATGACGATAGTAAAAAATTTGATATCCATCCTGAGGAAATCATGAAGGAAATAAGAAAGCTGAAAAAACATAAAGGGGCTGGTGAAGATAATATTACTACAGATATCTTAAAGATAGCCGGATGTGACATTGTACCTTATCTTGAAATATTATTTAAATTGAGTCTAGACACTTGCTGCTTACCACAGGACTGGAAAAGTGCAATAGTAGTACCGGTACATAAGGGAGGGGTGAGAAATAGAGTTGAGAATTACAGGCCAATCAGTTTGACATCAGTGGTAGGTAAATTAATGGAAAGATTGATATGCAACCACATCAGAAATATATGTGAGGAACGTAATTGGTTTTCAAGCAGGCAACATGGTTTCAGGCAAGGATATTCATGCGAATCTCAGTTGGTGGGATATATGCAAGATATTTCAGATGAAATGGACAAGGGAGGCCAAATTGATAGTGTAGCACTAGATCTGTCTAAGGCATTTGACAGAGTAAGCCATAAAATGGTAGTAAATAAGGTAAAAACCATTGGAGTGGATAAGAAAGTCATTTGCTGGGTAGAAGAATTTTTAAAAGGTAGAAAACAGAAAGTTAGGGTAGGAAATGTAGTATCAAAAGAAGTGGAAGTAAAAATGGGTGTGCCACAGGGTAGCGTATTGGGACCATTGCTATTCATTATTCTAATGAATAATTGTGTTGACTGTTTACTATCTGAAATTAGATTGTTTGCAGATGACATAATGCTGTATAAAAGAATCAAAACGATAGAGGATTGTAAACAGTTGCAGGGTGATCTGGACAGGATATCTAATTGGGTTGGTAAACATGGAATGAAGATAAATGCAAAGAAGAGTCAGCTTATTAGATACACAAATAAAAAACAAAAGGTTAATTATGAATATAAGGTGGGGAAAGAATTGCTTGCTGAAGACTTGAAATGCAAATATCTTGGAATTACTTTTGATAACAAACTTAACTGGGCAGGACACATAGGACAGGTAGTAGGAAAAGGTTTCAAAGTTCTGCACTTGTTGGAGAGAGTTATGAGGGGATGTACGAGAGAAGTCAAGGAATTGGGTTACAAAACTTTGGTCAGACCATTGCTCGAATATGGTAGTGTAGTGAAGGTATCTTCCCTGACTCACTCAAGAAGTCAATAATCAAACCGCTTTATAAAAAGGGTGATACCTCAAAAATTGAGAATTACAGACCCATTTCACTTCTACCAGCATTTTCAAAAATCTTTGAAAAAGCAATGTACAGAAGGGTGTATGCACATCTACAAAAGAATGACCTACTCAGTAAAGTACAGTTTGGTTTTAGACAAGGCGTTTCAACAGATTCAGCAATTTTTGCTTTTGTAAACAACATACTGGAATCAATGCATAAAAAATTAAATTCCCTAGGTATATTCTGTGATCTTGCTAAGGCTTTTGACTGTGTTGATCATGAGATTCTACTAGGTAAATTAGACCACTATGGAGTTAGTGGTAAGCCAGGACTTTGGTTTAAATCTTATCTGGAAAATAGAAAGCAATGTGTATCACTAAAAGATGTTAATACAGGAAATGTTATAAACTCAGAATGGGGTGTAGTTAAATGTGGTGTGCCTCAGGGCTCAATTCTTGGCCCTCTGCTGTTCTTAATCTATATAAATGATCTCCCACATATAATAGGTGATAATGAACACATGGTGCTCTTTGCAGATGATACCAGCATATCGTTGAAAGACCCATCAGCACAAAACCTCGAAAACACAGCAAATGATGCCATAAAGAAAATTAACAGCTGGTTTAGTGCCAACAAACTAATACTTAATGTAGAAAAAACACAGTTACTTCAGTTTGTTACAAAAAATAAAACAAAGGACAGCTATAATGTGATATCAGAAGGAAAAGCAATCAATGAAAGTAATTTCACAAAATTCCTGGGTGTATGTATAGATAACAAATTGAACTGGAAACAGCATATTCAACAACTTCTTAAAAAACTGAATTCTGCAACATTTTCACTTAGGGTAATATCTAGAATAGCTAATATAGAAACCAGAAAGTTAGTATATTTTGCATATTTTCATTCCCTGCTCACTTATGGCATCTCATTCTGGGGAAACTCGTCACAAGCACAGAGGGTATTTAAATTGCAAAAACGTGCTATAAGAACTATTTTTGGAGCAAGCCCACAGACGTCGTGCAGAAATCTATTTAAAAACCTGGGTGTTCTAACAATGCCAGCACAATATGTATACTCTGTACTATCATTTGTAGTGGACAATCCAGAACACTTCAATCTTAATGCTGACATACATAACCATAATACTAGGAATAAATATAATATCCACAAGGATTACAAGTCACTGTCAATTGTACAGAAAGGGTTAACATTTACTGGAGCTTCCTTATTCAATGTCTTACCAACAGAAATTAAATGTTATCTACAAAAACCCAACTACTTTAAGTCCAAACTGAAAGAGTTTCTGCTTCAGAATCAATTTTACTCTGTAAAAGAATTTTCTTCTTGGAATTTGGTAACTAAGAATGACTGATAAAGTAGTATAAATGGTGTATAGAAGGGAAAGGTGACAAAGTTGTCCACAATTACTAAAATGATATATGGTTTTTCTATCTGTTGAAACTTTTGACAAATGAAGTAATTACACTGTTTACAAAACTTCACTCATATATAGTAACTAAAAATGGGATAGCATGCACTTAAAAACTGCTGTAAAAAATTATGATACTAACAGGTTTTTAAGTAATTGACTGCTTATGAGTTGTGGTAACTAGTTGGTAAGAAAATAACTGGTTGTTAGATGCTGGTAACAAGTTTATACACTGTACCACATAATAAGTACTAACTAAATCTTGATTGTATTTGTAGATTACAGGAAATATTGGTTATACTAATGGGTCATAACTAACTTCTTGTCAATATATAATATTATCAATTATATAGTAATATTGACATTACTAATAAGTGTATGTACTGTTCCACATCCCCGAGATTATTCTCACATGGGATCAAAGTGAACATATCTATCTATCTATCTATCTATCTATCTATGGGACCCTCATTTTACGTATCAAATACAGGAGTTGGAGAGGGTGCAAAGAAGGGCTGCTAGATTTGTTTCTGGAAATTATCGCAGAATGCAATCTGTGACGGATATGATAAAGGAGCTGGAATGGGATTCATTGCAAGACAGGAGGAGGATGAGGAGGGTCATGGGAGTGTACAGGGCATATACTGGTGATGAGGCATGGAAAGATATTGCAATAGGTATGAAAATTAGTGCATGGAAGGGAAAAGATGACCATGACCACAAGCTGGCACTCGATTTCAGGCACAAGGGTGTGGGAAGATTTCTTTTTTAGGTAAGGGTGTCAGGGATTGGAATGAGTTACCAAGAGAAACGATGAATAATTTACCGAAAACTTTGAAGGAATTTAAAGATAAAATTTGTAGAGGGCAAATGTAGGTGGGTGCAGGATAGGGGGAAGATAGCTGTGTAGGGAAATTGCCACCGGAGCCTGTGCTCCATTGCAATTAAATTAAATTAAATTAAAAAAAATTAATCCGATGCTTTTGTACGTTGTTAAAATGCGAATACATTGATTTCGTGTCTGTTCTGCAAGTTCAGAAAACTGAAGAAATAAAAGAATCGAAAAATGTAAGTAAAAGTACGTGCGCAGTAGCCTAGCCATTTTTTTTTTTTTTTTGCTGTCATCAGTCTTTCGATTGGTTTGATGCAATGCTCCATCCCTTCCTATCCTGTGCTAACCTCTTCATCTCTACATACTCCTTACAACCCACGTCCTCAATTATCTGCTTCATGTATTCTAATCTCTGTCTTCCTCTACGATTTTTATCTTCGACTGTTCCCTCCACCAGCAAATTAACTAATCCATCATGTCTCAAAATATGACCTACCAGCCTGTCTCTTCTTTCTGTAAGCTTCTTCCACAAACTTCTTTCCTCACCCATCATTTCCAAAAATCGTTCAATTCTTACTTTGTCTGTCCACTTAATGCTCAAGAACAATATTAGCAGAATCCAAACAAAAAAAACGATTACTAAAACAACGAATAGTCGCAAAAAAAAAGCACGCAGAGAAATAAGAGACTGTCCCTGTCTGGTATCGAATCTGAGTACGGGAGTGACTCGCTAGCCCTTCAGCTGACGTCACTTATCAGCTTTCCTACCGCGTGTAACACACCAACGTCTTGTGTAACGTCAATTTGACAAAAATGTGCGATAGCTCGAGAGTGTATCGAGGTCGTGGGATTCTTAATAAAAAAACACGCGATGACATCTAGCACTTTTACACTGAATTATATAAAAAAAAAAATAGTAAACTCTGCCCGCAGGCTGGGAATCAATCTGGTGGCAGATAACGGCTGTTAGTTGCAGCCGCCAGAGGATACGCGAAACCGGAACTACGGTAGTAGCATTCTCTATGGCGTTACCAGAACAGGAGTGGTGGAGGAGGAAAGGCAGGGATTCACGTGACCGGAAGTTGCTCCTGCTCAAGAGCGGCTAGCCATCCCTTCGACCCCTGGCTGAATTCAAGTGGCCAGTGAGAATCATTAGAGGCGGAAAGGACTTTTGTTTGTGGGCCCCGGCGTACTTAGTCTGTAAGACGAGGGTTGCTATTTATATTTCTGGCCTAATTATGAAAAAACAAATAATTTTAATCGAAATTGGTTTTATTGTTTCTAAAAATATTCTCCGTGAAGATCAATACACTTTTGCATGCGTTTTTACCAATTTTCGAAGCACTTTCTCCACTCCGAACGAGGTAATTCCAGAACATGCGTCTTGAATGCATCAACCGCTTCTTCGGGTGTCGAAAATCGTTGACCACGTAATTTGTTTTTGATGTGCGGGAATAGAAATAAGTCATTGGGTGCCAAATCAGGGCTGTATAGCGGATGAACCATCAATTCGATGTTTTGATGGGTCAAAAATTCCTTTGTCTGAGCCGATGTGTGACAGCTCGTACTGTCTTGATGAATTATTCGCCTCTTCTTCGACTATTTCCAGAATTTCTCCAAAGACTTCTGGTAAACAAATGGCCGTGTACCATTCCGAGTTGACCGTCCTACGTTGTTCTAACGCCACTGTCGCCACGTGACCGATAATGCCGAAGAAACAGGCAACCATTTGCTTCGATGTGTTTCTTCCTCGAACAACTTTTGTCGGATTTTGCTCGTCTTGGAAGACTCATACAGTCCATTGCTATTTCGTTTCGGGCTCATATGCATAGATCCATGATTCGTCACCTGTGTAGATGTTATACACAGCCTTTGATGCACCTTGTACGTATTTTTTTAACATTTCCTTGCTTCCTTTTGAGCGTTTGTGAGATTATGCGGGATCCAACACGAACAATTTTTTTTTTTTACGGCCAAATGATATGCAATATTTTATTGATGCTTGTCATACTAATGCCCAAATATGCCTTCAATCTCACGGTATGTCACATGACGATGTTGCTTTATCAGTTCACGCACAGCATCGATGTTTTCTGGCACAACAACAATTTTGGACGACCCTGACGGAATTCGTGCTGAAGCGAACTTCGGCTACGAGTGAATTCGTTACACCAGTTTTTTTTTACAGTGCTATATGATGGTGCTTTATCACTGTATAAAGAATTAAGTTCATGAACTCCTGTCTTGATAATCCACGTCGAAAGTTGTGAAAAATAATCGCACGAAAATGCTCACGCATTAATTCCATTTTTCGCCCGAGATGCATTTTTAAAGTTACTGTAAACAACAAATCGCGCTCAAATGACTCATTGTTATGAATAAGGCTATGTTCAACAATGTTTCCAAGGCCAGAAATATAAATAGCAACCCTCGTAGGGTAGCGGATGTTCAGTGGTTGATATCAGCATGTAGCATAGAAAAAATAAAACAGACTGTCGGTGACTCTGAGGAGAGTTGGTTGTCATGGCGACAAGAGAGTAACAGACAGAGAGAGCGAGGAATGCTCTTCAGTCAGTCAAAGCTAAAATCGGACCTTATATCTTCGGAGGCCTGACTTTGAATGGAGCGTGGATGAATAAGACAAGGAACGGTATGAAAGTTTGATATTATTCAAATAAAAAAAGATTAAATTCATAAATTTGGAGAGTCAATGAATCTCCAACTGATACTTAATGAATTAAACGGGAGTTGATTCCCCGGCGATCAAAAACATAAGCCCGATAGCTATATATAAATTCGAAATAAAATACAACAGGCGGATGTTTTGCGGAAGTGGATGCGGAGGTGAAAAAATAATTATTTAGATATTAATATTTTATCGAAAATAAACTTGAAATAAAAATAAGGATATTTTTACCCACAAATAGTACATTTTGCATAAGCAAAGTCCATTTCCATCTAATGCTGCCATAATGATTAATTTTTCGCCTCACCTTTCAACAAAAAGAGACGTTGGATGATTTAACAAGTGAATTAAATTATTTACATAACTACATACGCATCAACAAAATGGACTTTGAGGCGTTCACGACTCGACTAATTCAAGCGTCAAGCACAAGGCCACATCTCCGTGCCTGCCACCCGCCTTCCCACCGCTCTAGCGGGACATTCACAGTACAACTTGTAGGACCTACGACGTGGCTCTACTATTGAAGCGTCAAGCACAAGGCCAAATCTCCGTGCCTGCCACCCGCCTTCCCACCGCTCTAGCGGGACATTCACAGTACAACTTGTAGGACCTACGACGTGGCTCTACTATTGAAGCGTCAAGCACAAGGCCACATCTCCGTGCCCGCCACCCGCCTTTCCACCGCTCTAGCGGGACATTCACAGTACAACTTGTAGGACCTACGACGTGGCTCTACTATTGAAGCGTCAAGCACAAGGCCACATCTCCGTGCCTGCCACCCGCCTTTCCACCGCTCTAGCGGGACATTCACAGTACAATTTGTAGGACCTACGACGTGGCTCTACTATTGAAGCGTCAAGCACAAGGCCACATCTCCGTGCCTGCCACCCGCCTTTCCACCGCTCTAGCGGGACATTCACAGTACAACTTGTAGGACCTACGTTCATCCGATAAAGAACCTTGATGGGACGTGAAAAGAGTTAGAGAACTACATGCAGGACATGTTGTATGTGGTTGGACTCCCAGACAACCAAAACGGGTCCTCGCCGCCAAACAAGCTGACTGGAGGAAACACACTACAAGTGCGCGGCTAGAAGTACGAGTGGAAAGGACTACTGAACAACCGCTTCTAGTTGCGTGAACGGGTAGGCTCATCGTACTGTAATTCTACACGAATGTCCCACAAGTTTACTTTACACGCAAGTTCAAACTTATAAACTCGTGCTTAGGTAACAACACCGTTCAGTTCATTGTACTTTCATTACACTAACATAAGAAAAGAAACGGCCACATTGCTTTTAGCTAAGCGACTATGGACCGATTCTTGTATAAACAGGAAAGAAGAAGATATATATTTTATATTGCAATGTAAAGAAAACCTCCGCTATACATCCGCATTAAAAGTTGCGGATGCGGAGTTCTGTTACATCTCTCGTATGTATTTTTTATTTTTTATTATCCGCTTACCGTCTCTTTAACAGTGAGGTCTTTAGAGACGGGAAAAAATGGGGGGCAAGGAATGGGAAGGAATTCGACCATGGCCTTTTGAAGGAAGCATCCCGGCATTTGCCTGGAGTGATTTGGGAAACCATGGAAAACCCAAATCTGGATGCCCGGACGGGGATTCGAACCGCCGTCCTCCCGAATGCGAGGCCAAAACGCTAACCGTTACACCACAACGCTCGGTCCTAGTCTGTAGGAGGAACGTTTGTATCGCCACCTGCGTGAGAAACTTTTAACGTTTTGTGTTGTGTATGGTAAGTGTATTTTTGTTTGTGAAATGTTTACTTTTCGAGATCGGGATTGGACACCGTCACAGCACTCACCTAGATAATCAGAGACAATATAGATATATAGATAGATAGATATATAGATAGATATGTTCACTTTCATGCCATGTGAGAATAATCTCGGGGATGTAGAACAGTACATACACTTATTAGTAATGTCAATATTACTATATAATTGATAATATTATTATATATTGACAACAAGTTAGTTACGACCCATTAGTATAACCAATATCTCCTGTAATCTACAAATACAATCCCGAGTTAATTAATAATTATTATGTCGAACAGTGTATAAACTTGTTACCAGCATCTAACAACCAGTTATTTTCTTACCAACCAGTTACCACAACTCATAAGCAGTCAATTACTTAAAAACCTGTTAGTATCATAATTTTTTATAGCAGTTTTTGAGTGCATGCTATCCCATGTTAGTTACTATATATGAGTGAAATTTTGTAAACAGTGTAATTACTTCATTTGTCAAAAGTTTCAACAGAAAGAAAAACCATATATCATTTTAGTAATTGTGGACAACTTTGTCACCTTCCCCTTTCATACACCATATATACTATTTTATCAGTCATTCTTAGTTACCAAATTCCAAGAAGAAAATTCTTTCACAGAGTAAAATGGATTCTGAAGCAGAAACTCTTTCAGTTGGGACTTAAAGTAGTTGGGTTTTTGTAGATAACATTTACTTTCTGTTGGTCAGACATTGAATAAGGAAGCTCCAGTATATGATAACCCTTTCTGTACAATTGACAGCGATTTGTAATCCTTGTGAATATTATATTTATTCCTAGTATTATGGGTATGTATGTCAGCATTAAGATTGAAGTGTTCAGGATTTTCCACTACAAATGATAGTACGGAGTATACATACTGTG